>OV928044.1:7405780-8605780 GCA_931315375.2 Opisthograptis luteolata | reverse complement strand
CAATCGTTTTCTTTGCTGTAAATAAAAATAATCATTAACATGCGCTACTTGTGTTTATTTCATACCAAACCTAGACTTTGTTTTGCAAACTCAAGGTCTGTGGTTGAAAATAAATAGTAAATACAACAAACCTGTAAAACAGATGCTGGATTTTCCTTGAGAACGGCTCTGTTTCTGGCTTGTGGGAAATGAGCCTCAGCTCGGCCATGGCGTAGCAAGACCAGCTAGAAGACTCACTCTCACCATTGCACTGAAGAAAGAAGCCTGGAACATAACAGGGAATGAGTTAGAAAGAGGCATCAGTTGAAAGACTTATCAAGATCGCCTCTAATCGATGTACGGCCACGTGTTTATTCTTACCAAGAGACTTCTGCTGCTGCCTGTCCGGCGAAGGCGTCTGCCGAGGCATCACCATGATCTTCCACGGCAGGTTGCGAACGTGGTACGGCGGCGACAGCACAGAGTCCTTCAGGTTGCGGAAGTTGTGCACCGTGTACCGGAAGGTGGTCTCGGAGCGGGCCTCGTCGTCCTCCATCTCCGTATCGAGATAGGGCACCTGAAATAATGTAGCTTTCTATATTGGAACAAGCATGGGACAGTCAATCATCATCATCATAATCAGCTCGTTTCAGTCCAATCCTGGTCAACGGCCTCTCCCAAAGTACGCCACCGAGCCCAATCTTAGGCTTCTCTCATCCAACCGCTACCAGCCATTTTAAGTATGTCGTCGCTCCACCTAGCCGGAGGGCGTCTGCAGAGTCGCGGTCTCCACTCAAGAACACGTTTGCCCCAACGAACATGGCATACTAATAGTTAACCACAGAGGAATCCCTATTCGTACTAAGTCCATTAACGGATCAGAATATCAAAATATTACATCACCATGACGTAAATGTACGAAATTATAAAAGCGCTTGTTCATTTGAAAGTTGGTCAAAATCGCAGGATTTGATTGTAAGGTTAGTTATACCATAGATGTATGAGTAATATAAGGCTTTAGACATGGTAATGTCACCCGCACTAGTGTTATGAAAAGTACAACTCGCCTGATTATGACGCCTTATTACCCTCACCCGCGGGTGAAGCTTCTGAACGCAGCCCTAAGATTATTACCCTGAAATTAACTTTTTAACCTAACTTCAATGGATTCTCACGCTTCAAAGTCATTCGACTGAACGCTACAGACTGGTGATAAAAAAAAAACCCGTTTTTAGTCTTTTTTCATTTCGAAATAGAAACGGCAAAAATTTACCGGAAAAAAGTAAACTAGCGGACGAAAGCGTATCTAAGTGTCGAAATATTTAGCAGCAACCGATAAATTGGTCACAACACAATGCCACCCAAGCAGTCGTGTTTAATGATACATATACCGACCACAGCCAATACACTTAACTAGGTACTTCTGTACCTAAGTATGCATGTTTCACATGTTTATATCTGGTGTCTAGGCTAGGCTGTTATCCTATTCTTTCGTACCTTATCACGATAAAATGTACGTTCAGCGACGACACAAATGTGTCACTTTACAAAAATCAACCTTAGAATAACCCTGACAAGATCCATTCATATCGTGTCCATCGTAAATTTTACTGATCCACAATATTACTATTCTACTCATATGTTGTACCGTGGATACCAAATGTATAACCGTGCGACATAAATCTGTGTCAAGCTTACCTAGTTTCACTGTTTCTGTGTAGATGGCGGTTCACTGCATAAAGATTTTTGGCAGACATAGTAGTTTCTTGTTTAAGAATATAGGAAGTGGACCAGAACGCTGTATTTAGCGTATTTCTAAGACGCATGATGCAAATAGGAAATTGGGAATAAAAACTGAACTCTTCACAGTAAAAGTAAGCAAAGTACTTTATTTAATATCCACTGTAAGATGAATTTCCTGTCATCTGAACTATATTTCCTAATTATGATTGAACTATCAACATATAGATAACAAACATCCCCTCGCTCCAAACGCATATATCGTCTCCGTTCGATTGTGGGTAATAAATAGAAAAGTAAACTCTCTCTGTCCATCTAATCCCTTTGTTACATTTTCAGACCTAAACTTCTGAACAAATCTTGAATTGATTGATGAAATTTCTTACAGATATAGTTAGAAACCCTGAGGAATGACAAACAAAACTTTTTATCGCGAGAAACTGAGTCCAACCGTGGGGTGCAGTTGGTATCAACTAAAATGAATGATATTTCCTAGATTGATGCCTAATATTTACCGTCATATCACATGAAGTTGTCTCCTGATCCTTCATGACTTCACCCATCACCACTTCTCCGTTGGGCCCTTTCATGAGGTCGTCCTCCCAGTTCTTCTCTGTAGCTGTATCTACGGTCTCCACTGAAAAAAGGCAATGCATTGTTTTCATTAATTTCAAGATGTGTATCCCCAAATTCAAGAGCATGTGAAAAAACTAGACTTCGATCACATAGGTGGATTGTAGCTTTTCATCAGAGCCACCATATTACCTTGCCTCCTGTTCAGAGCCACAACATTGTGAATGCAAGAAGCCGATGATGTTTATGACCATTTTAACAAATTATAAGGTACTACAAATAAATAGTTATAGCAAGAAAGTGTAATTGATCTAATTAGATGTGTTATTATAGCATATAACTTAATCCAATATTTCACTTTGTAGACATCATTACTTCTATTTACCTTTGAAGAAGTGTAATAAATATTTGTGCAATAAAACACAAATCTTGCAACTAGCACAGAAAGCTGCAATCTAACATTTTTTTACAATGACATAGTCACAATTTGACAAAGTCAAAATGTCAAGGAATAAATAATTTCAAACACCTGCCAGGTATTTTTATTTTATCCTCCTTTATAATAAAAAAGTGTTTTTAAAAGAGTAAGACTTTACAGAGTATAATATTTCATAAATATTATTTATTTATTTTTTGGTAATAGGCAAGCAGAGGCTGATGTGCCTATTACCAAAAACCATGCTGTGTTGAATTATAGCAATGTCCAAAAGTGCAGAGAAAAGTCAACTCTGTAGCAAGGAAGCATTGTTCGTTCGCAACCACTTGTCCAGTCTGTACTGTATTATACTCAATAATATATTATGTATGTATTAAATTTTATTATCTTAATGTTATTTAATTAAGTATAGTGTAATTGGTGTTCTGTTGTGATTATAATAAATAAATATAAATTTAATTTGATTAAATATGATTTTTGTGTGTTTCAAGTTGAACTTTGCACATTTGTCATAATATGTTGGTGTGCATCTCAATATTATATAAGTTTTATATATAGCTTTTGTCCTAATCTAAACATCTCCCCGCCACAACTTTGTATCCCTTATCAAATATATCTCAACACTGATGTACAGCACAATGATATAATACACTTTAGTTTCTAAGTTGAGATATGAATGGTAGTTCATTTTGATAGTATAATAACAATGGTGTCAATATCTGTAGTAATTTCATAACCAATAGAAGTTCTTAAGACCAAAGATTTCTATTTGGTGACCTAAACTATAAGTCTATGGATAATTGTTGTTATAAAACAGTGCAAATTTAAGAGGCTATGCATTCATAGGGAGATGTTCCAAAAACTATTGATAATTTCAAGAGAGGAGAAGATAAACAAAAACTTGCTAAAAGATCCTTACTTATATTATAAATGCGAAAGTAACTCTGTCTGTCTGTCTGTTACGCTTTCACCCCTAAACTACTGAACCGATTTGAATGAAAATTGGTACAGAGATAGTCTAGAGCCCACGCGGATGAAACCGCAGGGAACAGCTAGTTAATGATAAAACACATTCTTAAAACTGTATTATTGATTACTCTTCATACAATTCAGTGACAAATCACATATTAGTTTAGTGGAACATAAAACATGCACTGATAAACATCACTATAGTAGGACTAAATCAAATGTTATCAATGTTCTTAGAGTTTGCTTATTATAGCAGACATACTCAACATTCCACTAAGGAATGTTCCTTGATGTTTGGTGTAATTATTCTGTGCAAAATTTGGTGCTAATTATGCTGAGCATTTGTGTATCAAATGGTAGGGTACAAATGCAATTTTAATGCAGTTGTATGAATTTGGCCCAAACTCATTCTCTAATTAGTGAACTTGCTCCAATTCAATCAATTAGTAATAAGAATAAAATTGTCAATGTGATCGCCCCAAATTACCTGCCGGGCTTTTCTTGCCTGTTCTTTTGCCGGCGTAAGGAGGTTAGAAAAGGCGTGGCTAGTTTTAAGTTTGACGTTTTAAAGTGATCACAATATATCCTACTGAAAAAAAACTTTTGAATGTTGAATTTTTAAGGCTATGATGATGAATTCTACACAAAATAGGCAATTGATAGAGCAGTTGTTCTTATAATGTGAATTTCTTTCACAAAATAGGTACTTTCTCAACTATATTTACTACTCTATTACCTTCCGTTGGAGGGATGCCATATGTTTACCAATATCACGTAGGTACTAGGATATACCATCAAAAGGATTTTTTTCTCACTTATTTAGCTGCAGTGGATACATACATTCAATTGACAGTTGACACTATTAGCTTTCAGTTGGTGATATGGGTAAACATGTGGCAGTGTGACAAAGATAAAACAAGCCTATTTTGCTAGATTTTTGTGTTTCAAACCAAACTTACTATGTTTTTTTTGTGAACTAATTTGCCTAACTGAAACTAAATCACATACTGCTTGAAAAATCTTGTCCCACTCCATTAGGAATGATAAATTATATATTAAACCAGCTAAAACAAAGATAACTATTTATAGAATTTATTTTGGTACAAACACTTGCACTTTTGAAACAAAGACTTGGAAGTGCATAAAGGAACATAACAGCATTATTACAGCAAACATAGCTTATTTTTTCTCTGTATTCAATTTCGCTGTGTGAGACAACAAAACAGACATGATATTCAATGTCAGCAAAAACACCAAGTCATATAACATTTGAGGTTAGTGTGAACAATCTACTTTTATGTGTTGACACAATAACATTTGATATCACATTCTTGTTGTAATAATGGGGGAGTGCAAAAACAACGTAATTATGGTAGAATGTAGAATAAGTGTTTCAGTTCATGAGTACTTCTGTCACTCACACGGGTACGTAAATGATGTTAGCAGTGACATCACTCACCATCCTGAGTCTCCATCTCTTCGACTTGGTTCACATTAGAGTCTGTCTGAGGCCTGTCAGGGGCAGGCGTGTGGTTCATGTTAGCCGGGCGCGCCACCGGGGACTCCCGTCCGCACCCTCGCGATATTTCCTGCACAAACACCACATTAAGCGACTGCTACACACGCCACAACGACGATCACACGTACAATTAACTTCATCAATACCTTTAACGCCACGGGATTGCTCCCCTTGCACTTGTTCAGAATTCTTTGAACGAATCTCAGCGAACCTTTCTCATCGACTCGGCTTCCTTGTCCACTATTGTTCTTAATTTTCGTCGGGGTTATGGTGCTAATTTCGAAGTGTTTACTAGCGGCGCGGCCGATGTCTGCACAAGGGCCCGAGCCCGTGAGTTTCTACAAGAACGCTATTAGCACATTCCTAATCTTTTAACCACTGCCAGAATCACTCTTTCACTGCCGTAGTATGGCGGACGTTTAGGAATATTCAATAACGTATCTGGGTGGAGTTAAATACGCGAAAATAAACAAAATGGTGGATGATAATTTAATTTCTAGCTTCGGATGTGTGGCCCGGTTTGATCGACGAATGCACCATTTTTATTTTCACATTCACCATAGTGCTGCACCGTAGCATAATAAAGTTACGATTTTCCCGATTTTTTTTATTTCAGATACACGTAAGTCAATAGTCTTATGATAATTATACCTAGAACTACT
Organism: Opisthograptis luteolata; assembly: GCA_931315375.2. NCBI lineage: Eukaryota > Metazoa > Arthropoda > Insecta > Lepidoptera > Geometridae > Opisthograptis > Opisthograptis luteolata. The sequence goes on along the minus strand of OV928044.1, from coordinate 8,599,902 downwards.
ACTAATAATATTATTAAGATTTAACATAATATACTGAACATAAATAATTCAATAAAATAATAATAAATGTGTAAGTAAAATGATAACCTTATTCTATTAAATATTTCCAAAATGTGGTGTTTATGTAATGCTGTAATGTAACGTTTTCCTATTTTGACGATAGCGAAACGTCAGTCAGGCGAGAACGATGGCTAAGGTAAATTATTACCGTTTAAAGTACTTCACTAGTGCTAGGTTCGTTATATATTCTATGGTTCGATCACACCGTAGAGGTAAAAATATATAATTCATTGTCTATTGCGGTTTTGTATTGCCATCAGAAAACTTCGGATCAGAATGGTAGTTATAAAAAAAATACTTTATTACTTTTGAAATACTTTTATACTTTTGCAAATTGTTAGTTTCAATCTATTTCTTTAAACATAAGACTGCCCTACGACTGCGTGTGTGTTAGATTTTAATTTAATTGACCGCATTGATGGTTGTCTATACGCCAATGTTCTGCAGCTACTGACTCATCACATGACAGCTGACAGCTGTCAGTTATGTCAGATTTGTCAGTGTGACAGTTGACAGTGTGACTGTGACTGTGTTTGACTTTGACTGTTGTTTGTAAGTGCGAGTGACGCGCCGCATGGAAAATCAACAAACGTATAAATGTGAATTTCCTGGTTTCCTTTCTTGGTTCTATTTATGCCACACTATAATGTATCGTAGACTCAAAAATCTGTCGCTATTGTTGTATTACTAGAACGGTGAACCGCCCCGAGCAAGATGTATCCCGCAAACCACAAGACAATATTCGTTCTAGACCACACGCCGTATTTCGGCGTTTCTTCCGACAACCCCATAGATTTCGACTCGGGGAACAAATGCCGAGGTCAGGGATATATACCCCTTCCCCCAGTTTCAAAGTCGTTGTGGACTTGCAGCGTGGAAGCCGCTGTAGAGTATTGCAGGATAGTATGGGACCTCTTTCCCGAAGGAAAGCTAGTAAGTTTTAATTCGTCCTTCCAGCCTCTAAGTCCATGCATCAACTACGAAATATATAATGCTAATAATAATGCTAATGCTTCCTTGTTTCCAAATTTTTCTTAATCAAAATACACACAAATACACACAACTGGAATAGACTACCAGAAGACGTTGTGTTGGCACCTTCAGTGAATTCCTTTAAAAACAGACTGGACAAGTGGTTGCGAACGAACAATGCTTCCTTGCTACAGAATTAACTTTTCTCTGCACTTTTGGACATTGCTATAATTCAACACAGCATGATATAGGCACATCAGCCTCAGGCTGCTCGCCTATTACCAAATAAATAATAAATAAATAAATAATAAATAAGGATTAATACCAAGATACAAATAAAGAGCCATTTCTAGCGGCGGCATTAAAAAATAAATTTTTAAAATAAAAGATCACTTATTGTGGCATAACTGTAATAGTTAGACATATGCTCTCGCGGACTTTTTTGTAGATCTTAATGGGACCTAATACATTGTTTTGTTCTAGTGTCAATAGTTTTTGCAGCGCACGCAAAAATAGGTTTTCGATTTCACACCTTGGGTTGCAAAATAGCAATTTTCTTACGGATCCCTAATTTTTTTGGAAATAAAATATAGCCTATAGCCTTCCTCCATAAATGGACTATCCAACACTGAAAGAATTTTTCAAATCAAACCAGTAGTTCCTGAGATTAGCGCGTTCAAACAAACAAACATACAAACTCTGCAGCTTTATAATATTAGTATAGATGAAAATAACAACGGACTTCTTTTATTTGACCCTAAGTTATATATTCTGAGAAGTCTAAAGTAAAATATATGTATATTTTCCCAGTCTGTGCAGAAGAATAGAAAACTGTTTAATGAGTGCCTTTTTTCTTGCAGGTCCGATTTGTTGTCAGCGACTCAACAGCACACATTTTGAACACTTGGGCTGTAGCACAGCAAAACTTAACTCATGTGAGTATGTTGTTAAGTTATTATATCATATCATCTTAATTTATTAGGTTATTAAGCAAAAAATCCCTACTCCACAAACAGAGGTCAGCTCTTTTCCACACAAGTAGATATAGATACTTTTTAGTTTAAAACAATCTTATGAGTAAAGCTTATTATAACATATCAGACTATTTAGATGACAAAAAAGCTTGGGATTGTTATGAATTGGCTCCCATTCAATCAATTAGTAATAAGTGTGAAAGTTTGTGAGTATGGATGGATGGAAGTTTGTTACTCTTTCGTGCAAAAACTACTGAACGGATCTGAATGAAATTTGCCATGGAGATAGCTTATACCCTGGATTAACACATAAGCTATTTTTTTATCCCAGAAAAAGGTTCCTGCAGGATAATGGGTAGACACGGGTGAAACCGTGGGGTGCAACTAGTAATAATAGAAATAAGTTTGTAAATGCATTTGCGCCTAAAAAACCAGGCATTTCTTGCCTGTTCTTTGACCGGCATAAGGAGGTTGGAACAGGCATAGCTAGTTTTAAGTTTGAATTCTTGAAGTGATCACATGTATCTTACTAAATCAATATTTTTTTGATTTTGATTTTAGCTGAATATATTATGTAAAATTCTATTGGAGACCTGATAGAAGGAAATGGATATATATACATACAGACATCTCTATTATCAACTTACTGTCCATTCTCTGTCCGTAGATCCTCAATGGGCTCTGCCTTGTCGGACCAGTCCGTAGAGGTGCTGGTGGTGATGTGGTAGGGCTCTGTGCTGCAATAGAATCTCTTGGAGAGCCATCACCTTCTCAAGCTGCAAGACCTGCATCGGAAAGGCATTTCCAGAACCGGTAAATAGTAATAAACATGACACAAAATGCCCTGTCGCATCCCAGGTCCTATTTCAAAAATCTAGTTTTATTAACGGCCAGTTTCAATAAACTATCTATCTATAGTTTGTCCTACTAGTGACATAAATTTGACATTACTTCTATGGAGCTTGTGTCAAATGTCTATCTCCAGTAGGGCAAACTGGATGGATAGGTTTTTGAAAGCGGCTAGGCTTACTAGGATTCGTTGTATTTAGGGGACCAGACACTACAGGGATCGTGTATTCAAAACACCCAGACACAAAACAAATACTTGCGCTTTTTTAATGCACAAATGTATCGATGGTGGCCGAACGGTTAGGCGTGCGATTTACAAGACGCCAACACCGAGTTCGAATCCTCTTGGTCCCGCAACTATGACTTAATAAGTTATGTGTGGATTGGCCATCGCTCAATACGGTGACGGAAAAACATCGTGAGGAAACCGGCATAACCAAGAACTGCAACATTCAAGGGCATGCGACATCTACCAACCCTCACTGGGCCAGCGTAGTAGATTACAGCCCATACTCTCTCTCTGAGAGAAGGCCAGAGTCCCAGCAGTAGGAACGTGAAAGGCTGATAATGAATGCACAAAGATTTGTACTGTAAAAAATAATTTATTTGTGTCTTATTTCAGTGGCAGAATAATCTGCATAACAAGCGCCAGAGATGATGACTCGATAAGAAGTCTTGCGAAAATAGCACTCAATACATTAGATATGCAGAATAAAAAGGTTACTTTGGCCCAAGCGCAACCAGCTACTACTAGCACCAACAACGCCAGTACCAGTACCAGTACCGAGGCTGCTAGCACCACACCGTAAGGAAACATCTTAAGATTTGGCTAAAAGCCTTAAAAAATTATTAAGAGATTTAAAAGAAAAATTTTTCTTCATCGTTATAACAAGTCAATGCATTTCATTCCTTTCAGAACTATGATAGTACACTACTGTCACTTAGTCATAATAAATGTTACCCCGGAGAAAGCTGAAACAAGAGTGAACAGTCAAGCAAATGTTGAGGTAGTAAAACTGTTTTAAATTAATGCTATATCACAGTTTTGAAGGACATTTTCATGTATGGTTGGGATCAGAATCCCAGTAGCAGTCTCAAAAAGCATGATAGAAAATCGCGCATATGACCTTGTTCTATAACGTCGGCTAGCAAACAACACCGCACAAGTCAAAATTCTGTGGTATTAACATTAGATGCAGTTTTGACGTGCGCTTCTATGAACCTGTCAGTTCCAAGCATTTTTACTAAATAGAAGCCGTTAATTAAAAATTGTAATACATAAGTCAATAATTTACATAAAAAACATACAGGTAAAACAGTTTTATGTCTCTCCTGAAAAGTTGCAAAATTTGACTTGCGCGGTGTTGTTAGCTAGCCAACGATAAGCCGTTTTGCACTTACATAAACTAATCAGAAAGAGCGCGGTTACCAGTTGGAAACATACACATGAATATGTGGTATGAATACTGCACGGGGGATTACGAACATTGAGGTGCTACTGCAATTTTGACCTCATATGGCCGGTTTCAATAACCTATCTATCTACGGTTTGCCCTACTAGAGAGAGAAATTTGACACAAGCTCCATAGAAGCAAATTTCGCTATTGTAGGGCTATTGAAACTGGCCGTTACTCTTATTGGAGATATAAACTGCTATTGGAAAGAATATAATTTTTATACAATAATAGTGTATTTATTGAAACAACAGATGGGCAATGGAGTAATGAGTGTAGAAGTGATAGTGTCCCGTGCCAGCCAACTGGCAAACCTGCTGGGTCAGCTGGTATTGCCACACTATAAACTTGCTGTGACAACAGTTACTGGCATTCCTATGAAGGTAAGGTACCACTTAAATAATATAGCATTATAATATTCAACACTTTACACTATTTACAATTTGTTACTTACTACGGCTTTATCACACAAACACACACACAAAACTGCATTCACAGGGACATACAAAAAAGATACAAACACAACGCTATAATGTCACATTGTCAGAAATGTCTAACACAGTCCACAGCCTAAGCTGCAAGTGAATTATCTACGCAAGCACGATACATTTATTCGACGCTTAAAATATGGGTGGGAAAGGGATCAAATACAAGCCAATAATGAACAGCAAAAAGATAAATTGACGATTTATTTATTTCACAGGAAGAACAAAATGCAAGCTCGAGTGCGAACTATGACGTAGAGATCATACATTCAGCCGACGCCCACGCAGGGTTACGGGCGGCGCAAACTCCCACTGAAGCTCTTGAATCGGTAAGTTCACCAATTTTTATAAAACCTTATTAGAGAGCATGTCGGTTCGTTTGATTGTACGCATACTATGCATACCCCTAAGAATTACAATTGTCTAAAGAGTTGATGGTATTTAATGTCCCCTGAGGGTACAAATGCATCAATTCATAAGTCCTATATCATCAAACATTTACATAAAGGAATTTCTCACAAATTGACTTGTAGGTATTACTTACAAATTGACTTGAAGGTATTCCTCACAAATTGACTTTGATGTATCCTCACAAATTGACTTGCAGGTATTCCTCACAAATTGACTTTGAGGTATCTTATACTACTAATATTATAAATGCGAAAGTTAGTGAGTGTGTGTGTGAATGTTTGTTACCATGTATCACCGTAACTACAAAACCGATTTTGATGACATTTGGAACTTATACCGGGTGAAACTGCAGGGTGCAACTAATTACTCATAAATTGACTTCTGATGACAAATTGCCTTGAAGGTGTTCCTCACAATTAGACTTCAAGGTATTCCTCACAAATTGACTCTATTCCTCATAAAGTATACATTATCAGGTGGTGCTCCGCTGGTGGACACCGCGAGGTTCGGAAGGCGGTGCAGGTGGCTGCAGTGGCCCACTGTGGCGCGTCACGCCTTCGGATGTCGCGTCACGCCCTTCCGCGTGTTTAGTCAACTTTCTCTTGAACGGGCGGTCTGTCACGCTTGAAGTGCCAAGGTAAGTCACTAGCCAAGCTGACATGGCGCAAAACCCAAATAAATGTTTGTAAATTGAAAAAAAAAAGTAGCCTATGTTCTTTCTCAGGCTCTAGACTAGACTACCTCTGTACCAAATTAAGTATGTATAGATTCCTGTATAATGGAGGCGAAGTTGATGGAAATAACAAACTTAATGTTATTACACCTTTGACATCGAGATATTTTATAGATATCATAATACATACAAAGCAATTTTTCATGTTTGCAGGAAAGGTGGAGGCAGGTCAGCGTCCCACATATTAGCAGCGCAAGGTGGAGAGCTCTGGATCGGTGCTATCGGCGGCAGGACGCCTTACGATGACCCTCCGGCGCTCTCTGAGGGGGCGGGCGGACGTGTTACAGATTATAGGTAGGATTTGAGACCAAATGACAGAATAATAGAATAGAATAGACAACTTTATTTGCAAAAAATGTGAAAACAACACATTTTACCACTAAAATGGTATGCAAAACTCAAATACTAGAATAGCATGAAACATAATAAATGATAATAAAACTTACTAAATATTAATATTATAAATCGATGTCGAAAAGACATTATAAAATATTTGTCATGTGGTCTGAAAGTAGATTATAAGGTTAAGGTGAATGGGTCCGGCAATTTCCCATACAAACTCAAGCCGAGCAATATAGATCACGCAAACTATTTTAATGAAGTTTGAAAATTTTCTTAAATTGTTCAATTAATTACCCATCCGCGGACTATCAGTTTCTCTTACCAAAATTATGTTTTCCATCAAATTTTACCTTTAAAACTTTCGGAAAAATCGTATTTTTATACACATGTGTGCGTGAGTGGCATTGAAGTTGACGGACTTGAATTAGGTGATTTTTACCTGCCATCTACCTGAATTTCGATGAACTATTTAGATGTAGACCTTAGTGAGCGATGTAGTGGTGGCGTGGCTACAACTTTGCCACAGAAGAAATTATAGTTTGTATTAGGTTCGGTCACAAAATAGCTAAAAATTATGCGACGTTGCAAGATCGCGCATGACTAGTGAAGAATGATTTTCTGTCACGCTCGCCACGGCCCACGATGTTGCGACTTGCCAAATCGTGCATGAACGATGTTGTTGACTTTGGGGCAATTTTTACTTTCCGTTCCGAAGACGTAAATCAAAACGGGTTGGTAGTCAAGGTCGTGGAGGTCTAATCCACTTTGATTACCTAAGTGATATAATTTCGCCCAGGTAATCAAAGTAGAAAAATTAGTAAATAAATAGGTAAGAAGTAAATATATATATTGCGATAGTTTCTCACACGGCCAATAGATCCCAAGATAGGCAGAGCTTGTATTATGGTAACCAGACAGCTGACAACATAATTACATTAGAACGTAATTCTAAATTCATACCTACGTAGGTAGGTACCTACTATTGATAATAATGTATAGTTAGTTAGGTACTTGGCGGTAGAACTAGAAATGGTAGATCGCCCTTGCAAGTCGCCTACCACGGTTAAATAGTTTAGAGATGAGAAAAAAAATTGATTTTATATTAATCGATCATTTTTTTCTTTTAATCGATTTAAAAAAATCGATAAACAAATATTACAAATCAATTATTTACTATATTAAAAATCGATTATTAATTGTATTAAAAATCGATTATTTATTTTATAAAAAATCGATTATATTTTTAATAAAATAATCGATTTGTAAAAATCAAAAAATAATCGATTGTAAAAAATCGATTAAGTAAAAAATAATCGAATCGTTTTTTACAAATCGATTTATTCTAAAGAGATGAAAATCGATTATTTCTTAATCGATTTTTTCCCCTTCTAGTCACACCCCTATATTTGATACCTAGTGTGTTGGTACCGCACTACCAAATAAATGTTTGGTAGGTCAATAAACACGATATTTTTCTTCACCGAAACCTCATACTTATTGTTGGTATTTGAACATGTGCTTTCCAGCACGGAAGTTCGATGCGCAACCGACTGAGCTATCATCGCTTCAAAACATAAACGTCAAAACAAAACCGAAATCAACCGATACCTATCAATGTAATCTATACTAATATAATTAATATTATAAAGCTGCAGAGTTTGTTTGTTTGTTTGTTTGTTTGTTTGTTTGTTTGAACGCGCTAATCTCAGGAACTACTGATCCGATTTGAAAAATTCTTTCAGTATTGGATAGTCCATTTATCGAGGAAGGCTATAGGCTATATTTTATTTCCAAAAAATTAGGGATCCGTAAGAAAATTGCTATTTTTTAACCCAAGGTATGAAATCGAAAACCTATTTTTGCGTGCGCTGCAAAAACTATTGACAATAGAACGAAACAATGTATCACGGGTTTGTAGGTCCTATTAAGATCTACAAAAAAGTCCGCGAGAGCATATGTCTAACTATTATAGTTATGCCAACATAAGTGTTTTTTTATTTAAAAAAATTAATTTTAATGCCTCCGCTAGGAAAGGCTCTTTATTTGTATCTTGGTATTAATCCTTATCAAAATAAATTACTTCTCATTCAAAACTGCTTCAATCCCTTCATATAACTTTTTGAATTATTCAATTCGGACATTCCATTCGAAAGATATCACGAGTTTAAAAATGTAAGTAGTAGTAGAAAAATAAACCCACTGCACCGCAGTGCCGCGGGAAAGGCGGGAGAATATTCTATGAAATAGGTAAACTGCGGTCGCAATTTACGAACCAGGAAGACCTTTAGCTGTACAAACGCGCGGTCAAAAAAAAAATTAGAATTAAAATAGGATAATGGATACCTACAGCAGGTAACGCGGTGAGGGGCACCGAAGTGCGGGAATAATTTTGGAGTATACGGAATATATACGCTTTCGCGCCTAAACTACTGAACCGATTTAAATGAAATTTGGGATAGAGATAATTTGAGCCCCGGGGAAGGACATAGGATACTTTTTATCGCGATAAACTGTAGCCCACGCGGGTGAAACCGCAGGGAACAGCTAGTTTGTAATAAAACTGTGACTGATCGCTGTCTGTACATCCTATCCTATCCTACTAATATTATAAATGCGAAAGTTTTTGTGTGTGAATGTTTGTTACCACGTATCACCGTAACTACTAAACTGATTTTGATCAAATTTGGAATGGAAATAGCTTATAGCTACTTTTTATCCTGGAAAAAGGTTCCTGCGGGATAACGGGAAGACGCGGGTGAAACCGCGGCTGAAAACTAGTGAAAGATAAATGAGAAAAGCTATTATTGGGGGTCTTTATCATCAACGCAATAGAACCCAAAACAATGATAAATAGAATTTTTGTCTGTTTGACTGTATGTCTGTTTGTCTGTGCATTTGTGCGCGCTAATTCCAGAAACGACTTAACCGATTAGGGTGCGGTTTTCACTAATGTATGTGTATGTGTGGTAAGTGGTAAGCTTCACTTAATATTTAGTGTTTCTTTTACTTCAATAGTTTTATAAAAAAAAATATCGCGATAAACTGTAGGACACGTGAGTGAAACTGCGGGGTGCAGCTAGTATAAACTAATCAGACTGTTCTATGAGTTTTTTGGTTACGTCATTCACGTAAAATGCATTTTTGACTAGTTGCTACGTTGCTAGGCAAGTTGTTGTTTATAGTTTTACTCTGTAAAAAAGGTTGATCAACGTTGGAAAATTATTGATGGAAATCAGCAGATACAATCGTGCACCACTACGCCAGCTGAGGCCAGCAACAGCCTTGCCACAGAGTACCTTTGTATAACCGGAAAAGCCCTGCTAGCTGGCTGACACCACAAATCTAATTTTCGGAGGATCAAGGACGTTGTTCTACAACTGCCCTAGCTGAAAGTGTATTCAAATACCTTTGAACTACACAATATGATAACATATAATTTTCCTACGCTTATTTACTTCGTATATGATACACCTTGAAATAAACGAAATTCTATTCTACTAATATAATAAATGCAAAAATTTGTGTGTGTGTATGTTAAATGTTTGTTACTACGTATCAACGTAACTACTAAACCAAATGAACCAATTGTGGAAATAGATTTGAAATAAGCATGTCTCTCGAAACTTCGAGACTTCCAAAAAACAACGGAGGAAATAAAAGGAATTGAACTTCTGACCATAGGGCAACATGAAAATGATGTTTACACTACATATAAATGCGACAGGCCAGCCAGCCGATTTGGAAACTAACCGTTTTTCAAAGTCATGTTTGTTTTTTAGTAGTGTTTAGTAGACATAAATCCGTGGTTTTCGTATGACCAGGTTGGGATACAAATTAGAATATACTTTAATTATAGCTTTGTTGTAGATATGTAAACGAAAAGCGACAACACCATACCACAACCACGTCAAAAGCATTTTGTATAAAAACAATGTTCTGACCAATAACATGGCATATGGCCAACACAATGAGTCTGTGGCCAGAACATAGTTCATGGAAAAAATGAAAAAAACTGTGCGACCAGCAGGACTTTATATTGACGAAGAATTGTGAATTATTGAATATTTAAGAATGTGTAAATAAAAAGACTATTGGTGATTGACTGTTTTTTATTTTGATACTATGTACATGTATAATAAATAATCCTGATTGTTTCATAATAAAGTATTACAATAGCCAATGTCTTTATTGGTAGGAGAGTAGAGAGTATAGGTAATAAAGGGTATAGGCCATCTCCATTCTAAATTTCATCCAAATCAAAGAAAATTACCAAAAATCTGAGGCAGGGATCGAAATTGGAACCTCGTTATCAGTAAAGAACTACTGAGAGGTTTGACCACTGGTCTAACCTATACAGTAAACGAAAGAACGAAATTAGCAAATGGTTTCGTGTACAACAAAACCATTTTCTATGTGTGCGTGAATAGTTGCTTAGCTGCCATTCACCACTACCGCCGCGATATTGTTTGGCACAAATAAAAGTGTTTTGAAAACTAAAACACATCTGAAATATTGTTTGATACATAAAACATATTACGCCATTACCGGTAAACATAATTATTATTAAAATAATATGCACCTGTTCATTCATAATAAAATAAGATGCGTTAATTAGAAACAACGCCATCTATTGACGCTGGGCTGCTAGGCGGACCGCAAGCAACCACCTTAGATGCGTTCTAATGACATACTTTATGTCTACGTGTGCGTGTGTAAGTACGTAAATTTGTGACACCAGCAGTAAGAGAAGCGTTACGAGTAATTTATTAGTTTATTAAATGAAGATTTGGGTAATTTACAATTGAGTAACGCTATAGAACGCGCGCTTTAGTGTTTGGTTCGAATAAGATTATTATTTTCGACGTAAAAAAATAATTTAGATAAAAAATGACATCAGCGCCATCTCTTGACAACATAGCGTGATGAGCTCTGGGATCATCCACCTTAATATGCTACCTTATAAGAAAATGTTATTCCGAGTCCCACGTTTGGGTGTTACTAGACTGACTAGTTTGTTTCAGCGTGTAACTCACTGTAATGTTTTTACAATTTAACAAGATACCTGAAACTGTTTATCAAAATGTGCAAAGCGCGTATATTTTGTTTATGTTCGTTATTCAGCGCCATCTATGATCACTTTTTGGAAGCTTACTCTGAAAGCAATAAAGATAACTGGATTTTTTCACACGAAATAACGTGCTCCTTATATGTTCAAGGATAAAAGAATTCGGTGCGCTAATGCAACAGAACAGACTGCATCCCCTACGAGGCTCGGGAGCGAACGGCAAATCCAGAGCCAGGCTACAACGTCACACTACGTACTGGCCGCTCACCATATCTTCTACGCTTATATTCAATTTGGGATCCGTATGTATCTAGATTAATCCAAATATTGCGTAGATAGAAGTAACGCCTGTGTTGACACGCTAAATCTAGCTTATCGGTTATCGGAATATATAAAACTGTCTCCCGCGTGGGCTACAGTTTACCGCCATAAAAAGCATCCTATGTCCTTCCTCAGGGTTTAAACTATCTTCATACCAAATTTAGTCAAGATTGGTTCCATCCCTACTTAATATTATAAATGCGAAAGTAACTCTGTCTGTCTTACGCTTTCACGCCTGAACTACTGAACCGATATGAAATTTGGTACAGGGATAGTTCAAGCCCTGGAAAAGGACGTAGAATACTTTTTATCGCGATAAAGTGTAGTCCACGCGGGTAAAACCGCGGGGCGCAGCTAGTAGTTTAGAAGTTTATCGGGAACAAAGAAATAAATCATCTTTCCTCATAAAGATATAAACTAACATAATTACACATTTATTGTTTCTTGGCCAGAGATCTAATGATTTGGTCTGTACCTTCCAGGTAATGGAACCACTAGCTCGGCTGGTAGTTCAAGAGTCACTGACAGATGATGAAGTGGAAACTTGTCGAAACGTACTGCTCTCTCTACTGGGCATGGAGTCGAGGCACGAGTTCCCTTCGTCACAGTTGCCTTCTACTCTGAGGTATGTATAAAAATGTTGTAATTACTTTAAAATCGACCCTAAGTTTCCTATTCTTATAGCAAATCAGCTATTGTCCTAAATGTCGGTGAGGTGGTCTGAAAATCAGGAGTGCATTGAGATGATATTAAGGCTCAGCTCAGGTGATTCTTATTTAAATTTCCTTTTCAAGTCACCTGTACCCCTAGTACAAGTTTTGAAAACGATAAAAGTTTTCGTAAACGTCGACGTTTACCACCGCCGACTTGTCAAATTGGCAACTCGATCTGCTTAAATTCAAAAAGTAACTCAATAACATTGTTGGAATATGATTATAATGATTTAAAATAACCCATATTAACGATTTCAGTTCCTCCAAGTCTCGGTAAGATTCATTGAAAAAAATATGTATGGATGGAAACGAAAACTTTTATAGTTTTTGTAAACTATCAAAACCTGTACTAGCCCTTATGTGACGATGTGGTCGAAGATGGCGTCACGCAACACCTGGATTGGGAACTCCTTCTACCATAACTAAAAATGAATAAAATTAAAAGCCTTTATAGCGGTAACTATTTTAAATTTCCTTTTACTACTTAGGGGCAAGTCTAGCGTGCGTCGCGAAGAGCAGTGGCGTCAGGTGTGGGGCGAGCTGGAAGCGTTGATTCGCGCTCATTCCGCCTCCCCCGCGCACCGCACACTACTACGCGTGTTGGTGGAGTGCAAGGCGCATAATCACAATAACGATGGTAAGTGCTTTACTGAAGATAGTGTTAACATGGTCGATCGATGGTGGTAATATAGATTTTAATTTGCTGTGTCCGCTGTTATGCCATTATAATGCTGCATTTGATAAAACTAAAAATGCATGGAAGATTTTTTTTTGTATTTTATCAATTTCAGTTAGCGATTTGCTTAGGTATTTCAGAAAACAAAAAACTATGTTGAGCTTTATTTTTTTAGACGATTTTTTGCGAGTATTTAATATTGAGATACTTACTTCAATGTTAATCATAAGTTTCTTATGAACAGAAACTCTCACTTAAATACAAAAGCTAAATGGACTTGGTCCAACACATCAAAATTTAGCACCAGCCTTCGATTGAGTTTGCTATAACCCGAATGGTTACAAAAATAACTTTATTAATATATGCATGTGTGTGTTACCTATTTACATAAGCATGTTGTGTGTGGCTATAATAACTCGGTGTGTGATTTCTAACTCCAATGACGATTGCAAATTCTCTTCGTGGTTAAATGTTAATGTATGAGTTTTTGTGCACTCATTCGTATCAAATTTGTGTCAATGTTCAAATTTATTTCTATAATGGGATACATAATATGATGATCACTTTAAAAAGTCAACATTAAGGCTAGCTACGCCTGTTCCAACCACCTGTCCAATCTGGATTCCTATTTTTATCCGTGAATTTTCATCTGCATTCTATACATTCTGGCGAACGCTTATGCACTATGCACTATATATAGTTGAAACCCATTTCTATGAAAATATGCGGCTGAATTAAATTTGATCTTGGCACAAGCGTTTAGATACAGGTCGGTTATCTAAACCTGACACGGCACGTTCACAGCACTCACACTAAATTAAAATAAAACAAGCAATAACAATTCCTGTCATGCTTCTGTGTGCGAGAGAGATAGAATTTTCCATTTTCCATCAAATATATACGTGCCAGCTTTAGATAACCGATCTATACCACACCATACCTTAATACGTCATTATCGGCCGTTCCCATTAACCTATCTATCCCTACTGAAGATAGAAATTTAACATAAGCTCCATAGAAGAAAAAATAAAGAGAAAAGAAAGAGGAGTGAGGAGTAATGTCACATTTATATCTATAGTAAGGCAAACCGTGGATAGATCGGTTATTAGGAACGGCCGTATATCATCTACATTGGTTTAGCTTGGTATACCGCTTTCCTATGGATTCCCTTAATTAATTTAACTACCCATAAAACAACGAACCCTTACAGCAGCAAACATTTACGAAAGCCGCTAAAATGCTTTGTAGAAATGAATGACATGTTTTTGCGGAGGAAAGTTTATTTGTGAAGTTGCCAATATTCGGATGCAAATGAAATTTGTGTTTTGCATGTAATTTTCTAAAGTGGTGGTGAGAGATAGACAGTTTGTTTCTGCATTGTGGTGATTTGCATGTCTAAAGATAAAAAGGTAGGTGGATGCTTGCTTTTATTTTTTATTGTTTTGAATGTTCTATTTAGTTTCGCTGTACGATGAAGACAGGAGAAATTAACAAAAATTACAGCAAAAAACTGGGACATCTTTTTTGCCGGTTTAATATCTATATTGTCAAGCTACGATACACACAACACCATTTCGTAGCCATAATTATTAACATACATAAATAGTAGCATAAATTGCAACGGACGATCTCGTCAATCCTCTTTAAGCCATCAATTTATCCCTTAGAAAAGTTGTAGGCCTTTCTGCCAAAAAAAACAACCTTCTTCCAGCTCAATATTTTGTTCCCACATTGTCCTACAACTTTTTTCATCAATCTTAACAGTCCTAAACAAATCCGTAACACACTATTGATAACTTCACAGGAGAATCTCGAGCTACAGTCATCAGAGCAACAACAGACTCGCCACTGTCTCCGGTTGGAGCTGGCAATGGTAGCAGCGACGTTTGGGCCCCAAGAAACGTTCTAGACGCTTTATTAGGCGCGCCTAGACCCACCCGGAGACCGGACTTTGCAGGGAGAATGGCGGCCGGGAATAGACCCGCTAATTTGTACCCTCAATTGCAACAAGATGTTGAGGCACAGCATTGATTTGTTATAAAACGATTCGCGCAAGTCATCGGCCTAACAGATCCTATTGGCATTCAGATGTGGTCGCAGCGACCTTTGAATTCCAAGAAACGTTCTAGAAGTCTTATTACGGGCATCTAGCTAGCTCGAATACCAGCCTGCAAGGATAATGGCGGCCAGGAATAAACAATTGAAGTGATGACAGCTCAGTGGTCGAACCTTACAAAGAGCTTGAGCATTTGGTGAAGGAAAACATGACATCATAGATTGATGGTGGTTCTCTCGCTTGGCTAGACTACCCTAAAGTTGAGAATATGTCGCCAAGCACTTATCGATGCCTTCCGGCAGCCTCACATGAGAGCCAGTTTCCAATTTGGACGCAGCGTGGCGCCACCTTCGTCACTTACCAGGTGACTAGTCAAACGCTACCCTGTAAGATATAAACAGGGAACAGAATATAGTTTTGTACTGGTATACGCAATATCTTTACTTGTTATTGTGCATCGTCAAATATTGTTCGCAAAGCAACATTTTAGTTCCATTGTATTATAATGATGTATTGAAGGAAGGTATTTAAGTACAGTACCTAGTGTTGTATATATTGCTGTGTAAATAAAGTAAGGATTATATGAGATAATGTTGTATTATTTATGGTACTAAATACATATTGTTGTTGTTACACATATCTATAGATGTGTCACAAAAAGATATCCTCTTGGGAAGTAAATTCTACCTGATAACTGTGAATACAGTATTTAAGTTTAAACAGATGATCTGTTTCTTACTGTGTAGGTATCTTATATTGTTCTTTCTTAATGACTTCACTATTGTAAGAAGCGGTGGGATGATAAATGAAAAACGCTACATTATAAAATTAATATCTTATATTTGTTCAATAAAAACTACATTGTGGGCCCGTGTGCCCGGTGCCCGGGTAACACGACCTTTGTATTATCTTGTATTATAAACTCTGCGGGCAGACTGTGTCATAAGGCATTGGTGAGTGTGACGACCGTAACAACGGCCTAGTCAAGGCATCTGGTCCGGATCCTCTACGGCGACTGACTCCCTCCCCTCTCTCCCCCTCCTCGCCGCCGATACGTGTTTACAATTATTGGAATGTCACGCGGGATGCGAACGTTCAAACATTAAAAACTTATTACAAACAAAACCTAACACTAGGCCCTCTCTCAGGCCACTCCGCAATTACACTCGCATAGAAATATTGTACAATCTCATACTCTCGAGCGCCCGACGATTCCATCGAAACGCATCCAAAATATTAATACCCTATAAAACTTACAAAACCGATCGGTATTCTTAAACTTAGGCTAAGTTAAAATTAAACGGAATTGAAAAATAAATTACCTAGGTACAATATTTTAGTCTAGAAAGCTATTTATAGGCGCACGAGGGATGTTTGGTGGGAGTGCGCGAGTGTCAGTGCGTGGCTTCTCGGAGTTTTTTGGGCTCGGGCGCGTCCAACGAGTCGCCCAGGGAGTTCTCCTCGGAACTCGCTTCCTCTATTTGTCTGCAACAAACAACAGGGCTTTAGTTCATTTCTAGGAAACAACGTAATATTCGGTTCTATCTTAAAAATCAGATTAGATAGCTGGATGTCAGCTATGCTATCCAGCTCCAGACGCTCAAATTTCTAATTGATTACGGTCTTCTTTCAGAAAAAATATTATTTTCATGAAGGTAATTTAATTTACGAGTTGATTTTTGTCTTTTTGTTTATCTGCGTCAGCTTGCGATCCTGAAAAAGCTGCATTTGATCGTAAGGAAGGGTCGATGTCAGTGATGGATCAAAACTGACGTGCAACCATTACTTCCTGCAGATATTCGTGAGACTTAAACGCCCGTTCCCAATAACCGATCTATCCACGGTTTGCGCTACTGATGTTAGAATTTTGACATAAGCTCCATAGAAGTAACGTCAAATGTCTAGTTGGGCAAACCGTGGATAGATCGGTTATAGGAAACGGCCGTAAAAGTAACGTTTCAGATTGGTAAGCAAAGTAATACCACGCAGAACTTGGCAATTCAGCGTTCCAGGGTCACAAATAACGTTGTGAGCAGACGTGGTGCTTACCAAAAAGTTTTTAATCAAAAGACTTACTAATCTAGTCATTTATGCATATTTTTGGTAAATGCGGGTAGTTGCAAGGTTGTAAATTACCGTTTGGCGCGCGGCGTGCTTAGCGCGGAGTCTGAGTTGTCGGAGGGAGAGGCGGGAGTGGCCGGCGTGGCTGGTGACGCGGGTTTCGCGTCCAGCGAGTCTTCTGTACACGACGTCGTCGTGTCTTCGTTCACTGAGTCCACTGCTAGTTTACCTGGACCAATAGTTAACAGAAGTTACACACTGGTGTCCATTCTGTTGTGCATTTTCTAAAACTAAACTAAATTTGACAGGTCTACAAGTAATGCTATCTTTCTTCCTCGGTGGTTAGACAAGGACAGCAATACTTTTAGACCTGTCAAATATAGTTTATTTTTACAAAATGCACAACATAAGACATTGGTGTCGAAGGTTGTGAGTTTCTACGAAAACTGTAGCTTCTTTTGTCCACGACTCCGTCGTCGACGGACTTTATTTAGCCCTAATTTGGTTTTTATTAATATTTTAATCAAAACAATAACTGATATGTTGAACAGGAGTTCCTTATTGTAACGTAGGTAAGCTACAAGAAAGGATTTTTATTTAAATTACACTTTATGGGGCTCAAATGGGGCTATCATTCTCGTGGATGGAACTGTGGGGAATGTCTAAAGTATCTTAATAAATAGGACTTTAACAAAATCTATTCGTAAAAAGGATTCAAGGATAGGTACAAAACCTTTTACTTATGAAACTATTCAAAACCTAGAGAAACAATGAAATTGTTAGTTTACTTGACTGCCTTACTACCTATTGTATGAACACGATAGTTTTTATGAGTATAATAATGACTGCATTGCATTAGCTTCTAGTTTCTATTAAAAAAAAACTGAGTGTTTCCCAGAAGCCAACTACTGTAATAATGTTAAATTGTGAACGTAGATTGTAGAAACAGACTATAAATAAATTAAACAGAATGTTTGGAGTGTTTTAGCAAATCGTACCCGGCCGAATTAAATTGAAATATCAATTGGTGACTGTGAATAAATTAATTTTCAAAAGAACAAGTGCCTGCCTGGCTGTCTACCAATCCTCAAGTTAAGTATCTGTCGTCGAGCTAACAATAATGGTGTTTACTTAGTACCTACATTATAAGTTCCTTATACCCAACAATTCTAGACGTAGCTCCGAGACAGTAAACATAAACAAATTAACACATTTTTGACAGCAATTTCTTACCGTTTCCATTCGTAGAGGGTGGTTCCAAATTGCTCTCGTCGCTCGGTAGCGGTGACCCTCCATTCACGGGTGCCCTTACTACCGGCTGCTTTCCTAGAAGCTCCGGCGCTAGGTCTGACACGATGTAATGTGTCCATATCGCGAGCTCTACCATGTGTGGTGACCATTTGTTGCCGCAGCCGTTTTGTTCCTAGAATGAAATTGAGCTTATAAACTAGCCATTGGTGTCGATTCGATTCTGCATTCACTAAAACTAAAACTAAACTTAATGCTGTCCTTTTTTACTTCAGTGGTTAGAAACAGACAGCAATACTATTAGACCTGTCAAACTTAGTTTAGTTTTAGAGAAAACAAAACCGAATCGACACTAATGTCAAGGTAGCATTCTAGTTTACTACTACTGGTTTATTGAATGATAGAACCCTATCTAAGCAGCGTGTTTTCAATCTGTCGACCCAAAAGCTTGAGCTCAATGCCATACAAGTGTTGGCTGGCATGAAGCAGTATTTGAGAACGCCTCTAAGCAGACATTTCTTTGCTCTTTGTTATTCTTATTCCCTTTGATTGTTAGGAATGCTCGTCCCGTCAGTTTACTCTTGGGCTTAGCATGGCTCTTGGAACCCTTGAAAGTAAGCATTAGAAAATACATATTACGTGCGTAGGTATACCTACATAAACTTAACTGCTTGCATGCCACCTACATCATTTCCTAACAATTCAAAGGCTTGCCTCGCCTTACAGAAGTGCGTCGTATTGTCACATAACTGTACACAATGTTCCTACCCGATATAATTAGGGTAATTTGGTCGACTATGGCCTGTTGTCCAAACGAAAATGGCACATAATGAACATACAATTTGAGACCACTTACAGGCAAAGAAAAAACTCGAGTGTCATGTGTACAACGCATTATTTTAACCCATGTAGGTATTTTCTGTAGAAATGTAAAAGAATCGTACTAAAAAAGCTTTCTTCGTATCTGAGAATTAAGTAGGTATCTGTCGAAACTTATCCTGTTAACAAGACTACGCATTGGAAAACATCAATTTCTTATTTTTGAGACAGCGATTTTATGAACTATCTTTCATGCTTTTCTATTTATTAGTACCTACCTGTTTTCTCTATCATCAGAGTTATTAGCATGGACAGTGTGATTTTTTAACCTTTATTGTTCTTAGACACAGAAATAGTCATTAGGGAGTCCTTACCGTATTTAACCTATCACAGACGTTTTTTATATGGTTAACAAAGTTGAGGTATTCCTTGGCAGTGTAATCGCTTCCTTCCATTTCGGGGATGGCTTGAACGCATTCGTCGGCCATGAATGGTGCGATGTCTGGGCTCGCGGCAGCAATTAGCGCAGACGCCGTCGCTGTCCCAACCCCCTTCAAATTGCTGAGTGCAGTCATGGCTGATTCTATATTCGGTAGTTTCTTAAAT
Source organism: Opisthograptis luteolata (assembly GCA_931315375.2). NCBI lineage: Eukaryota > Metazoa > Arthropoda > Insecta > Lepidoptera > Geometridae > Opisthograptis > Opisthograptis luteolata. The sequence continues at coordinate 8,580,057 of OV928044.1, read as the reverse complement.
GCTTTTTTTGTCTCCTGCATCACCGCTCTTGGCGTGTTCACCTTTATGAGGTATGACAACTGTGGGTAGAATTTCCCTCTCTGCAATAAAAAAATGAGTTTGTTCACTCATTTGTTCAATGTCATGAAAACAATGAACGTTAGGGTGTTTATGTGGGTGAAAATCCCGGATAGTGTAAAATATGTGTATGATTTATTGTTCTTAGTAAAAAAAATAACAGTGAATTTTGAAATTTGAAATTTTTGTTTAGTATCTAAGTCGTAAATTAAAAATAACACAGAACAATAAACGAAACCTTAAAATATAAGCTAAAACTATCTACCCACAACCCTTTTATTTTTAATTTTATTAAAGTTAACATTATGGATTATAATTTCAAATAAAAATTACTAATTAAAAAATCGAAGTTACTTCGCAAATGGCAATAACATTGTTTAGTGGATGCTTGTTTATGAATTTAGAATTACCTACTTCCTATATTTTTATGAAACCAGCAGTTGTTTTTTGTTAGTGTTCACGTAAAAATGATCGTCGCAAAACATGTTAGTTATTGCTGCACTAGTATTGAAATGATTTTAATATTGCCTCCGCAGTGAATAAAACATGGTGTGTGGTGTAAACACAAACTGTGTTGATATGATGCATTCAATGAGTCATAGGAGATACTGAGCCAAGTTTCAGATCTAAATAATAATCTTTAGCATCGTGGTATTAGGCTCTAAACTGGCAATGAAACTAATGGATGACCAAGAAAGCAATTACTTGGCGCTGGTTATGATGAAAATGGATATTACAAGCATAATATCAATGTTAATTAATTAATTATGTTTTATAACTCAATTCATTTTATAATGAACTATTTTATATTGAATATTAAGCCGTCTTAAACTTGTAAACTAAGTGAAGTGGGTAATTAGACTCTATAGTGATAAATACTCGTATTATAAAACTCATATTACTCGACAAAAACTCACATATTTAGAGTTGCAAGTTGTTAAAATTCGTGGAAGACTTTTGAGTGAAGGAAGTTGAAATGCAAATCAGAAAATGAATAAGCAATTTCGTTGTGAATGCAAACAAAAACAAATGACATGTGGGCGGCTTGTTGCTTGATAGTAGGTATAGTTAGCGACAAAATTCATTAATATATTTTCCAAATGTGTTTTAGATCAGTCATAGTTTTGTTTTACATAAACTTTTTGTTTTACATAACAGGATAACTTTTGACCACAGCACAACACACCTGATTTTAAATGATGATGCGGTCACAGGTTGTTGTTGAAGATGTCGAAGGTAATCGGAAAATTGATCATTGTTCAGTGACGTAATATATTATTATCAATGCTAAAACTGCAAGAGCACGAAAGAAAGGATTTTAAATATGAGTATGATACTAAATTGTACCTAATCCAGTTACTTATAGCACCGATAAAAAAACTCTTAAAAATATGAAATATGTTATACATAGAACAAAAAAAATAATTGCTTTTACACTTTTTTCATACCTACCTACATACACTGTAAAGTCACTAATTGATGCATTTTACGTTCTAAAACGCCTTGTTTGGCAACTGGCTCTCAAGAGAGACTGCTAAGACACGCCGATAGGTGCTCAGCGTCGCCGAAATCATTTTTTTATTACCAATAGGTAAGCATGTGACCCCAGTCTCACCTTATGGTAAGTGATGACGAAAACGATGATGGAGCATGCTTGCCTTGAAGATACCTATTCACTCTTGACTTGAGGGCTCCCAAATTATACTTATCGGAACACAAAGACGCTGGCGCGGTGTTTCTCTTCATTATTTATTCTTATGTGTTGCGATTTGTGATATGCGATTGTTTGTTGTCAAATGTTATTTATTTTCATGTATTGTACTCACCGCTTGTTTCCATTTCATCAGTTGCACTAACTCTTCGTGTATCATGTGGGCATCTTTCCCTCTGGATTTGATCTTCTTTGGTAATTCATTCTGGTACCTAGAACAAGCACAGTGAAACTATAAATATACTGTGTTCATGGCGCTTGCAACAGTGCCGAAATATCGAGAACTCAAACAAAAACTAATAAATGTTAAATAAATATCTAGTTTCAAAACTAATAATTCTAAACTATACCATTTACTTGTTTCCTTAGTTTGAGCAATTTTGATGGGGTATCCCCATGGCCGAACTTACAATAATATTAATTAGCGCTGGGCGATTATGGGATATACTAATCGAATCTTTCGATTATGACGCTGCGCGCTGTCGAAAGATATCTCGATTGTAAACAAAATTGGTGATTACTAATCTGATGATCGATTTGTTGTACGCGGTGGGAGACCGAGTAACATAACCAGTAAGTTACTAATTTCATAATTGATCAGCAGTAATTAGTTAATGGCTCGATTAGAACAATTAGCCATGTCACACACTACTACATGCAATGCCACTTTCTGATTTTTCACCGAAGCTAATACAGTAGCGGAAGCGGGCGTTGTCGATTTCATTGTACCTACTAGCGACTAAATACCGCGACTTGTTGATAGTATGGAAGATATTATGTTCAAAACTCCATAGAATGAAGCCTCGCCTCGCAATTTCATAGTTTGATACAACATATATAACCAATTTCGAAAATATAAAAGTTCCGCATGAATTATTTGAATTTTAGACATAATAATTTTATGGTACAATGTGTTGTTATGCATACATTTTAATACCTGTCATAGAGCTCTCATTTTCTCCGCCCGCGCCTCCCGCCGTGTGGGCTTCATCGGTTTTCATACAAACGCATTATTATGTGTCATCAAATACCTCCATACATTAAATGGATTGGCGTGAACGCCTAAACAACTTCGCTTATGAGACGTACCTCGATTCAATCAAGTATTTAGTATCGCTACTGGGAATTTCAATCACAAATTACAACTATTCTGAAAATAGTATGTTAAACTCACAAATATGTTTTTAAATCATGTTATTTTTTAATCTTATCAATGAGGTGTCTCGAGTTTGAAATGCAAACCTAAAAAAAATATTAGCCACATCGGTCCAGCTGTTCTCAACTGATACGCTAATAACGAACATCGTTTTTTTTTTAATAATTTTACAAAAATACAACGATGCCGAACGATTTATGCGCTCATGTTTTAAGTTTCAATGTAAAATGAGAATACTATATTTTTAATAGAATAAATATCGCTGGAGATTTTAAAATTAATCAATGAGCAGAATATATTAGTTGGTATTGTTGGTAAGCGATTATTCAAATTGCTTGAAGACAGATGATGGAAACATCTGTTACTCGTAACGTAAAGCGCGAACGAAGTGCGAGTGTTTGAATAACAATGTCCCGGTTCATATTATTATATCAGCAACTAACGAGGATAATGAATATTGTCTGACGCTATTAAATTAATAACCCAGGAACATACAAGTTAAAATGCCAGTTAACAAGGGAAACGCCACTAAGAAAAATACAACATCTTAGAATAATCGAATTTATATTTAGTGACCAATACATAATTATGTTTTTTGCATTTTACTTCATAGAATGAAATATTTTATTTTAAATTTTCATTTTTTTATATCTGTAATTTGTATTGAAGGTACTCTAAAAATACTATACTTGTTCCAATCCAATGTAATATAATATTGATATTTATATGAATTTTATAATACTAACTAAATATGTTGATATCAACAAATTATTTTGAACTAAGTATTATTATTAGAGCTCCTACAAAACAAATAAATAATCTATAAAAATAAAATGCACATTAAATGCAATAGATATGCAAGCATTTATAGATAATGAAGATCGAAACTTCGGATAAAAGTAGAAAATTTTGAGATGTGGTAACATATTATTTATCTAGGTAATAAGTTGTTACCGTGGGTTCTTCGCATCGGTTAATGTATCCGTTGCTTATAATATAAAGTCCATAATTGTTTAGGTTAACTCATGATAAAATGATGAAATTTTAATTGTAATAAATAAAAAAAACCTGCGTTTAATAGCGTTTGCTACCATAATTAACCAGGGTTTCAACAGTGTAGTTTAACAGTAATAACAATAATATCGTGGGTAGGTAAAGGCATGTAGGTACTAAGAAGAATGTCTTAAAACAGACAAGATACTATTTGGTTACGTTTATTTTATTTTTCATTTAAAGGCTACTAACTTTTTTAACACAACGCCAAAGTTGTACCTATTCCTACATTTTGCCTGGAAGCATAATTTGATTTTACGTAAAATAATACTAGGATAGACAAAAATTTTGATTTTTTTGTTAAATAAATAAGAATATTTTGTTTTATCTACATATCAGAAAACTTTATTTTTATTTATAAAATCTTTTTGGTATAAACCAAATCTTTAAATGTGTACATACATAATGTACTTAATGTTATACGTATTTTGATTTTATTTAATTGACCTAGTAATATAGTACAAGTATAGTACGCATCTCAATATAAATTTTGAAATTTAAAAAGGTAATGTAATTATTGTGACATGCAACTAAACTGAATGTTAGTTCAAAAAACATGAAACAATATTTTCGAAAACTTTGGAATCCGAAAGTACATACTTTACGATGACTCATTGCATGTTTTTTCAAACATTAAGCACAAATAAAACCGTATTCATTATATTCTTAATACAAAACTGAATAAACGCGCATTAATGAAATAATCAAAACTCAGTTTAGCTCTAAAACAACTCATTTAAAAGAGTATTAAAGCGAAACTTAAAAAGCAAAGTCACCATTTTGAACGGATGTGGGTTGTACTCAACAAAGCATACTAAAATTCACTGTAGAATACGTAGAAATACAACATTTTATGTCTGTACGCTGTCAAGGCTGCTATTTGGTAAAGGAATATAAAGAATTGACGGGGTGGCGAACCTAAATACGGTAGAAAATACATTAAAACGAGTGATGAATCGCAAAGGACAGCCACCATTTTATAACGCCTGAGCGATGCGATATTTTCCTCCACACTGACTTCAGGAAAAACGATCGTGTCAATTTGACATCGATCCCACGTGACGCAGTGATTTTAATGAGCCGACCGCGGACTAGAGATGCAGTCCGCGAGGGAGGTAGCTATCAAATCAGTTTGCACGGATACACACACAATACAAGTTCATTGACACGCCACGGCCGCATTTTCTCCTTTCAAAGGCGTTCTCACTTACCAGTTGTCCAATTTTATGAGCTCCTCAGGTTTCTTTGTTTTCTGTTCAGCTTTTATTTTAATCGCCTGTGGATATAACTTCAAAACACTATCGAAATCTTTAGCATTCGCCTCCAGAAAGAAAGTAGACGTGTCTTTCGCGGTAGCCATTGTGAACGTTCTAAATGTACAACACTCTGCGTAGTTTAGCTATAGCGCCGAACTCGACGCGGCGGCAGCACCTGGCCAACTGGGCGCCCTCTCCCCACTCGCCGCCATCTTGTCGACTGAACTGGCTCTGACGTTCGATAATAATATTCGAATTATTTAGCTTATATTTTGCGCACTTATTCATTAATCCTACTTTATTTGATATAAAATCCTACTTAAATGATTATGTTGTTGGCAATCGCCGCGGTCTAGCAACGATGACATCATCGGAGGGAGCTGCGCGAAGTACCTGCAGGGTCCCGTTACCAGGCGACCTGTTCAAGTAGTTTTCAGGGAAATAATAATAAGGGCAGCGTTGAGACCCACTTTAAGCAGTTGAATGTTTTAGAGTTATTCCCATTCATACTTTGGTTCGCGTAACACTGTTTAATCCAGATTTAAAATAATAAGAGTTTGTAATAATATATACGTTTCAGTAAGAATTTATGTGTATTTAATTATTGTAAAGTTAATATCAGAAGTGCGTAGTGTAACCCACGTCAACGATGGGTAGAAATAAAAGTAAACGTTATAAACGCCCAAAGAATAAACGAAGTTGCTCGAGTTCAAGTTCTTGGAGCAGCAGCAGTGTCAGTGTCACCAGCACTAGAACTGCGTCACCTCCACGGAAGCACAGGAAACAGGTATCACGTAAGGCTGATACTACAACTGTGAGTACTACAAGTAATACCTTAAACAACATGATACCTGAGTTTGACCCGTTAAGAGATGACGTAAACGCTTGGCTTAGTATTGTTCAGTCCTACGCTCAGACGTTTTCATGGGCCGACGAAACCACCCGTTATCAATCTCTTAACAAATTAAAAGGTTCCGCAAAAGTTTGGTATGACTCATTGTTGCGATCCGATAGTCAGTGGCCATCGTGGAAATGGATGAATTGAAAATACGAGCTAGCATCCAGTTTTCAAATCCGTCGAAATATGTTTGAACTTTTAAAAGAAATAATTGAGAAAAACCAATGGACAATCAGTCCCTTTACGAGTTTTATTTTGAACAAAAGTGCAAAATAGATAGATTGTCGTTAAAATTTTCGGAACAAGATATTATTTCCATTATTGTCGGAAACATTAGTGACAGCGGTATAGGCGCGTCAATCGAAGCTAATAATTTTGTGACCTGTGACAGCTTAGCTAGCTTTTTACATGGCCGTAGGTACTTATAGATCGAAAAATACGAAACACGTAACTGCTAATACTCATAATGGTCAGATCAAATGTATCAACCAACAGTCCTTTAATCAGATGCATACAGCTATTATAGAGAATGCATCCCCCGCGAGTACATTAGAGCGAGTCGCTCTATTGGGTAATACTCAAGAGATGGGACAAATTCAACCACGCAGGCAGGCTGTGTGTGGCAGGCCTTTGTAGTGGTAATCATAAAAAAATATCAGTGTGACGCTAATAAATGTAACTATTGTGGCAAGCAAGGACACATAGGTTCATCGTGTTATCACAAAAATAATGCAACGAAATCCGACAAACAAGATATATAAATGCATAATATGAACCCCAGACCCGCTAAATAAATTTGTATAAAGTATCTTATTAGATAACATTAATTTTTATTGAATTAGTGGTAAAGCTAATAAAAAAAAATATCTGACTATTAGATGATAAAAAAAAAGCTTGGGATTTTAGTGAACTTGCTTCAATTCAATCAATTAGTAATAATAATAATATATTTATTGATCCAAAAACAGAGTGAAACATTGAAAGAAAACTTAGGTAGCTTTCACCTAAATATAAGCATAACTAAATAAACAATAAATTGTGACTTAACTTAGAGCACATTATCGATGAGCAAATAAAAGTTTTGTAATGCTGTTTCCAAAATGCTTAAAAGTCGCAAACCCCTATGCTAAGCAAAAAGCTTGTATTATAGGGATCTGTGCTCCCCCGACTAATGACACTGTAAATATAATATACATTTGTACTAAACAATAGATATTGTGCTAAGAGTAAATACAAAATTCAAGTAACTATTGTGATAAAGTATAGGTACATATATTAACGTAAGTTTATTTGCCAAAATCTCGCGATGTTAGTGTGTAAGTGTTATGTGGTGTGTACTTGTGTAGTGTGTGATTGTGTAAGAATGTTAATGAATATATGAGTCATAGTGTAGTGTATTCAAAACCAATTAACTAACATAAACATAATAAAAATAATATACATATATATTATTATCATAACACGGCTATTAGGTTTTCAGTTTGTTGTAATGAATACTGTTGCAATATTTTTGTAATCGTTTCTTTAAAATGAAAATAGTTTACATGTTTTATCTCGTTAATTTTAGAAATTTTGTTGTATATAAAGCCACCGAGGAAACAGGGAAAACGGTTAGAGAAAAAGGTCCTGAATTTTGGGATGTAAAAAAAACCTTATCCGTGCGCCTCTTTTTCCGTTTATTGTCATCGAAGGCTATAATATCTCGGGGACAAAGCTTATGCTGTTTTAAGATCAGCCTAAGTAGGAAGAGTTGCCTGAACGTAAGTACGTTAGCTTCACTATAAAGCTTAGAGAGGTGGAGTAACTATACGGAAAAAAAATTACCTGCCGGGCGTTTCTTGCCTGTTCTTTTGCCGGCGTAAGGAGGTTGGAAGAGGCGTAGCTAATTTTAAGTTTGACGTTTTAAAAGTGATCACAATGTATCCTATTGAATAAAGTACTATTGATTGTTGACTATAGTGGTTAATTTACATTGGAATCGTTAGCTAAGAAACATTCTTTGGAGAATACTACCTTAGCTGCATCTATTTAATTGCTAGGTTTCGCATATAAAAATTCGAAAATGGTTCTACACACGATAACAGTAAATTGGACATTGAACTTAAGGGTGTTTAAATAACGTTGACTTCTGTATAATCAACGATCTCACTGACTGTAACATGTATATTGACAGAAGAAAAAAAAAATTAAAAGATGGATCTGATTTAATGTGGGCGAAATACCTACATAAGTTGATTAAATAACTAAAACTGTACTTAATTACTGAGTTTTATAATACAGTTCGTAAGTTTGAGTTAGCAATGTTTTTTTAAAAAAAAGCATAGGTTTGTGTGATATACTAAAGAGCTAGAAAGGTAAATAAGATGATTTTTTGGTCTTATATCTTGGTTATTTTCGGAATTTCACAAAAAGGAATTATAGCCATGAAATAAAAAAAAAACCTAGTATCTAAAATATGTACTTCTATAATGTTCATATCAAATGTGGATCAAGATCCCAAGTTAACAAGTACTTTTAAGGAATAGCATCAATTTATTTAAGCAGGAAAGACCGATGAAAGTAAAAAAAAAAAAATAGTGGTTTATACCTACCCGTTACCAAAGTATGCGTAGCCGTTTCACATGGACCTTATACACTTCAAATCGACCACTTAAGCCCATTTGTGACAGCTAAAAATAAATAATGATATTTATTGGTTACCGATTGTAAAAACTTTTACAATGTTTATGCTTTTTGGGGCAATCCGGCCAACAAAAAAAAAAATCGTGCGTGATTAAAGAACTAGGTTGATACCACAGGCGATGAGTGGGATCAGTAAATAGAAGTCTTGTTATAAGGCATAAACAGTACAATTCATAGAATATCAAAAGCTATCCCCAGACAAGTTTTTCTCGGTTATAAATTAGTCAGTGATAGTTTAGATCCGGAGCTTGATGACGAACAAAGGTTGGATGTGACGGGTTTGCGTGAATGGATAGATAGATATGAATAATAAGCCCAACGCGGAGTCACAAAAACAAATATTGGAAAGATCTCGCATAAAAGCACGAGTTTATGCGGAAGGATATTAAACACACAAAACTAAGCTAATGACTAGTATAGAGGCGCAAGTTAATGCCTGTTTACAAAGGCCCATTCTAAAGTAAATGAAGTACTGTGGAAGGATAGATATGGGGTGATGGATAAAAATATATATATATATATTGTGAAGTAACGAATTGATGATTGGATAACGACTTTGGATATAAAATGTACCTGTTGTTTGATCTGTATCATCGTCTATCCGTGTTGGCAAGAGGTAAATTAACGGTAAATTGACATCACCTTAAGTGGTTTTTCTAGGTGAATTGATTTGTGTATGGTGTGCGAGCCAAGATAAAATGCTTCAATCCCCTTGGTAGTCGTTATCGTAAATTGCACATTATAAACAAAAATAGAACGACACTATTAAGAGAGAAATAGATACCGTGCAATTAACTTGGTACACTCAAGTGAAGTGAAATGCCTTTGAGTGCAAGTGGTTGTACGATGATCTAGAACGTGGAACGAACTTGGTACACTCAAGTGAAGTGGAATGCCTTTGAGTGCAAGTGGTTCTACGAGGGATTTTGAGGGATAGATATCGTGGAATGAACTTGGTACACTCAAGTGAAGCGAAATGCCTTTGAGTGCAAGTGGTTGTACGAGGATCTAAAACGTGGAACGAACTTGGTACACTCAAGTGAAGTGAAATGCCTTTGAGTGCAAGTGGTTCTACGAGGGATTTTGAGGAATAGATATCGTGGAATGAACTTGGTACACTCAAGTGAAGCGAAATGCCTTTGAGTGCAAGTGGTTGTACGATGATCTAAAACGTGGAACAAACTTGGTACACTCAAGTGAAGCGAAATGCCTTTGAGCGCAAGTGGTTCTACGAGGAATTTTAAAAGCTTAAGTGTGGTAAAAGCCCTTTAAGTTGAGTGCAGGTGGTTCTAGAGTAAATATATTTGAGAAAAGATGTGCAATATACGTTAACAGAACTTTAAATTCAAGTCCGGTATGTCCTTATGTTAATGTATGTAAAAATGTAAAGTAACTGAAGAATTTAATTTACAGCACTTTATCTGAACTCGTGAGGTGCTTGGTGGGACAAGCACCAGGCAGAATGGCCGTGTTGGCAATCGCCGCGGTCTAGCAACGATGACATCATCGGAGGGAGCTGCGCGAAGTACCTGCAGGGTCCCGTTACCAGGCGACCTGTTCAAGTAGTTTTCAGGGAAATAATAATAAGGGCAGCGTTGAGACCCACTTTAAGCAGTTGAATGTTTTAGAGTTATTCCCATTCATACTTTGGTTCGCGTAACACTGTTTAATCCAGATTTAAAATAATAAGAGTTTGTAATAATATATACGTTTCAGTAAGAATTTATGTGTATTTAATTATTGTAAAGTTAATAATGTAGAGTAAATTTCGCCTGTTTTTCTCACATTTAGGCTCTAGAGAAGCGCAAGTAGAACAAAAAATACTTACTCGACATCACAAGGTTATGTCGGACATACGGTGAGTCGAACGGCCGACATTTGTCTGGCCTCCACCCACTGGGGGAATCGGGATGAGAAAAAATAAATTCCATTTTGATGTTAAATCACAGCACTGTTGGGAAATGTAATGAAAATCGTAGAATTGGACACAAATTGAACACAGTAATACACGATAATGTTAGTCACGTCGACCTCGCGCACTATCAGTTTCCTTAAACGTGACGCAACTCACGACACCGTTCTACCGAAACGACTTTGGTAAACACGCATATTTTCCGTTGCATTGCAGTACACACTGAGCTCGGAGTAGTCATGAAGTAGTTACTAGCGGTGTACATAAGGCATTTAGGTAGTAGGACGTACATATCACCGGGGTGGAACGTCACACCAATCGGCTTTGTTGTTTTGATAGGTAGATCGCCATATTCTCTTCCCTCTAATTCTGTAGCGCCTACCTACTCATTGTTTTTATTAAATTGTTATTTTTTGTATTCGGATGGCGGTCTTCTTTTCTTTTACTGTGCAGTTTACTATTATATGTCCTTCTTCAATTTGAACCCTTATTGACAGGATTTTGTATTAAAATATTTACAACCCTGTTGATTGAAGTATTTACACCTACTCCTTAATAAGTTCTTAGAATATCTGTCGTATGTAATATCTGTATTATTCTGTGTCTTATCCTTGACACATGCTAAATGACTCGTAGAAAATGCTTTAGTATTAATACTAATTATAATTTTTTGTAGTCTAGTGTGGTTTAGAAAGGTTTCACTTAAGTTATTTCACCCTGTTCGCCTAATTTTCGCAATCATCGATGAGATCTTGTGATTTTCAAGACAGTCGAATTAAAATTAACTGCTCCCCAAAACAATTACGAATTTTTGAAGTAAGTAGGTATATGTTTTGCTGTTGAGTCAGATGCGTGCTCATAATGCGTGACCTAATTTTTTCTCAAGTTGTATTGTAACAACAACTTTATTAGGTTAAATCATTTCGGCCAAAACCTTAATGCTGGGTAAAATCAACGGTAGCAAAATGATTTAGCTATAACGCCTGCCACCTCATCGAGACCCTATTTCATAAACTTACAAGTGTAGTGTCATTATTAAAAATGTTAAATAGCAACGCTTGCATAGATTTGTTCTAAATCAAGCCAGTATTGCTGTGCCAGTATTGCTGTTTTACAAGCCTTATAATGACGTTATTTTAATTGTAGTTTTATGATTTACTAGCTGCGCCCGCATTTAAACACTCGTGGTTTCCCGCTTTTCCGGTGTAAGTACAAATTTCCTCCCAAATCGGCTTAGCCGCTTCAGCGGGATCTGATAACAACAAACAATGGCCAGTTTCAGCGAGCATTCCCCTTTTACTCGGTCATTCATTGTCTATCTCATTAAATATAACTTTATGTTTAGCGGCAATATATTGGTTATTCATTTAATCTCATTCATTGAAATCTGTACAACCCTTGCATTTATCTATAAGCAAGTTTACAATCTCATCATTTACTATTGCAAAAAAACTGAGTCGCTTGTTGAAATCGTACCGACTTCGGCCACCAACTTTATGAATAAGATCACAATATCTGCACTGCATGGGGGTTAACGCTCATTTAAATAAATCTCATTTTTCAATGTCAAAGTTTTTAAAGAGAAGATAAATGAACAAAATAATAGCACATGTATAAAATAACATGGTACGTTATAGCTGTATACAGATATCATTCACAGGGATAATCTGATATCTTCGGAGATATCAACATCAATCAAATAAAGTATTGGCGAAGTGCGAACCTACCTATAAGGGTTCTGGAATTCAATGATCGTAATAAACAGTAATGTATATTATTATTTAAGTTAGTGCATAATATACTTAGTATTGAAAATTTCATGTTACGCTTTATTATCTAAACCACGATAACGATATCAGTAACGGCGTTGCCAAGTTTGGAAGAAGTTCTATTAACCCTGTTTTATAATTTTAGCACAGTATTGTGGAATTTAGGAATTAGACCTTTTATGCGACAAATACTTATTATAATATTTTTTGCTAATGCTACATATATTATTAGTGTTTTTTTTGTGATCAAAAATACTTTTCAACAATTCCAAATCTACCAAATGCCAAATTTGTTTTGTTTTTTTGGCTCTACCAAATTTTAAATTTTCATACTACGAGTAATGGCAATTTTGAGACAAATGACAGATGGCCAGGTAGGGTTCCTTTTGAGGTAGGTAGAGGTAAAAGAAAAAAACAAAACAATACCACTCCAAAATTAACGCTAACGCTGGTACGGTGAAGACATGCTGTACCAAAATTTGTATGAGGACGATGTATCTTCGTTTTTAACACGAAACCATTTTGTTCGGCATTTAAATCAGTAGATAAGAAAGCATACTATTTGTTCAGCGTGGCATACAAACGAAGCGATAACAGTATCGCATCGACGCCGACGGGTCGTTTACGACGGGTATTTTAACAAAGTACGGCTTCGGGCTTCTTCAATAGGGGTTGCGACTGCGTAGTGAGCCAGGGACCACGCGGGTACAAGCGTCACAGGCGAGCCCTAAAAGAGAACTTAGAGCAGGGTTTCTTAAACTTAATGCAGTCACGGACCACTTTTAAAAATTTCAACCGACCCCTTTCGAAGAATAATAGGGCAAGATAATAAAAAAAAAAATACTTGTACTGGTAGTTTCCAGAATTTTATTAATAATTATTTAAATTATTTCAAAACTTAAGATAATGAGGAGGATACTGTTGTTAAGACTTAGATTGCAGTACCGTCTTCGACAAAACAAAGCGCGTGTCATTAATTTGAGACGACTAATCTGATGCGTTTTTTTTTATTTTATCGTCATCAAAACCGAGAACCCATAGTTGCTTGCTGTGGACCCCAGACACACATGTCACGGTCCCATAAGGGGTCCACGGACCCCTCTTTAAGAAACCCTGCTTTTGAGGGTTCGAAAGCACAAAAAGCTGAACTGAATGGGCGCAGAGCGGGCGAGGGTTCGAAAAGGTTCATTTTTTATGTCTGCCGTTGTATTGTAGTTGTAGCCGACAGAATGCCCGCTGGGACTCGGGCCGCTGCAGTGTGGTGCGCAAAATTGTGCTATGATAACGATAATTTTTTTGCAGCACAAACGTGGCGTTCATTTGTTACTAACTGAGCTCTGTCGTTATACCCAAGCTTTCTCGTGATCCCACATTTACTCGGGATAAAAAGTAGCCTATGTGTTAAACTATAAGCTATCTATGTTCCAACTTACATCCGAATCCGTTAACTTGTTTGAGCGGGAAGGAGTAACAAACATGCACATTGCACACTCGCAAACTTTCGCATTTATAATATGAGTATGATATGATAGTGTGATGTGATTGATTTATAGATTTCTCAAGATATCTTTTTTAGAATTTTGAATGTCCTTACTTATTTCGAACTTTGCTGTTGTAGTAAAGCATTGAATGAAGTAAGTTAGTAGTAGGTTACTACCTACTACGTAGAAGTAGGTTATGAAAATCTAGTGCCATTAAATAAAATCAGCGTATTACTTATAGGTACCTAAACAGTGCAGTACGTTAATGCTATCGTAAGTATAAAATATACGTTACTAGGTATTTTTACTTACCAGTAGACATACCAGTAGAAATATTCACGCCAGATATATCTGGCGTGAATATTTCTACTGTTTTTTTTCACAATATAACAACAAGGTATGACACTCAGGCATTTGTATAGCTTTCTACCAGTAAAAGAAGTTACCCCCTACAGGTATCTTACTAAAATCCAGTGTGACATGAAGCTTTTATCATTACCAGCCTGTATCAATCCACTGCTGGACATGGCCTCTCCAAAGGTACGTTAAAGGGCCCGGTCTTCGGCTCTTTTCATCCAAATACTGCCAGCAATACGGCACAAGTCGACGCTCCACCAAGTCTGAGGCAAAACCCAAGTCTGAGAACTCTGAGAGCGCTTCAAACTTTAAAAATCAACCTCTTTATAATATGTATATGTATTATTAGTATTATAATTATTACCTAGTACCGTTCCGAGATAACATTGAGTACGCGTATGCGATATAGTATGCGAGTTGAGTATGAGAATAAAATACTCAAGTAAGAATCTTAAAATTTTATCAGCGTGCCATTTTACGACCGCCTCCAAAAAAGAACAATAGAATACTTGACAGGTGTAAAGATAATCACACCACAATATGATAAATGTGAAAGTTTGTGTGTGTTTGTTTGCTCTTCACGCCCGTAACGGCTAAACGGATTTGGATGAAATTTGGAACGGAGGTAGGAGGTACCAATCTTATACGCTGGATTACATAACATACTTCATCTTTATATCGAAAAAAGGTTCCCACGGAATATCTAGAGAACCGTGGGGCGTAGCTAAGATGGAACGATTACTATGAAATAAGCTGTTAGAAATAGATGAAAATTATTCAAAATTAATTTTTAAATCAACATAATAAGAAAGAAATATATCTACAATCTACACACATCATATAATTTACTAAATACTTTAACAAAAATTGTCACTAACCTTTTGTTTGTAATCTGCCGTAGAGGTGTATAATTGTAACTTACATAAACAACGGTGTTCGCCACCAACAAGTTAATATGTAATTAAACTTCCAGTACATTATTAACATGAACTACAACGAACAATGCGTATAAATCTACATATTTAAATTCCCTGTTCCATTATCATGGGGTCAAAACCATTGAAAAGAATTAAATAATACTTAGATGTAATATATAGCTGTCCCCGCGGTTTAACCCGCGCCCGCTTAAGGAACCTTCAAGATTGCAATTGTACAAAGTAAAACATATAAATCATATAGAAAACAGTGAAGGAAGACATCGTGAGGAAACCGGCATGTCCAACAACATTAAAGGGTATGCGATATCAACCAACCCGGACTGGGCCAGCGTGGTAGATTATGGCTCATACTCTCTCTGAGAGAAGGCCAGAGAGAGCAGAGCAGAGCGGTGGGAAGTGAGACCGTAATACTCAGGAATAGTGTATCTTTTCGAACAGTGATAAAGTTTACAAAATAAGACTGCTTATTTCGGAGATTACCTACAGTACTGTATCCGAATTCCGAACTCATAAACTAAACCGTTTAATTTTATATACAGTTTTAAACTACCATGATCAATAACATTAGAATTAGGTTTTGAATTTTTAGTATTCTCGTGATCATGGCGCTTGCAACAGTGCCGAAATATCGAGAATTCAAACAAAAACAAATACATGGTAATTATCCCGTTTTATTTCGTTTATTTATTTTGAACACTATCACATTCATTACTCTGACCCTTAACTAAGATTCAATGTAGGTACCTTCAATGTGTATGATTCAATGGCCCTATATAGGTATATTATAGGGTATCAGCATAGTACACTGGTATCAGAAACTACGCGGCTCGTAGATCCACAATACCCAGACACGGAACAAATAATTGAGCTTAACAGGTGTATTAATATAGATTTATTTCCATGCAAAGATTCTATTGCAAATAATTGTCTAAGGCTTTCTTTGTTTACTTATGTATTTATTTTATAACTAGGCGAGCAAGTTGCTCGCTGATGGTACTCGTCACGCTTGCCCATTGTAGTTCAGTGCCATGCAGAATTTAGAACTTCTGCCGTCCAAAATCCTGCCCGGCTGCACTGCGGTCTGCGCTCGTCACCCTGAGTTATTAGATCAGGGTCCCCATTCTTATTTTGTCTACTGCCCACTTTGAGACTATTATTTTTAGTGGCCCCATTAAGGCTCTACACAACGCCCTCATTTTTTTCGGGGTCTCTTACTGCCCCACTTTAGGCCTGCAGCGCCTACAAGGGGGCGTTATCACCCACTTTGAGAAAGGCTGTATTAGATGGTAAAACTCTTTATCCCCTGTAATTTCACTAGAAACATTGCCAATTTTAATTGAACATTCACAACAGACACGCCTGCGGTCGTACGTCGTTCACGTTCACTTAAGTTAGTGTTGCACAAGCCCATCTGCTATGTTGTAAATCAACACCTCTTTTTATGTCCTCATGAATTGCTCTACCTACTGCAATAGTAACACTAAGATTTTTATCAAAATGCCCTTGTGTCCAATTTACACCTAATATAAATTACTGGTTGGATAACTAGGTAACTATAATTATTATTAAAGAACGTCAAGAAGCGATGAGCTCAATAGTAGTGACGTTGAATTGGAACTCGTAACTTCTGGGTACAACGAATTCAGCTCCAGTTTTCGGTGAAGGAAAACTTTGCGATGTAACTATAGCTTAGTGGTCGGCGGTAGGATGTTCTCTAGACTAAAGTCTAGAGCTTGCCTGACTAGCTACCACACACACTCAAAATTATGAATCTGTCGTGCTCCGGCAGTTCCTAGCCCAGGCGTAGCATGGCGCGTACCTTCGATCACATCGTCACTAACTTCACCTGACTTGTAGTCAAACGCTACCTTGTAAGCAGTAAAAAAACAAATTCTATAAAACAGGGTCCACTGCCAAACGACGGTCATTTACGATAGTACCAATATAAGTATACAAAATTGTGAGTCGACGCCGCAGACTGCCGCACACAATGTTGACACCGTTTCTTGGAAGGTTTGGCAGTTCCCGATGTTAAGGTCGCACTTTCGAAATAAATTAAAGCTTCAATAAGTATCTCATTACCTAACATTTCACACAGTGACACTATTTAAATGTCGACTACTTTTTCTGCCAAAATTATTTTAGCATTAAAGGAAAATGAGAATAAGGCTTATTACACACAGGCCGTTTTTTACTTTTGCTGAGGCTTAAAATTCATGCAACTTTGCCACACTACAGTCGTATCCGCGCATTTTGTACATATTGTATAGCAAAGTTGGTAAATAGAGATAAAACATGCGCGCGGTTCGCCACACGACAGTTTATCGCGATAAAAAGTATGCTATATCCTTTCCCAGGGTTTAAACTATCTCCATACCAAATTTCATCAAGATCTGTTCTAGTGTATAGCTACAGTAATATAAATAACCTAGATATAGGTATAAAATACAGGTATGGAACCCGCTGCGTGACTGTTCGACTCGCTCATGGCTTGTTTTTTGTGTAGAAGGATGTTAACCTGACGGGTACCTGACGAACGGTAAACCGACACCGCCGCTGTCTGTGCTTGTTCAGCTTGTGGAGAAACGAAATACTTTAGCTGAGTATCAACTTTATTATATTTATGTACTATTATATCCCTTTAACAAATATATTATATTCAAATTCTACAAATCCTTAGTTAAAAAGTAGCATGGTTACGTTCAAAAAGTACGAACTTTAAATCTCTATGGATTATATTCTAATTCTTTGAAAAGATAATATAATTATTTAACGCCAGCAAGGATTTAAACCCGGTTTAATCCTCAAGTAAAATAGCCCACGGGGACAAAATAGAAAAAGCTAACTTTTATCAAAGTCGTTTGTCTGTAGAGTATATTTCTAAGAATGAGTCTCGCTCGCCTTATTAGTATTCTCGGGTATAAAAACACCGCAGTTGGAATTAAAATTGTTTCTCCTTTTTGCCCCAAGGTCAGTGAGTTGTGACTTGTGATTATCACAACGTGCGCTCAGGCCGGGTCGGACGCGATACGATCCGAGAATCGAGATATTTTTATAATCGCGTACCGCCGCCTGAGTGGAAACTAGCGCCATCTGTTGTTTTGCAGTGACACTAAAATGAGACATCGTTTTTGTGGGAAATATGATTTATGCAGTTTTATTTCGATAACACAATCAATCTTTATGCAAAGTGATTTGAATTGCCTTATTTTATGTTTTAAATAAATGTTGTTCCCTTTAAAAAATGCTTTTGATCTACTCAATTTCTAAACATTGTCTGGCTAAAAACAAGTTAAGAAACGTTCTAGTGTTATCTTATCGGATACAATAATCGAAAGAATGAAACATTATCTGAAATGAACTTCATGATAAAGCACATTGCATGTGAAATATTTTTTACCAATAAATTGATTATTCCTGATTATTATTCCTGATTATTCCATTTATGTGGCCAAGAATTAACTTCGTTCTTTAGTGGCCGACACCTTCTTGAGGCTGTATAGCAATGATTAGTAACTAGAAAATAAAAACGTAGTAGAAGAAGGTCTTTTAGAAAAAATCTTGCGGCGTTCCCTGAATTTTTTTTGGTTCTTAAAAATAGGATTGTTGAAAAACTCGAACGCATAGTCGCGTGTTCAATGCGATATTTTTTACCACAATGTCGAGTGAAAGTCCCTTGATATCGTTAACGGTATCACAACCAGGATGCAGGAGGTAGCTGACGCATTCTACGTTCTTGCTACAAAGACTGCGGGTTTTCCTTGTACGTTTTACTGCTAACTATAGAAATGTAATGGAACTAAGTAGATGATTATTTTCAGTTAGCTTAGCTTTAGCTTAGCCTTTTGTTACATCTTAATTTGGAGTCTGTAGTACAGACAGACTCTGTACATTCATTCTTATACTGTCTTTGATGCTTAGAGTGCTTACTACTTACACTTGATGAAACATCGTCTCATTCCACCACTTAGCTAGGTTTCATCATCAATCAGCCTTTTACGTTATTATCTACTGGGAAATTGCATCGTTTAGCTATCGGAGACAGGCTATAATCTGCGCTGGTCCAGTGCTGGGTGGTAAAAAACTCCTTGCGATAAAAAACATTCCGAGATTTAAAAAAACGTTTTTATTTCTTTACCATAATTATCTTGGTTTATTAATTCTGCCCGTGTGAAGCAGGAGGCCCCTTCAAGATTTCAAAATTAGGAACCTACCACCTCCCAGGATTGGCAATTATGGCTTTTGAGAAAATAATCTCTAGGACATGACAGAATGAGGATGGATGGACGAGAAGAGAAATGATAAGAACATGTAGTGGTGGTAGAGGTGGTGTAAGGATAGATATGAATAAAACAGTGATGGTTGCCAGAAGAGAGAGGAAGAAAATGGGATTCTTACTAAATGAGATGTACTTCTTCAAAAATACGAACAGCACTGACCTGGGAAGATGATGATGAGAAACGAATATCCAGGACAGTCTCGCGTTAATTAACAATAGGAAAATACTAGATCTTCTTGAAGAGATGGAAATTTCATGAGAAAAACCTCTTTTGGGCGACGAGAGTCTATACTCGTATAGAAAAGACGGCATACAGGTAAACTAATAAGGCGTTTCATTAGTTCATTATCTTATCTACTTACTATCTATTACCTAAACCGTACCTACTTATTGGCATTTGTAACCATGAATACGTATTCAAATTCCAAACTAATGTAAAACAATGATTCAACAACTGATAGATGTTGGCAGTGACGAAAGCAAATCACAACAATGCCTTCAATTGCTCGAATTACAGTAATGCGTACAATCTCTCCTTCCATTGATATTTTTGCGGGCATTCTTGAATGAAGTGACGTCACTTACGTTACCTACACACCTACCACTACGAACAGCTGTTGTGTGTTATTGGTGTAAGTATGCTTATAGAGATCATTCGGCTCTTTCGTTTACGTCAGCTGATTACTGGGCTATTCCGAATTAGTGAGTCACTTTTGTTTATGCTAATTTTAATTTAATCATTAATCAGCCTTCCACGTTTCCACTGCTGGGACTCTGGCCTTCTCTCAGAGAGAGAGTATGGGCTGTAATCTACCACGCTGGCCCAGTGCGGGTTGGTAGATGTCGCATGCCCTTGAATGTTGCAGTTCTTGGGCATGCCGGTTTCCTCACGATGTTTTCCTTCACCGTTTTGAACGATGGCAAATCCGCACATAACTTATTAAGTCATAGGTGCGGGGCCGAAAGGATTCGTCTTGAAAGTCGCACGCCTATCCGTTCGGCCACCATCGCTCCTCAATAATTAATCGGTACTTGTTAATGTATTAATTTGAAGTTGATGATTATCATCAGCCGTAAGAAGTCCTCTGCTGAATGTAGGACTCCCCCTTTGAACGCCACCATGAATTTGAAGTTGATCCTAATTAGAAAACTGCATCTTTTAACTACAGAAAATAGGCTGATAAAATAGTGAAGTTCTAATACGATTTAAAGCAATGATCATCCAAATCGGCAGGAATTATTAGGGAGAGACTAATGAGTCCACGATATATGTGACGGCATGGCATATGAAAGCACCAGCGAAAAAGATGCCCATTCATTCTCTAAATATGATGAAGCGGTGATGACCCAAATCGGCATGAGACATCCTAGCTCTCAGTATCATGCAGGGTAAAACTACTACCTAAGTCCTGAATTTATTTGACGTTATCGGCATGGCATTTGAAAGCATCAGTGAAAAACGTGCCCATTAATTCTCAAAATACATTGGAAACCATACCTAGTCGAAGTTTAATACGACCGTGAAATTAGAATCAGCTGAGAATGGCCCTGGCCCCTGCTTAAGGCTCGCGTATCGGTATAGTCTTATTCTGCACGCGACAGAGGGGTTACTCGAAGGTTCCAATCCCGGAGTAACGAAACGTTGAAAATCGCTAAACCTAAGCAACATTTGTAAAAATTTTCTCGATGGTCTTCTGAGTATTTAAGTTGTTTGTAGAATTGTAGAGCAACAGTCGAAAGCACTTAAAACGTTAGCACTTAACATTTTCTTTCGATATATCACTAATATTAAACACACGAAAGTTTGTGTTGTGAGTGTTCCTAAATGTTTCTTCACGCTGAAACGTCTGAACAGATTTGAGTGAAAATTTAAGGATAGCTTATATTAGGAAGGTACCCTGAATTAACACATAATAGGTTGCTTTTTATCTCGGAAAATGTGGGATATTAGGAAAACTGCGGGTGTAAACGCGGAGCCAGGTAATCTAAAATTCAATATTGCTCTAAAAAATTAAAGGAAGATCTTGTAGATGTCATGTAGATAAACATCAATTTTCTTGGTTATTCTTTGATTAGAATATAATAGATGTTTATTTGCCACAATAACAATTATGGTATAAAATAATAAAATAAGAAAAAAATAATAGCAATCGCACGAGTGCACAAAAAGTGCCTTTGGCCCCAACTCGCCATAATGCTGGATAAAAAACGAGCGCTGGCCTTCCGTTGGAACCGTTGGATTAGGCACTGCTGTGTTGTGATTAACCCCGATTTTCTGCTTGAATCTTGTAATCTCCGCCTTAAATGGTTGAATTGAACCGTCGGAACTTCAGGATCATAGTCACAACTCGGTAGCGATGTGAGCCGGTCGCTAACCTCACTCGCCTCGCGCTCTTTCGCGCCGCGAATTTGGGTCACGAAACTCACGAATCGTCTTTCCTCCTTTTCTAATACACGTAATTTCCCACACATAACAATCTCTTCTCCCACTCCCTCGAGTTGCACAATTTGTACAGTAATTTATGTAATAAAAATAAGCCAATGTTTACATTGTATACTATCAGGTGATGAATGGACTCAAATTAAACGACGCTGTCATGATAAGCCGCTGCCGCTGACGCTACTGCCTGCGAATTGGGTAATTATTTTGTTTCTTATCGGTAAAATATTCATAAATATTGACGATTAATCAGTACTCATTTGTTTGTAATAAAGCTATCTATGTAATAAGTATTATAATAGCCATCAACTATTTTAGATCTATCAAACAAAAACAAATAAAGACTAACTACTCATAACCCAGTAGTAGAGTTGATTGTCAATTCGGTCAATTGTTTTTTAAAGGGAGCCTACTCAAATATGTATCTCAAAATGTCACGAAGTTCACGTGAGAATTCGACAATTGCGATAATTAACATCCACACCTACACAATGTTTATTTTCGTAACAATTCAATGTTACCGGACTATTTGAGCCAACCATTAACAGTTTGACCGTGATTCCGAGCATAGGTATATTACCCTACAAAAAATATATAAGGATTTAATAATATATCAGTCATATCAAGCTTCTGTGGTAAGTAACAATTTTTTTCAATTTGCACGCGGGTGAAGCCACGGGGCAGGTATATGACCTATTCCTCTATAGAACAATTATTATATTTAAAGTCGATCTATAATATTAACAATGTATGCGTTTCAGCAAACATGCCACCCATCTCCAAAAGTTTTGGCGGCAACGACGACCCAGTGACCTCGAAAGTTTCAGCACTGGGTCACTCGGAATTGGGTCAATTTCACCATGGATAAAAGCGTATAGTGTGTTATTACATTTTCCAAAATCGGGTCGTGACTTTTTTGTTAAAGAGCTACCCACGGGTTTAGCTAGTTATTTATTATTAATGGAACTCAGTCTCATTTTCCTTGAAACGAAAACCTTGATATCGACCGATGGCTATAGAAGCCGTATGTTAAAAAACATTTTCACGATGTCGTTTAACAATCGGTGGAAATTCGTAGAGTCAACAACGTCTCTAAGGAAATCGATGTATACATAATAATGTTCAGTGTCACTCCTATCTTCAATTCAATTCAGTTGTGCCATCACGTGTGCCTCTAATTGAGTCGAATCAATTCACCAGTGAATACAAGACTTACATTAGTCGCTGTAGTACTATACACTATTTACATATCTAGGTAAGTAGGTTTATTACAATCTATAAAGTATTCACTTTTAGTAAGTTTCGCACAGGTTCCAGGTGTATCATGGCATTACCATCGACCGCATCGCCACTTGTGTGAATGTCTACAGCTTCCTCAATGCGAAAAAGTGAAATCTACATATGACAACTTTCAGTGTCGATTTGACTGCCTCACTGTTTCAACTCCTAATTTAGGTGCCAAAAAGCCTTCGATTTTATGATCCATAAACAGTGTGTCAGCCGACGACACGGGTCATCAGCTCGCACATCTGTATCTTCGGAACGAATGAGGCTACGGTGAAGTATTATAGCTCAAAATTTGAGGAAAAAATGATTGCCAAATAAAATAAAAAAATTAAGGTTCTAGCTAGAATACTTTTTGAGCTATGAGCTATAACAACTGTGTAAGCCGGCGACCCGTGTCACCAGCTCGCACATCTGTATCTCTAAAACGCGTGAAGATAGAGTTTCGCTGAATAGCTCAAACAAGGTTGTATAAATAAATACCTTGGCTGGGAAAGTTTCAAGTCTCTACATAGGATACTTATTGAGATATGAGCTAAAACAAGTGTGCGAGCCGGCGACACGGGTCCCCAGCTCGCACACCTGTATCTCTGAAACGCGTAAAGGTAGAGTTTCGTTTAATAGCTCAAAATGTAGGTCATAACTTTTCACTTTGACAACAAAATTTTGAACACCATAGACCCAGTAGTTTCAGTGCAAAAAGCAAAAAACTGATTCGCCGCCAAAAATTTCAAAATTATTTCCAAAACTTGTTCGAGCGTCGTGTTGCCGTTTCGTGCGCTACACCATTACAAGCGAATCTGGCCGTAAGGTATGAAGCAATAGGAAGCAATAAAGGTCATTTTAGTGTGGGTTCCAAAAGTCGCAGAGGTAAAAACTAAACTAATGCTATGGCCGCTCGACGAGTTAATTGCCTACTCTTGCGGTGATGCATAGGGTTGTCACTTTTGTTTTTAGTTTATAGCGATGATGGCTCAGTGATAGAGACGTCGGCTTGCGATCCGTAGGACGTGGGTTCGAATCCTGCAATGAGCTTGAGCTTTCGGTGAAGGAAAAAATCGTGATGAAACCATAGCTTGGTGGTAGGGTATTTTCTAGTACTCGCCTGGCTAGCTACCACCCTCTTGTTAAGAATCTGTCGCCAAGCACCTATCGGTGTGTTCCGGCAGCCTCACTTGAGAGCCAGTTCCCAGTCCAGGTGTAGCGTGGCGCCATCTTCGACCACATCGTCACTTAACATCAGGTAACTTGTGGTCAAACGCTACCCTGTAAAAAGTAAAAAAAAGTTAAATTAAATAATAGCTGAATGACCCGGCGAACTTCGTTCCGCGTAAGAGGCAATAAATGAGCAGATTATAAAATTAATGTATGTCAATAATTAGTTGCGCCCCGCGGTTTCACCCGCGTCTTCCCGTTATCCCGCAGGAACCTTTTTCCGGGATAAAAAGCCGGGTAGCCTATGTGTTAATCCAGAGTATAAGCTATCTCCATTCTAAATTTCATTCAGATCCGTTCAGTAGTAACAAACATCCATCCATCCATACTCACAAACTTTCACGTTTATAATATTAGTAGGATCGCATGAACTCGCATGAAACAAACACATCAACCGGTCAATTTAAATTTCATCCAGAGACAACAATACGTTTAGCTGTTGGTTTTGTTATATAACACCATATCAGTTGCGTTCTGGTAACCTACCATGTATACAAATGAACGGCTAATTTTTTTTAATTCAAAAAATATTATCATATTTTAATATGTACTTATTATCCTATTCCGAACGACGACATTTGGCAAAACGAGTGTGTGGATCCAATTCCGTTTATTCCAAATTACTTAAAATGAAGGTAAGTGAGTTTAGGTAACAGTAATAAATAATAATTAGCGATCGAGTGCGCGGGTGGAAGAGCGAGCGACACGGGCTTCGCGTCGCGGGCAGTACAGCAGACTGGCGAGGCGGCCGGCCGGCGGCCGCCGCGCCGCGGGCTGCGCGCGCGCAGGTACCTAGTCCACGTGGACTCACTACTACACGCGCAGCGGTGACGCGCCGCAGCTCGCGGTACGAACAATAGAGCGCGCGGCTAGGGATTCGTTTCCAATGCACAACTCAATGTAAACAAAGCGTTTAGATATTTCCTATATTTAAATATATAATATTATGTATGGGTATCTGTTAGAAAATAACTGTATATGTGAAATAAGTATTAAATATATGACGGGGGGCCGGGCCCAGTGCTGTTTTAGCAAGACTGACGTCAGCAATGATGACGTCACCATCATCGTCATCATCAGGTCGGTGCGTGATAGGTGTTTACAGAAAAACGAAG
Organism: Opisthograptis luteolata; assembly: GCA_931315375.2. Classification (NCBI taxonomy): domain Eukaryota; kingdom Metazoa; phylum Arthropoda; class Insecta; order Lepidoptera; family Geometridae; genus Opisthograptis; species Opisthograptis luteolata. Next base: position 8,554,454 of record OV928044.1, on the reverse strand, counting down.
TAGATAGTTTTCGAACTATTTATTCAGCAATAAGTAGTCTAGGTACTTGGCACAGCAGAGTTCGGGAGGTCCGATCGCTACGACGGCTCAAGCCAGACTGACTAGAGCTCTGCCGAGCGGTCGTATTTATACCAAAACTGGCCTCGCACAAGCAATGTTTACAAACTTCGTAAAAATTGCCTGTGATCGTTCCAGCTGAGGTTTTAACCTCTAACAATCATTCTAAAATTAGTTAACTCATTGACAATCGGTTATTATTATTATTATTAAAATCACAATAACGGCTTTGCGCCGATACGGCCATTCTGACAGGCGGTGCGCGCTCTGCACCAGCCTGGTAGTGTTCTCGTGGAAAACCTCGTGGAAAACCTCGTGGAAAAACCTCGTGGAAAAACCTCTTGGATACCTCGTGGGTGCGCGCTCTGCACCAGCCTTGCAGTGTTCTCGTGGAAACCTCGTGGAAAAACCTCGTGGAAAAACCTCGTGGAAAACCTGGTGGAAAACCTCGTGGAAAACCTCGTGGAAAACCTCGTGGAAAACCTCGTGGATACTGAAACAACGAAATATGGTTCTTCTGAGTTTGGTATCTGTAAGCAACCGGTGTTGCTTTTAGGTAAGGTCAGAAGCATAACGCATTGCATGTTAATGCACGCATAGTGCGCTTTGAATGGAAATATGGGAACACGTGGATACCTCGTGGAAACCTCGTGGATTCTCGTGGATTCTCGTGGATTCTCGTGGATTCTCGTGGGTTATCGTAGATTCTCGTAGATAAGTGTTATTATAGGAAACGGGATAACTTAATGGGGTTTTAAGGTAATGAAAGGATCTCACCCGTTTTGGTTACACAAGTTGGACTGCTCGTGGTGTAAAAAGCACGAGTTTGACTGGTGTAGCAGCGGGGTATTTGGGAGCCGGTGTAGATAAGTCACATTCTGCCGATACGGTCCCATGGTCACCTGGGTGAGCGGCACGACGAAGCTGAACGCCAAACTCTCTTAACAAGATACCTGCAATTAGAATTAGATGTCTGATTACGCGGCGTGTTTTTGATGAGTATGTAATCTCTTTGGCAGGGATGGATGTAGATTGAAACACTGTCTATCCAAGTCAGCAGGACCTTGTGCCATTTTTAGTTGCATGTGTAGGGTAAGCGCTTCCATCTCAATAGCATAGTTGTCAATGTCCACTAGATTCGGCAATTCCGGTGGAAGACAGTACTGTCGTCCAGCAATAAGTGTGAACGGGGCAACTCCAGCAACACGGTGAGTTGTGTAGTACATCCTAAGTTGCAGTTCTTCAAGTGTGGAGCGCTACTGTTTGGTTTCATAATTTTTGATCAAAACCAAACGTTGCAATATTTCCGCTTGCTCGGCCGATTCCTGGTGCCATAGCGTGAATATTGTTTTTGAGGTGGTCACGGTATTTCATTCATTAATTCACACAGAAACTCTTCTTCCATCAACGAAGATTTAAGTTGGTGTTTCAAGTAGATGCACGGTTCGTTTCAACGCAGTCAATACACCGCGCGGGCCCCTATTAGTAACGTAGTAGAATAACGCGCACTTTGTGAAGGCCACAATGTGATGATGACGCATCGGTGGACACACATATATCACGTCCCTTCAAAGGCTACATGCCTTCATCCGGATATCAAAGTCATCGAGCTTCCACGTTTCAATGGCCTCACGAACACCAACATTGGTATTCGGATCACATGATGGCAGGTAAACATCCTTGATTAAACTCGCGACTCTTTGGGTTGAGCACACAAGCGTTCTGACATCTTCTGCATCATTTCCATGAGGAATTGTGGTGGTACCCCTGCCGTAGATGGGCTGGGCATGTATTAACAGCATACGCTGCTGTTCTGGATCGTTGGCTTGTCGTGGTACAGTATCCAACGAAGGGTCCGGCACAGCCAGTGACGTTATCGGCTGGGAGCATACAGCACTGGTTTGTTCCAGTAGATCATGTGATGAACGAGCTGATGAGGAGGTGTCCTGGATTGGATTCCGTTCCAATCCCACTTCTGATGACGGGGGGCCGGGCCCAGTGCTGTTTTAGCAAGACTGACGTCAGCAATGATGACGTCACCATCATCGTCATCATCAGGTCGGTGCGTGATAGGTGTTTACAGAAAAACGAAGTAGATAGTTTTCGAACTATTTATTCAGCAATAAGTAGTCTAGGTACTTGGCACAGCAGAGTTCGGGAGGTCCGATCGCTACGACGGCTCAAGCCAGACTGACTAGAGCTCTGCCGAGCGGTCGTATTTATACCAAAACTGGCCTCGCACAAGCAATGTTTACAAACTTCGTAAAAATTGCCTGTGATCGTTCCAGCTGAGGTTTTAACCTCTAACAATCATTCTAAAATTAGTTAACTCATTGACAATCGGTTATTATTATTATTATTAAAATCACAATAACGGCTTTGCGCCGATATATATATTATAATAATGTTTATGAATTTATGTATGTATATGTACTATGTGTGTATTTATCTAAGTAGTGTAAGTTTATAGATATGTAGTAGGTAGCTTACAGACAAATTCAACAAATCAACGATTATAAAAATCGGTCCAGCCGTTCACGTGTTATAAGTGTTGTAACACGATTTTATTTTATTATATAAAGTACTAGCTGTTCCCCGTGGTTTCTCCCGCGTGGGCTACAGTTTATCGCGATAAAAAGTATCATATGTCCTTCCCCAGGGTTCAAACTATCTATGTACCAAATTTAATTTCAATCAGTTCAGTAGTTTAGGCTTGAGAGCATAAATATTCTGTATACTCCAAAATTATTCCCGCACTTCAGTGCCCGCCGCGTAACCTACCCGCTGCGCTGCGGCCACTGCATGGCCATGGATGGCGGTGCGGGGCGCGGGCGGCGCGGTGGTTTTATTTTCCATTATATTGACATTTTAATTTCGTAATATCTTTTGAATGAAATGCCCGATTTCAACAATTCAAAAAGTAATCTACAGGTATTGAAACGATCTTGAATACGAAATGATTTATTTTAATAAGGATATATATATATATATAAAAGTATGGATAACACGGTCTGATTTTAGTCGGCATTTTTATCAACTTTTAAAAAGTAAAAAAGTAGTTTTAGTATGTTATCCTTAAGAGATAGACATATGCCATCGTGGACTTTTTTGTAGACCTGTATAAGATACACAATTTCGCCATACATCATTTTGTTATATCTCAAAGGGTTTAGGCAGCGTTTTCATTGAAAGCTCCCAGACGGCTTTTTTTTACCAAAAAAATAAGCCGTCTGGTTTTTTTTTGGCTTTGTTCTTTTTGCCAATGTATACAAAAACTTGACAAATTATATCTTAAAACCTTCCTCGAGAACCACTCTATCTATTGGTGAAAACAGCATTAAAATCAATGCAGTAGTTTTTGAGTTTATCGCGAACAGACAGACAGACGGACGCGGCGCGGAGGACTTTGTTTTATAATAAGTAGTGATAGTGATGTTTTACCAATTCATAAATAGGTTTTAAATAAAATACATTTGAAATATAAAAGACATATTTTATTAATTATAAATATATTTTATTATAAACTATACAAATAAAGGGTCAGTGAGAGCAGCAGATCCGAGAGAGCGAGCAGTGTAGTACCTTCTCGAATGTCGAATGGATGCGATCAACCGCGTGGCGCAGCCCTATTGAGTTCCCGGCCGGCCCTAGTCGTTCCCAAAAACACCGACCGCGGCGGAAGCGGCTTTTGTCAAAGGAAAAGCCGAACCAATTATACAACGGCGATAGCATTTAACAACATACTTTAAAGAAGTTGTAATAAGGTCTATTTTTCTTCTTTATCCATTAGCCGACGCATTTACAAAGGATACAGAGTGCTTTTTTAACCACGACGGAATAGTACAGGATTCGATAAACCAAATTTGATACTTCACATATTTTATAACATATTTTATTTCGCTAAAAGTAAGAAGGGTTTCACGTCTGGTCGTCTCGGACTTCAATGATGGTGTGACCTGAAGGTGAATGTCGCGATTTATTTATATAGTTATCGTTTTATATTTAATTCTATATAACTTGTATCCCGCGTACCCTATATACAATCTATGTATACAATTCTGTTTATATGTCATAGGGATGTAACATGATATACGCGGGTCGCGAAAGTATATTTAACATAAATGCTCATTGAATTGAATGTATACCAATGCAGTTTTCATACCTCAGCTCCACGGCGTAATTCCTCAATCGACATCACCAGCCTCACTCTCTCTCCGGTAACATAATCTGCTTCGCATTATGATGTACTGACGTTCACCATCTGTATAAATATTTAGTTCCCATGATTCCACTGAAAGTGAAATCATGAGAACAATGACCCAACACAGCCAAATACCCACATTATCATGAAACATTATTATAGTACCGTATCATATCATTACACTAGGTTATTTCAAGGTCATGGGTTCAGGACATCATCCTGAACCCGCAGTGTGGGGTCCTAGGTCGTTCGGCTGGTCTAGAATCTTAATCACTATTCCTGACCCCGCCGACAGGACCGAACGAAAGCTGCTTGGCCAAGACTACGAGCGCGTGACAGTAGCTAACTGCACGCCACAAACCCTTGGCGGGACCCACACGCTACACCAAGGTACAAACTGCTCTAGAACATATGCATCCCGGCTGCTATCCGCTCGCGATCATAGTCCTACTAGTGGAAACTAGGTACGTTCCGACACACTACGTGTCCTACGTGCCCCAAAGCGCCCTCGTTACGCTTCTACGTTCCGACACACTACGTGCCCTCCGTGCCCTAAAGCGCTCTCGTTACGCTTCTAATGCCCAAGAAATAACCATCCTAGCTCCAACATTAGTGGAGGTAGGATATTATTAGGTTTCCGGTAGAACCTAATATTCTCTATAACGGTAGCCGATTTAACATATCATTTAGACACTTAGCATTAGGGTACTTGGCAACCTAGGGTACTTAGCTTTACAACGAGGCGATGATTCGGCGCGCATCAGAATTACACAAACATTTTGCTCCCGCCAAAACCATTTTACCAAATTATCATAGACAAAGACATTTACTTTTCTAACCACGGAATGATGCAAATGTAGTTATAGACATACTTCTCTAACCACAGAGTGAGGCCGGATATATCTGGTGTTGCTACTTACAATTTTCGCGTGACGTCGCGACACTCCCACCGAAGAGAAAAGAAACTAAAGTAGAGTTATTGCTAAGTTGGAAGTCCACTCCTTACTCTTCTCTAATGCCCGTACTGCTGCATTCCGTTTTGTTTTATAATCTTTAGACTGTACAATTTCTGTATTAGTATCATTTACCACATCTGATTCTGTGCTCTCAACCCTTTCATCTGTGTTCTCTCTTATGTCTCTTTCTTTAATCTCTATGTTCTCAGTATTATTATTCTCATTTACTTGGAGTTGTTCTTGACGTAAATTAATTATAACTTCATCTCTTGTTGTTGTCTTGTATCCAATACAATTTTATGAGCAACATTACATCGTATTTCAATGATCGGTGACCGTGAAACCTTTTACGCAGTAGCTCTCCGAAAACACTTCCAAACGAACCTTCCGATTGTACGAGTTTAAGTGTAACGGGTCTTCAGACGCCAAAAGTGTTATCAATCCTTATTTTATTTATTTCTATTTAATTTTTGTTGTATACCACCGTCCATAGAGTTTCGTACTATTCCTCTGCTTCTGGGTTGTCTGGAAGAGATCGTTCCGAGCGATAAGACCGCCCGTTGTGCCACTTACCATTAAGTTTTATTGCTGTTCTAGTTTTCATTTTCCATGTATTGTGGTGTGCCAATAAAGAGTTAATCTATCTATTTAATCCTGCAATGTATTATCTCGTTTATGTCATTAAATACATTAACTTGATTATCAACTTGCGTTTCTTGACAGTTTGTATTTATTTCCACATATCCATGTTGAACATGTAAATCATTGTTCTCGGAAGACCCTCCCCAGTCAAAGAGAAATTTCCCTTACTGAGTTAGTTAGCCATTCAACAGGCTGCTTCAAGATAAAATCCCGTTCGGATAATCTTCTTAACAAGTTATCTTTTATTTATTTACAATATTAACCACAACAACAAAACAAAAAATATTCACAATACACATACATTACATTACCAATGTGTTAAATTAAGCCCATTACTCTCCAGATTCATTGGTCTAACATAGAGAGTTGGTTCAAACTTTTATTATACTTTACTCCGATCTACTTGGGCATAAAGCTCTATTATGAAATCCATGCTGGCCACAATGGACGCAATTTCTTTTTGTTGGGCAATTCGCAATTTCATGTCCACTTTGAAAACAATTGTAACACAACTGTAATTTTCTCAACTTTAATTTTCTTTCTTTAATTGTTTTAACTTGGTTACAGTCCTCGTTAAAGTGATCATTATTACAAAATATGCATGTTTTGTTTCTTTTGTAATCATTATTTTGAATTTCTTGTCTGTTTGGTTCTAGTGTTCTTTTATACGTCTGAGTTTCTCTTTTAAATGTTGCATTATTTGTTCCAGAATTTCGTACAATTTTATCATTGTTTTTACCACTCCAGTTATTGTATCCTCCTGGTTTTACATATTGTCTTTCATTATTCGGTTTCATTACCCCCTTTACATGTAGAGTTTCTACTGTATAATTGTCTGGATTCTCAGGTTTCTTTTCTTGGGTTGCTCTATTCGCATCCTCTCTTGCAGATATTATAATTTCTAGTTGTTTTCTCATATCACCTATGGATTCAGTACTTACTTTCATTCTCATTTCATAAATTATGTTGGTAGGAAATTTTTCCATTACTAAGAAACGGAGATGATTATGATTGGTATCTTCACCCAATGAATTTAAAACTCTGAGATGTCGTTCAATCTCATTTAACGTCTGCCTGCAGTCAGAATCATTTTCTGCTGCCTTTATTTTGTACAACGCTGAGTAATGGGCATCGATTATTTGAGATTCCTTTCCATACCTTTCCCTTAAAGTTGTGACAGCAATTTGATAATTTTTATTTGTTGTCTCTAATCCTTCTATAGTCTTCTTTGCTTCTCCGTCGAGTGAAGCTTTTAAATAAAGTAATTTGTCCACGTCTGCTAAGTTTCGCTGGTCTATGTTGGAGCTGAACTGATCCCAAAATTGATGAAATTCCAAGATTTGTCCATCGAAGACTGGTAATCTCAATTCAGGTAATTTCGAAGACAGACTAGAACTTTTATTGCTAGTAGCCGACGAATCAGATTTAATTTTGATTTTAGCAGTTAATTCTGCAAGTGTATCCTCCCCTCTTAATTGTACTACCGTTAGTTCAGATATTTCAGAAATGCTAGGTTCTTTTGAAATATTAAAATAATTATTTAATTCTGCATTAAAGCGATTTAAAATTGATTGAAGTTTAGATGAAACAATTTTGCCATCTTCTAAATTTTCTTTCGTTAAATTGTTGCACAGATTGAGAGACTTATCAGATAAAACTTTAATCTCCTCTGCGAATATATTCAGTCTGTTCATTAAAACTATCTCCATTATGAAATTGCTTTCCAATCTGCCAAATGAATTAAAGAAATAAGTCAAGTTACATCTTCAATCCCATCTGGCTATTTAATCTACCTTCATTTAATTTATAAAATTTCCACACTTGTGGGCAATTTATTTTTCCCATCACTAGTGTAAACACTCCTTAAATATGATGAGAGTGCAGTCATCAATAAATTAATAAAATAAATTTAAGAATATTCACATTTTAAATTACATTATAGTTTGACTTTCTCAAAGTTCAATGAACTGCAACTCCATGATACAAAATGTAATAAACATCAATTTTAATTTAATTATATTATTCATATATTATGTCCACCTTATGCCATCTGCTCGTCAGACTGGTATGTACAATAAAGGACAGATCATCGTGGAAGTATAAAATTCCCCTTATACCATCTGCTCATCAGAATGGTATGTACAATAAAATAGATGATCGTAGAAGTATAAAATTCACCTTATACCATCTGCTCGTCAGACTGGTATGTGCAATAAGGTTAGATCATCGGAGAAGTATAAACTCCAGCTATTACCATCTGCTCGTCAGACTGGTATACAATACATTTACATAAGCATCAAGAAGGTTGTATCAACATACTATCAAATTTAGTAATTTATATTTCATTGATGGATCTTTATATTTATTTCATAAGCACACTTCAAGGAAAATTGATTAAGTAGCTAATTTTTTACTGATGCATTAAGATAATTATGATTTTATTTATATTGTTTTAATTATTTTATAAGTGTTGATTTAATTAATAATTAGATTTTCATTATTCTGATTAAGCAGTTAAGCTATCATTCTCAGTGAAACATCACATCCACCGTGCCCTTTCAGTTTCTTAGCAAGATTCTGGTAAGAATTATATACAATGTATGGAACATACCTGAGTGTACTTTTGATGCCTCACAATAAGTACTTTTTGCTGAACTATGGTGTCCGAGTCACCAATCTCATTAACACTCCAAATTCCCTTCCTTCTGTTGTTGTTTGGGTAGGCAGTAGGTATAAACTGGCCCTTTCCTAGTAAGTACAGATTTGTATTAGGGTATAGAAATAGCTATTGACGTTTAAATGCTGTTTTATGGAGCATTTTCCTCTCATTATCATATTGAAACAAAGATTCTAATGATTCATTTGAAGTGAGAATGACTCCGTGACTTTCTTGCTAATTACCTACTCGATATATTTTGACAAATTCCAAAGTAGTAATTTTGAGCAACCCTTTTCCAATTAAGGTACAGTATGTTTCGCCTTTGAAACGATTATGAGGCATTTACATACTTTAAATGCAAACTTTGCCTTTGAAATGAAAACTTTACAACTTTTGCAAAGCCATTTTACTTTACCGAAATTATAGGCAACGGAACAGTATGTGAAATAGACTAATGTTACGCTCACCTGGTAAAACACAGTACACACGCAATTCACTTGTTTAAATTACACTATAATCTTTAATTCAATCTCAAAACCTTTCAACTTTATTTTTGTTTATCCATCATTGGCGCCAAATTGAACACTTATGAAAATTTTAAGAAAGTGGCGCCATCACGCTGCTGTGGCGAAAGCGAAAGTACAAAACCTAGAGTGTGCCAACATTACAAAACTAACTAGTAGCGATTTAAATTAAGGTTTTGATTTATATTAATTCGCAATTATTATAATTTTTGAATTATTTAAAGCAATTTTCCCTACATAAATAATGGTACGATTTATATTGTATCATTTCAAACAAATTGTTTCATTCCAAATGTATTTATGGTAACTTTGACTGAATATGATGACCGCAGTCCGCAGTACCTACATACAATTTATGAGTGTGTGCGTTATACTTACACCGTTCAACTCAACTTCCGTTTCAAATAATATTTCGTGATATTATTTGTAATTGATTCACAATTTTAAAAGTTTCACAATTAATTGAAAATATCAGACGTTACAAATATATCATAATCATTAAAATCGTTTTACATGTAACTTCTCAGTAAATTAATATAACACAGAAAATAATTATCGATCGAATTATTGGTTTAGTTTTATGATTTAATCAAAGATGGCGCTGATAGTATCAAAACTGCATCAATCTCACCTTTTGGAGATTGTTTCAATTCAATGACCTTGAGCTGAATCCTGAATTTATTATAATCCCAGCATCTCCACCATGTCGCGATTTATTTATATAGTTATCGTTTTATATTTAATTCTATATAACTTGTATCCCGCGTACCCTATATACAATCTATGTATACAATTCTGTTTATATGTCATAGGGATGTAACATGATATACGCGGGTCGCGAAAGTATATTTAACATAAATGCTCATTGAATTGAATGTATACCAATGCAGTTTTCATACCTCAGCTCCACGGCGTAATTCCTCAATCGACATCACCAGCCTCACTCTCTCTCCGGTAACATAATCTGCTTCGCATTATGATGTACTGACGTTCACCATCTGTATAAATATTTAGTTCCCATGATTCCACTGAAAGTGAAATCATGAGAACAATGACCCAACACAGCCAAATACCCACATTATCATGAAACATTATTATAGTACCGTATCATATCATTACACTAGGTTATTTCAAGGTCATGGGTTCAGGACATCATCCTGAACCCGCAGTGTGGGGTCCTAGGTCGTTCGGCTGGTCTAGAATCTTAATCACTATTCCTGACCCCGCCGACAGGACCGAACGAAAGCTGCTTGGCCAAGACTACGAGCGCGTGACAGTAGCTAACTGCACGCCACAAACCCTTGGCGGGACCCACACGCTACACCAAGGTACAAACTGCTCTAGAACATATGCATCCCGGCTGCTATCCGCTCGCGATCATAGTCCTACTAGTGGAAACTAGGTACGTTCCGACACACTACGTGTCCTACGTGCCCCAAAGCGCCCTCGTTACGCTTCTACGTTCCGACACACTACGTGCCCTCCGTGCCCTAAAGCGCTCTCGTTACGCTTCTAATGCCCAAGAAATAACCATCCTAGCTCCAACATTAGTGGAGGTAGGATATTATTAGGTTTCCGGTAGAACCTAATATTCTCTATAACGGTAGCCGATTTAACATATCATTTAGACACTTAGCATTAGGGTACTTGGCAACCTAGGGTACTTAGCTTTACAACGAGGCGATGATTCGGCGCGCATCAGAATTACACAAACATTTTGCTCCCGCCAAAACCATTTTACCAAATTATCATAGACAAAGACATTTACTTTTCTAACCACGGAATGATGCAAATGTAGTTATAGACATACTTCTCTAACCACAGAGTGAGGCCGGATATATCTGGTGTTGCTACTTACAATTTTCGCGTGACGTCGCGACAGTGAACTTCAGAGACTGCTACTGGAACTCCTCGACGAGTAGCAAGCACTAAGTCTAAGCGAGTTTGGTTTGGACTCGCTTTGTTAGCTATTTACAGTGATGGATTTATACTAGGGCAGTCGGGGCTAGTGCCCAGGGCGGCAAATTTTCTAGGGCGGCAAAATTTGGAAAGTGAGATAAAATTTTCTATACAATATATAATTAACTAATTCTTTTAAATAAACATTTTATCTTTCAAGAAATATAATTCAAGTATTATGTATCACATTCAAATTTTGTATATTATAATATAGGAAATTTAACTAAAAACGATATCAAAACTATTAAAATAAAATTTAAGTCATAGGGCGGCATTTTCTTCAGTGCCCCAGGGCGGCACAAATTTAAATCCGGCCCTGGTTATTTAAGAAACTTTTATGAAAACTGCAGAAAAAAAAGATATTAATTATTTAAGTTCGTAGTGTCTAATGTAATTTTTTAACTTAGATGATGCTTGGATGGTTTGAACGCACTTCGCATTTTCTTTGCCATTATGCCATTGCCATTCCTTTTCACGCTTTGGAGGTCGGTCCTACTTAAATAAGTTATTAATTTACCAAACATAAACAAAAACGAATCTTTTTATTCTATGTACTAGCAAATTGATTAATATGTAGTTGTGTTCTGCCTACGTTACTAATTCAATAATACATACTAATTTTATTTCAGCTTTACTGGTTTCTTGGACAGCCCTTTTTCTAAATTTGTACCGTTGCCGCTATTTTTGGAAAATTATAATGACGTGACACTGGCAGAAATGTCCAAAGTAGACAATTGCCAAATATAAAAAAAAAACTAGCAAATTGATTGTCACTGTCAGTGACATTGACAGGAGCGGGACATAGAGTCATAGACCATTGTTATGGATGCCCGCTTTTTGCGTCGAATCGATCTTCTGGATCGTAAATCAGAACCTAGTGAATCGATTATATTCGATCTCAAAATATCGTATCGTAATTATGTAAAAATAAATAAAAGTACACTACAGTATACAAATAATTATAGAACTCAAATCAGAAAATGCTAACTTACCCGACGATAAATTTAACAACATATCATAATATTATATTATTTTTTTACTAATTACAGGGTAGCGTTTGACCACAAGTCGCTTGATGTTTAAGGACGATGCGGTCGAAGATGGCGTCAAGCTACACCTGGACTGGGAACTGGCTCTCAAGTGAGGCTGCCGGAACACACCGATAGGTGTTTGGCGACAAATTCTTAACGAGAGGGTGGTAGCTAGCCAGGCGAGTACTAGAAAATACCCTACCACCAAGCTATGGTTTCATCACGATGTTTTCCTTCACCGAAAGCTCAAGCTCATTGCAGGATTGGAACCCACGTCCTACGGATCGCAAGCCGACGTCACTACCACTGAGCCATCATCGCTATAAAAATATTTCCTACTTTCATATATTATTGCTTTTGATTGATGTCACTCGTACTTAACTAAATAATCACATTCAATTTGTAAATGAGGCTTCATATAAATAGGTTCAGTGGTATAAGCGCGAAAGCGTAACAGACAGACAGAGTTACTTTTGCATTTATTATACATAATTATTAGAAGGAAAGTACCTACTTCCTTACTTGGGTACCACGAAAACAGAAGTTCATAGGAGACAGTATTTTGTTATATAGGTAGGTACATAAAAAACGATATATTTTAGCCAATAGTTTAAAGAATTTTGTATTTTTTTCTTGCATTTAACAATATAGTTTATGCATTTTTTTTTTTTTTTTAATATTTACAGGGTAGCGTTTGACCACAAGTCACCTGATGTTAAGTGACGATGTGGTCGAAGATGGCGCCACGCTACACCTGGACTGGAATGCATTGAGTAATAAGACTGCTTTGCCGATGCCGGTTGAATGTGTGCAAGCGTCGTGTTGCCGTCACGTTCACTACACCATTGCAAGCTTATTTGGCCGTAAAGTATGAAGCAATAGAAAGCAATAAAGGTCATTTTAGCGTGGGTTCCGAAAGTCGCAGAGAGTGGGTCGCTCTTCCTCCTTTTTGGAAATCGGTTAATTAAATAAATGGTATCTACTTTCTCTCAATCTTTTTGAAAACAAATCAAACGTAAGCATAAAAAAAATACATGGCTAGAAAAATTAAATAAAAGTAGGCTCAAGTATTAATATTGGGGTCAGGGTGCTCGATGAAATGAAACTCTTGAGTGACTCCTTTCCATAAACTTGTGGACTGTATATTTAGGTTCAGATACAACACTTTGAAGCAATACCATTAAAACAGGATTTCTCTTAGCTTAAGTACAATTTTTGTGTCGGCAACTAGTGCCAGGCACCAGTGGGTATGACGCGCCTCTCGTCCAATCAGAGCGTCGCATGGCGCGCGCGCGATCTATATCGCTGTCCCGCTCTTGCGGGAGGTGCGTCTCTTTGTAATCACAGGTCAGCACATCGTGACATTTTCTAACTTAGAATTTACTAATGATGCTATACATTTATACAGGTATACATAAAGGCTATGTAGTATAATCTGCTACTTATAATAATTAACAAAAATCGACCTAATAACAATTGACAAAATCGACTTATCTATCCGTAACAATTAAGCTGCGTCAGTTTACTCATAATTTCGACGCCTTGCGAATCCGAATGTAGTAGTAGGACTCAATACCTAAAATAGATGCGCGGCAATTCGTTCTCGTGTACCTAACTACCTATGCGTCCGTAAAGAGCTACCCACTCTCTGCGACTTTCGGAACCCACGCTAAAATGACCTTTATTGCCTTAGTAATAAGACTGCTTTACTGAAAAATTCTGTTTGTTTACATTCCCAAAAACACCGACCGCGGCGAAGGCGGCTTATTTCAAAGGAAAAGCCGAACATATTATACAACGGCGATAGCATTTAACAACATATCTACTCTAACCCAGTTATAATAAGGTCTATTTTTCTTCTAATTATCCACTAGTCGACGCATATACAAAGGATACCGAATGCTTTTTTACCTACGACGAAATAGAACAGGATTCCTTGAAGAGCGACCTTCACCGAGCTGGTTAATGGTGAAAAGTATTCCATATCAAATTAAATAGGTGGGTATGCCAATAATTTTTTTGCAAATTGCAGTGCAGATTTTTTGGGATGGAGATAGCATACCTAATTATATACCTACCCTAGATTAACACATAGGCTACTTTTTATGACGGAAAAAGGTTCCTGTGGCATGACGGGAAGATACCTACGGGTGAAACCGCGGGGCACAACTAGTATTATAAATGCGAAAGTTTGTGTGTGTGTGTGTGTGTGAATGTTTGTTATTATAATACCACGTATCACCATAACTTCTACACCGATTTTGATGAAATTCAAAATCTAGATAATTTAGGTATTGGATTAACACATGGGCTAATCTAATTATGAACAATAACCCTGAATGGGGTTAAATAGGAACAGAAAGATAGTTTTGTTTCTTCCCGTAAAACTACTAATTGAAATTAGATGAATTTGTTATCGCTACCTACCATCACCGTACCTACCGGTTGTTTTTGTTTCTAAAATTATATTTGGAGAACGAACGAAAACAGTTATTTGCAAATTGTTAGCAAGCCCTTGGTCTTGGCTCTCAGTACAGGATCTAACCAGTTATTACCTACTCTCTCTGCGACTTTCAGAGCCCACGCTAAAATGACCTTTATTGCTTTTTATTGCTTCATACCTTACGGCCAGATTCGCTTGTAATGGTGTAGCGCACGAAACGGCAACACGACGCTCGAACAAGTTTTGGAAATAATTTTGAAATTTTTGGCGGCGAATCAGTTTTTTGCTTTTTGCACTGAAACTACTGGGTCTATGGTGTTCAAAATTTTGTTGTCAAAGTGAAAAGTTATGACCTACATTTTGAGCTATTAAACGAAACTCTACCTTTACGCGTTTCAGAGATACAGGTGTGCGAGCTGGGGACCCGTGTCGCCGGCTCGCACACTTGTTTTAGCTCATATCTCAATAAGTATCCTATGTAGAGACTTGAAACTTTCCCAGCCAAGGTATTTATTTATACAACCTTGTTTGAGCTATTCAGCGAAACTCTATCTTCACGCGTTTTAGAGATACAGATGTGCGAGCTGGTGACACGGGTCGCCGGCTTACACAGTTGTTATAGCTCATAGCTCAAAAAGTATTCTAGCTAGAACCTTAATTTTTTTATTTTATTTGGCAATCATTTTTTCCTCAAATTTTGAGCTATAATACTTCACCGTAGCCTCATTCGTTCCGAAGATACAGATGTGCGAGCTGATGACCCGTGTCGTCGGCTGACACACTGTTTATGGATCATAAAATCGAAGGCTTTTTGGCACCTAAATTAGGAGTTGAAACAGTGAGGCAGTCAAATCGACACTGAAAGTTGTCATATGTAGATTTCACTTTTTCGCATTGAGGAAGCTGTAGACATTCACACTCGCCACTTAACATCAGATGTCTTGTGGTGAAACGCTATAATAAAAGTAACTACTAGTTTTTACAGTTTTAAGGTGTCTAACAAAACAATCATAATTTTAAGTAAAATCATACGTGTACCTAAGTAGTAAGTACTTATATAAAGGCACCGATACCTATTTCAATTTGGCCCCGAACTTATGGCTCCAATAAGTGCGGATTTTCCATTGCCTAAAAACGGTGCTGGAAAACATTGTCAGAAAATTTTTCAAAACATTTTTGGCTTGTCCAAATACCACAACATTCAACGGCATGCAATATCTACGACCTCGTACCTATTGGGTCAGCGTGGTAGATTATAGCCAATCCTGTCCTTTGATGAGATAAAGCCAGTAGTGGGTACTGGGAACGTTTCAGTCTATAATAATGTTGATTTAGTATCATCATAATCAACCTCCATCGTCCAGCCATCACGTCGATTCGTTCCTTCATTTGCTGAGTAAAAACAAACCAACACTTTCGCATTTATAATTGAAGCGAAGTAGGGGGTAAAATGACATGTATTTCTATATATGCATGCACGTTTGATCAGTATCGAGTTAATTCCCTTTCGCATTGTCGTTCATGCATGAAAGTCTTATCGATTTCACAAGTTCCTACGTACTTAGGTACATAGAGGTACGTACGTACTTATTCGTATTTAAACCTATAGCCAGTACTGGATTTTATTGAGGGCACAAGCGGCTAGTGCCCAGAGCGGCAGATTTTTCAAGGGGGGCAAATTGGTGGCGTGAGATTTTTTAATTTAATTTTATTTAACAAACTTGTTTTAAGAAGTGCTTTTATCAATAAAAATACGCCTATACTTACTATATTATTTTATTCATTAGTGAGCGTTTGTTTAAAATTTAAAACACTGCAGCGTTATTTACAAAATTGTGAGCAAAGCTTCAGTGTCTAAAGTTGGAAAATAAAATGTACTCCGGAACTTTATCCGTTTTATAGAGGGTTAGGGCAAATGGGGCGGCATTTATCACAGTGCCCCAGGGCGGCACTGAGGGTAAATCCGCTCCTGCCGCCTAAAGATGCCATCAATAACATAACACAATAAAACCTTATACGTATAACTCTAAATGTTCAGGAAAAGACAAATCTATACGATACGATCCCATACGACTCCGCTAGTTTCCAAGTGAAATACCTATTATCTATTTGTTTTTCATTTCCGAGGCTTTCATGCTAAAACACACATGAATAAGCAATAAAATAATGCATTTTATATATAACTACGCACCATAGATACGTAGAAACTGCAGAAGGAAACATTAGATGTCTCTACTTTAAAAATAGAAATTAAAAGTTATAAAATCACCGTCGAAACAAAGGACGATATCAGGGAGCGAATTTTACTAAAGCTCACAATATAATCGATCGTGACAAAAATCGATGTCGATAATTATACAGCGACCTCAACCGAATTGGGTCAGCGGTTTTTGTATGACAACTCTTGACCAGCGAAATATAATATTTCGCTGCCCTCGGCAGATGTAAGTACCTACTGTATGCTTACTTATTATAACTAATAGGTATAGTTATCCATACCAATACTGTAGTATGTATTAAAAATGTGAAAATAACTATTTCTGTTGCTCTGTATAACTTTAACTTAGTATGGCGATAGATTTCAGGCAACTCCTTTACAGGTAATTTAAATTTAACCAATCTGCTCCTTAGTCAATTTTGCATTTCAGGCATGCTGCTTCATAGGCATCCCTCGTTTAGGGAATAGAGCTCTTTAGACAAATCTCTTGTTTAGGTATAACGCCTTCATTGGCATCTTGCGTTTAGGGTAACTCGATCAAGAGGGGTTTGTTTGTGCACATAAGATACTTTTTATAGCAACAAACTGTGGTTCACGCGAAAGAAACCGGGGGCTCAAGTAGTTTAATATACATATAAATACCTGATTATAATATGGTATAAACAATTTAGAAATAATGAAATGAAATTTTTCTATATATATAATTGGCACTTTACAACAAAAAAACGTATTTGTAGCGTATGTTGATGCTACAGACTGGTTACGTTGGACGGAAGTACCCACAATTTACTCTATCAACGTTAATTCAAGCAATGTATTCGGTACAAAGTACAAATTCATCTGCGCTGTTTAAATAGCTGATTACTGCAAGCGAGCCTTTCATATTGCGATATTGGTTGTGAAGAGAAGATGTTTTTGTAACAGTGTTCAAAACGTATTAACATTTTCTTTTTGTAACATTTTCTTGCACCCGTTTTGGAGCATTTTCCACTAGTTTGCGAAGGTAGGTTGTTTATTTATAATTTTGTACAAAAAACTGTAGGTAATAAAGATGAATTAATGTGCGATAGCATTTATTTATCTATCAGTGATCGTGGACGATAAATAAGTAGTGACGGTGAATCAAAATTTTGGATGTAGGTACCACCTACCTATGAACAAAAAAAACTTAATTGTATATTTAAACAAATACGAAATAAGAATACTTAACAAATAATTATTAATTAAAGTAACATTAATACAAAGTATATTTACTTATATCTTATCTTATACGTATCAGGTGGAAATTTGGAAATACATTTGCTTAAAAATTCCTGTGCTTAAAAATTCATAGATTCTATTCAATATAGCCAAATAAAAATACCTGAAACGACTCTACTGTAGCTCTACCAACAGAGCGTCAGATACGAAAGAACAACCAACAATCTCATTAATGTGAAATTCACGACACATAAAAAATTCGGCTAAATTATATTTCCTAGTGGCATTTTCTAGTGCTCGCTCGTCTGTCGCCAAGCTCGCCAAGCACCTATCGGTGTTTACCAATCTCACTTGAGAGCAAGTTCCCAATTTAGACGTAGTGTACCGTCAGCTTCGACCACACATCAGGTTACTTGTGGTCAAACGCTACCCTGTAAGACAAAGATGTAAAATAAAACTTTCTGATCAATAGTTCATGACCTCATATGGCTGTTGGACTTCGACAGTCAGCCAATGTATGTATAATGTTGTATAGGTAGTACTGTCAACGGTAAATGCCGGTTCAAAGTACAGATTCATTTGTTTATATATTAGTCCTACATTACGGCTGTTCCACACATATAATAGCATGTAGAGTACCTAATGTGTAGCTGCTTTATCAGTTCAGTTAGTTAGTTGAGCTTGAATCACCACCTGCGCCGGTTATTTCAAGCGAATCGTGTATTTCTCTAAAGGATATTTTCAACACACTGTATCAAGGTAAGACATCGTTTTATGCGTTTAAATTATTCTCTCACGATGTTTTTCTGTGATTTTCATGTTTAAATTTATTTTAAAAAATTTGGACACTTTTTCACATGAATTGAAAACGCGAACAAAAGCGTAAACAAAAAAGAAACGTAGTTAATAAAATTTGTTTTGTTTTTGTCTGTAAAGAGATGACAATTATTACAAAAAACAAAACTGAAACGCTAGCCACCTTCCGCACTCAAACATGTCACGGTTTTGTCACAAAGACAATGTTATTATGAACTAAGAAGAGATTAGCATGACAAGAGATTTTACTGCAGAGCAGTGGCAAGGCGGCTGGCAGAATTCCAAACTTGGAGTAGGTATTCCATTCCAGTATTAGGTATATTATGCTTTGTGAATGTGACCTTCTTGGATGCTACACACTCAGACAAACTTGCCAAGAACTTGCGAACAAGTCGATCCCAATTTGTTTGTTATCAAAAATCTAACTCCACTAAAATCGCTAGTAAAGAAATTCCTCTGTCTGACCTATATTAATTTTGCCGCCTATATCTACGATATCGAAACTACGGTTATTTACAGATTCAGGACAAGTCATTAATCTGTGGGATAGATATCTAATAATAATTTATACTTACTGTACAGGATGGATACATAGAAAATTCTATGTAGCAAAATATTATGTGCAGGTTAACCTTTTCTTCCTACCAATCTTTGCGTAATATCTATGGGAGTATATTCCATTATGAAACTAAAAATTGGGTTGATTACAACCATTTTCGCTGCTATTGTAAAGTAACAAAAAATATTGTAATTTACTTAACATAATATTTACTTTGTTGGTCAGTGATATACAGGGAAATATATATATAGTAATAGATAGTACAGAGAAACCTTCTTACAGAAAGTAAACCTCTATTCAAAATTAAAAAAGTTTTTTTTTTAAATATCGAAAAGAATATCTCATTACCCCCATTTTTAGAGGTTCCGGCCGGTTTTTCTTGATTCAACAGATAACATGGGCTCGCTCGGTAGTCGCTACTCCGAGAGAGGGCCTACGAGCTATTTTCCATAAATTTGAATACCTACATAGAAGCTATTTAGCGATTCTTTAACGTTTTTGTCACTCCCAGATCGTCAAGAGGTAGGTAAGCCTTCAGTAGCCCGTGAGGTGAGACTACTGAGAACGGAGCCTTAATTTGAAAAATAATAATATACTTAGTAAATATTAAAGTTTGAAGATACAACACCGTGCTAAACCTTCGACCACATTGTCGCTTTCCATTAGATAAGTTTGTGGTCAAACGCTAATGTAGTCGACTGTAACAATAAAATATGCTCAATTGTTTCGTCTATTTACAAGTAGTAAATATATAATAACATAACCTATTCATTTTCGCTTTCACTCGTTTCAAAGTCCAAAAGTAAGCGCCATTTGTGGTGAACGCTGCGGTGACATAAACCGTAGGCGGTGAGCTCATTCAATTATCTAACAGAAATAGAAACAACAGGGATAAAGCCCCTACATAGATGTAAGCCATAAAAATACAGGAAACTTTATGGTGATGAAGTCATGGGCAATAAATAGAAACAAAGGCGTTGCCAGTCAATGGGCCGGGGGCAAGATTAAAGGAGGATATGAGTTGTAGGTTAAATGAATACAAATTGCAAGTTTTCATCGTCTCCTACAAGATAAAAAAAACTTAAAGAAAACTTCATTACTCATAATCTTCTTGGGTTACTTGTGAAAATTTCGTTTTTATCAAGTCTCTCCCCCTGGAGGCAGTGGTCCCTCCCATCTCTCTGCCGCCGCTTGGCACCCTTGGATAGAAAGGAAAATCAGGCGCTATCTCTGTCAAGTTCGCTGGCGATATTCCAAAATTGTCCTAGCTGGAGAGCGGTTTGACTCATAGACCATTTTCGTTTAGGGCTGTACTAGACCTATATGCCCGGATTCGCATTTTCTCTCAACGTTCTATTGCCTAGAAACATCCTTTGCTGAAGGCGTAGTAATTAAGGTACCTACTACAAAACTTTTCTTCTGGTTTCAGTGGCTTCCATTATTCAGTGCTCCCTTTGATAGTGCTTTCACGCTCTATGCCGCATTGCACAAGCGTTTTTAGACAGAAGTAATTTCAGAATTCCACGTGCAAAATTTGTTTGATTTGACAATAGTTGTTTAGTGTCAACGTTGTTAGGACCTATTCAACGCCACCTTCAATCGATACGCAAGTTTATTCGACCTTTCTCGCGTATCGAGTGCCTATTGTATATAGGTACCTAGGTACTTAATGCTTGGACACTTAGGTATCGATCTCCGCGCCTTGGAACTCAGACAGTTATAAACGGGACATATTTTATCGTTCTTGCCAAGAAATGTTTCTATGGCTGAATGGCAGTTAATATCTGTCATTACCAATACTATACTTTTAAAATTTTGAAATATTTTAGCAACTCGGGAAGTTATAACTGTGTGAGTGTTTTTTTTTCTTTTTGTTTTTGGTTAATTTTTAATATTTTAACAATATCAAACAGATTTGATGGATAGGCTTGCAAGCTGTGCCGGATTTTCCGGGACGTCTGCCTGCCCTTGGGGATAATTTGAGCCGTCCCGACAAGTGCACATGCGCGACTCTTTTTGTCCCGGAAAGATATTTTGTTGCTGTTGTAAGGAGCGTTAGTTTTCCAATAAATAATCGGAACTGAGACTCATCAGTAATTTATTTTTGATAAAGATAAATTAACCTCGTTGATCTGTTAAGACCGATCGGATCAGCTATGCCACCCACAAGTGCTACATTCCTACTTCCGACAGAGCTTTTCTGATAAACTTATCTAATAGGTACCTGAAAAGAACCAGGAAAGTTATTAGTAACCTGTGGATCAGGGAAATGGTACACAGTCTCTGCGATATCGTCCAAGACATTGACCTAAGTTAGTGTGCATATCTTAATCGGTCAGTTAGGTCACCTTGATCTGGGGATATGAGATAATACTCACATGAGATAATATTTATCTCTTACAAACATTAAAGTCCAACTGTTGCTATCGCAATATACCTACTGTTTCGCATTAATTTATTTTATTTTCGTGATTTATTACTTGTACCTACTTCTTTATGAAAATATTCATTGCCGTTCGTTGTTAACTGACCACCATTACGACTACAATTTACACTTTCATGTAGACATTCCAAATACCAATTGTAATTCATCTTGTGATCGATATTTCATACAAATTCTATTTGCGTCTGATGACACATGCATCATGACCCATTTTGATATCTATGGCGTAAGGATCGGGAGTGACAATATTAATATCAACTGAACTAATCCCTAACGCTTATTTTGGAATTGTATTTATCGTATCAAAGTATGTGGTAGTGGTAGTAGGACTCTTGAAGAGTCCACTTGGGGGAGTACCACAGTATCTCTCTCTTTTGTCAGTTGTTCTACTGCCAATAGTATGTAAACGAAAGTAAATACATATTATAAAGTATCTACCTACTGTGAATTGAAGGGAAAGGTTTCTAGTAAAATACATACAGGCACAAAACACAGGGCACAAAAAAAGTTTAGATAGTAAAAACATAAATATAAAAAATAAATAGAAAAGTGGGCGAGAAAAGATTTAATCTAATATCTCAGGGTAAAAAGCACATCAGCATTTGGTACAGTCCGCGCTGGATTTTGAACTGTTGAAGTTCAATATTCTGGGTGGCACTGAACTGTAATGGGCAAGCGTTTCGTCAAATGAAAACATGTATGTTATAATCCTTATAAAAATGTTCCAAATGTATGTAGTTAGATCCCAAATTTTAACAACAAAATTGTTGATAGCAACTTAAATATGTAACTTTGTATTTTACAGGTATTATGGGCTCAGCAGTTCACAAAGTGAGTTGACCAACGCAATACCATGCCGGTGCTACGCAACGCAGACCACCCCGCTTCGAAGGTGACCAACTCTACCGGCACTCGGTACACCGTCGCAGTGCTCGGGGCTTGGGCAGCTGAAGCAGGTATGGACCTATGGACATATGGCCAATGGACCAATGAACTGTAGACCTATGAGCTTTGGACATATGAACTATGGACCGATGAACTATGGATCTATGAACTATGGATTTATGGACTTTGAACATTCTCGTATATTAGAATTAGGTTCAGAAACGGGATATTTCGGCCAAGCGCAGATCCAGCTCCTTTAATAAGGTTGTGGTCACGTCTAGAGACTCTCCCGCGATCGACACATTGCTTGCCTACAAAGGAAACGTTAAAAAAATTACGCCTTGGCCAAGGCTTTAGGTAGGTAAAGCTGATTCCTTCACCTCACCTGCTGTTAAGTGACGATGTGGTCGAAGGTGGCCACGGTATTCCTGGAACTGGCTCTCAAGAGGGGCTGTCGTCACCCGCGTCAGTCTATCGCTATAAATAGTATCTTAAATCCTTCACCCGGGTTCAAGCTATCTCCATACCTAATTTCGTCTATATCTTTTCTGCGGTTTATGTACATTAAGGTAAAAACAGACAGAGGGGCAGAGAGAGTTACTTTCGCATTTTTGTATTACGTACTATATATGTGTAGCAAATAGACTTGAGTCGCTTTATTTTTAAGCTACTTACCTACTGTTTACAACAGTATGAGTACCGTAAACAGCTGACCTGTATTTACGTTGTAAGTTTACGCCACTCTTCCATTTACAGCGACGTACCCGTTCGACCTAACGAAAACAAGGCTGCAAATCCAGTCGGAAGTAGCAGCTGCTAAGCATGGCGTGCACAAGGTATTCTTCTCAGTTACTACGATACTTCTTTGTTATTAACTGTAATTATATTGCTATGCTAGTACCTAGTACCTAATCGGTTCCAAAGTGGCGACCACGAACCGGAAGACGTTCTATAGGAAGGCCCCTCACTAGGTGGACCGACGACATTGTAAGAGTCGCAGGGAGCTGATGCGCGATGGATGCAAATGGCCGTTCATGGATGGTGGCGCTCAAAGGGCAAGGCCCACGTTCAGCAGTGGCAGTGGACTTCTTCCGGCTGATGATGAATATGATGATAATACCTAATGGTGTAAAGTAGATATGTTTTATAACATTGTCTTGTAACAAATTTTATTTTCCTACAGTACTTCCTACGCGATTTTCCTACGCGAGACTTATTCACCTTGTCAATTATTTTTTTTACTACTGACTAGGCAGTAGGCTAGGGAATGTACCCATACTACATGACCCCGTTTTTACCTTTCCCCTCTCGGTGACCCGTAGTATATACCAAGAAAAACTAAAAGTGCTTTAACGTTGTATTATATTTTGCCTACCCGTGAGAAGCCGATGCGAGGGGTCGCTAATAGTTACCTTCTCCGAAACTGGATGGAATTTTCAGTTACTATTTTAGAAATGCTTCCAAATTCCAAACGAAACTCATGATAATATTAAAATTATCTGTGTACCTCCTAGTCATAACGTAGGATTGTTATTGCTCCAAAATGCAGGTTCACTGATCCACATTTCGATAAAGCCTTGGACACACGCATAGCGTACGAGCCCTTCTCACGCAGGTTACGTGACTCTGCGTTCCGCGTGCATGTTCGTTTCTCTCGTATGCATGTGAGGTCAATTGTTTAGATCATGAATTGATACTATGGAGATAAAGAAAAATATGCCCCATTTTGGTAATTAAAAAATAATTGGACCCGATAACTGCCAAAATAGCTGAAAGTTAGATATCGAAAAGATAATTTTGTATGAGTACTTAGATATTTACTACATAGAAAAAATCTTTTATCCTCCTTCTCTGTATTGATTGTATTAAAAGCAATTAAACTGTTTAGGGAAAAAGGAGAGAAAAAAATATATAGACATGATATAATTATTATGTAATTACGTACAAGAAAAAAAAATACCTACCGTCCTTCTTGGGCAGTCGGTAAATTCAGTTTTTTGCTTAATTTCTCAGAAAATATTGAATGAGTAAAGTATCATTATTTAGTTATCAATATAACAATTATTTATTAAAACACTTTTATTAGCTTGACTTGTAACTAACTAACTAACTAACAATGAAATCAAATCTTAGAAGTCAATTTTCATTTAGTATCAAATCTTATCAAGCCCCAAGCTTCATAATTCCGAGCTGGTTTTCACTGGTTACGTCCTTCAAGATGGACGTACAAAAAGAGTTCAAAAAATTCAAACGTTCATAGGCGACGGTGACCGGTTACCATCAAGTAGTCGTTTATTTTTGTAACATCTCATGTATATGAGTTGTATTTTTGCAAATAAAACATTTGATTGATTGATTGAGTAAGCCTACTTGTTTGCCACTCTCATAAATAATGTCAGCCTAACTTTGTCCTTTTGACTTCGACAGCTAGAAAACCTCGGCATGATCAAGACAGCAGTTGGCATAGCGAAACAAGAAGGGGTACTGAAGCTGTGGACTGGTCTGATGCCCATGTTCCAACGGCATGCGATATACTCCGGCTGTCGGCTAATATTCTACGAGCGGGTCAGAAACGTGCTCAAGGATGAGCACGGTAAGGTCTCACTCGGAGCGGCCTCGTTGGGTGAGTTTTAGTAGAAGAACACTTCACTCATTGTTCAGTAATCAGGTTTCCACTCATATGAACCGTTCAATCGTTATAAGCAATGATCAAGCGATGATGACTCAGTGCTAGTGACGTCGAATTGTGATCCGTAGATCGTGGGTTCGAATCCCTATAACCATAGCTTGGTGGTAGGTCATTTTCTAATGCTCGCTTGGCTAGCAGCAGCACCAGCACCCTCCAGCTACGAATCTGTCGCCAATTACCTATCGGTGTGATCAGGCAGCCTCACTTGAGAGCCAGTTCCCAATCCAGGTATAGCGTGACGCCACCTTCGACCTCATCGTGACTTAACATCAGGTGACTTGTAGTTAAACTCTATCCTGTATAAAAAATACCCTTAATTTTCTATTTCTTCTACTTCATTCTACTTCCATTACCACATGATCACCGTTAACCTTTCATAACCCTACCGAAGTTCGGCAGGCGGTCTGGCGGCTGGCTCGCTGGCACAACTCATCGCTTCCCCCACGGACCTGGTGAAGGTGCAGATGCAGGCTGAAGGGAGGAGGATCCTGCAGGGCAAGGAGCCCAGGTTCAAGAACTGCAGGCAGGCGTACGCGATGCTGTATGCTGAAAGTGGAATACTAGGTTTTTGGAGAGGTCAGTTGAATACCGAATATCTTTAAGGAGATCGCGCAGTAGCTATTCCAGCAGGTTAGACATTTCAGTTTTATATCACGCACTGAAACAGTTTTCAGCTCTTTCTAAAACCTCTGGTCACTTTTGGTCCGAGCCTGGTTTTGGTTATAGCCTGTAAAGTTCCTCGGCAATATAATATGTTTATACGCAAGTACCTACTTGCAAAGTAGTACTTTGCTTTTTAATAGACTTTAAGCGCGCGCAAAGCAGCTGTGGCATAGCATAATCGCTTCTGTTTCCGCCACTAAGTTGATAATGATAGTTTTGTTTCATACATAAACCTGATTTTGAAATAAGTAGAACAACCTGCAACAATCTTCGAGGCCAGCATGCTCCATCATCGACCTGATCATCTCTTACCATAGTTGAAACTGGTCAAATGCTTACACCTATTGCAAAAAAAAAACAGAACTCGCATAAAATTGGTACTTTTAAATTCCAGGAGCAATACCCAACGTGCAGCGAGCCGCCCTAGTCAATATGGGTGACTTGGCTGCGTACGACTGTACCAAGCAGTTCCTGATCAAAGAGTTTCAAATGGCTGACAATGCAATAGTCCACGCGGCCGCAGCCTTTACTGCTGGGTTCGTTGCAGCTGTGTTGGGGACGCCAGCTGACGTCATGAAGACAAGGTTGATGAATCAGCCAGTGGGGCCGGACGGAAGGTAAGTTTGCGTCAAGGTTAAGGTCTCCTCAACACATTTTACTTCTATTACTGGTAGGTAGTAAAAAAATAATAATAGAGGTGCATAATTTCAGCCTAGTACGTATGTTTTAGTGTTTATAAACAACAACGATTTCCCGAGCCCTATCTGTATGTAAGTGTATAGAAACATCAGTCTAGGTCAAAGAAACGGGGTCAAAGTCAGGCTTGCGTAATACAACCTTACAAATCCACAAATTGGTCTCTTTCTGATCCAGAACATCAGACAGAGACACTGCGTCCATATGATCGAGTGAAAGTTCTGTAGGTACTACATAGGTATAGTCTGTGCTAGTAGTAGAAAGTATAGATAGCCTGCTGTACTTTGTACCAGGTATATATAATACTGCGGCCCGCGCAGCCAATCACGCTCGTCCGCTGAGGCAACACTTCAAGCTAGCAGATGATAAGAATTTAGTTACATCACGTTTCGAACTCGCTCATTAAGCTCCGCATAAAAAAGCTTGCGCACAGCTGTATCCTTTGAGGATTGTTCCATTATACTTGCTATAAATAGACTCGGGATACCCACTTCATTCAAATTAAGACGTTATATTGTAAGAGTTATGGTAGAGTTTCGTTTGTAAGATTCGTAATATTCGTTTTGATTACGTGGTGTGTTGCCTATAAAACCAGCACGGGAGTACTAGTGAGAATAAAGCAATTAACTTGAAAATTTTATATTGTACATTTTTGTAACGACTAAACCTCCCGCTGCTTTGCTCATGTTTATTCCTATTCGTATATATCAGTGTTGACATTTCTAGAAAGTACAAAATGTTTTATGAAATTATTAATTTTAGGTAGGTAGCTACCCATATATCTGTACAAACTTACCTATATGATATATGCAATTTATTTTATTATCAGTACCTACGACTTACATACTTTCTACCTTCAACTTTTTTATTTACTAATTCATCGGTGTTTAGAATTAATCCATCTTAATAACAACAAAATTACAATAAGTACGCGAGATGTTCGCTCATAACATTAAAATATTAAAGCCTACTAAATCATCTTTAAAACGCCAAAAACTCCTTTGACACCCCATCAATTAAATCACTCGTTCAATTTCAGGGGAACGTTGTACCGAGGCATGATCGATTGTCTGCAGCAATCCGTGAAGAACGAAGGGCTTCTATCGTTGTACAAGGGGTTTCTACCGCTGTGGATGCGGCTGGGCCCCTGGGCGCTTATCAACTGGATTGCTTTTGAGAACATCATGCTTGCTATAGGGGGGAAGACGTTTTAGAATGGGGAGGAAAAATAATTTGTTTCTCGCTAGATGGCGCATGGTAGACTGTAACATACCACGTCTTGGTACCTAGATTATTTCTGCACCTAGTCTACAACTTTGGTGTATTGGTGTTGGTGTGTGGGGAGGAAAACTTAATTTTTTTCACGCTAGGTGGCGCATGATAGGGTGTACCACAGAATAAGCCAATGTGACTGGTTATAGGCACCGCGTCCCGCTTTGTTAATTATTATAATTGAACATTAAATTTATTCACTAGTGTCTCACCCCAGTAGGCTGATTTTGACAGCCTCAAGTCTTGTATTCCCGCGGAAGTTTTATTTATTTTCCTGGGATTGAAAATTAGCCTGTGATGGTAGGTTAAAACATAATGCCAAACCTTGAACATACTAAGTGGTAACTTACGCCTTTTTACGCCATAGATGTGTCACCAAACATAAATAAAACAAAATAATATGCAACTCTAAAGTAAAAATGCAAATAGCTACCCTATAACATAGCTAGTTTAGCTTCGTTTGTGCAAGCGATCAAACATATTTCCTGATTTGTAATTTGGTTTAGAATGTAGTGTTATAATTTTAAGTTCCTATGTACATAAGAGACAATAACATTATAGAAGGGTGTAGATAAGTTACCTACAAAACATTCTATCTCCACAAATGGCACACTAACGCACTGCTGAACGAATGAGAAAGGGACAAGAATATGTTGCTAGACGACCCGTGGACCAGCCACTGAGTTCAAGTAAGCTAATTAGCAAAGTTTTGTCGTGCCCCTTGCGGAGAGCTTCTAACCTATCTACACCCTCTTATGTCATTGTTAGGAGTACTATACATTTGTAAATTATAATAATCTCACTTGAACAGCGATGTAAGCACAATTTGTGTGATTTAGTTGTAATGTTAGAAGACGGTGCTATTTAATCAATGTATGTTATATTTTATTTTTCTGAGGTAGATGGAAAGGTTAGATAGCCATTGAGCAGCATGGCCAAGGAAGTAATACCAAAAAATGCGTTGTATATTCTTGACTGTGTCCTGATTGACTACAATATAGTAGATATGTATGTCAGGCGGTTATCTAAAGCTGGACACGTACACAGTACTCACACTAATGCAATTTCATTATACAGTTGTAAGGACAAAACAATAACCATCTCTGTCACGCTCATAACCTTGACCGTGTGCGAGAGAGACGAAGAAACTTTTCTTGGTGAGTATGCAGTGCGACTTGTGCGACATCACGCCGTTTGCTCATTCATAGACACTACACAAGTTCAATGTGTGAATGTATTGGTCATGCCAGCTTTAAATAACTAATCTGTATGTAAACTTAAATCACAATGCGAAGACAAAAATAAACTGTGATTGATTTTAATGTGAAAAATAGTGGATAATAATAATATATACGCTTGTAGAAGTAGTGTTATTTGCTAATCGTTGTTATGTTGGTAAGAATAAATGTGATGTTATTTATTGTAAATCAATATATAAATATATCAATTGACTGTTTAAACAAAACTTATCATTTCAAGGAATGAAACTACAAAGTACAATATTAAATTTATTAGTAAAAAATATCATACATCTTCCACAATATTGGAGAATCGTAACTTAAATTATTTAAATATTTGAATATATGATTATAGCACTTTCCATTGCTGATTACTCACTTTCATGCACTTACATGTCTACAGCGAGAAGCACAATTTAAATGGACAATATTTTTTTTTTCATTTTTAATTTATTGGTTACTCGTCACAACATGCGTTCCATACGGATTTATCATAGCTTACCTCTATATTACACACAGTTTAAATGCTTCGCAGAAAATTATTTCCATTGTAAAATAATCAGGTTAAAATCAAACCGTTGTCCTTAAACTTACTCGGTTCAAAGATCTCGTCGATTACGATTAATATTCTATATCAATTATGTTTCCATATAGTAATTTTGCATACAATACGTTAACAAAAATAAATATCTACATTGGATCAACGAGCACACGAAAGACTTTTTTTTTATTATTAATTTCAATTCTTGACTAAATGTTAACGCTAACTAAGTACAATGACATGCCCGTGTGATCGTTATTCACATCGGAGGTAACAAACAGGGTTACCGTTTTAGTACCAATATTATACACCAAAGAGACGACGAACTGTGAAGAAAGCAATGCAAGACACATTTTCTTAGCTTATTATTTTTATTTGACTGAAGATATGAGCAAGTCCCTCGCCTTATAGTAAGCATCACCCAATAAAGTTCAGTGCGACCCTGAATTTAGAACTGTTGAAGTCCTATGCTGTCCGGTCAGTCTGATACATTCGATGTTAAATCTTGCCTCTAAATTGCACTGGAACCACTGCCCTTCAATCCGGAACACAGTATTGTTTGCACACCACTGCTTGACGGTTGAATGCTTTCGTCACAGTTGGTGCCACGTGCTCTTGGACTTCCTATTCAATTATCTTTACGTTAAACATTTTAGACAATTTAATTTCATATAATATATATTATTTATATATTTAATATTATATATTTATGGCCGATGAACTAACACGATCAAAGGAACACGTCAAAAGCGAAAAAGCGTTGTTACAAAATACATACATTTACAAAATGGTTCACTGTACATCACCTATCAAAACGTCCGCTTATGAACTCCGTACAAAATATTTAAAAGGGCATTTTAAATTGTGCGTAACACAAACTCATCTCATCCTAGGTATTTCTATCGAGAGCTAGCTTGAATGGCGCTATATAACCCGCCGTGACTATGGTACATAATAATATTCTGCTGATACAAAAACTAAAATCGAAAGTATAAGTCCAAACCTAAAAATATCTCTAAACTAAGTTTATAAATGGTAAATATTTAAAAATGAGCATTAAGGACTACTAAACGGATAAATATATCGTCATACTTTTAAAAAAAATCACATAATATCTACTTGTTGGGAGAGGGGAAGCTCAGCGGCGACTGAACTTATCCCTTTATATAGTACTTTCATATTAGGTACTAAACATATTTCAAACTAAAAATAACATTGTGGCACGTCATTGAGGATAAAAAAAAACACTATGCATCCAGCGAACGGTCACGATCACAATGAAAACATAATAAATTCGTTACAGAACATCAAAACGACGTCACAAAATTAGTTTTCCATTTTTTTGTACTACCAAATAAAACCTTACAAACATTGCAAAAATTAAGGCAGTTTCCAATTCACGAGTAAACGGACAGACACAATGTTTACGTTATTACAAAATTATTATCAAAAACAGAAATATTATATATATTATGTATATCGTAATAAAATAGCTGTAGGATATAAGCACCTTATTACTCGTCAAACTAATAATATTGAAATCTAACTAATCCCGAGCGAGTCGCCGACTGCCTTACAATTAGGCTTCAATAACTCGCTTTAATTTAATACGCCTACAAATTTTCAACTCCTTAAAATACGCGCGGGACAAAGAAAACTATAACGTTTCCTTGATAAGTTTTACTTAAGCTAATCAAATGTTCGATGTCTACATTTTGTGTGCGAGTTATTGATATAATATGATCGTGGCCGTGGTGGGGTCATTGACTCGCCGGGGTTCGCGGGAGAACGTAAGGGCGGCGACACACAACACGATTTAGCGGCGATAGGAAGGCAAGGGTCGTGGCGCGCAGGCACTATGAATGGTACGCGGTCACGTACGAAGACGGGAATAGGCCGCGGCGGTGCGCTATCTCTCCCTGCAATCGAAATAAAATAACATTAATTGTCATAGTCGTCATCGGCCTATTACGTTCCCACAGCTGTGACTCAGACCTTCTATCAGAGACAGAGTGTTTGGCGCAACAATATTAATGTTGTACGCAGGGAAAGAATATCACAATGCTATAAAAATATCCTATTCATAAGTTAGTGAGTATGGATGGATGTATGGAAGTTTGTTACTCTTTCACGCACAAACTACTAAACGGATCTGGATGAAATTTGGAATACAGATAGCTTACACCCTGGACACACACATAAGCAACTTTTTATCCCGGAAAATGGTTCCTGCGGGATAATGGGAAGTCGCGGGTGAAACCACAGGGCACAAATAGTTATTACTAAATATTATAAACGTGAAAGTTTGTAAGCATGGATGTATGGATGTTTGTTACTCTTTCACGCAAAAACATCTAAACGGATCTGGATGAAATTTGGAATATAGATAGCTTACACCCTGGATTAAAACGTAGGCTACTTTTTATTCCAGTAGGTGAAATTTTCAGTCATGACAATTTTTCCTATTCCCTGCTATGTACTTAACTAAGATTCCCTATATCTAGGGTATGTGCTTGTGTTGGCGTTATTATTTATTCATACAGATTTATTACGAATCATACTTCGAACACGCGTCCATATATGGATAGTTCATATCTGTATGCTCTGCCTACACACCATACACTGATATCTATGATATGGCCAAATAAATAACAAGGTTATGTGATTAACTATGATTACATAAGCTTGTTTTATTCGTACCCTTTTATGCAAAAACAAACTATTCAAAGACAACTTTATATTCTACTAACACGTTATATGACGTCAGCATATTGGTTAATGACAAACAGACGTTTAAAGGGCATGATATCATTTCATTTGCAAGGAAAGAAAATAATATTTCTTCCTCTTCTAGAGCAGCATTTGACCACCTGATGTTAAGTCACGACGTGATCGAAAGTGGGGACATGCTACGCCTGGACTGGGAACTAGCCCTTAAATGTGGCAGATCAGGGCTGCAAGAACTAACCAATCACAATATTCGATTGAAATATAAGGACGCTTATTCAGTATGTATTTATTTCTCTATTTATGTATGTATATCGTTGTCTAGCGTTGTCATAACACAAGTTTCGAGCTTAATTTGGGGCAATTGTCCCCGATATTTATTATTATTATTATTATTCATGCAGTGAAATATAGTGTCCATTTCTAATGTTTTCCTAAAAGTCATAACTCCTTTGTAATGTGGTTACAAAATAAACCAAACTAGACATTCTAAGAAAGTCTTGACAACTCGAAGTGACTCATTATAAATTCGAGTTACAGTTTCAATTGCCAATAAAATTTACATATCGATCTGTCAGTACTCAGTCTGATTAAAAATCGATTGTTATAGGTAAGTTTTGTACTTTTTCAAAGGGTGTAAAGATAATTCTCACCTGCCACCAATGCTGATCCGTGCGGTCTGTGACCGCGATGATGTCGCCGCGTCGAAACTCCAGCTCGCCGGCCTCTTGTGGTGTGAAATCATATAACGCTTGCACCAGCACCTTTAATGGAAGATCAACTTTACAGTTTCGTTGTTATTTACTGCGAGAAATATGTTTTTATTACATAGCGAAGCGATAACCGATGGGGAAGAAAGGTTCTCCAGTGGCGATCACGAAACGGAAGACGCTCTGTAGGTAGACCAACGACATTGAAAGAGTCTCAGGGAGCCGATGTATGCATATGGCTAATAGTCGTTCATGGTGACGTTCAAAGGGGGAAGCCTATGTTCAGCAGTGGACTTCTTCCAGCTGATGATGATGACATAACGAAGCTACAGAACTAGAAAATCCACCCCAAGCGGTAACACCATCATTTATAAACAACGCATTGGTGTAATTTCAAAGGCCAATGCGAACTCCAGGCTCTGACAACAGGTGACTTGTGGTCAAACGCTACCCTGTAAAATGTAGAAAAGTAAATTTCATCCTAGTAAATTATTAAAATAAATGTCCATGGAAGTAGACTTTATCTATAGATGAGTAATAATAGTCAGAATGCCTATTTCATGCCCTCTATTTATCATTAGTTATACCAACTCATGCCGGTACCTATAACGTATCAGTAGCAACATTGTCTATCCAGTTTTGCATCTGCGTTACGTCAATATTTCTCGGTAACCAGCTATCTGACAATGACGTAGTGTTTTATTTTATTTAAAGATTGGCGTATCCAGAAATGTTGTAGTTGACTATTTAGAGCGGGTGATTCTTTAAACATTTTAAGAAGCACTACAATATGTTTTATTTTTAACCCTCGACGAAAAAGATGCGTTATAATTAAGCTTGTAGTATGTATCTGTCTGTAGCATCGTAGCCTCTAATCGGATGAAACGATTTCGATTCACTTATTTTTATTTGAAAGGCTTCGTTCCCAAAAAATATATATTACAGCCCTTACAGTTTTTAATCCTTTTTGCGCCATTATCCAAATAAAAAAAACGAGAAAAACTACGAGACTGCTCTGTACAAATGGAGACTCCCCGACCAAAACACATCTCTACTAATACTGTGGTAATACTCTCTCTACTTTATTTTAAGAATTAGTATGAATTGTCGTAACAAGAACAGCAACACTATTGAAACGCTAACTCCCAGAAAAACATACGAGTTGTACTAAGGCAGTATTTGCAACTGGAGATTATAGGAACACACACTGACCGGGTTATTTTGGTTACTTTATCAGGGTCAGAGCGGCCGAACTATTTACCCAGACATCGCGGTGCGGTTTCATCACAAATAACATAAGTCAGTATATATAATCTAACGATGCCAGAGAAAATTCGATTGAATAACATTGCCTGGCTATCATAGTACGGACGAATATTTTCGATGGCATACGCGAGCAATAGCTAGGATTGCGCCTACGCTTTCGTACTGCAGGCCTATCTTAGCACAGTTAACTAGGTCTGTAGGTTTATGTACTACAATTATTTCATATCTATACGATAATTACTGCGAGTCCAATGAAGCATAATAGAAGAATTTGGATTAAATTAAACTGAGTAATTTAGATCGCGACTGCTCGCTATAAATAGAACCAACAAGCAAAAGTTCACCATCTACAAGTCACGCCCAAATTGTGTTTCTCAATCACACCTTATGGCGCAATGAACTTAGCGCAAATCAGCATATTACACTGTACGTTATCATCTCGGAAAAATAAATAGCTACCTAGCAAAGTTGAAACAGAACGACGAGGCAACCCAAAACTAGCTGTCAAAATAGTGGATGAGAAATTCCGTATGTGTGCGTGCCGAAATAAGCGCGTTTTGCGCAGAGCTTCGACACTGTCCCGCTGCGGTTTTCATAACGTATATCGGACGTCTATTTGCTCGCACGGGCTAATGGAAATCGAACGTGACGGAATTACAAATGAATTCACTTTTCTATGGAACTACATCGAAAGTTTGCCGATGGGATATTTGGAAACCAGAACAAGAATTTCTTGTTCCACGTAGTCAATAATGCTATGAGTTAGAATTGTTAGAATATTGTTTGTTAGAGATATATTATATGGTGTGACCAGAGGGTATAAAATATCTGTAGGTGATGCTCGCCACATCAACGAGGTGCCGTGCAATAAACAATACACGCCAAAACAACTGAACTTAATTCTATTACGAAGCGTTATGCTTCTACATTCATCATGTGTACCGGTAAGGAGTGGAACTCTATTTGCCGATCGCTATAATTTGGGAATCTTCAAGGCAAGAACAGTAAAATGCGACCGTCAATGCAAATAAAGCAAATCTAAATAGGCACAGTGCTAGTTAATTGATTTATTGGGTAATGCTTACTGTACTCACTTCTTCTGTCACCACATCTCTCAGTTTGACGTCTTGCAGGCGGCTGACTGAGGCCGTGCGGTGGTAATCCACTAGCTCGTTGAGAGAGTTGAACTTCACAACCCAAAGGAAGAACTTGCTTGAAGCGTCCCTTAGGACTTTAAAGTGTTGTACGCCGTCCGGACATCTGTGGATTGGTGAAATGGGCGGTTAGATCTTCGATTCATTCTATGTATACTACAGAATGGTCTAGTATTTATTTCTCACCCGCGTGGGTTACAGTTTATCGCGATAAAAAGTAGCATATGTCCTTTCTCAGGCTCTAGACTATCTGTGAACCGAATTTCATTTAAATCGGTTCTGTAGTTTGGAGTTAGTTTATACCCTGGGGAAGGACATGAATAGTTTTTATCACGATAAATAAACAGAAACGGGTGAAACCGCGGGGCGGGTCGCTAGTTTCATACTAAAGCATGTTGGCTATTGAACAAGTACATACACAGACTAGTTAGATCTGTCAACACATTGATCCGCTTCAAATATTTGTGGTCCGTATTTTGTAGCGCTCATGTCGCTTGTCCTAGTTTGGAGTTAGAACTATGTTTAGAATCATTGGCTTATTTTTATTACATGCGATCAAGTCATATGTCGAACGATATAACTGTGTATGAAGGTTTAATTTCGCACGAGTAATAAAAATAAAACATCGTGATATTAAAAATGTAATCAATGAAAAATAAAAACTTTATAGCCGAAAGAGTCCATTTCAAATACCTATAACGCATAAATAATTTTGTTCATAGAAATCATACAGTACCTAATCTGTTCTCGATAAACTTTTTTCTTTTATAATATGATTCAGCCGAAATGAGGGCCTCTTAATATTTATCTAAAACCAGTTTAAAACTGCATGAATCATAGTCAAACAGTCTATTTGTCAGCAACAGGTTCAAAGTCGCCACTGACACCATCAACTAAACAAGAAAAGTTAACCTATAAATTGTTTTCGTTCAATCTATGGAATCTTTAATGAGAAAACCGTTTTTCAAATTGGTCTCAAAGATTCTATTGGGTTCTACATTCTTAATGCGAACGGCGGCTTAATATCAAAATATCGGACTATGTATTTAGTTGACAAAAAAGCTTGGGATTGTAGTGAACATGCTCCAAATCAATCAATTAGTAATAATAAGAATAAAATTGTCAAAGTGATCGCGCCGAAAAAATTACCTGCCGGGGGTTTCTTGTCTGTTCTTTTGCCGGCGTAAGGAGGTTGGAACAGGCGTAGCTAGCTTTAACGACGTTTTAAAGTGATCACATGTTGTATCTTACTAAATAAATATATATTGAAGTTTGAAGGAGTGGAACGCCGTACCAGCCTCAAGCTCAGCTCTCAAGTCAAGGGTGAATAGGTATCTTACAAAGCAAGCATGCTCCATCATCGACCTCGTCATCATTTACCACTAATATGATAAATGAGAAAGTTTGTGAATGCGTGACAGAATGAGCGAGTTTGTTACTTCTTCACGGCGAAACGTCTCAATAAATTTTAATGAAATTTGGAATTAACTCATATGCTACTTATATATCACGAAAATATTTCTTGAGTCTATACATCTATACAAATAAATAAAATCGAAGTCTGTTTGTAATTTCAAATTAACAGCTTTTGACTAAATACATTTTTTGTCTGTCTTCTGTCTGTTTGTTCCGTTTAATATCTGAAACTGCTGGAGCAATTTTGACGGGACTTTCACTCGCAGATAGCTAGCTTTATAGGGAGTAACATAGAATATGTACTCTTATTTTAGAAACTTTAGCTTGGGAAAGGTCATTGGATTATTTTTGTCGCGATTGTAGTTCACACGGGTGAAACCGCGGTGAACAGCTACATGTTAATAAAAAAAACTGGGCTGCGATTAATCTAAGGCAGCTTGTAGAAACATTCACAACGAAATAAAATGTACGCAAGTAACGTCACACATGAATCAGCCGCGGCCGGAGGCGAAAACTCATTTTTTATTATCTACCAATTTAAACTCTAATGGAATTGTTTGCAATCCGCTCAAGCAATTCACATTGCTATTGATTGCCATTTTAAATTGTGCAAAAATCCATCCTACTAATAATACATATTATTATTGTAAATGCGAAAGTTTATGTGTGCGTGTGTGTGTATGTGTGAATGTTTGTTACCACGTATCAACGTAACTACTAAACCGATTTTGATGAAATTTGGAATGGAGATAGCTTATATACCCTGGATTAATACATTTTTCCTTGATAACACTGAAAAATGTTCCTGCGGGATAGCGGGAAGACGCGGGTGAAACGCGGGGCGGACCTAGTACTTAATATTATAAATGCGAAAAGTAACTCTGCTTGTTTATTTGACGACCGTTGTGGCGCAATGGGCAAACAGCCTGCAAAGCGTGAGGTTTCGGGTTTGATTCCCGCTACAGGACAAATATTTTTGTGTATTGAAAAAAAGGGGAGGTAAGTGTTGTATATCCCCGATCCGAGTAGTATTTGATACCCTAGATACAGGGAATCCTAGTATGTACATTTCGTCGGCTAGCTAACAACACCGCGCAAGTCCAATTTTGCAACTTATCAGGAGAAACATAAAACTGTTTTATTTGTATATTTTTTTAAATGTAAATTATTGATGTATTACAATTTTTAATTAACGGCTTCTATTTAGTGAAAATGCTTGGAACTGACAGGTTCACAGAAGCGCACGTCAAAACTGCATCTAATGGCATTAAAATGTCAATATCACAAAATTTCTACTTGTGCGGTGTTATTTGCTAGCCGACGATATGTGATTGTGTTATACCTTTTCACGACTTACGGCCGGAATAAATATCCTATCTATCCCAAGTTTGCCCTACTAGAGATAGAAATCTGACATTACTTCTAAGGAGCTTGTGTCAAATTTCTATCCCCAGTAGGGGCAAACCATGGATAGGTAGGTTATTTAAACCAGCCAGAGCGCGGAATCGAAATCTTGATGAAATTTGATAATTCAAACACTGGAGAAGGACATGGGATACATTTTTATCGCGATAAAGTGTTTATATATACGAAAGTTTGCGTGTATTTTGGTAGCGATGTTGTACGGATTTTCATGAAACCCATAAGGAAACAAATTAATGTATTATAATATCTTACTCATAGTTATATATATAGTTCCCACTAATAATGTGATCATCAATCAATGTTTTTCAACGATAAATGTGTGTCATCATACCAAGCTACTTGCTCGGGTTGGATAAAGTTTCTTTGACCTATTTGTAGGTTGTCTACTGTGTCACATTTATCTTGGGATACCATGTGTAAAATCATCACCGCAAGACAGGCACCTCAAAAACCCTGGGCTATTGACAATGGATGCCGACAAAAAATCGAAAAAAAAGTAAAGTGGACTTCAAAATTTCAAGCAATCTACTTTTTCCACCAGTTTCGCTTGGTGGGATCAAAATGAAAATACCCAAAACAATGGGGCAAAGTGTTCAAAAAGTTTTTTTAAATAATTATAGTAAAGAATCATATTACTTAATTTATTAAATTAGAAGGCAGTGGAATGTTTCAATAATATATTTAAAGTGATTCATAGATATTTATTACTGTAAATGTGGTATGTACAAATTTGGTCATATTAGGGCCAGTTTTATAAACATCCGAAAGTTAAATGTCATAGAGGGCATCCATTGCGTGAGGTGTTCTAGGGGGGAGAAATCTCACTTAGGGGGGCAGAAATCTCACTTAGGGGGAATATCACGGTCTTGGCAAATATCACGTAATTTAATTATTTTTCTCGCAGAAAACGGTGTAAAATTCAAAAATTCTCAAAAATGCCTCACTTTATTAATGGACCCCATAGCAAATGTTGGTAAATTTGTTTTAACGTTTATAAAACCGGCCCTTAGTGTTTTGTCACATACAATAGTTAGTAGGAACTCTCAGGGTGCGTGTCCTATTCACACTCGTCCAGATTTTTTAAGGATAATACCGCCTCGGACCAGTTGCATTACAACCGCCACCTTTCCTGATGCCATGCCATTGTGGCAGAGTATCAAATATACACTCACTTGACAGATAAAGAGAAGTCTCCCGGGCTTGATTCACTGATTCTTATGAGAAATCCACCTTCTGGTTTGTTCATTAATAGTTTCTCCGCATCTGCTCTTGTGATTCTTCCATAATACCAACTGTAAACATTGCATATTATTGTTTGAGGATTGGTACAAGCGTACGAATTTTCTTTTCAATCTTTGCGATCTCAAAGGTGTAAATTAATTAATGTTGCTTGAAATTCTTGCTTTATTTTATAATACTAAAAGCTAAAAGCTAAGCTAAAAGCTTTTTTTGTGTTTTACTATTTTGTGATACATTTATGAAGCTAACAGGTTGGTTTTTGCATACAGATATTTGCTAGAATGATATTGGTTGATGACAACATATTAACTTTTGTTTAGAACGACTTGAAATCTGCTCTGCAGTGGTAGGATAACAGAACCGGACAGAGGATCACAAAATATTAAATTAATTTGTCTGGTGCATTATAATTTTAGAGCTTTGCCCTGCAAGCATGACCTATGACATTAAAACTGGATCAAATATACTGAATACTTTGCTAGTTTGGGTAAAATATTCAATCATACATTAACAGTTTTTCTATTTACATTTTTCCGCGACTGGGCCCTATTTGCATGTTTGTGACTAGCCTGCAAAAAATTAATTTTCTTCAACATCTTTAGTCAACGTAATAGATCAGTTAAAACTCTATGAAGTTCTTACATCATCATCATCATCAGCCGGAAGAAGTCCACTGCTGAACATAGGCCTCCCCCCTTGAACGCCACCATGAACGGCTATTAGCCATTTGCATCCATCGGCTCCCTGCGACTCTTACAATGTCGTCGGTCCACCTAGTGGGGGGCCTACCTACAGAACGTCTTCCGGTTCGTGGTCGCCACTCGAGAACCTTTCTTCCCCATCGGTTATCGGTTCGTCGAGCGATGTGGCCTGCCTGAAGTTCTTACACCAAGTTATAACTATGGGTTTTCTAGTTTCTGAAAACTAATTAGTTTAATGCTATGTGTTAAATGATACCTACCCTACCTATCAATTAACTAATTAAAATGTTAACAAAAGAAGGTTGGAACAGGCATAGCTAGTTTTAAGTTGACGTTTTAAAGTGATCACAATGTATCCTATTGAATAAAAATGTTTTGAATTTTGAAAAAGGAGTGTAATGAACATATGTATACCAGTACATATAGTAATCAAGGACTAACTAGCTATTCCAGTATTTAAATATAGCTATAATATGTATTCTTTACTCTCTGCAACTATCAACAGTTTTGTTGTTGGCTTTATCAGTATAGATACTTACTAAATTAATTTATCTCTGTTTTGAGAAGTGGTTTATTTAGGGTAAGTGTAAGTTTCAACTGTATAATTCACATTATCATACAAATGTTTATGGACATGCAAGGTATGCCTCATATACTAGTGATATATTACATTCAAGGTTTTACTAATTTGGCACTGCAATCTAGATCCTAAGTGGGAATCATATCGCGAAACTAATGACAATGGAGTGAGACTTATCAGTTTCGCCTCGTCAAAATCAATGGTTATTAGCAGCACAATGTTTCCTCATAAAGACATCCATAAAGGGACGTGGAAATCACCCGATGGAACTACTGTTAACCAGATTGATCACGTCCTTGTTGACACTAGGCATAAAAACATTATTGAAGATGTAAGAACCTATAGAGGAGCAGATTGCGATACTGATCATTATATGGTTGGCATCAAACTAAAAACTAAAATTAGAATTACAAAAAGTAAATCATCACCACGTGAAGACATAATTAACGTAGAAAAGCTAATAAATAATGATGTGTGCAAAGAGTTTCAGTTAGAATTAAAAAACAGATTTGATGGCCTAGAAGTAGAAGATATAGACGAAACTTGGCATAGTATAAAACAGATAGTTAACGAAGTAGGATTGAAAACACTAGGAAGGAAGGAGCGTAGTAAGTGCAGGAAGTGGCTAACAAAAGATTGTGAGAAAATGATCGATGAAAGACGGCAACTCAAACTTCAAGCTGAACAGGCCGACCAATGGAAAGATAAGTACGAAGACCAGCGCACCAAAACCAGGAGAGCAATAAAATCAGATAAGAGGAAACATATGGAGTCAATAGTCCGGAATATGGAACAGTTATTTAGGGCAAGTAAAAGTCGAAAATTTTACCAAGAAATTAGGAATGTGAAAAAAGGTTTCCAACCCACTCTCCAACTGTTAGAAGATGATGATGGCAACCTCGTAACGGACCCGATAAAAATTAAGGATATGTGGCGCAACTACTTTAAAACGCTACTAAACAGCACACCGGCATCTAATAACATACTGTCAAACTCGCAGGACAATGTGGAAGACGTACCACCACTCACATTCGAGGAAGTTCACGAAGCCATTATGAAGCTCAAAAACCACAAGGCACACGGAATTGATAATATACCCGGGGAAGTTTGGAAGTATGGAGGAGGCGTCATTCAGTCTAAATTCTACGAATTTCTGGTCAGTGTCTGGAGCAAAGAACAGATACCAACAATGTGGAATCTAGGAGTCATTTGTCCCGTGCATAAAAAAGGCCCGAGGAAGAAATGTAGTAATTATCGAGGGATTGCTCTGTTACCAACTGCATACAAAATCCTGTCCTACGTGTTGCTGAAAAGACTAGATCCGTACGCTGAGGCCATAATTGGCGATTACCAGTGTGGCTTTCGACGCAACCGTAGCACAGTTGATCAGATATTTTTGCTTAAACAGCTAATGGAAAAGAAGTGGGAGTATGCGCAGAGCGTTCATTCGTTGTTTGTGGACTTTGCTAAGGCATACGATAGCATAGACCGTAACTCGCTGTACAACATCTTGAGAAATTTCAATATACCTATCAAGCTCATTAAAATGATTGAGGCCGCGACAAAAAAATAGCAGAGCCGTAGTACGAGTTGGCAGGGAACTGACCGGTGAATTTGAAATCGTCACAGGATTAAAGCAAGGGGATGCGTTATCGCCTATGTTGTTCAATTTAGCACTAGAACACGTCCTAAGCACTAGACGGTGGTGTGCAACTAAATGGACAGCATAAGGTGATAGGCTACGCGGATGACCTTGCTTTATTAGGGGAAAGGAAACAAGAAGTTGTGAGAGCAGCGCAAACATTAGGAACGGAAGCAAGCAAAGTGGGCCTTACGGTAAACCATGACAAGACCGAGTACGTTCACATGCGTCGCTACAAGAACCTCAGAGTGACTAGGGACAGTCTTCAAGTTGGAGACATTACTTATAAGGGGGTGGATAAATTTAAATACCTAGGCTGCATTATAACGGACACTAACACCAGGGAAGAGGAAATATGTGCTCGAGTACAAAACACCCTCCGGTGTAGTGCAGCCCTTCATAAGGTTTTGGTGTCCAAGCTTCTCAGCAAGCGCACTAAGATACGCATATATAAGACGGTTATTAGACCTATACTGATGTACGGCTGTGAGGCTTGGACACTGACGCTCAAAGAAGAACAGAAGCTCTTGGTTGCAGAAAGAAAGGTGCTGCGAAAGATTTTGGGTCCAGTACAATCTCAGGATGGAGTATGGCGGAAGAGAACGAACCGAGAAATCGAAGAACTGACGGCCGAGCCGAATGTCATCGGCGAGATGAAAGCGCACAAACTTCGCTGGCTCGGCCACGTTGAAAGAATGGGGGAGGACCGTGCGGTCAAACGAGCATACAGTGGACGGCCGAGTGGCCGTCGCCCTGTCGGCCGTCACAGATATCGCTGGAAAGACGAAGTCACGAAGGATTTGCGCGAGCTCCAGGTGGAGGACTGGCAGGAGGTGGCGCAGGACAGACCGTGGCGTCTTTTGTTATCGGAGGCCAAGACTCACTTTGGGTCGTTGCGCCATCTCAGTTAGTTAGTTAGTTTAACCAATTGCAATTTTATTTGGTTGTTTCTATGCAGTACAGTTTTTGATGACTGAGTAACTTTAAGGGCCACTAGGCATATAAAGCCTGCATGTCTTGACACAGTAGACTTCTTCAGGTAACATTCTATAGCATTAAGACAGAAGTGTCTAACAGTTTAGGCCCGTTTATAATAAACTTGTTTCTTTTATAGAAACATACATCAGATCATGAAATAAAAGTAGTTGGAGTATTTAAGTTTTGATTTGTATTGCTTCGAAATTAGTTTAAATTTTTTAAGTTTTGACACATCACAACTTGTTTACAAATGATGCTGCTGTTTAGTGACCGATTTAGGAAAACACTTTTTCGTAAGCAAGAAAAAACTTTCTGAGTGAATCTCACTGGACATTATTAAGTTTATAAAATAAACAAATCTAGCAGTTGAGATATCTGCAGGAATCTCCATGAGTTCAAGATTTCAAACAAGTTTGCTCTCAATAAGATTTATGTGATATACAGCTGGTTCTAAACATAGTACCCATCTTTGCAACTAGAACACTTCTTTTCTACAGGAAGTTGTGTTCTGGGAAATTTTATGTAGGAATATAAATAAAGTACTCACCTGTGACTTTTCATTTGAATATAGTTACTAGGTATAAGTCCTTCTTTTCCCTCTAATTCAGCTGTGTACCAA
Source organism: Opisthograptis luteolata (assembly GCA_931315375.2). Classification (NCBI taxonomy): domain Eukaryota; kingdom Metazoa; phylum Arthropoda; class Insecta; order Lepidoptera; family Geometridae; genus Opisthograptis; species Opisthograptis luteolata. The sequence continues at coordinate 8,510,305 of OV928044.1, read as the reverse complement.
TTCATATCGTCCTCCATGTTTAGTATCTGCAATGATTTTTTTATAAAAAAGAATCTGCTACCATTCGAAAAAAAAATCAGTTTCTGTATGAACAGAGACATAAACACATACCTTCAGCACTTGATTCTTCCTAAAACTAAGCTCATCGTCAGCAGTTGCAGTAAAATCGTGTTTTGCTACAGCCTCCATGATCAAATTAGGCACCTTCACAGGAATGTCACCGAATTCCAAAATAACTCACAAAGTATATGATCTATGCACCACGCTTCAAGTCAGGGATCTAATGTAATCATAATGTATGTATTGTCTCGTATAATTAACTAAAATTATGATGTTTTATTGCAAAAACCCGAAAAATCCGATCACAGCGCACACATCACTTCAGCCAGTCACAGATTATTATACCACAGATAACGTGTTTTTATAACCCATCCCATGGTTTATATTATCTTTGCTCAAAGTCCCATAGTTCATAGACTACAGAATAGAATAGTAAAATACCTGGTGGTTTTATATCTGTGGTGAGCCGCCCACACTTCACAGGGAATGGGAAATTTTCTTCCAGCTGATGAAACAGTTCTATAACCCTGGATAGATGGCGCTGAAACGATATTGTTCAATGAAAAAGCAATTCTGGAGCGTGGAGTGTAGCCCATACAATCAAAAATGGTTCATATTTGCAAATGAGTAAGTACATGGCCATTGGCCAGTATAGAAAAATGGAATTCATTTGCCAACAATCAACTGTCCCTTAATCCCTTCGCGTTTCTTTACGAATCAAGGTGGGTTCCTCTGTTATTACGAAAGCCCCCACAGTGAAATAAAGGTGAAGAAGACCAACAAACAAGCACGACACATTGAGAAATGAAACGATTTTGGTAACAAACCTTATTTCGGTTGCCTTTGATATATCATATCATGTATCGTCAACGCCATCTACAGTACAGAATTTTAATTTTTTTTTTTTTGGAAATGAAAGAAAGCTCAAAATAATTATGAAGTTCAAATCTAAGACAAATAGTTTCTGTTTGGGGTTCGTGGGTTTTTAATTAAAGATTAGGCAATTCGAGAAACTACATTTATTGTGAACCAGACAACGGTCGGGCCAAGAACGCGGGAAAAAGTCGAGTTGACAGAAAACCATAGATAACTTAGACTAATAAATTAACTATAATACGTAGACAATTACACAACATGCCCTTTTTTAATAAAACAATAAATTTTGAAGTTGACAGAAGCTAATTGACTGATTATGACTTTGACAGATAAAAGACTTTGACTTAGTGACTTTGACGTTTACAATACATATAAATTCCTAACCTTACTTTGATTTACAAAGAAGTGCTAGTGAAACATTTAATTAAATTATTGAAATTATACATTAAATTATCAGTGAATGTCAGAAATTAATAAATGTCAGTGAAATACAATTATGGAGCATGTTGGACGATTTACAATTATAATATATGTCATTTTATGTACATTTGTCAATAAAACATTTTTACAAGTCAAGTTTACTTGTTTTCTTTAACAATCGTCCCTTAGAACTATAACTTTTTGAACTTTCAGCTGTATTCATAGCATTGTCAGGTAAGACTGGATTTACAATAATACTCTGAGGTGACATATCTTGATTTACAATCATCTGTGGTGAAGGACTAAAGTTATCATATTCATTATAGTCATGTAGACTTTCAGGAGACAATATATTTTCAACATTTACAAATTCTGGAGACTGTAAAGCATTTTGTGACATGTTAGACTGACTTGAGTCAAATGATTGAAAAGAATCAGAATCATTACATTCTGTTGGACTAGACTGTGTGAAAATAAATATACAATCATCCTCATCATCTTCCTCCTCCTCGTAATGAGACTTTTGAAATGATTTAGACTGTACACACTCATATTGACTTGACTCAGGTTCACAAAATTTTACTTTCTTATTTGTGACTGTTTTCTTATGATTAGACTTATAATTAAAACGAATATGTTGACAATTTCTTCTATAAGTTACATTATTATAATCTTTGACAATATATGACCTAGGGAATCTAGTTTTAGAGACTATAGTTCCTTTTGTCCAAATTATATCTTTTGGATTTTTCTTGAAAAATATCTGGTCGTCAATTTGAAAATCTGGGAAGGTCTTGGAATTTTTGTTATAATACAATCTTGTTTTGTCTAAATTACTCTGCTTATTTTGACAATGTTCAGAATGTTTGACAATTTTAGGTCTTAGGTTAATTACTTTAGTAGGTAATTTCGTTCTTAAGTTTCTAGACATTAATAACTGAGCAGGTGAACTAAGGTTTCCTCTCTGAGAATTCCTATATTGTAATAGACCTATGTATGCATCTTCCCCAGACTCATCACTTTTTCTAAATATGTTTTTTACTGTTTTTACAGAGACTTCAGCCAGACCATTTGACTGTGGATAGTGTGGACTTGAGACAATATGTTCTATGTCCCAATCAGACAAAAAGTTTTTAAACTCTTTTGAGTTGTAAGGTGGACCTCCATCACTTACTAATTGCATAGGAATGCCATGTCGTGCGAAAATTGACTTTAAATGAGTAATGACGTTTTTACCACGAAAATCATTATTTAAATTTGCTATTTCAATGTAATTAGAATAATAATCTACGACAAGTAAGTATTTTTTGCCTTTGTAATCAAATAAATCCGTAGCTAATTTCTGCCAAGGAAATATAGGTTGTTCATGACTCAACATTGGTTGTTTGCTTTTGTTTGTAGAATAAATAGCACATGTTTCGCATTGCCTGACTTTATTTTCAATATCCTGATTAATGTTAGGCCAATAGACTGTACCTCTGGCTAGGCTTTTTGTCTTATCCATGCCTTGGTGACCCTCATGTAAAATACTTAGAATTTCTGATCGCATAGAAGTAGGTATTATGACTGAGTTGTTTTTGAAAATTATTTCATTAACAACATGAATTTCCTCTTTGATATTCCAATAAGGTAAGACTAATTTATCACATCGTTCTTTGCAATTAGGCCATCCTTGTTTGTAATATTCTACAAGCTTTTGTGAAATTGCATCTTGACTAGTATGACTTGTGATTTTACTAAGTTTTTCAGGAGAAATTGCTAAGTTAGACGTCAATAAGTTAACTTGAATTTCAATATTTTTATCTAAGTCTTCTAGACTGACTAATTCCTGATTTATATTTGTGTCTTTGATTGGTGCTCGTGACAAAGTATCTGAGATATACATTTCAGAACCTTTTGTATAAGTGACAATTAAATGATAGGCTTGCAAAGTTATCATCATTCGTTGTAGTCTTGTAGGGACTTCTGCTAATGGCTTTTTGAAAAGGGTGACTAGTGGCTGATGATCAGTTTCCACATAGACTGGTTTACCATATAAGTACTGATGAAATTTCTTACATCCAAATACTATAGCATAAAGTTCTTTTTCTATCTGAGCATAATTTATTTGACTTTTGTTTAATGACTTAGAAGCATAAGCTATGGGATGCTTGTCGTGCAATATTACTGCGCCTACAGCATTCTGTGATGCGTCGACTGACAATCTTATAGACTTTTTCATATCATAATGGACTAAGACTGGAGACTTACATAATAATGATTTTAATCTGAGAACTTGTTTCTCATGTTGATCTAACCATTGCCATGCATTTTGCTTTTTTAATAACTCTCTCAGAATAGCAGTTTCTTCTGCCAGATTCTGTATGTAGGAGCCTAAATAATTTATCATTCCTAAGAACCTTTGTAGTTCTTTGACATTAGTAGGACTAGGCATCTTTGAAATTGCTTCAATTTTTGACTGATCAGGAGAAACTCCTTCTTTATTGAAAATATGACCCACATATCTTATTTCAGACATACCAAATTGACATTTTGACTTATTAAATTTTAGATTGACTTTGGCAGCACGTTTGAATAATAATTCAAGTCTCTCGTTATGTTCCTGCACTGTGGATCCATAAACGAGTACATCGTCGACAAATATGACTATACCTGGTAGATCACCAAATAATTGACTCATTGTACGATGAAAAATTTCACCACTGGAATTTATTCCATATGGCAGTCTTAAGAATTTGTACCTTCCGTAAGGTGTGTTGAATGTACAGAGGTCACTGCTCTCTGCATCTAATGGAATAGCCCAATAGCCTGAACTAGCATCTAATTTCGAAAATATAGAAGCGCCTGCTACCTTTGATCTTAGGTCATCAAATGTAGGATACGGATAATATGGTCTCTTAATGGCTTCATTTAAATTTCTTGGATCAAGACAGACTCTTAACTTTCCATTTTGTTTTTCGACTAAGACTATAGAATTTACCCATTTTGTTGGCTTATCAACTTTTTCTATGACTTTTAATTGTTCCATACTTTTTAATTCATCTTTAAGACGAGACTCTAGTGAATAAGGTATTCTACGGACCGGACAGACTTTAGGTAGAACATTCTGATCAATGTCTAAATGAGCTTTGTATGGTAGACATCCTAAGCCTTCAAATGTATTTGAGTACTTAGAAACAATGGCTTGTACTGACCTTTCATTTCTTTTTTCCTGGACACCGAATATTCTTTTGACTATACCCAGTTTTTCACATGATTTCCATCCAATTATTGTCATGCATTCACATTCGACAACAATGAAGTACAATTTTGTTGACAGACCATTTTCAAATTCACAATTAAGTATACAGGTTCCTAAATTTGGTACTAATTGACCTGAAAAAGAAAATATTTTATTATTTGTCCTTAGAATTTTGACATAAGAATATGAATTGTTCCTTATCTTGTCTAGTGTCTGTTTGCTAATAACATTTGTATCTGCGCCTGTGTCTATTTGACATTTAATATCGTAATTGTTACACTTTACCATGATTGACCAATCTTTTTTGTCGGTTTTACTCACTGAGTTAATTATATGTTCGACGGACTCTTGACGTTGACTTGGTTCTTGAGCAATACTCCTTACTCGTTGCCGGATATTGCTGTTGACAGGCTTGTTTTTGAAAAAACAATATTGAGCAAAATGGTTCAATTTCTTGCAGTGATTGCAAGTCTTGCCTTCTGCTGGACATTTATATATGTGCACTTGGCCACATCTTTTACATTGTTTGTTAGACGGAGACTTGTTTCTCTGTTGGAATGACTGACTAGTATTATGATTATATCTTGCCTTTGACTGTGATCGCTGTCGATCTGTATTTTGTTGAGACTGTGACCTGACTGCTTGTATAGCGTTTTGACTTGTAGTATCATTTTGAATTAATTTATTTGACCTTTCTTGTGACAATTCCATACTTTTGGCTATTGACATTGCTCTTTCAGTCGTCAAATTTTCTTCTTGGAGTAGTCTTTCTTTGATGTTTTGGTTTCTCATTCCAATAACTATCATGTCTTTTATTAATGACTCTTTTAGGTCATTAAAATTACATGTCTTTGCCAAATTATTTAATGTCGTTAAGTATTCGTCTATAGACTCGTCAGATTTTTGCCTTCTCGTAAAGAAATTATATCTTTCGACTGTTATATTAGTATGTGGACTGAATTTAAGGTCAAATTTTTTGAGAATTGTCGTTATGTCAGTGGTCGTCCTATCGATATTGAAACTGTTAAATATATCAATACCTTCATCGCCCATGGCGTTTAGAAGAATTGCTGTCTGCTTTGCTTGCGAACATTTCTGCAGTTCGTTGGCGTCGGCGAATATTTCAAACCGTAACTTCCATCTCCTCCATGACTCAGCAGCATTACCGTTACCGACCAATTTCAGCGGCTTAATTTGCGAGACGACGACTTTGTCAGACATTATGTATAGTTAATTATGACTGTTAGAACACTTCTGACACCATGTTTGGGGTTCGTGGGTTTTTAATTAAAGATTAGGCAATTCGAGAAACTACATTTATTGTGAACCAGACAACGGTCGGGCCAAGAACGCGGGAAAAAGTCGAGTTGACAGAAAACCATAGATAACTTAGACTAATAAATTAACTATAATACGTAGACAATTACACAACAGTTTCTTATTTGTCTTAGGTTCAAATCATGCTTAGATGGCGCTAGCGAGTGAGCAAGCGATTGAGGGGATACACGAATAACTTTTCTCAGCATTTGTTACATTGAAAATGAAGATGAAGGATGAACATAGATATTTATTTCCTACTTCTATGACGTGGTCTGTGCCATAAAAAAAAATCAATTATATTGACACTTTGACATCGACATTGACATAGAAGATAAATTTGACAATTGCTCTACAGTCGAGTCAGAAAGTTGACAGTTCTTTTCAAGTTCTTTTCTTTTCTGTCCAATCGCCTTCCCAGTGGCATTATACGCGTAAGATTTTCTTAAATCTCTTTTTATTTTTACGATCCTCCATTTAAAACTTGTCAAATAATTAAAGTTCACCATGCGGTACACGTAATTTCCAAAATCCACATTATTTTTTGCGCCAAAATTGTACTTTTTGAGTGATGTCCATAACGTTATCCGTATGTTTCAGGTTTAGTCGTAACTCAAATAAACGCAACGATGTCGGGAGGATTAGACATACTGACCCTCAACGAGGAGGATGTCACCAAGATGCTCGCAGCGACGACCCATCTTGGGTCTGAGAATGTCCACTTCCAGGCAAGTCTTACCGTATAACCTCAAAATGCATGTTTACAAACTAGGTTCATTATTATGATGAGACACAATCCGTTCCATATTATTGTCTGAATGATCTTGACGATCGATTTTCCCAACTGAAACATCACATAATTACTCTAAATGCTGCTGCTTACCTTCCTATTATTCAAGAAGTTAAATTATGTATAGATGGAAACGTACGTGTACAAGCGCCGCGCTGATGGCACACACGTGATCAATCTCCGCCGCACATGGGAGAAACTGGTGTTAGCCGCGCGTGCTGTGGTAGCCATTGAGAACCCAGCTGATGTGTTCGTGATCTCGTCCCGCCCCTTCGGTCAGCGTGCTGTACTCAAGTTCGCAGCCCACACCGGAGCTACACCCATTGCTGGACGTTTCACCCCCGGTGCCTTCACTAACCAGGTAAGAAATGACTCAAGAAATCTATGTAACCTCATGTAGGTAAATGTGCTTTAATATCGTGATGACAAACAAACTAAGGAACCAATGACCGCTGTAGCGGATATGATTACAAACCTTTCTGACTTTCAATGACTAAATCAAAATGTAGTTGTGTTACACATTCTCTGTTCTAATTTACACATTTCTTCATAGATTCAAGCAGCTTTCCGTGAGCCCCGTCTCCTAATTGTGCTGGACCCTGCTCAGGACCATCAGCCCATCACCGAGGCTTCATATGTCAACATTCCAGTCATTGCCTTCTGCAACACTGACTCTCCTCTGCGCTTTGTTGACATTGCTATTCCATGCAACACTAAGGTAATTTTTACTATAAATATTAATTCTTACAACAAACGTGTCTCTGAAGATATGTAAACGAGTAAGAAAAAAGCTAAAATTATGATTCCAGACAACCATCTCAATCTCGCCTCGTTATGTGATGTAAGATGTTAAATGTAACCAGTGAGACTGCTAAGATAAATAAACATGCTTTCTTAGTGTAGACATTCAACTAAAACTGGATTTACTATTTAGTTTCTAATTTCTACAACGACTGTAACAATTATATCAATACTGGAAATGTTCATGGCAACATTAGAGGACATCCCACAATAACTACTGATACTACTCATTCCAGTCATCCCACTCCATCGGCCTTATGTGGTGGCTGTTGGCTCGGGAGGTGCTTCGCCTACGCGGCACCCTCGCGCGTGATCAACGCTGGGATGTCGTCGTCGACCTGTTCTTCTACAGGGACCCTGAAGAGAGTGAAAAAGAGGAGCAACAGGCTAAGGAACAGGTATGCACCCTGAAACTCGCCCTAGACAATAAAATTTCTTATTTGGAGCAACTTTAATTAAAAACTTAATATCTCCTGAGCGATATTGTATCAATACACTTTCTCTATTTTATCATTAATGCAACAAGGATGGCGGAGCCATGACCACAACAGTGAGTATTTTAGAAAAACTTTTACTAAGATTAGTTACTGTGCAAAACTTTCAGGAACATATACTGACTTGTTAATTCATTGGTACTAAATACTCGTAAAACTATATCACTATTCTCTGCATGTCTGTATCTCGTATCTCATAAGCGGAAGCCAATAGTCGTAATTTGTTGTTACAATGAAGTTACTATGTATTTATTTCTCTCAGGCTGTTGTTGCCGCCAAGCCTGAAGTGCCAGCACCAGTCCACGAGGACCTCTATGACACTGCTGTGGAGCCTGTCACATCATGGGCTGAGGATGCTGCCCCTGCAGCCCCAGCAGCCAGCTTCGGCACTGGAGCACCCGCTCAAGAAAACTGGGCTGCACAGGTAACTAAGTTTTGCATTATTTACTTAAATTTTATTGGCTTAAAATCTGTAGAATCTTGCTTAAATGTAAAATGCTAGCTAGATTTAGTCAAGTTATGTTGGTGTGTGTCCTGCACATTGGTTGTAGGTTTGTTAAACTTATTGCACCAAATGTGAGCTTTCAGTGAAGGAAAACATGATTAAACCTAGCATGGTGAAACACCACTATCTAGTCCGCGCCTAGCTAGCTACGATGTGATCGGGCAGCCTCGCTTGAGATCTAGGCCCTAATACAGTCGTAGCGTGGCGTTAGCAAACACATCACTAGACTGTGAACCAATGCTACTCTGCAAGATGTATAAAAAAATAGATGTAAAAAGTAAGAGCTTTGTTATCATTTGTTCATTTCTACAGGTGCAAGACGAGTGGGGAACTGCCACGGCTGCCACCGCTGCCGCTACGCCAGCTCCCGCGCCCGCCCCTACTCCATCATGGGGTGGTTCGGCCCAGGACTGGAGCGCTTCGTAAACGTCGCGTTTGCTATTCTAATATAAGTTGAACACATTATTTTGTTTCAATCTTCTTAACTCCCTTAGTTATATTTAGAAATTTAAGCAATAATTACGAGGTATACGTTTTTTATTTGTTTACTGAGCACAAATTCTAGAAGTAAATAAAAATTAGGGATGGATTTTGGAGCAGTTATTCCTGTGAGAATTATAAGAGGTCACTGAACTTTACTAGGTATCAATATAATTTGGTATTGTATAGACTTCTAACTGGAAGGATTTTTACGAGCTATTTCGTGGTTTGATAGCGTAGTTCTCTACTACTTGAACAGACAATAACCTCGGACTTATGTAGCATTTTAATTAAAATTGGTAACTTCGCGGTTTCCATATAGATGCAATCTGTAAATGCATGTATACTTCAAGTTGCCGTGGTTAGTCAGTACAGTAAAGATCACACTCTTCATTGGTGCGTCGGTGCGGATCGCGAAGTATTGTTTTGCGGGTCCAAGATGCTGATACTCGCCGTTTACTACTTCTATTTCGGTGTCGTTGGCAAGGATACCCTGAAAAAAGTGTAGATACCTAATATTCTGGAAGAAGTATAGAAGAAGTATAGGAAAATTCTTCCTCCTAGTTTCATTACTGGATTATGATAGCAGGGCCATAAGAGGTTTTAAGATCGGCGACGCCTCTAGTGTTGCAAATATCCATAGACGACGTTGTCCGCTTACCATAAACGTGAAAGTTACTCTTGTCGGTCTTTTACGCTTTCACACCTAAACTACTGAACCGATTTAAATGAAATTTGGTATAGAGATAGTTTGAACCCTGAGGAAGGAAATTGGATACTTATTATCGCGATAAACTGTACGCGTGTGTACGATTTAAATGAAATTTGGTACATAGATAGTTTGATCCCTGGGGAAGGACATAAGATACTTATTATCGCGATAAACTGTACGCGGGTGAAACCGCGGGGAACAGCCAGTAGATAATAATTTAAGGTATAGAAATAAATTATACCTAAGTACATTAGGATTAGCATGTAAGCTAGGTACACTACTATCCCGGAAATACACGCAAGCGAAGCTGTGTGTACCTATGTAGGTACCTACACGTAATATTAAGAATATATTTTCTTACCTGTACCAGGAAACGTTTGGGTGCGCTTTTAGCAGTGTCTGGGCGGACGTGTTCTACGCTGATACTTTTAACGCTCTGTATTCTTGGTAGTGTGATATGGAGTTTGCCAGAAGAACCACTGAAAAGATGTATAGCAGCTGCGCATACTTTGACTTGGTGATACAGCATTTTCCAATGCTCGCCGGCAAGCACCGCTATCAATACCGACAGCGACTATTGAGAGCCCAGTTTCCGTACCTTCGACCACATCGCCACCTAACATTTCCGTGATTGAACAGCTGGTTTGTCAAATTAAATGCCAGTTTCCAAATGAAACGCGTTAAATAAATTCTCAAGGAAACTTTTCCGAACCCGTGGTTGGAAGAGTTTCCGAGTAAATTAGAATCGCACTGCAGGTCACTTGTGGTCAATCTAACCTGTAAGAAGCACAAAATTGCTATAGGCCTAAAGCGTATCTACATATTTGTATATCATTTAATTAAAGAGGCCAACACTATTTTTATGATCACATTGATCACTGATATCTACGTCAAAAAGGTCATCATCATGATCTCGTTTACCTAAACGACGGGGTGGCGCTACTAAAGAATTAGCAGTAACTGACCTGCAGGGCCAGCAGTCAGCTGGTGTTGGGTTCCTCAAAGCCAGGACCGTATCAGGAGGTGGTGCCACTCGCCACAAAGGTACCACTCCCCATAGAGTGACGCGGCCGGCCCATTCTTCGGTCCCACTCCCTTTAGCAGCAGTCGCACCTTCTATGTAATATATGTCCATCATTGTAGGCTTCCCTGTAAATAGATGGAATTGTCTTCTTTAGGTCCAATTCAGTCAACTGAAGACTTGATCAAGGAAGGAAGAAATATGGACTTGTAGGTACTTTATCACTGTGTGAAGACAGTGACTTTACTTAGTTCACAATACACGTAAGATATATCTGCAACAGTAGGACAAGAAAGCTCAGAAAGCTTGGAATGGATATAAATTAACCCTGTATTGATTATACTAAAATACTTTCAGCAAATAGACACAGATTACTTAATAGTTACTGCAACATAGATGCTGGGAGATGGAAAGATAGTATTTTATTGTCTATATCTACCTATTGTAGCTGTAGTAGGTATGTGCATAACTTAGGGGGTATCTAACGATATCCACCAAAGCAAATTAAATTATTAACACAATACTTAATCAGCGGTAAATGCCCACTTTTAATTAGGTAAGCTCGTATTCATATTTACACTTTGTACTTGGACACCTTATGTATAAAAGTCAGCAACGTAATAACAGTAGTAAGTCAAGTATCAATAAAATTAGTTACCTACTGAAAATACCAACATAATTAAGTAAATTAAAGCTTACCCGATTTAACTCGCGACGTCGTCATCACAGTCATTCTGTGTCGAAACGTGTTCCTGTAATTATAACGCCATTTATTAATTATGAGTTCACTGTATAGTGGGAAAGCTCTTAGTTCGTAATTCCTGGGGAATTAAGGAGGTTAATACCTGCTGCTGTGAATGTTCTGAGTACCGCGTAAATTAACTTGAATATAAAGTACGTACCTTTCATTTTATTTATGATGCAACTATGTACATAGTACCTAAACTACATAATCTATTGCTGAAACGGTGAAGGAAACATCGTGAGGAACGCGGCACTAAGGTAGTTTAATCAGTTCTGTTATTTCCTGAAAGTTTGAAAGACTTCTCACTTGCCATCGATTTGATAAATCTACCAAACCTTATTTTCATAATGGATCATCATACAAAAAGTATTATACAAGTTAGATTTGTACCAAATATACGAAGGTTCTACATACCTACTTGTGAAGTAGGTATTATGTTCAAAAGGTCACGCTGAGAGCAGGAAGTCTTAACGTCGAAACTGCTGTGATATTTCTTTATTTGCTGAATCGACGTTAAGCATTATTGGCAGAAACATGAGTGTGTCAAGGTCTAATTCACATAACACTCACATGTCTTTTAAAAGTAATGACGTCAGGTTCTTGTTAACTCTGAGACAGTTTAACCCCGACTTTCGGAATTCTCCGATTCTTTATCGAGACAAGTTTCTTGAGAGGACTCGCCATCATGGCGTCCCCAATAGGTTAAAGTAGAGCGTTAAGTAGGAGGCACGAGGAAAAAATGCTCACCAATGAAAAGGTTGAGCCGGTGAGACACCCTGTTTTGCCAGAAATCTTGAAATCTTGAATGCTTAAGTATTTCTATAATAACATTCCCTGACTGACCAATAGGTACCTAAGTAGGTAATTTCTACAATATAGAATGGGAAATGCGTTTGTTAACAGCTGTTTCATATATGAATGACTAAAGGGAAAACTTTGTTTTATTAAAGAACCACCCAAGAATTAATATTTTAATTCTTTTATTCACGACTACACCGTAGTGCAAATTAAAAGCGCCCTGTTGTTTGAAATTAGTTTATCAGGTTCGAATATAAAATCGTATACAATGCTACCACTCTATTCGGATAGATAGGCGACTGTCGTTAAGCGACAAAAGTACCTACCTAATCACGGTCAATTTCTCAAATGTTTACCAGCTTGGTAGAGGAAAACTGAAAAGTTTAGTATGTTCAGCAACTTTTGTCGTTGACAGTATATTAAAGCGACTCTCTAAGGTCAGTACGAATAACCGTTATATTTATGTATAAGCTGAACTAGGAGAGAAACCCCAACAAGATGCCAGTCTATTTATTTCCTAAACATATATACCGACAATGCTTTAAACGTCAAGAAATTGTTTCACAATATCTCACCTGAGAACTCGTTCTGCTCGAGAAAGTTCTAAAGCCAGATGCCTCATCTTATGACAACATTCTTCACTCACTGATAAATTTCCCCAGTCTGTGAGAAAAATAGTTTCAGCTATGAAGTAGGTCCCTAAGTAAATTAAAGGCTTCTAGTAATAATGGAAATTGGAAACGTAAGGCGTTGTTTTTCAGGAGCTTCAGTTTATTATGTAAAAGGTAGGACTTGTGAGCCATGTACCTACACGTTCCGTCTTTTAGTAAAATAATTGTAGTGTAATAAATTAGCTTATATTAAAAAATTACCTATTGGACTGTTGCACTGCTGCATTTAACTATTCTTCAACATCCAGTTACGAAACACTGTTTGCTTTTCACTTTACAGCTAGGTATATATTAATGTACAATGTATAAAAATAAACCTTTTAAAGCGGGATATAGGCGAGGTAGCATTAATAATTTCACTAAAATCTGTTGAGCTGTTTCGGCGAGAAAAAGTTACATATTTACACACATATTAGGTAGGTACTCCTTAACAAACTTTCGCATTTAATATATTAGTGCGATTGATTTGCAGTGAATGACATTGACCCAGCTCTTGTATAGTAATAGACCTAAATAGAGATACATAATACTCACAAACAGCCTTTGCGCGATGGGAGAAAGGAAAATATGACTTACCAAAGTATAATAAATTCGTGTTTGCCATTACTTTATTGAGCAATTTTGAACTTTGCTTCGGATACAGTTTCCAAAGGCATCCTGAAACATAAAATAACATTTCCGTTTCACGACGAACTGGCAAAAAACTAGTCTATCTCTATAAAACTGAAAGGATGCCTTTCAGTTCCCTTATCTCGCGAACCGCTTGATCGAGTTTGATTTCAGTTTTATCGCAGGTTTTACTGTGATATCATTCTTTAGTTTCCTCGATAGATACAATGGCACAGAAACTAAATCATTCCCGCTGTCCCCATTTGGTACTATTATAATAAAGTCAGTGGGGATAATATAAGTAAAATTATTAACTCTTTGCTGTCCTCAAAAATACAGAGAGACATTGGGGATAAAGTAAAAGTAAAGTGTCGTCACATAGGCCCCATCATTGGGGATAAGGCAATGGGGACATCGGGAACACATCGCCAAACGCAGTTTAACGACGTGAGAACTATGGGAAAACTCAGTACGAGTAGTAGGTAAATAAATTTCCACAAAATGTAAAGGTACCTATTAACCCCGCTATGAATAGCAATATGCACAATATCAGCTTTGTTTTTCTTCTGTAACATTTCCCATGTTTATTTGCTTTCCTATTCCGTTTTTTAGTACGGCACTTTAAGTTTTCTCCGTCATATAGATATTCCCAGATGTTTTCACGCAACGGATATGAGGATTGTATTTCCCAATTTGGCGAGAGTTTTCTCTTTTCGGGAACTTTTCCTGCGAATGTAGGTTGAATGAACGTTCGGTACGTACTTGAGACGTAATTTGCTCTGGATATTGAGATTGGGGCTACCGGCTAATTAATGATGTTAAGAAGGCATCAACCTCGGGTTAGTTATTTTACTTAAGTACAGCCTGAACAATGTAACACATTAGCTATGTATATTTTGTGGCTGTGGGATAGGTAATTTCATTTGTAGATAGTACTTAGTAAATGTATCCACTACCTATTCTTACATCGTATTTTTGCGTGCCTTTTCTATTTTAACACCTATAGCACGATTATCTGCAAATAAGCTGTGAATCACGGTGATTTCAAAACGTTTTCACAACACGTAGTCTGGTCCAAAATATTAAACCGAATATAACTACAGAACGCTAATTAAGCTACGTTCTAAATTGACCATTGGATTGACCTGTATATTCAATATTCAGCTCTTAATTACCGAGTCCGTTTATAGGTGCCTGTTATTGCACATTTGTTGTTGCTTTTGCAGCAAATTTTCATTAAACTTTATGAAACGATTCGCATGATAATATTTAGCGGTTTGTCGCATTACAGCACCGTGGCTTAGGGAACGTTTTGATCTTTTAGCAATGTAAGCGTGCCCGAAAAACGTAGATACTCAAATGCACTGACAAACACGCACAAAATCATTGTGGGCGCGAATTGGAGCGTGCCCTTTATCGTATCCTTGAAGCTCGACCGCATCGTCACCGATCGATCCATCAGGTGAGTTAGTGCACAAATTCAAAGCTAGTTATCCTCTCAAATATCTACTAGGGACTCGACGAAACAGAAGACTGATAGAGAAGACAAAGTAGTTCTGTTGTTAGGGATACTCAACTGTTGTTTACTGTATTTAGTTGTTATAGAATGCAAACATATTGTGATAGGACTATAGATAACTAATTCATAAGGATAATCTAGTAACTCGTGTCGATGGTGTCTACTCAGTAGATAAATAACAGGATAATGAACAAGGAAAGAAAATACATTTAATCCGGCATCTCATAACATCACCTTATTTTATTGTATGAGACTTACGAAACAAAAATCCCTACTTCCCTACAAACATTATGAATGCGAAAGTAACTCTGTCTGTCTGTCTTTCACGCCTAAACTACTGAAATGATTTAAATGAAATTTGGTACAGAGATAGTTTAGAGCCTGAGAAAGGACATAGGCAACTTTTTATCGCGATAAACTGTAGCCCACGAGTGTGAAACCGCGGGGAACAGCTAGTGTTAAATAAGAATATGCACTTAAAATTTAGCGTGGTATCATGATTGGTTCCGATCTCGGCATGCAATTAACATCCTAGTACCAGTTTATAAATCGGTTGTGGTGAAGTGATGTCAGTATAAAATCAGGTAAGTGCTTATCTACTTAGTTGTTTAATGGCTTACTACTGTAATTGACCATAACCATCAAAACCTTTTCATATACGAGGAGACCCCTACTCACCTAAGTTGGTGTTACGGTATTTTCGTGGGTGACAAATATAAAAAATAATTAGTAGGTACAGTCAGCGACATAAGTCGCTATACGAGCCCACTTTTACAAAACCGCTGTTCAAAAATTTTCACATAATTCGCTGTTTTTTGTGTTTTTTTTCCATAATTTGGTCACTCATCTCACTTTCCGATTTATAAAATGTTTTACGATTACCGATTTATGAGCGTTCACTGACCTCTGTTATTACAGTGGATAATATAATTGATTGTAATATTGATTATTTATTGTTTTTGATTGTAATATTTTACGATGTTTATTAGATTTTGACTCAATTGGTCAACAGCGAATTATGTGAAAATTTTTGAACAGCGGTTTTGTAAAAGTGGGCACATGTAGCGACTTATGTCGCTGACTGTAAAACATGTCAAAACAAGTGCATAAGATCTATATTAGATCATTTCAATATCCTAAAACTCTGAAAAGCTAGTTAAACGTTTTGTTCATAATTAGTCCGTTTGTTGTGCACCGCCATTATTCATGGCATGGCAGGTGTCTCGCTCCAATTGCATTATGCAAGCTGTTCAGAGCGCGCCAAATCTGTTTCGGGGTCGGACGTCCAGATTATAATATTATTAACGGGATGCCTGCCGGGGAGTTCGGAATGAATCCCGTTCGACTCATTAACTAGGTTATGTGTCGGAGAGAGTAAACTACGTTCGTGAACAGATTCCCACCTTGTATTTAATCAGGCTATGCAGTTTATGCAGTCAGTGTGTGACTATCATTGGAACAATTAAAATCTGATCTGAAGTTAGACGGAAAATTGAAAGGACTATATTATATATAGTGATGATGGCTCAGTGGTAGTGACATCGGCTTGCGAACCGTGGGACGTGGGTTCTAATCCTACAATGAGCTTGAGCTTTCGGTGAACGAAAACATCATAGCTTGGTTAGGGTATTTTCTAATACTCGCCTGGCTAGCTACCGCACCCTCTTGTTAAGAATCTGTCGCCAAGCACCTATCGGTGTGTTCCGGCAGCCTCACCTGAGACCCAGTTCACAGTCCTGGCGTGGCGCCATCTTCGACCACATCGTCACTTAACATCAGGTGACTTGTGGTCAAACGCTACGCTATAAATCATTATTTAAAAAAAACTAGTTTTAATTACCTCTGATTTATCTGTTCCGTTCACTCGCTCGATATCAGCGGATCAATGTTGTCCATACTAATATTATACTTAACTAACTCTCTCGGCCGCTCTGTGTGTCTAAACAGCTGAGAGATCCTGATGAAATTTGGTACGGAGACAGTTTGAACCATGGGAAAAGACATGGAATACTTTTTATAGCGATAATGGGTAGTCCACGCGGGTAAAATGGAGGGCCACAACTTGTTATTTATTTCGCCAATAGAACCTTATGTGTGTACAGTATGTACCGGTACAAACCGGTTTGCTATAAACCCCATTTTATATTAGAAAGGTAGGGATTATAGTAGTTCGCCGTATCTAAACACGTAGGTATTACTTTCAGATAATTACAGAGCACCTATATAAACACACAGTCAGCAATTAGTAATGTAAATTTCCTTCAGCGTAAACTGCATCAGAAAAGTTAGGTTTTGCGTGTCGGACTGTAATCTACATGATTTGCTACAGTTCTTGCATAGCACTTATAAGTAAATGCTTTTATGCGATTCTTTCCCTACATAAGACCTAAACAGTGCTAGGTGCCTTAATAGCGATTGTTTACGTTACATTTGTGTAAGTTCTTAATTAAGAGAGCTGTTGGATAATAATAATGATGATGCACTTTTACACTTAGGTCATAATACCTTCTTAATACAAATCGTAACATGATAACCGCCTGACAACGGACAACCCATCATCGGTGGGTCTAGTCTAGAAGCATAGGTACAATTTAGCACAGGAGTAGCCTAGGTTACCACATAGTCACTTAACATCAGGTGCAGGTAGTCACTTAATTTCGGTGAATTTGATCTTATTGTCAAATTTTCCGTACTAAAATAAATGGCATACCAAATTTCGGTTAATTTGATCTTATTGTCAAATTTTCCGTACTAAAATTAGTCAATTAAAACAAAATTTCGTTACATTTTTTTTAAGATTAAGTTTTAAGATTTAACTTACGGACGTTTATAAAACTGGCCCTTAGTAATTATTAGAAAGGAAATCTCTGGCCCGTTTTATTTATTTCACTATCACACACATCACAATGAATACTATAGTAGGTACCATTAATTTACCGCATACATGTTTTACCTACATTTTCGCAATTGTAACTCTAGTTAAGCATTCTTAGTGGTTTGTTTATTTAATGAAAATGTAAACAGGTTGGGGCGAGCGCTGACCACGCGGACGCTGGAAACCCTGACTTGCAGACCTTGCAGTGCTAATAAAGTTGATATCATTGTAAACATGGTACAGCGGAGACCGAGGAGTTAGCGATTTTATTCAGACACCGGAAGTCAGAAACGTATGTGAAGCTTTCTTTTGTTTTATAATCAAACCTTTTTCTAGACACTCATAGAAGCAGTTTGTATTTCGATTAAAACATAATTTAAATTCGAAATTTAACGATATAATTATGCGATTTAATTGATGCACTGACAGACATTATTGATTTGAATAAAATTTCAAATAGTGATAGCCTATTGATAATACTTATTTTTATATTGCAAAACTGTCTCCGCGGGAAGAATTCCGTGTGTGTAACCCCATTGTTTTACTAACAATATATAGTAATAACACGACATAAAGTTTGTTGGTAACCCACTCCAAACTCTTAGTACCTACAGCTGTCTAGATTTTAGGTAAGTAGTTTCAATACATGTTTATTTATCTGGGTAATGAAATACATGTTAACCTTATTATGTCTAGGTACATTTATGGTAACGAGGTTTGATGAGCCTAATTCTCTTTGTTTGCCCACTTCATTTCTGTAAGTACCTACTGAGCCATAGACTTTACCTAATAAAGCCCACGCGCAATGTAAATATATTCTAGTTTTATCTCGAACAATGATTAAAATGTTCCTTCTGCTAGGTATAAATAATATGTTTTTCTTTTTTCTCAATACAGGCGTAGCGTGGCGCCACCTTCGACCAATTCGTCACTCTACATCAGGTGAATATTGTGGCCAAACGCTATACTGTGAGAAATAAAAGAATATTAGAAAAAAATGCAATAATCGAATATATTGAAAAGACGATGTGATTTATTATTACTAGTTGCGCCTCGCGGTTTCACCTGCGTCTTCCCGTTATCTCGCAAGAACCTTTTTCCGGGTTAAAAAGTAGTCTATGTGTTAATCCAGGGTCTAAGCTATCTCCATTCCAAATTTCACCAAGACCGGTTCAGTAGTTACAGTGATACGTGGTAACAAACATTCACACACACACATACACAAACTTTCGCATTCATAATATTAGTAGGATCTACAAATTACAATGACATAGAATTACATACATAATCACAACATCATTACGACTTTTTTGGCGGCAATCGAATTGTCAACGTGAAAATTTTGTTTTTATTTACAAAACTTGTGTTTCTTCAAGTGATAATGTGTAATATTGGTGGATTATTAACCATTATGTGTTCGTTAATGTGTACGAGTGTGGGAAATTGAAATAAAGTTGTGAAAGTGACTTTTCTAGTTGCTCCAAAAAAGTCCGTGTAAAGTTTAAGTAAAGCGCCACTACTTTACTAAAACACTATCCTCATCCCATCATCTTATCATCATCATCATCATCATCATTTAAACTTGATTCAAATCTCTGAGTTTGAAATATTTTATACTTGACACTGGCAAATACACTAATCGTGTGACGCCATAACAAATCAAAAAAAGAAACATTATTAAGTTGGCATTTATTTGTATTAGGAAGGAGATAATGTTTTCGTATGATGAAATAATATAATAAGTTCTCTGCTATGTACACCTACGAAATTTATCTCAATAGCTGAGCTCTAGGTAAATTGTTGTGAAATGTAATACTCAGGTAAAACATCTATCCTTCATCGTAATGTCGGATTCTTACAATATGATTGATTTTGTTATACGTTGTTTCGAACGTTCTTATGTTATTTATTCAAGCACATAATAACCTAACATCTTTCTCCATTGTATAAGTTGAAAAAGTTTAAAAAAGAAAAAGTTTTACAAAGAAATATTTTACCAACCTGAGGAGCACCATGGCGGCATTACGTTATCCTGTGATAAAGTTGTGTCACTATTATTAAATCTTTCATAAGCCTTTCTATCTGCAGTCTTTATCACCATTTTTATGCTAGTTTAAGCTTTATACGTATTTTTATTTAATTTATTTAGATTCAGTATGTACAGTGAAATTGTAACTGTTTTACTGTGAAGTATGACTGTTTCCCGCGCTTTTTAGTTTTCTTTCTTTGTTCATAATGAAAAGGCCAATGGTGCAACTTCCATTCAGCCTTCACGAGATTGACATAATAAATAAAAAAGTTATAGGTACATACATAATAATATTTATTTAATTGAAATATGTATGTATGTATGTAACGAAAAATGAAATCATTATTTTTAGTAAAAATCGTCCAACGTCTACGAAACCCAGATTTAAAAATAGGTCGCAACCTATTTCATGCAACACTTTCTCTAAAGGTAAAAGCATGAAGACATGCCATTAAAATACTTTCCTTGGTCTTGTTCTCGAAATGAAATGACCTGACCCTAGTACCGTTGCTCTAAATTACGGAGATAATTATTTGTTCTCGCGTAGTATTCAAATTTCATGGGCGAGGTATTAAATGAAGTGAAATTTATCAAGTGGAACAGTTCGTGAACTATGCTCGTGGCTCTAGCTGTACTGCTCGCTGCGTTGAAGACCGGTGCTCAGGAGCAATCTTTGAGCACGACGTCGCCTTCGCAGTCGCCACCGCTCCCGTTTATGGATCTATTCACCAGTGCATCGAACTATTTCTCAGAGCCCATCCGCAAAACTTACTCCGACCCCGGATATTACGTGTCATGTCCAAAGACAGATTCACTAACATCGTTCGCTAACGTTTTGGGCGCCGCCGCCAAGATTATGCTATCCGCAGCGATTATTTTAGTTCTCAAATTGTTGGCAGGCAAACTGCTTTTGATGCCGTTAGTTTTCGTTCTGCTCACGAAGTTGGGCCTGAAGGCGTTCTTACTGTGGCCGATGATATCAAAGATGATAAAGTATTTCAAGAAGAAAAAGAAAAAAGGTCATAAATCGAGAGTTATCATGGATTGCTCGCCGAGGGTGGCCTGTGTCATACAACGAGCGTCCCGCAATGGGCTAGCTAGCAACATGGGAGCAGCCGTTGCGTTTTCTTTAATCGACGATATCGAAGAGGACAGTTTACTTGTTAAAAGTATGTTGACAGTTTTCGCCGGCGATAAAGTTGCTGAGTGTATGTCGCTCGAGTGTAGTTCCGGAATCGATATAAGCTGACAGTTTAATGTTTACTAACATACGAGTATGTAGGACAAAGCAGTTGCTTCATTCGGAATTTATATGACCCAGATTTTCTTAAGCCCAACTATAACTGAAATGCAAACTTGCATTTTGTTTCGATAATTTTATAAATACATCTAGTGTCGGTTTCTCCAGCAT
Organism: Opisthograptis luteolata; assembly: GCA_931315375.2. Taxonomy (NCBI): domain Eukaryota; kingdom Metazoa; phylum Arthropoda; class Insecta; order Lepidoptera; family Geometridae; genus Opisthograptis; species Opisthograptis luteolata. Next base: position 8,488,931 of record OV928044.1, on the reverse strand, counting down.
AAAGTATTCAGTCGCCATGAAGCGTTCTACGTTTGTTGTATTGAAATTAATTTTAATTTTGATGAGTGTTTTGAGAAACGCTGTAGCATACTTCCCGCCTGAATCTAGATATTCAAATGAATACCAGTACATACGTCCCCAGTTTCACCCCTTCAACAGGAATGTGATGCCACATGGATATGCGATGACTCAAGAGCGCATGATCCCTCAAGAAGAGATGGAAGCTCATGAGAACTTACAGCCCATACTTCACACTAACCCTGGATACCCAGTGCCTTCAGTAGTACCAGACAGACCTATGCTGAACTACACTGGTAATGAAGTACCACGCTTGGATGAAGAAGACATTTTCCGTTCAGCGAAGAGTGGTTATGAATATCCTGCTCATGCTGCAGCTCCGTATCCTCAAGCACCTTCATATGGTTACAGTCCACTTGCACCAAACTACAGTGCTCATGCGCCTGCACCAGCAGCCCCAGGCTACGTCCCATCAACATCCAAGATCCCAATACTCAAACCAGACCTCACCAGCCTCATCAAGCCAGTTACGACGAAAGTGGCCAGCAAAGTAAGTGGACTAATCGGCCTGGTTCTTACTCTGCTCACGGGTACAGCTCCCGATGACCTGGAAATGAGAGGGTTTAAGGATATAGTCATCAATGGTATAGTGAAACCTCTCTTGATAGCTAAAGGAGGAATAAAGTCTTTAATAAGCAAGCTGACGATTCCAGTGATATCTTTACTGTTGATTAACTTGGAGGTGCTGATTACCGTATGGTGGTTGTGGGAGGAATGTCCAGAACCATTGAAGCCTACTTACGAATATGCCAAGCCCACGGAAACCCCTAACTACAACCCGTACAGATAAACTACCCGTAAGTTAGTGGTAACCCAGTAATTTTTTCGTATTGAAATAGGATTTTATTAAGACTGAGTAAGTGACATTGTGTAAAAAGTTGTTTTATATTAAAGTTTGTACGATCGATGTGACTTTAATTTATTATTTACTTATAATTGAGCTTATCGTGTGTGCGTTCACATAGGAATACTTGACGTAACAAAGGATTTACGATTAATTCGATATTTCTTAAATTTAGTCGACCTTTAAGGGCTTATAACATGTATTAAGCTATAACTGCAAAATGTATCTTGTTGAATTGGTAAATTTTCATACTTATTAGAAAAAGAAACAATTAATTAATTAATTTTTATTAATATTATTGTATACTTCTATTTGTATTATTATGTCGAATATTTCTTTATTACTTACCGCATTGATTTAATTTAATAACTCGAGTGTAGTTTAAATCAATTCTTGTTATTTTGTGCAAGTAAAATTTATTTGCAAGTTTAATTTGTTTTAACTAAGTAAGAGCACTCTAGGGCCATCGAGCTAATGACAATTTGGTTTAAGTTAAGTGTTGATGCGACAAGTTTTAATCAGAGTAATAAGTTTGGATGAGGTTTTATTTAATCATATAAATCATCTAACACATTAATAATGTGGTGGTAGGGCTCATGAACAATTATGCCATGATATAATTGGTCCAATCGGTCGTAACAGATGCAATACTTAGAATTTCGCAAAAGCAGCTGATGCAGATGGAATATACCTACTTATTATTTCTAAGTCTTTGACGACAGGTTTTCAGCTTAAGGGTAGAAGCTAAAGTCAACCAGGCGAGCACTAGGAAGTACCACCGTGTTATGGTTTCATTAAAATGTTTGCCTTCACTGAAACTCAAGCGCGTTACGTAATTCGAGTTTAAGACCTTCGTCTCGGTGGGCATCCGACCTCCAACATACAAACTCACTTCAATTTCGCGTGGTAAAGTTAAACAGCAAATATATCCTGCACGGGACTTAAAAGGCTTGTAATTTTTCTACTTTGTACGTACGGTATAAATAGTATCTCACATTCAAAAAGTACGCAGGAATAATTGATTTTAGGAGGGATTGTAGACCTACATAAGTATAGCTTTAGACATAGTAAAATATTTAGCTTTTCTCCGCCAAATATTTTTAGTCTGGCATATAGTTGGCAGATGAAGGCTAAAAACAATTTGTAGCTGAATAAGGTGAGTAGGATTAAAAAAGGACTAGACTGCTCCAGAAGTAGGGCAATTTTATGCGAGAGTATGAATGTATGAATGTTGCCTATTTCTTTGGTAAGTTATGTAGCCTAAACGTCTAGATAGACTGAGAAGTCGTTAGATTCGTCTTAATTATGTGAAATAAAAAAAAATAGGCATTTTTACATTTTTCACAGTCGGGTTAGAGACGGATGACGTTCTGTAGATAGGCGTTATGTGGATCGATAACATTTTAACAGTCGCGGGGAGGCGAGGGATGCAAATGGCTAACAGCCGTTCATGGTGGCGTTCTAAGAGGTCGCCTATGCTCAGCAGAGGACTTCTCATTAGATGATGATGATGATTTTTTATATTTTTATGATAGTAGTTATTCCCTTTACAATCGTCAGCATTTAAGAAAGACCTTTGTCGTAAAAGGGCGGATAATGATATTAGGAAGACAATTTCTGTACTGTGTTAGAAGGCAGGTGTCTGAATTCGTTACGTCAAGCTTCCCATTACTCCTAATTGGGTGTAGTTAAAGGACTCCCAGACGCAGTGAGGAATATTATATAGAAACGGGGAATGAATTATTGGATAAGAAAGAAGCGATGAAAGCTCAGTGGTTGACGACGACTGAGTCAACGACTGAGTCAACTCACGACCCGGTCGTGAGTTCGGATCCAGCAACGAGCTTGAGATTTCGGGATGTAGTTATTGATCAGGTTAAACATTTGTGTGTTAATGGTGTCGATTTGGTTTTGCATTCTCTAAAACTAAACTAAGTTTGACAGGTCTAATAGTAATGCTGTCTTTTCTAACCACTGAAATAAAAAAAGGACAGCATTACTTTTAGACCTGTCAAACTTAGTTTAGTTTTAGAAAATGCAAAACCGAATAGACAACAATGTCAAAAAAAAATAAAAATCATTCCATTTCCTGTCCTAAGAATTAAATAAGGCACGACCTACATACGACAGATATGGTTCCTATATCTTTGTAAAATATCTTCTTATGTCACTGACCAAACCCATATCTTACCTTTTCTATTATTGTTGGTTCATGAAATAAAAGGGAAGGATATTAACCTTTTCAATATTCTTTTTCGTCGACATATTGTGACGTTTACAAAGTTAACCCCTTGGGTATCTATGTGAAAATCTGGAATTGCTTTCATATAATTACTGTTTGCAAGCAGCCGACGTGATTCTAAAACTGTAAACCGATGTGGCGCAATAGGCAAACTGCAAAGAGCGAAGCGTATGGTCGCGAGTTCCATTCCCGCTATGTTATAGTGCAAATATTTATGCATAGAAAAAAAGCGCACGTATTTAATCAGTGTCTAGGTGTTGTTGATCGCCAATTCGCGAAGTTTTTTATGCCCCAGCGCCCCAGGCCTAAATACAAAGAAACTTAGGTAGGCAATGTGATTGTTTGGAGGTTATTATTATTTAACTTTTGAAGAGTTATAAATATTATACTTATTGTTATATATGCGTCTAAAAATCCTCTTTTTAATTTGAGCAATACAAGCCTTTTTAAAACACTTTTATTAGCTTGACTTGTAACTAACTAACTAACTAACTAACTAACTAACTAACTAACTAACTAACTAACTAACTAACAATGTAATCAAATCTTAGAAGTCAATTTTCACCTACTTCTAATTGTCGTATCGACTTGAAACTTTGTATGTGTATGTAATCTCGGTGACAATGCAATAATTTAGTATCATCGACCTGATCTGATGATGCAGCCGGAAGGTGGGTAGGGCATCTCTTTGCTGGCTACTAGTAAACCCCTCGTGTTTGGGCTCATATGAATCGTCTTGATGAGTACAATAGATTGGACTTGGTGACGAGGGTCTGATGATGCAACCGGAAGGTGGGTAGGGGATCTCTGCAGTGGCTACTAGTAAACCCCTCGTGTTTGGGCTCATATGATTCGTCTTGATGAGTCCAATAGATTGAACTTGGTGACGACGGTCTGATGATGCAGCCAGAAGGTGGGTAGGGGATCTCTGCAGTGGCTACTAGTAAACCCCTCGAGTTTGGGCTCATATGATTCCTTTTGATGAGTCCGATAGATTGGACTTGGTAACAAAGGACTAAAAAGTAAAAAAATAAAAATATATAGTTTAAAAAACTAAAAAAAATACTTTAAAAACGTACTCAAAAATATGTGTTAATTCGATCAATACATTTTTAAAACACTTTTATTAGCTTGACTTGTAACTAACTAACTAATAATGTAATCAAATCTTAGAAGTCAATTTTCACCTATTTCTAATTGTCGTATCGACTTGTTTAAACACAAATTAGATTATTACAGGTCCAGGTCATCAAGATTTCTCGCAAATTACGTGGATTTCTAAAACGTTTTTATTTTCTCCCTTTTAGTTATAAGCCTATTAGGTATTCCCCCTTCAGTCACCTGTGGGGTGAGGCTGGGGAGAGTTTTTAACTGGTTTAATATCGCTGTGAGTTAGCGCATCACCTCGTAATGCCGGGCGGCGCGCCGCGGCGCCTAGCTTCATTAACTTTATCTAATTGTCTGCGCTGGACGTCTGACCTACTGTTCGTTAGCACCGAACATGTGTCGCTCAAATTCGGTTATAGTATGCAGTCGCAAGCAGGGTTGCCATTCCGAAATTAGACAGAAAGCTGGAAATTAAACTAACAATCACGGACTTTCAAAATGCTTCTGGCAATTTTGTCACAGAATTTATGATAATACCTTCGCGAAGATATCTACTATAATATTGAAATCATAAATAAGTGTCAAGTAGATTCACTTAAACGAAACACACTCAGATTCATAAGAAATAATGAAACCGATAAACTTATATCTTAGTTAGAATGTGTTTTATCTTATACTTTGACGCATGGCATTTCGTATTCAAACATTAATATAACCCAGCTACAACTCGGGACAACAGTCGTTTTAGATTCATTAGTTTACGCGTCATACCAGCGAGTACCTACTAACTTCTATCCAAGCACTGAAATATAAACTCAAACTGCATTGCGAGCGCAGTTTACCTCTGCGTCGATTGTGAAAACAACACGGAGCGGGCTAAACAAGATATATAGTGGTCGGTCAGCCAGATGAAGCGCAACGAAGACAGAAGTTTGGCTTTATTACCCACTAAAACACTTCGTGCATTAGAAATGAAATACATTGCCAACATATACTTTCTTACTTAAGTAATTATATCAAACGAAACCGTTTAAAAACTTATTAAATGCTACAATCTACAATCTGATCATGTCACATGAAGAAACTATTGTTAGGAAACACATTAGTTTCCTTTACGTTTTTAAATGCAGAGTAACATCTATAATTTTGCGTGTTCTATGGTCCAGTTTGAACAAGCTAGCAAGACAAGCGACAAAAGCATGTCGAAATCGTGATTTTCACGCACGAATTATTGCGAACGGTGTTTACTTTTGTAGCTTTATGGGAACGATAAAATCGGAAATCAAATTATTTCTGGTGGCCAGTGACGTACAAAGTAAGGTGACATTGAATTAAACGAGTGGTGTTTGTTTTGACAGAACTTTGTGTCGCGTGTTTTTAGAACTTAGTGAACGAATTTAAAGCTTTAAAAGTTACGCCAAAAGTTCATGGCTTCATTGGCTTAGCTTCGCACCGCGTAAGAAATCCTTATGATGCTTTGCATTAAAATCTGTAATTTTCCAGAGACTTTTCAAAAAGAAAATGAATGTACGCGGCGTTGTAAAAGTTCAACATACAATTTAAGTGAGCATTCCAACTTACAGCTCCTGCACCAATTTTAATTCAAGTAACTAATAACCTTTTTGAAATCAAACGTTTTTAAATTTTTACGCGTGCATGTTATTCGCGATGAATGTAAAAGTAGACAGTTAGGAAAACGCTTTTTAATATTCTTCTTCTCGTGTCAAGATGAAACTTTTCCGATTTAAAACGTTTGGATAAGTTTATAAGTTATGTCTAAAGAGCTCTCGAGTTCAAGCTGAGTATAAAGAGATAGTTGGAACTGGAATTATACTTATATTACCAGCTTCTTAGAATAACAATTTTGTTCATTCTAAGTTTGTGTGTGGCTGTGTGTGTATGTTTGCTATTTTTAGCTTCACGACGGCTGAACGAACATAAATTATATCTACACGAATTTTGGTCATTTTATGTTATGTATTTTAGATAGATTTAGCGCCAGTTTTATAAACGTCCGTGAGTTAAACGTCAGACCTTATTTCGGTAAATCTGAACTTTTTGACAAATTTTCCGTACTAAAATTTGAAATACCGAAATTTGGTATGACATTTAACTTACCGTATACCTACCTGTCCACTTATCGGTAGGTACTTTATGTAAATTACACTTATGTAGGTAAGGCTGTAAGAGTTAGCCCGTGGGAAGTTCGCATTTTTGTTATTTCTATGATAAGTATATGCGATGCATGTATACAACGCAAAAGTAGCTGTCATAGTTTAGAAATACAAAATGATGTAACATTTCATATAAAGTAAATATTTAGGATATGTACTGTGACAGAGTACCAAATACTACCTGTAACATATTTTTGTACGTACGTTTTGTTGATGTTTTATGTTACTGGCTGGCTACCAACGCATTACAGTTTTATATCACAAAGTAGAGTTACGATCAGTATGGACAAAGAATCAAACACAATATTTCAGTAGGTACACAAAAAGTATTAATTTAGCTTTGAACTATCTCTACACATTCTTTAGTCAGTTCGAACGGTCTCAAGTTAACCCACTTAGCTTTCGCCTAGTATTTAGTAGATAAATTCTTCACGTTCAATGCCAAAATAGTGAGACCCCAGCTACGATTGAAGGCTCATCTAATGTTATAAAGTTTGCTGTAAGTAAGTTACGGCTAATCTCTTGTAGAAAATAAAGATCCGATTTCACTAAAAGAAAGCTACACTATTCCTGAGTGTCATATGATACTTAGGACAACATTTTATTGCAATTAAAATCTTGTGGAAATCACCATAAGGTGAAACCCCATTGACTAGCCATTCCCTATAATTCAAACGATGAATATGACGATCGAAATTCGAGCCGTAGTGACTTGTGGTCGGGAACCAAAACAATTTTACTCGAGTTTCTACTCGAGTAGACTATTATTTCTACTCGAGTCACTCGAGTTGAGTTGAATTATTCGACTTGTAACATCGCTAGGGTCGGCAGATATCGCAAGTTGCGATTATTGGATATACCATATTAGAAGTACAATGTTTTCCCTCATCATTTTGAATGATGACACTGCGGACATGTGCAATATATATATATATATATATTATGTCCTTACTGTGTGTATTGTAGTTTTACTGCTGTATCTTTAGATGGTTCGGACTAACTACCTTGGTGTAGTAAAAAAAGAATCAGGTTTCACCTCGGACAACAATTTTACGAGCCATGTCTTCGGTGATTATTTTGTTGTGAACTTTTTTTATGTTACAACGGATCTAATTAGGTACTTGTAGTTACAAAAAAGGTGTATTTTATTTTACTCTCTGGAGATTCCGGGATATCTATGTATTATATATGTAAAAGAAAGTCGTGTTAGTTACACTATTTATAACTCAAGAACGGCTGATCCGATTTGGCTGAAAATTGGTGGGGAGGTAGCTTAGGACCAGGAAACGGACATAGGGTACTTTTTATCCCGGAAAAGGTACCTACAAGATAACGGGAGATAATGGGTTTGTCCACGATCTTACCTGATGGAAAGCGAGGTGTAGCAGGCTTGTCTAGGAAATAACCACACGGAGAAAAAAGACTCTCCGAAAACCGTTTTCCTTCTCAGTCAAAAGGGAAGGACTTGTGATTCAGAAGGAAAACTAGTACAAAATAAGGAAGGAATCGATCTTGGAAAGTAAAGACTCAGAAGGAAAGTCAGATTATTTTTCTCAGTGCATAATAATTTTTTTCTAAATTCAAAAAGTAACTTGAAAACTTTGGTGGTATTCGAATACAATGATTTGAAATAACCCAACCAACCAAACCAGGTATTACCAATTTTAGTTCCTCCAAGCCTCGGTTAGGTAACTATCAAAACTTGCACTGGGTACTGGTGACTTGTGATCAAACGCTACCCTGTAAAAAGTAACAATGTAGTAGTATATAGTGTGTAGGTATTCATAGTAAAATATTTTTGCCATTAATAAAACATAGTGCCCTCTAAAAGAAGGAAAAGAATATTTTGCTCGCAAATTTGTGTAGTAGAATCTCAACGGTTCTAACTTCAACACAGTTTCGTTTCGCAAGAGTGCCTCCGTTGGAAAATGTCGTGTCAACTGACTTTTTCAAACTGCAATCCCACAACACAGTAGTGTTGTAAATCAAACTATTCCGTTTCTAATAAATTCATGGCTCCGATTGTAGAGCGAAGGTTCGCCTGCTATGCAAATTCAACCCGGCCATTGGATATTCAATTTCAGCTGAATGTCGCTGAATGTTAACCCATAGAAAACCAAAAACCCGACTTGTAACAAAAGAAAAACACATTTATTATTACGCTGATAAAGTAACTGGGAAAAAAGACTTGGCTTGCGATAACATGATCCGCCACTTCGGTTTTTCCTGTGCTAGCTCCTGCCAGTTTTCATTTTTGAACTCTGGCAGATCCTTCTTGACTTCATCATTCAAGCGGTAAGCTAAGACGGCTGATTGGACATCGGCCCACTTGGCCATTCCTAGTAGTACCTACGCCTTAAAAAAACGCGTGTAACTTAACTGCATACGCGTGGATGTGTACGTGCATGTGGATGCACCGTGTGTACATTATGTATGTATGTGTGAGTGTATCCATTATTATCTATGCATAGTACACAAGTCATTACATATTTAAAGCTGACGCTTGTAAAATACATCAATTGCACCAAAAGCGTCGTAACGTTTAGATAGATAACCCTATATTTTATAAAAAATATAAAGAGACGTTAAGCGTGTCTTTAATATATTTTATAGAAAATATAAAGAGACTTAGGCATGTCTTTACTGCTATTGGTATCATAGAATGCTCATCACGTCTTTCTGAACCTTCATAATAGGAGTCCGAAATAGTGACACTGGTGCTTATGTGATACAAATACTATTAAGCGAGTATTATGTTTCAGTTAGCCAGAAATGCCTATATATTTATCTTGTTATTTTGAGAATTAGAGGTAGCAAGAAGGAAGTTGCCGCCTGGTTTTAAGAACACACCAAAGGCCAAAAACCTTCAAATAAACCTGTTGTCCTAAACTTCTTTCTTTTGTGATATATAACTCTACAAATAGTTTTAATATTTTCTACCACATTTCTATCACATCACACTAATATTATAAATGCGATAGTTTGTAAGGGAGAGTGTTTGTTTGTTACTTCTTTACGTTGAAATGGCTCAACTGATTAGAGTAAAGTTTGGAATGGAGATAGCTTACATTCTGGGTTAATACATATGACCTGCCACCAAGCTCTATTTCTGATACATAGATAAAATATAGATCACAGGGCCCACGGGATAATACAAAATGTTAGTGTAAAATGAGAAAACTGCCGGATCGAAGCTTCGGAGCGGGCCGCTACTGTTTTATATTATCAATATAAGTAATAGTAGGTATATATTTCTTTATACGTACATCCTCACGTCATGTACTTTTTATTCATGCGTGTTAGTTTCATAACAATGAAACGGAAGCCGCTTTTCATAGAAAATCCGATACAACACCGTTATATTGAATTTCTTCTTGAAGCCTTAACACATTTTGCATACCTTTCAGTGTTCTTTATTACTTTAACGCTAAAACTTGTAACGTATAGTTAGTTATTCGTTCAAGTACTTACTTTCATATATTCTGTGGTCGTACTTTATTATTTTTCCTTATACAATCAGTTTTAGATTAGCATTGTTTAATATATATAATTATTCTGTAAATATTTGTTATCTAATCTAGATACGTATTTATGAAACACTAACCGTTACAATTAATGGCAACAAAATGTATTCTATGTACTTCCCCAGGGTTCAAACTAAACCAATACCAAATCTCATCAAGATCGATTCAATAATTTTTAAGTTTATCCTGTAGAAACAGACAGTCAAATCTTTTATTCTTATATATTAGTAAAAAGATAGATATAGATTTCAAAATAGAATATGTGAATTCCTTTGAATATTATGTTTAAATTATAGCAGTTGTTTAGGTAATAAAGAATTTGATATATGTTTGACGAGGTAAATGTAGAGGTTGGAAGGACCCAAGGAGGTCAGGTCCAGTGGGGGAGCTGCCCCCTTCTCTTTCCTTTCCCTAGGTATGCCCACGCTTGTAGTAATTGTCATCTATTTACTATATAACATAATCCTAGAGAACTCCAACACGACTCTGACCTTTATTCCTTATACATTAAGGTTAGCACATTCACCTTTACTATCTAAGTGAGTACAGTGAGCTACAATATAAGATATATTTTATGTCGTATAGTACAGAATCTCTACCAGTAGCCATAATGACAAATATATCGGAAATAAGTACTCTAAGAACATTAAAAAAAAATAGCATCATTGTGTGAGTAAAACGGATTGCGCCCCGTGTTGGGCGCCAAAACATTGTAATGTAATAAAACACTACAATACTATATTACAAAATGTCAGTGGCTTAAATCACCAGTTGCATAATGTACATTTTGCTCAACTTGTACATTTTGATGCATTTGGTATGCATCAAAATGTACAAGCTGAGCGGTAGAAACAGAGGAGTAACAAATAAAAATGAGAACATAGTTAATTTAATAAAATATACCCACACTACATAATAGCGAGAAAATGAATTGAGCTGTCTAATTGTTGATCGAAATTGGTGCCACAATTGACTCTCAAGTGAGGTTCCTAACTCAGCGACAGGTGATAACTGACAGAAATTAACTTGACAATGGTACTTTATCAGGCGTCCTCTTAGCATCTGGTATCTTGAATACATTATACATATCATCTGACTGTACTTCCATTCCTCCGTCAAAGGTACATTTCTCATTTGAAGCAAACGTCAATACGGGATGCGTGTTATCCTTATCATGTTCTGAATAATACATGACCAGTTTGCATGACAAGTGAAGGTGTCGGAGACGTTTCCTACAAACGAACAACCTTCTAGAAATGGATTTTAGATGCAGCCTGGAAATATATATTTATGAGAAAGTGACGCAGGGTTGTACAAGTTTTCTTGGGTCTCGATGTGGATAAATTAGAATCGTCCTTAAAAAAAGTATCGGCCATTGAACACAGTATTTACTGTAGTAAAAAGGCTTCTGCAAAGTCTACCTGTGCCATAAAATGTGTGTATACAGAAGAATATTGAAATATCGTGGACGGATAAAGTGTCCAATGAAGTGCGAAAATTGAGCAAGAAGGTGGAAATTCTAAACACTATCAAAATGCGTAAACTGCTGTACCTTGGTCACACTATGAGGAACGAAAAGTACCAGCTGCTCCAGCTTAGCATGGAGGCAAAAATCCAAGGAAGGAGAAAACCTGGAAGAAGACGTACCTCATGGCTCAAAAATCTCCGGACTTGGTTCAAAATGAGCACAAGATCCCTGTTCCGAGCAGCAGCATCCAAAATTAGGATAGCCCTAATGATAGCCGACCCCCGGTAGGAGATGGCTTCACAAGAAGAAGAAGTCTACCTGGAGAAGTATAACACACGTATGCAAGTTATTCAACCACAAAACAGTTGTGTGCTAACATTGCTGTCCTCCGGATCGAAAGGCAATGTTTCCAGTGGGATTACAGGGCATAATAAGTAGTAGTGCATTGATGCAAAATATTTTGAACAGTTGAATTTCAAAGTTCTAGATGGCACTGAACTAATGGGCAATTGTGATTTACGATCAGACAAGCGACTTGGTCGTCTCGTCATTTAGTAGCTTAAAAAAAGCTATGTCAAATATCCAATTAATTAATGGCAATAAGGTCATATTTTCTTTGCTTGATTTCTTTTGCACATGAATAATGGAACCCTTAGGGTAGGTTTTATCAACATCCGCAAGTTAAATGTCATACCAAATTTCGGTAAATTTGATCTTATTGTATAATTCGAATTCGAATTTCCCAAACTAAAATTGGACAATAAGTAATTGCCCTTACTGCCACAGTCGGTGTGTCCACAATCGCGCTTTTTACGCCTTTATCAATTTTACACCTGAATCTTTGGAAGGTATTCCAGGAAGGCTACCAATCTGAATAACTCCCACACGTATAGCACCGAAAATCTATTCTACGAAGAGTACCTATGTTTTGGATTGGTCTTCCCGTTGGAATAGGTATAAAAATATACTTATTCCAAGAAGTGCGGTAAGAGAGTACAAATGGTGAACTTAATGTGAAAGCTTTCTATCAGAGAACCTCGAGGAATATTTTTATTATCTTTTTAATTTGTTCATATTTGAAACCTAGCGTTGATTATTTTTTTATAACACTGTAGTTTCGATTATACACATGCCGAATTTGAATAATTTTACTCTGTGAGGGCAGGAGTCTGTGACAGACTCCAAAACTTTACACACATTACATTTATTCAGTTTTTCCAAATTTGAGCGGAATAGTGTAAATAGTATTATAGTACCTAGTATATATATTATGTATGTAGTAGTATGTACCTATTTTAATCAAACATGTTTAAACTAAAAATTGGGATATATTGAGCGATATCTAAAGGTAATTGTAAAACGGGTCTAATTTACGTAATCTCAAGAGAAAGAAAAGTCCATATTTGTACACCGGAAATATAAAAAAATATTTAAAAAATTTGCGTTCATAATGAAAATGCTCAAGGTAAGCGAAATTAGGTCAATGTTCACACAAAAAAAGCGAGCGCGAAAAAGCTTATCCCAAAAACGGTAATGCTTCTAAATAGATTCTTAACCTATTTTGCTAGTGATTCTGCAGCTTAAAAACGGGGACAGCTTTTTGACCCGTTCAGTACTTGCCTCCACAAAACAAATCCCAACAAATTAAACGTAGAAGGTGAAGTTTAGGAAAGGGAGTAACATGACCAGTTCGGAGCTAAACTAGTTCAGTTTATTTTGAAAGCTCACTTCCCGTTGCTCTTAATTAAAATACTCCTTAGAAGCTTCACACGAAGTACTTCTTTGATCGGGAGCTGGGCGTTAAATGATGTATTTATGTACATGACATTTCTGTCTACCTGTAGTTTGCCCTTCAAAAATTCGTGTTGTAGGTAATTTGGTAAAAATGCGTTGTACTTCAAACCGAAATTATCTTATTTTATCGAGTTTCGAGCGTTTTCAAAGGAGTTAAGAGTTGTAGCTATAACAATATAATATAACCAAGTTAAGGTTCTGTGTGAAAAGGATACTGAGAATAAAAGTAGGCTATATGATTGTAAGGGTCGTTTGGCAATCGAGTGTTTGTGTCCGTGCGGCGTGAAGTGCGGCTCGTGTGGGTGCGCGGTCCAGCGGCGCGCAGCCAGCGGCGTCGATACGCGCACCGGGCTGACGTCGGCGCGGGCCGGCGCACTCCGCACTCCGGCCGCGGCTCACGGCACCCTCGCACCCTCGCACCCTGGCGCCGCGCCGACCGCTCGATCTGATCCGCTGTGACGCGACCGCGAACCGCGACAACGGTGACTGTTTATAGTGCTATCGACTGTTCGGATATCAGACCCAGAGGTGTGCCATCCTCTACCTTCTCTTCTAACACCAGTGAAAACAAACACATCGCAGAGTATTAGCGCAGGCGCGATTCGCGAGGACATCATGAGAGCGGCCATCTTGGCAGAGGATAAACTTTCGCCTCGCCCAAGCCTTGGAGCCTGATCTGGGAGCTCGAAACGGACCCGTCGACGACGGCGATGCGTCGAGGCCGTGGCTTCGCGAGGGCCGCCCTCTGAGGCCGCACCGCGCCGCTATCGATCCGGTGGCGTCATGGCGCTCGCGAATTGAATGCGGACATCGGGACCGCGCCGCAGCCTCGGCGAGCGAGCGGAGAGCCCGGCCAGTGATAGTGTCGGAGTGGTCGCGCGGCATGTGAGACAGAGTGTCGGCCCGGTTGGGAGGGCGCGCGGGCGGCGGCGGGCCCGGCTGACCGCGCGCCATGGGCGAGGAGTACGCGCGCTCCCCGTGCGAGCGTTTTCCGGCGGCGGGCGCGTTCAGCGTGGCACCGCCGGAGCGGCTCAGCCCGCCGCCGCCCGCGCCGCTGCCGGACCGCTTCTCGGCGTCTCCGCGGCGAGTGCGCCGGTGTGCGGAGGCGGAGCGCGCGCGCCGCCCGCGGTACGTGCCGCCGGCCGCTCACGTGCCAGTGGAGCGGTATGTGCCGCGGCCACCTGCGCCGGCGCCGCTCCGGCCGCCGCCACCCGTCTACTGTGGGCTCGCGTGCCGGCCTCCTCCGCCGTCAGCGCGCAAGTGCTGCGGTCCGCAGTGCCGCGAGGACATCGCTGGCTCGCCACCACCCTCGCGTTACGTGGAGTATGTGGGCGCCGCGGCCGCGCGCCGGCTGGCCTGCACGCCACCGCCCCCGCCGCCTCCAGCGCTGCAGCTGCCCTGCGAGCCACAAGAGCCGCCCTGCTGCGTACAGGCTCGGAGACGGCCACAACCACCACATGACTGGTGAGTATTTAGATTGTCATGTTTACGTATTCGAGGTGCCTAAAACTGTCTGTGCGATGACGCAAATCAATATAAATTATGATTGAGTTAGTAAACATGATAGGAAACTGTCATAATAAACCAAAACAATACACTTACGTAGCATTAAATTCACATACATGAAAATAAAAAATAATCGAATCTTATTATTATTACTACTTAGAACCATTATGTTTGCAAAATATTGTGGTATTATCCTATTTTTGACATGATCAAATAACATAACACGTCCCAGTTTATCCCCAAAATACCCCAACCTAAAAACGTCTCACTAGGGACACAAAATTAAAAAAAAGCATATACACCTACGCACATAATGTCAAGCTCTCAAAGTACATGAAACGCTTCATTACCTTGTATACCAGGCGTTATGTAGGTCCGCTTACGTGTTTCTGGATACATTAGGTAGCGAATTCTAAAAGGGTTTAATAATTCACGATGATGGCGGCAGAGCCATTATAATTGGTTAATATTTCGCGGATAGGATTGATAACGCGTGATTGATGAGGGCGTAACGATCGCCCGCCACATTCGGAAAACGTCTGACAGTCAAGAACTGATTGCCTTTGGCTCATTCTCCCGGAAACAGCCTTTTTGGCTCTACTAGTCATGGGTGAAACGCGTTGAAATTGTAGTTACATTACATACATTTATGGATAAAGTGTTAGCGGAATGAGACACTGATATTCTGAAAGGCAAGAACTCTTTGAACTCTCTCTGGTAAACATTATCGTTTCCATCAATACTATGCCATCAACCTATACTGTAATCTTTACATTATACAGCTGTTCCCCGCGGTTTCACCCGCGTGGGCTACAGTTTATCGTGATAAAAGTAGCCTATGTCCTTTCTTAGTCTCTAGACTATCTCTGTACCAAATTTAATTTTATATCGGTTTAGTAGTTTAGGCGTGAAAGCGTGACAGACAACCAGACAAACAGAGTTAGTTACATTCGCTTTTTTTTTGTAGGCATAAAGTTCTGGTGTTTGTAATTCTTCGCCTTTTTAACGGCTCGACCAATTTTGATGAAATTTGGTATGGAGATAGTTTAAACCCTAGCATAGAACGCAGAATCTATATATATATATAAAAGATAGTCGTGTTAGTTACACTATTTATAACTCAAGAACGGCTGAACCGATTTGGCTGAAAATTGGGGAGGTAGCTTAGGACCAGGAAACGGACATAATATACTTTTTATCCCGGGAAAGGTTCCTACGGGATAACGGGAAGACGCGGGTGAAACCGCGGAGCGTGCTAGTACTTTATAAAACGATAAACAATAGTTCGTGCAAATAAAATCGAGGTAAACGCAAGTCACTACAATTTCTATCCATAGGCTTCCCTACGAATATTATTATAAAAACGAAAGTAACTCTCTGTCCTTGTGTCTGTTTGTTGTCTTGCGATCTTGATACAATTTAGTATACAAATAATTTGGATCCTGGGGATGGACATAGGATACTTTTATCGCGATAAAACTGTAGCTCACTCGAGTGAAACTAGGGGGAACAGCTAGCTACCCATTGAAGTCTTTGGCTTGTTCTCTAGAGAACGGTAAACCTTTTAGCTTCTACTGGTGAGATGGGAACATATTGAGGTTAGGAAAATGTCAGTATTTTATGGAAGCGCTAAAGTTTCGTGAGGTCCTAGACAGAGGCTTAGTGTTTTCTATCTTTGACCGAACGTTCTGTTACTTTCGTAATATCAAACTAAGATTGTTATTATTTAAAAACTCTTTCTAGAAAAACAAAGTGTCCTTCCTCAGAAAATAATCTATTTCCTTGCCGAATTTCACTACGATCCATTCAGCCGTTTAGGCGTGAAAAGGTAAACAACAAGCAAAGTAACTTTCGTATAATTTATAATGTTAAGTACTCGCTGTTCCCCGCGGTTTCACCCGCGTGGGCTACAGTTTATCGCGATAAAAAGTAGCCTATGTCTTTTCTCAGGCTGTAGACTATCTCTGTAACCAATTTTGTTTAAATCGGTTTAGTCGTTTAGGCGTGAACGACGGACCGAAATATAGACGGAGTTACTTTCGCATTTATAACATTTAAGTAGGGAAGTAGGGATGGTTTGTATGAATACCTACCAGTGCATTATTTGTTATTCCTATCGACTCTACGCCTCATGAACTCTCCCATTGTTTGTCTCTAACATTCGTGAACACATAAAAGACATTCGGCATGGTGCAGCAAGAAATTATTGCAACAGTCTGTAACATTTGGAATAGTACCAACTCGCAGAGTCATATTATGACTTTGTCTTACAGTGTTGTGTAGTAAAAGCGAATAAATTTCCATTTTTATATAAATATATATTTGCTATTGTTTATTTTGCCAGATTTAGTTGAACCATGGCATTCGATATGTGTATGTGTATGTGTGTGTGTTTCACGTTTATAATATTTTTAGGTGATTCTATATTATAAAGGTGATGTTTGTTAATCTTTCACGCAAAAACTACTGAACGGATTTGAGTGAAATTGCGAATGGAGATAGCTTATACCTTGGATAAACACATAGGCTATTCTTTATCCCGGATTATCTTTATTGAAAGGTCAGGTAGACATTGATAGAAGATACTAACATTACGGTGCATTTTAAATATATCTACATTTTTTATTTCCCATTTCTATGAAACGTTATCTCTTTGTTTGTTTATAATTAACAAAACTGGTTAGTCGTTTTTTTTTAAATTAAAACATAAGTGACTAGCTGTGGCTCGCGGTTTCACCCGTGTGAAGATTTCCACAGAATTTTAATCACAATAAAACATAGTTTCTATAACTAAAGGATAATGTAACTTCCTATTTAACAATTTTCAAGTTCGGTTTAGTACTTTCGGAGGTTAGCTAGGATAGCATTATTACAACTCTACCTCATTTTAATGTAAGTGTAGACAACAGGTTACCGCGATTTAACATGTGGCACTATTACAATGATGTAATCTTATTGCTATGCCCTATCGAATAAGTACTATCAACAAGAGGATCACGAAGTTACTTACAACACATACCGTTCTTATCATCGTTCCTATAATCTTGATAACGAGTGGGTGTAGCATGTAGCTATGTCATCTAAACTGTACAATTCACTCAGTACCGTTCAATAGGTGGCGAAAACTTGTTTGATATTGTGAAAAACGTACAAAAAACTTTGCTTTACCGCATTGTGTTGTGGAGTATGTGATTGTATACAAAAAGTGTTATCAGTAACAGTGTTGTTTATAGTAGTGTTGTGATGTTTTTGTGTGTTATGTGCGTGCGCGTCTGTGTTTTAATAGTCTATCGCAAAGCAGAACCATTGTGGCTGAGTTTTGATCAATAATCCTGTTTTCGTCTATAGTTTTGCTTTGAAGTTCGCCGAGTCTTTATAAAATTCCGTTTACATTTTTCTTTCATATCAAAAATATACCTTTCTGTTGTGTTTTAACTGCCGCTATTTTTCTTGATTGCCACGATCTGCTTATAGTTCTGGGTGATCTTTTTAAAAGCTATTGATGTCGTGTCACCTTTTTGAGATCTCTTCTCATCTTGAACATTGCAGTTCAGTTCAGTTCAAAATTCTTTATTTAATACATAATGTGATCACTTGAAAACGTCAAACTTAAGACTAGCTACGACCCGCCCTGAGGTCCATAAGCCAACTTTTCAGATAATTCTGACTTTAATGTCTCAATTACATTCGAGCATGACAGTCCTACACTCAAGTAATTCCGGTTTTCGAGCACAGCATCGTGGTCTAGATACTATTAGTCCTCTCCGATTCCAACAGTCTACAAAAGATCATGATGCTATAACAGAGATTTGAGCACAATTTGATTTGGCTTTGGGGATGGCTGAGAGCTACGAGCAAACTCTAGTTAATTTAATTGCTTAGACTATATGCGTCACACCGCCCTCATTTCACAATTGGTTCTCTTTTGTGACACGATTTATGAAGTGCATCGCATCTGGGTTAGTGGCATTCGGTACTAGTATTCACTAATGAATAATAAAAAGTAAGTTTTTACAGTATTTTTATGTTATCGTCTTTAAGTAGGCTATTTTGACATGCAGCATGCTCTATACAAGATGAACAAAAAACATATAAAGTACATGTGCGAGTCTGACGAGGTTCCGTACAACTTAATGTTTATAAGTAACTAGCTGTTCCCCGCGGTTTCACCCGCGTGGGCTACAGTTTATCGCGATAAAAAGTATCCTTTGTCCTTCCTGAAGGTTCAAACTATGTCCATAACAAATTTCATTTAAATCAGTTCAGTAGTTTAGGCTTGAAAGCAAGACATACAGACAGACAAACAGACAGACTGACAGACAGAGTTACTTTCGCATTTATAATAATTATTGGAAGGGATTATTTTTAGATATTTTGTTTACTGGTTCTGGT
Organism: Opisthograptis luteolata; assembly: GCA_931315375.2. Taxonomy (NCBI): domain Eukaryota; kingdom Metazoa; phylum Arthropoda; class Insecta; order Lepidoptera; family Geometridae; genus Opisthograptis; species Opisthograptis luteolata. The sequence goes on along the minus strand of OV928044.1, from coordinate 8,469,802 downwards.
TTTGAATATGTTTCTAGGTCAACAGGAAGTCCTTAGAAGTTTTGGTTTATTTGCGAGTCATACATTCGGAAAAAAAGGCCGAATTTTTTGATTGCGTTAACTTAAGAGCTTGATTTCTTTACAGCTCTATGAATCCACAGCCCTTAATATTTGTCATTAACTCCATCTTGATACCACCACCGGTGATCGCTTTCCATCAGGCGGGCCCTCAGCTTGTTGGCTAATCTATTACATAAAAAAAAACCACGCCCTTTTGAGAAAATGAATTTAGACAGACAAACACAAAAGCCGACAAAGAAGTGATCCCATAAGGTTTCCTTTTGTGGTACCTACGAAACCCTAAAACTGGTGACCGATTAATATCATAAACCGCTTATTTACGTGATCTTGTGTCTAGTGTTAGAAGACATTTTTACTCTCTTTTGGGAATGATTTAATGTATGTACTTACGTGTTAAATAATCCTAGCAACACAAGTCTACCAAGTTTTACAAAAGCCTAGACTACAGACACTAGAAACATATTTTACGACTTTAGGTAAGCTTTTCGTTATCTTTGAAGTCATTTCTTAGAACAGATCATTTAAGTTGAATAACTATTTACTGAACTAGTATTGATCTAGGGCTTGTTCATTGTCTAGAACAGACGCTCTCAACTTTTTTAATTCCAGGCCACAGGCTTAGGCTTGTAAAGTTTCAGTGTTCGTATTGAGCGAAATTATCGTAAATCTTTCATATAACTTTTTATTTCATTCAGGTTATTCAATAGCCTGATATATTTTTCACTAAGCAATATTATAGTCAGAGAAGCAGGCCAGATAAGAATTACACAAATAGTATATGCTAATAATGAACAGCTGTGCTTAGCTAGCTTTACACATGAAATAAAACATTATTATTTAGAGAGAGATCACTGTTTACAAAAAGTAGTGTATCAGGAAGTAAGAAAAAGAATTATGTGTTGTTATATGTGTTGCATATGAGTGAGTAGTACTAATACATATGTGTACCATTGTACCTATATGTGCATGTGTATGTTATTTCAAGCTCCTACGATAACATTGGAATTTGTAATGCACAAACCATTATTGTGATTTGTGACATTTTATTTTACTACATAGGTATGACTTTTGAACACGTTTTTTTTTTACTAATTCACATGTGTTACCTATTATATTACCTAATTGATATGGTTAAACTTCGCCCTCCAAATCAGAAACGCGGAATTATCCCTATGTAAAAAAATATGGATTAAGACATTTATAAAGATTCAAGCCACTAAATATTTAATGTACTACAGCTTATTGATGATGAAAAGTATCCTTCCCATTTTTAAACTATTTCATACCACTTTTCACCGAGATCTGTTCAATGGATTATTCATGAAAAGATAACAAGCAGACAGAGCAGAGATAATCATTTTGGCATTTATAACATTAAAAAGTGGATAGCAACTCGACGACGAAAAAAACGACGACGTAGTTGACGTTAAAAAGGTCGCGCAAACCGCTCGTTGAATTCGACTACAAATTCTCCTAGCATTTGCGTGAACTTAACGAATTACTTATACCAAAGTGCTTGTTCTATTTATGGTGAAAGAAAGTGGGTGAGTTGATGATATTGTTTTACAAAATATGTTTTCGGCGATGAAAATATTCTTGTCATGCAATGTCTCACAATTTTAGTCTGATAGGATTTTTCCATCACACAATGTTTATTGTAACTTTTCTTGGAATAAGTAAATTGAACGGACGTTTCACATTTTTAACGCGTTATCAGTAAGAAACGTGATGAAAATGCCGCCAGCGTTTAAGAGTGAGAATTTTTTGTACCAAGTGCCACGCCGAATTTTCTACCAACGACTTTTCTTTACTTATATGACGGTTTTTGCCTGTCAAATATGCTGTCAAAATCAAAGCAAATATTCCTTGCAGTTATTACCGCTGATAGACGTGCTAACGCTTATTCCCATTTTAACAAAGAATGTAGTACTTTAGTAAAAATATGTTTCATTTTATTTAAACCTAAGCCAAAACAGAAAACGTCATACAAAAATAAATAATTTATTATGAAAAATGGAAAAACGACGTTGACGTTTATAATAATTATATATATTGCATAACTAAAACAAGTGCATTTCATAAAATTTAATTCAACTTTCTGGTGCTGCTGAATGAGCAGTGAGCATGTTGCCGAGTATGTTACTTATTCAGAAACGTTTTTGCCATTAGAAATTCAAGCGCAAAATTATCTAGTTGGTCCTTTCGTTGTATCTATTTGTTTTACCTTCGACGAAACCAGGTAGCTTATACTTGCTTGTGGGTGGTTGACCTCTACTATGTTTAAATTCTACTCACTAAAGAGTAAAAAAAGAATACCACCGCCGTGTCTGAAGGTTCTAGTCTCGCTCGACCCCAAAAAATCACTATCTACGTGGAAATTCCTAGCCAACTAACGCGCCTAAGTAAAAAGTATACAAATGGCTTTCTTGGACAAAGGCAGGACGTAGAGGTAAAGGGAATTATACTACTTACTAAGGAAGCAAGGTGCGTGATTTATTGATACGCTGAAAACGTTGAAGCAAAACAAGCGTATAAGGAAGATAAATGAATTACTTACGTTTTGAGCGAATCCATTTGTACCGTTTTTAGTCCGCGAGATAAAATGCCTACCCTTTAGTAGAAGCTCTTTGTTGAGTCCTATTTTGCGTAGTTGTATTTTATCAAATAAAAATGCTGAGATTGCCGGAATTCTTTTCGCGATTCTTCAGATGAGTTGCTTTAAGACAGAAAATTCTTTTCTAATTTTTCCTTTACGTTTTATTTCTTACAGGACCACATTCCATGTCTGTATCAAAATTTACTGTTTGAACTAAGGTTCTTGAATTTGATCCCAGTTATACAAAATGCTAAATTGTGTCGGTATAAGGAAATAAGGTCAAATTAGATGTCAGAATTATTAGGTAAAGTTATTACATACTTTGTTTGTTGATTTCGATAACATTATGCCATCCACAATTATTGGTATGTACTGGTAGCATATGCAGTATGGCGCCACCTTCGCCCACATCGTCGATTAACATCAAGTGACTTGCGGTCTTACTCAAACTACAAACATGATTCTTTTTAGTTTTATTATTGTTTTGTTATGTTACTGTTGACATACATTTAGGCTTGGTAGGCCCGTGGTTAAAAAACAATCATCTCAAAATTGTACATAGTAGGTATATTTCAAACCGTTGTTTGATCAAGGATTAAATTTCAGCAAACTTCCGCCGCAAATTAATTAAGCAAGCCACTGTACTGTGTCGTAATGCGTTAATCAAGACAAGTTGAACATTGGTGCAAAGATATAGAGTAGAGGCTTAAATTCAACGAATCATCTTATTTACGAACGACCTAACGTTTAAATTTGATCATGATACGCTTGTGGTTTTATTCCGAGTATGTGGGCGATAGTTGCCGAGCTGGGACGTCACAGCAATATGTATATAATTAATAATAATAATGCCTACACAACCCCTTTTCTAATATTCCCTATATCAGAAACTACGTAGATCAAAGATCCACAACACCCGGACACGTATCATTTATATTCGAAACTATTCGAGAGGTATCTAGGATTTTGTTGGCGAGCCGGATTAAAGCCGGAGCCGTACCTACTTTGCTTATCTCTATCGTAGACTATTTATTCTCTGCAGCTCATTCCCATTAATTCTCGTTCCTTTATTGCTAATCTCTGTGAACTTGATGATGGTTTATAAGCACTTGGCATATTAATATTGGAGCCTGCTTAGGTTGTACCTAAGTAAAACAGGAGGCCATCATTCATTTTACTTCCCCACGATTCCATCCGAAGTTGAAAGACGACCTTCCATCATTAACTTCGCCATTGATTATGACGTGGAGCGATATTACAAGGAGCAGACATTGACAAATTGCTGAACCACTAGCCTGTGGCCATTACCAAATTGATCCACCTTTAAAGTATCGGCTGAGCTGTTTGCCTGATTAAAGTACGTAGTTAAGTAAACCCGAAAGTCCGGAATGTAGAGTGGTATAAACAGTAAGGAGTCTAACTTGTTTTCTAGAGGTTGGTATCGATATCGGAGCAGGATTGGCTTATTACCAGAATGAGCCCTCTCCGCCTCCCACCGATTCTAGATATCACACCTCATCCCTCAAGGCGGTGGTCAATACGAAGGTTAGATTATTGAGAGCCGGCAGTATTGCGCCCGCAACGATGCCGCTTGCGGATGATCAATTTATAACCTAATCTTGTTATATCGCTTTCTTTGTACTTAGTATACATACTTTTATTTGCCAAATATTGTATCTAAATAATAATAATTTTCCTACATTTTTATTGGAATGTAACAATGAGTGTATAAGTATAGAATATGAACAATGTGATTTGTGTGTGACGCAAGGTACCTAACCCAGTTGCAAAAAACTAAACTGGGACAACAAAACTTAATGTTTTTTTTTCATAATTACCTATTCAGCGATTCAGGCAAATGTTTCTTGGGCAGGTAAGTATGTGCCTACTTTTATAATTTTATTGTCAACCCTGAATAGTTCACCCACACATTCGCGCGTGTATAATATTTGCGTAATTTACTTATCGTAGTTTTAGTAGGTATTTGAAACGCGGTGATTGTATGGAGTATCCGGGGTGTGGTATTACGTAAAATTAAACAATTAACGACGGGTGCGCGACTGTCTTTGTGCTGTCGGCAGCTATATGTATAAAGATGATAAAATGAATATCGCATGTCATAACATCGCACTTCTTTGATCTTTTTCGATTTGTCTTTGCCGTCCAAATAAAAATAACATTTTCTTTATAGAAGTTTTCCTTTCTATGGTTCCGTGGATATATATGTAGCTGCTTATCAAATTCCTTACTGGTATATTAATCCTATTTTGTACCAATCTGATAAATCAGACAAAAGTTTGGGGATAAAGTTGACCTTATTCGGCACTCTTTTTTTTACAAAGATTTTCATAGGCTCAGTATTACGTACATTTTAGTACCTATCGGTTCTTCATAAAGAAAGTTTAAATAGTTCTGAGGATTTTATAGCTCGAATAAATTCATGTTCGTTTTAGGTCCCAGGTAGAGGTACCGGTTTTTATGGGATTCAATTTATAATATTACTTTCATTAAAATTATGGGTCCAGTTGAGTTATGAGGTTACTGCGAGACAGTATCTTGTTCATAACACTCACAAATATAAATTTTATAGTATGTATGACACTACAAACTGGATACTCAGTGTACATCGAGTGTCTGCGCTTTCTTTTGGGACATAGGCACAAAGCCAAATAAAATTAGTATCAAAACAGTGGCGGTATCAGGTAAGAAATTTATGTCTGACGTTTTTGGGCAATTTCTGTCATTCTCTAAACTTAGCTTAAATCTGCTATTATTTTGTCTATTTCTTTATATTTTTCGTTTAGTAATCCGTTTAAGTCTACCTATATTATAGCTTCAAAGGGATCTATCTGTTTGAATCTAACACCTGTTTAATCCAATTCCTTTATTGAAGTAACAGTTAAATAAAGCAGAGTTAGTTAATGCAGATTTGAATCTTCTGTGTATTGTATTTAGATAAAGTACTTTTCGCGTTTGACTTCTGTACAGCAGTTTTTTTTTGTTAGATTTGAAGTGGTTATCTGCTATGACCGACCGGACCAGCTGTGCTACGTTGGTATTTGCGGCTGAAAACAATCTACATGAATAAAAATTAAAATAATCGATTTTTTCACCGATTTCTTTGAAAACTGACGCATAATTATTATTCATGAAGAAGATTTTATCCTTTTGTTGTAACTCGCTATTAGAGCGCGCGGGCAAAGCCGCAGGATAGATCGCTAGTTACTCATGCATTATAAAATAATGGATTGATGCAAAATTATGAAAGAAAACTTCGTTAGCCTTTCGTCTATTTCCTAAGCTAGCATTAACTATCTAAACTAGCGCCGATTGAGTATAACCGGTTTCTAAGCTTCACATCCGCAGCTTCAAAGCAATAGTTTTAATGGGTACTTAAAACCAGTTTAAACTAAACCAAACTATTGAATCAACGAGTTTTAAATACGTTTATCTCTAATTAAAGTTCAGCTCAGCGTTCTGTTTCTATTTATTAGATTGGATCTTTGTTGTTTTAGTTCGTAAACCTTTTCATGCTAATCCTTGGACCTCAGGGTTTGGGATCTCAGTTTAGAATTTTATTACTATTTTATGGGTTGAATTCTTGATGATAGATTGTTTCATTATTAGTTTTCATTATTACTTTGGTTGTTTGTTCAGTAGCCATGTTGGCTTTTAGTTATTTAGACGATTCCATTATGAAATAGTATAGTTTAATTACCGCGACAAAAGTATTCATTGTCCTTTTCCAAGGTTCCAACTTTCTTCATACCAAATTCATCAAGATTTGTGCAGCGGTTAAGGCGTGAAAATGTAATAAATAAACACAAGCATTACTTTCACATTTATAATATTAAACTAGGTATGTATTTCATAGATAACTTTACCATTAAGCTTTTATCCGTCAACAACAGTTCATATTTCAGAGCCACACTTTAGCGCAGCGTAAAAATATAAAGCTATCAGAATGCATTGAAATCGATTTTACGGCTTAACCGCAGGGCTTCTATTAAATCCAATCTTTGGCGATAGACGTCGCTAAAATGGCGCCGTAAAACTATTTGAATATAAATAAAAAGGTTGCTTTTCTGAATACATAATAGAAAAGGAGAAAAGAATGTATGTTGGTTAGCAATGTAACGGTTAAGGCGGAGATTAAAAGATCTGACTGAAATTGGGATTAATTACAACCCTAATTCTCTGAAAAGGTAATGAAATAAAAATCCCAAGAAATTAATTTTAATCTGCATACTCGCATATATGAATACGAGAGTGTGAGTTGTTTTGAAGTTAAAATAGATCTGGGTGGTGACAGAGACTTACGATCGGTAAGTCGTGGGTTGAAATTCACTTTGACTATACATTGTCACCTAACAACAAACGCTAACAGCAAATAAAAACCTTATTATATTATACAAAAATTTTAATAACTTTATTTCCCTGTTAAACTTTTGTTAATTTTAACATTTAGTGGTCGTGACTGTAAACAAATAACCGATTTATGTTTGCTAGTTGCTTTAGTCATAGCGCCTATAAAACTTTTAAGCTGTTCGTGACATTATACGAAATTAACTTCGTAAAAGTTCCTCTACTTTGCCCTTTTCGATTAAAAATAAATTATTAATGCGTTTAGGTCCCCTAAAGCTATTAATAGAAAAACAACATCAGCGGTACAGCGGTAAGAAATTGAAAATCATGAAAAATAATAACCTATGCGATAGGGTCACCACTTGTTTATTTATTTATGAATGTGACTGAATTGGCAAATGCCAAAATTGAATCCCATATAGGTACCCCAGTTTTTGGCTAAAAATAGGTTCACAATAATAACTCAGATAGCTTTTTAGCATTGTTGCAGTAACAAACAACTAAACATCACCCTTCCTTCTTCACGCCTTTGTTTATGCATGTCTAAATATTTAATTTGAAATGGCTTCTTAACAAAGTTTCGGGCAGAAGCTTGAGAAAAGAAAAAAACATCTTTAAAGGAATAATAACAACAATAACACTTGCATAATAATTATATAGCCCTTAATGAAGACTTTCTGTATGAAATTATGTGGTACACCGCGCTTTTTCAGATGCACTTTTTTGTCCCGTAGTGGGAATTGACTCTGTACTTTATGATTCGCAGTCATCTGTTCATCCATTGCGCCATATCAGTTGTCAAATCAAATCGTTATCCTCTACAAAACAATCAACTTTAAAAAACCTCTAGTTGCTCTCTTTAATCGCTTTCAATGCACCTATTTCCGATAGCCGTAAACGCACAGAGTTTTAAAATAACTGGGTGAATTTGCATTACAATCGTTAAACGGAATTGGCTTGGAAAAATCGGCCAGAGACAGGATAACTGCAGTTAAGGAGCGCAATAAAATGTTATTGCTGCACTTTTATCAGTTATCATTTGTTTACACTTAAGTTTGTAAAAATTAACCATCTCTACTCTGGTGTCGTATCGTATGCCTATCATAAGACGCGCGTAGTACGAGAGCAAAACGAGCATGTACATCTTCAGACAAGTCCGCAGATGAGGCGTTGTCGCAGAGAAGCGTAGGAGATTTTCATTGTCATTACGATAGTCGTAGTGTACTAAAAAGGCGGCGTAAAAAGGTTCTATGTATTAAACGTTGTATGTATTAATAGCTGTGGTCCAAACTATACTAACTATTCTTGTGTAGAACTCTGCAGGTCTCGTACTCATTGTGTCTTTACGAGACGACTACGCTTACTCGTGTGGAAAGCATTCCAGTTCGGAATAGGTAAACAGTTTTACTGAACCGTCAGATGTTCTAAGAAGACCTAACTCGCGGAATCATCTGAAACGCCTTGCCATTTTAACTTCCCCCGACTCGACAAAACGCTCAACTTTGTCCTGAAAATCCCGACAACACTAAGCAAAAGTAGGTGTCTAACTCGATATCTTACTCTAACTTAACTTTCACGAGGTATTGCTCCCGACGCGGAACTGTGTGATGCAATCAAAACGCTCGAATCGTCTAACTCAGCTGTAATTGAAGGTTGCTGATTCAAATGCCTTTGACAGAATCATTCCTTCCTCTGACATGACTGACTATAAATTGGCATATTGTTGAAAACTACATTACTGTTCCTGGAATAATTTGCTTTTCATCGTATTTTTGCTTTGAAATACAGGTACATGCACTGCGAGTGATAGTTTGCAGCGTTTGATTGATACTGTGACGATGTTAGTATGTAGTATAAGTAGCCTGGCTGCCCCACCAGTGGGGCAAATAGCCTTGTGTGTTGAATTTAGCGTCCCATATTAGAGGCTTGGGCAAATATTTGTACAATTAGCAGAAATTTCGTTTGTTCTCATGTGTTAAATGCCTATGGTGTATTGGTTGTTAATGTATGTGTTCATGCCACCCACGACACTAGGAATTCAAGTACTGTCTAAATTATATAAATGCGAAAGAAGGTAACTTTGTTCATTTGTTATTTTTGTAAACCGCTGAACCGATTTTGATGAAATTTTTTACAGATTTAGTGTGAACAATGGGAAACAACACATTACAATACTATTTTCCATGATAAACTGTAGTTCACGCCATTGAAACCACAAGGAAAGCATTTTAATTTACTTAAACATAAAACTTCCATAAAAACATTCCAAAACAATAAAAGGCAATGCTCGATTTTTATACATACATGCTAAGTGATGGACGTTTCGCGCATTCCAATATAAATGACACTCGCTATGTTGTTCAAAATAAAACATTTCACATAAATATGCTTAGACACATTTAATATTTTGAATTACGGAGCATTTAGTAGTTATGTGGTTTCAACTTCCTTGTACTAAGTTGCCAGTAGGTACTACTTAAGTTGTAATACCAGGGGAGTTGGAACCACTGACTGAACAAAACATAATCCTGGCGAGACTAAACTTGAAACAAGTAGCTCAATATCTCAACTTGGTTTGGCTTTATACCCATAGTACTGCGCACTTGCAATCTCAGTGTTTGACTCGTTTTGTTCAACGCGGTTATTAATGGACTGAAAAGTTGCTCGTCACGTTCTGCATCTTAATAAAGTTCAATATTTATTATGCAGTGCAACCTTGTTGTTACGCAAGCAACGTCTTGCAACTTTTAGTCCTTACAAAGCAGTCAGCGTTGTACGTGTCACATACCACTAACCATTTGTTATCGTAACAGCAACGCTGTTTGCGTTACAAGCTACTAAACGATCTTGTTAACGTTGCACATTGCACTCTTCATATGCCATTAAACGTTTTTTCACTTTTCACAATGCTGTACGTATTAGAAACCACATTTTTTTTTATCATGCATCGTTGTACGCGTTATAAGCTAGGAAATATTTGTTTATGTGGTGCAACGTTGTATACGTCACATGCCACTGAATATTAAATTTATTAACGTTGCTCAATGTTGTACGCGTTAGAAGCCACTAAACATTTGCAATGTCGCGCAACGTTTTATGCTTTACAAATTATTAAACATTTGTTATGTCACACAACGTTGTACGCGTTACAAGCCAATAAACATTTGTTAACGTTGCACAAACTTGTACGCGTTACAAGCAACTAAACATTTGTAAAGTCGTGGAACGTTTTACGTGTTACAAAATACTAAACATTTCTTAAGTACACACACCACTTTGAACGCGTTACAAGCCAATAAACTTTTGCTAACGTTACACAATGTGGTATGCGTTCCAAGCTTCGAAACATTCGTTAACTGTACACAATGTTGTACGCATTACAAACCAGTAAACATTTTTTCATGTGGTGCAACGTATGTGTAAACATTTATTAACGTCACATGACGTCACACAAAGCTGTCCGCGTTACGTGCCACTAGCATTTGTCGCCAGCTTCAGGGTTAATCGCTTAGAACACCGGCACTGATGTGAACGAGCCGCCATATTACCGCCCTTAACACAGAGATTGGCACATTGTCTATAGATTGGTGCAAACACAATCGATCCGTTGTATTACAATGTGGAGGCTAACTACGGTTGCGCAGATATTGGCTGCGTAGTTAGTTTGCTCGTCTATTAGTTATGTATTTAGTCAATTAGGTTCACTTACAAGGTAACACTATCTAATCATTTTGAGATAGTTTTAGAGCTTGATTAACGAAAATTAAATACTAATTAATAATGAGATTGCCATGAATTTCAGTAAAAAATGACTGCTAATCAAGATCACTGAGGGAAATCTCACATTTTATATGTATCTAAGGTTTACGAAGTTTTCCCAGTTTATCGTCTGCTTTGTGTCATACAATAAAAAAAAGTTAAAACAAACCTTTGAGAACAAACTACATTCCGTAACACGCAAATATCAAGGTGTGAACTATTCAAAACAGACCTATTTGTTCTAAAAGGCCGATTCTACCAAAAAATAACATTGTGTTCATTTTATAGCATGGCATACTATAGCCACTGCCATTTGCTATACCTGTGATAAATATACCTGCCTATTCACTTTGAAGTCGGAAAGGGTTGGCAGAGCGCGGTGACTGGATAGAAATGCCGTAGGACAAGCCAAATTTCACAATGTCTTGACAGATGCTCGGGACAATACAACTGAACTGGAAAAGTTAGATTCCCAAATTTCTTTTGCAATTTATCATCTGAAAACAACGGGTTCGGTTTAACTTGGGTTAAAATTTGTTTAGCTAAGTGATTTTCTTATGAAACTGATATTACTTTTGGTCATCAATTTTAGATTCAACAATTTGATTCATCTTTACTTTGTCGTATAACCCAATCCAGGTGTGTAGTGTGATGTCACCTTCGAACAAATCGTCACTTAACATCAGGTGCCTTGTAGCCAAATGAAAAATAGTGCTGAAAAAACAGTGACTTGAGGTCTATCGTCAATCATTTTTGCAAGCAGTGAATTGAGCAGCTTGTTCGGCTTATGGTTAGCGCCACGCTTACCCATAACAATTGTAATGTCAATCCAGAATTTAAGAACGAAACAGCACAGCCCTCGATTATAAAAATGTCTCACTAAAATAGTTCACAACTAGTCGACTAGTTATAGTATAGAATTCGATCAAGGATATATGTAACTTAGCATTTTTCTCACATCATTTTATCATCAAAGTTCATATAAGCGCAGTACAATGCAAGTATAGCTCAAGACTTCGTTTAGTTTCTCCAGAAGCTTCGAGACGTTGGCTAGCTCCCAAATCGCCTCATGCCCTTGGCAGTCGTCTCACTGAAGGCGTACCCAGGAGGGGTTTTGGGGGTTCAAGCCCCTTTTATGTACCGACACTCCCAAATACATGTTTCAACTAAAGATTGTAAAGGATTACTTTTCTAAAAACAAAGACAAAGAAAAATCAAATCATTATTTACCTTGGCTCTTTTTTTGGCTCTTCGCTGACTCGGCCACCTTTAAAGAATGGAAGAGGATCTTGCGGTCAAACAAACTTTAACATTAGACGGCCGAGTGGCTGTTGCCCGGCTGTCGTCCCAGGTATCGCTGGAAAGACGAAGTCACGAAGTATTTCCGAGAGCTCCTGGTGGAAGAATGGCAGAAGAAGGCGCATGACACACCGAAGTGGCGTCTTTTATTATGGGAGGCCAAGAATCACTTTGGGTCGTTTCGCAATCTCAGTTAGTTTAGTTAGTTTATGACTCATTCTGACTTTATTAGCGCCGAATTGAAACCCTGGCTACGCCCACACGTTTATCAGCCACTTAATGATGACATCCACTTAACCCACTCCCGCTCGATTATAAATTCACTTAACTAAATTTTAACTGAACTGTAAGAAGGGTGTATAAAATGGTTCTTAAAAACAGGCTTCGTTAAAATGTTCGGCATTGAATGGAATGGTTTTTGCACGTACCGATAATAACATAATTATCACGTGGAAAATGTTATGATTATAATATTCTAATCGTCGAGCAGACGGAGCCGACAGTAAAGCCAGTCAAGAAAGTTACTATAAATAATGAACCTAACCATGTTTCAATCTATCGATTATTATGTATCAATTGGGCAGTCAGATAGCGGCAGCAATAGTACTGGCTGTCATGCTAATTTATGAACAATTCGATCGAACCTTAATAATGTTCTGTAAATAAGACAAGTTATTCTACAGTTCGATACACATTCTTGCATTCTTTTATCCCAATGTGTACAACCAAACAAGAGAAATCTTATTAGTAAAGCTAATTAAAAAATATCGGACCATTAGATGACAAAAAAAGCTTGGGATTTTAGTGAACTTGCTCCAATTCAATCAATTAGTAATAAGAATAAAATTGTCAATGTGATCGCGCCAAAAAAATTACCTGCCGGGCGTTTCTTGCCTGTTCTTTTGCCGGCGTAAGGAGGTTGGAACAGGCGTAGCCAGTTTTAAGTTTGACGTTTTAAAGTGATCACAATGTATCCTATTGAATAAATAAAAGTTGACTATTGCATTCAACCGATTATATTTTGTGAAAATTCATCGACAATGCGTCTATAGTGCCATGTCAAAGGACAGCAAAATGGCAGCGACAATAGCGCCAGCATAATGTTCAATTTGCGCTGGCTTGAAACTTGAAACAATTGAGATTGCAATGGACAATGCCGTTGTACTGTGAATACCTAATAATGCTTCTCAGGACTTACCTGGTTTATTGAAGACATAAGTACGTCTATATAGATAGATAGATAGATAGATACTCATAGATACATAGACAACGCGTTATCGTTTCACCACAACAGCAAGAAAAAAAACAACTTACAAAGGGCGGTCTAATCGCTTTGAGCGATTTCAGACAACCTTTGTTGGGACAGTATAGTTTTATGAAATACATGACATGACTTTATTGACTTTCATAAAATGGTTTATAAAAAACACAGTTCTGGGTTTTAAATGTTAATTTATTACGAGGCATATATTTATGTTTATCTATTTTATTCAAGTTTTCCACTGTTTATTTAGTTTTATCCACAAACTTTCACTGTATATCAGAATAATATGCAAATGGTCAGGATATCTAAGATAAAACCAACTTCGCACATTACGCGTTTTCCTACTGCTGCGAATATTGAAACGAATAGCGTAACTTCCTAGACGAACTTAGAACTTGAATAAGTAAGAACCAGTTCAAACTGGTTCTTATAACAGTGCTTGTATTAAGTAAGTAATACCAGTTTATTTTAACTTTTGTATTCAGTGTGAATGCGGGGGTTAGTACCTCGTTTATAGTTCCTTTCTCTATTGTTTTCTGAGGTTGAAACTGCTTCTCAAAGATGGTTTCCAACGCTTTGCTTAATGGACCTTTATTATGGGAATTGTAATGAATCTAGAAAACTTAACCACAGGTCGTTTATTAAATCCAATCTTTGCCATAGCTATAGACGTGCCTAGAATCGGACTCATACAACTATATTAAATAGAATGAAATAAAAAAGGTTATTATTATGACTAATTGAAGGAGAAATTTCATCCATTTTTAAAACACTTTTATTTTCTCTGTAACTGTAAACAAAAAATAAACAAACAATAATGATATTATCCAATAATTATGTGAATGTGAAAGTGAGTTTAGTTTGTCCTTCTTTCACGCAACAACGGAGCGACGAAACGACGTGATTTTTGCTAAGAGATAGTTTCTTGACCTGAGACTGACATAGGCTACTTTTTCAGTATATTCATGTGTGTGAAACCGCTAGGCAAAGCTAGTCTGGAAATATCTGTGAGTGCTTCATATAGACTGACTAATAATGTTGTTTCAATATATAATGCTCAGAGACAACAATATAGAGTTTCAATTTAAGTAACCAATAAAAAAAAAAAAAAAAAAAAAAAAAAAGTAACCAATTTATTTGACCCGTCTACGGGTATTTGAGAGGGACTATGACGATGGTCTAACTGAAACCCTTTTCATAATAAAAATATAATGAGTATGTAAAATAAATTTCTTTATTAAAATAAAAACGCTTTTTTAAAAACACTTTTATTAGCTTCACTTGTAACTAACAATGTAATCAAATCTTAGAAGTCAATTTTAAGCTTCTAATTGTCGTATCGACTTGAAACTTTGTATGTGTATGTAATCCCAATGACAATGCAATAATTTGATATCATCGGAGATGAATGGTGGAACTCCTCAATGGCTACTAGTAAACCCATCGAGTTTGGCTTATTTGATTCGTTTTGACGAGTCCAATACATTGGGCTTGGTTACATAGACTAAACGTTATCAAAGTGTTTTTTTTAGTTTTTATAAACTATATATTATTCCTCAGCTCTACATATTTAAAAATAAACAGACATTGAGAAAAAAGCGCTGAATGTACCTTCTAAGCATGTGTGCTACACCGTCGACCGCATCATCGCTTGGCAAAGGGCCCGCCCGCCTATGCCGGCCAAACACAAATGTGTTTGCAATAAAACAAAATGTAAAAAAAATCTTTACTTATCCATGCAAAGTTGGTGCGGGTCGCTAGTAACAAATAGATAGCTTACATCCCATTCGGACATAAAAAATTAGTTAGACACGACTGAAAAACGGTTTTAAATTTCCCAACATTTTTAAACCGTGTCACATTAGTGTCCTGAACTTCCTATCGTCGCTCTTTTGAAAGAGCTTAAAACGTCTCTGAACCGAATTCGTCGTGAACTAGAATGGGACCCAGTTTCAGGTCGAGATGCCGACCGACCTGGTTACCGCTAGAGTGCCACGTCGATATTATGCTGTCACAGCGCCGTTGCACTCTACGATGCACCTCTCTAACTGCCAAAGCTCCCTTACCCCTTTGCCATAAAGTCAAAAATTGCGCGACAATAGGTTTGGCTAACCGCACCACTGTTTGGTATATCGCGTGCCCGTTTTAAGTTAATTTGACGCTTATGTTGCATTTTATTTATTTCACACGATACCCGCGTTGCTCATAAAAACTGCAGCTGTGCCGTGACGGGGGTTGTGTACTATAGTTATATTTAACTGAAACATTGGTAAAGTTTTTAAATTAGTAGCGTAGTAAGTACTTGTTTTTTTGAACTTCGTGGTACGTGGTAGCTGCGAAAACTTACATTGAAAAAAAAGTGATCGAAAATCATGCTTTTTCTTTTGTGTTTGTTTAAGTATTCAACTTTTAGTAAGGTTTAATTTCACCATAAATTAATTTCTGTAAAAAATGCGACATTTGAGTATCTGGCGAATAATAGCAGATTTTTAAGGATCTATGGAATATTAACGATAATAGTGTCATATATGATGTTCTAAAGTATTTTCAATCAAATCCGGATCAATCAAATACAAAAAAGCACATCAATGTAGCATTCCAAACAAAAATTGACAAAGCATTAAAATGTACACGCGTATTCAGTCCAGTTACACACATATTTTAGCAAACAAACACAAAACTGTCTAAATATTTTACTCCATTTGAATGTGTTTGTAGATATTTAATGATTTTCATCAACGTCCAAACAAAATTAACTCAAATAAGGTCAAGCGTCTTACTAAACTTACTTACTCTAAATTTATTTGCGAGGGCCAATTTAAAATCAGTCAAGGGTGTCGGGTGTCGCATCGCTCGGGTCTCGTATCTCCGAGATCGCGATAGGGCGCGTTCTAGGCCACGCCTGCTAGCTACAGTCAGCGACAAAAGTAGTTGATCATATTCGATTTTCTAAATACGTATTAGATCAGTAATGATCTTTTTACAACTAACACACCTGAGTTTAAGTGATCATTCGGTCGAACGTTAGTGTTTAAGATGATAATGAAAATTTGGAAAATTTGTTTTTGTTCAGTGACTTTTGTCGTTGACTGTACGCCCCTAGATGCCAAGCACGCCGGCCAAATGCACAAAACATCAGTTGACTCGGCCTTTATTAACTGATTTAGGATTTGCTATCTTGTTTGTTATTTGGTACGCTAACACAATCACATAGGTACATAGGCTCTGACGCCTAACTAGGATTCCTTGATTCTAGGATTTCAGAAACTACGCGGATCGGGGATCCACAACACTCAGACACAGAACAAATACAAGCGGTTTTTGTTTTTCAATGCACAAATATTTGTCCCGCAGCGAGAATGGAACCTTTTGTATGTTACCACATATAGGTCGTCAGTCTGTTTTCACATTTTGGTTGTGATACTGAATTTAAACTAGAAGACTAAATTAAGCCTGGCAAGATCACGTCCTTTGTTGAATTTTTAACAAGCGTGACTAGGAAAAATCTAAAGCCCGCGGTAAAAAGATTATGACAGATACATATACAACAAAATGATAAATACTAAGAGAATATTATAATGAGACCTCATCTAGGCATCTTTACCTACTAATCTTCGCTAATATATAGAGAAAAGATTTGATTGTTTATTTATTCCGGATAAACTTAAAACTATTGAATCAATCTATATGAAACTTTATATGGATAAATCCTGAGGAAGGAAAAAACTGTAGTCCACGCGGATGAAACCGCAGGGAACTGCTGTTTATTATAATCAACTGATTGGATTGAATAAGCCGTTTTCCGTTATCTTATCAGACGATAGTGTTCCCAACTGCACAAAGGTGTAACAGTGACGTAATTTCCTCAATCGAATCAATCCCGCTTACAGAAGGCGTCTCGACGCGCCGCGCCGCGGCTATTCGATTACTCGGCGGATATAGTCTTCCGCTACGATATCGAATGTTGATATCGATATTGTGACGTCCGTCAAAGGCTGCTTTTATTATTGCCTTTATTTCACGGTGGAGTTTTTCTATATTGTGATGATTGAACTAGTTTTTGTGGAATAGCTTAGTCCACTATGTATGTAGGTGGTTCGGAGGTAGAGTTACCATTCTAAAATTTTAGAAGTGCCAGAGCTCGAATTTAAATAATAATTCAGATATTTAAAAAAAGGTCGTAGGTATTTTTTTTAGTTCTAAAATGTAAGACAGTAGATCTTGGGTCTAATCAAGTTGGCGCCGGTTATTTTGTTTTTACAGATGACTGCTTCACATCTATCTCCCCTTAACAATCTGCTAACGAATTAAAAGCGTAAACTTTACAGAGTTGAATTTAAACAGGAAATAACGGTACATTTTTCAACTTAATTAAAAATATCCCGTCAAAAGTTGCACAATTTATCCCGAGGTTGCGCGGCCGCGGTACAATCATCCCTAACTGATAATTAATCACGAAGACATAAAGTTTTCCACCCCCGAAAAGGGCTTGTTTTCAAACCGGCACGAACCAAAGACGGCTAAATTGAGTTTTGATTAAGCTAAAATGAGGGTTGAGTTAACTGCGTAACTGGTGACG
This sequence comes from Opisthograptis luteolata, assembly GCA_931315375.2. NCBI lineage: Eukaryota > Metazoa > Arthropoda > Insecta > Lepidoptera > Geometridae > Opisthograptis > Opisthograptis luteolata. The sequence goes on along the minus strand of OV928044.1, from coordinate 8,451,880 downwards.
GCACGTTCGGATATATACTCATTTGTTTCATTTAATAAGAGTTAGATACATTAATTACTTTAGGAAATATTTTTTATAGGCCGCTGCGAAGCCAAGCCAATATCTACTGTGTAGAAAGTCTTAAAAATCAGTCCCTGAGTTCGCTCGGGGTCAAATGGAGTTCAATATTTCGAGAAGACTCATAATCTCGATTGAACAACTTGAACATACGATCACTCAATTGAAATTATCTATACTGTGACGCTTTTACTTTTCTAACAATAGGATTTCAATTTTAATGTTGTATTTTACCTATTTATAGACGTGTTCTTTAGTGGGGACCGCGACTCGGCCAACGTAGGACGCTCTGCGACTAGGTGGAGCGACGACTTACGCCGAGTAGCTCGCAGTAGGTATTTGGATGAGAAGAGTCGAAGAACGAGATCAGTGGGGTACCTTTGGAAAGCCCTATGTCCAGCAGAGGACTGACACGGGCTTATGATGATGATGATATTGCTGTTTTGCTCAGTAATTTTTACCTAACTTTTGGTTGTTGGTACTTCCATTTTTTTAAGGTCGGTATAAATGGCGTCGTTTGAGTTTCAACCCAATCAGGATTGTATACCTAGAGGCGTAGTAACTATGTAATTACGCTTGGACATTTCATCGAATTTCGAATTGGATTATTTTTGAGACACTGAGTATATTTTCATTCTTTTATATTGAGATTTATCGCAGTTGCTTACAGTGACATAAGGAACTAGTGAACTGTCCCATGACTTCACCAACGTGTTAGTTAAAATTCTTACCTGAAACGATGTTAAAAACTGCATTGGGTTTCGATTTAATCAATTTCTTGTATTTTTGTTTATAGACGTCGCATGAAAGTCTAAAAAGTCAATAGGATGTATAAACTGGTACTCGTATTACTCAATCAACTTGAAGTACCTACGAAATACGATCAAGTTAAAACTAACTTATTGCCTCGCCTGTCTTCCAATTCTAGTGCTCAATCACCACAGCACGAAGCTTCAGGCAATGAGCGCTCTATCTCCTATAGTAGAAAGTTCATTTTTCTCTAATGCTTCACTTGGATATTCTTTGGCGAAGTTATATTTCAGTCTTTACTTTGTATAAATTGTTTTTCTGATTAAAATTTACGCCGAAGCGGTCACGCGGTGGTCGCTTACCTTCGTCCTTTGGGATTCAAAGTTACAATGGTTTACTCGGAACGTTGCTGGGGAAAAGCGAAAGTACACCTTTTGTATTAAAACGTGATAAGAATTTTACAACACTGCTATTAAAAAAGCTATGAAAAGTAACAATGTTATAAAGTCCAGTATCTACCTTAATAGTTTAAATTTTATATGGCTGGCAACAGTTTACGTCCAGTTTACGCCTTCTTGCAAATCTATTCCTTGTAGGTTGATTCAATGTTTTGTACATAAATAAATTACAATAATAAGAATGAATTCTCTCTAAATTTCTAGCTATCTTCTAATTCCCTAAGAGATAAAGATAAGCATTCAATCATTTAGTAATAACAAAACAACTGTAACTGTAATCGCATCCAAAAAAATGACCTGCCGGGATTTCCTTAATGCTAATAGAAAATAAAAATTTGGAGGCATGACATACTTCAACGTTAGTCACGTGGTCAGAACAAGTGTCACGATGACGATCGCTACTGTAAAAACATAATTATAAGGAGTTGTAGTATGTAAATACCTACCTATAGGATAATTTTACATAAAACCTACGTTTATAAGAATCCGTTTACAAAGCTATATTCAGAGAACTGCTTGTTTATCTACTTAAGACAATATTCGACAGCTGTATCAATATAAGTACGGCAAAGCTCATTGGAGTCTTTTCCAATAAATAAACAGGACTTTCAGAATTTCTGTAAGTAGAGTGAAATCTTGATACAGGTCTACCTTCCACGACTTTATTTTTAACAGTGTTTTAAACATTTATTATAAAATACGTTTGTGGAATTATATTCGTATTTCCCAAAGCTCTTTTCCAATCTAGATAAAAAATTCATTCATTTAATGGGGTAAGTGGTAAGTTATTATTTGTTTTACGCCATTGTTTAACTAAAATATTTTTATAGCGAAACAACCGTGATGAAAACATTTAGCTTGGCATTACCAAGGGTAGCTAGGTACTATGTACTTAGTGCTCACCACCCTCAAGATACGAATCTATCGCCAAGCACTTATAGATGTATTCTGGTCACATGAGAGGCACTTCTTAATATACTTAATGCACTACCTTCGAGCACATCGTCACTTCATATCACGTGACTTGTAGTCAAAGGCCACCCTCCCTACGTAAAAAAATACAAACAGTTTTCTGTTTGCACATATTATTGATTGATTTCAATGTGTCAAGTCAAGTAGTTTGGCAACTAAAAAGAAAATAACCTTTATGAAATGAAGGTAGCTGAAAAGTTAATTAATAAGTAAATAAAGTTTAAGGCCAGATCGGAAAAAAAGTAGTAAAAAAACTCAAAGTAAGTTTAATTAAAGCATGCATTAAGTCAGCTTGTTAGCTATTACGCAAGAATGAGCACAGAAAATCCTCATAATCTTCGTAAGCTACCGTTTTTCTATTTGTTCGTAGATCAGGTTTTATCTCTATTTCTGTATCTGATTCTATTTCTGTGCTCAATGACTCTGGGATATATATATATCTTTTATAAAGTCATGTCTCTGAAGCTCATCTTGTGAGGTCGACCACATCGAGACTGAAGCGCAAATGGCTCTCAAGCGTTTGTAAAGTGATCACATGGTGTGTTACTTTAATATAATAATACACTTTGATTTTTATTTTATGACGATTTTTCAAAATATCTCGATTATCTATAGCCGTTGGTCGGCGCGTACTCAGGGCGTGTTTTCGCGTGAGACTTTTTAATTTTCCTACATAACTCAACCAATTCCATACTATTTTATAAATATCTACGTAACGAGTTACGCAATCATGCGTATAGCGTTCATTGCTCCCCACGATCTACATAGTATCTGATAGCCTAGATACAGGGAATCCCAGTTAGTAGTCTAGTCAACAAGTTCAAAAACGTGAAAAATAGAGATAAAGGTCCTAAAAATATGAACGATGGCTCATTCGATTCGGAATCACCTCTAGAAAAATGTTTTTGAAGGATTTTGGTGCAGGTTAAAAATTGCAATTGTTATTAACAAAATAAGATGAAAAAAAAATGATATTTCGTTTTTTGTTAATAACTCAAAAAATATTAACATTTAAGCAATTTTGAAAAAAGCTCGTTAAAGAGGAGGAAATTTCCAATAAAAAAATCCTAACTCCCGGAATTCTATCTCCATTATTTATAATTTTAATCAGACGTTGAAAATAGGGCTCCGCGCGGCAGTTACGGCAAGCGCGCGCCGCCGCTGAAGAGAGTTCAGCAATAAAAATATTTTTTTTATAACATAAAATGTGATTTTAAAAATTTGAAAAAATTCTAGTATCTTCTTAACACTTGAAAGAATCGAGCCCTGAAAAAAAAAAGCTTAATCACCATTTTTCAAAAAGTTATTCAATTGTTAACTAACCAATTTTTTCTCAATCTCCATGGGCATAAACAATGGGATGAAAGGTATAAATAATTGGCCTAAAAATTTTAAACTTCGTGGAGCCTTTTTGATATATGTACTTTATAAGATCCTGCGGTTTATTTTCATTAAAGTTTATTAATTTGTTAATTATGATTTTTTATAACTATTGAAAAATTAAAAATCTAAAAAATGATGATAATTTTTTTTTTTCAATTAATATTTAGCTATGCCTGTTTTCACATTGAACAATGGCAGTAATTAACATTGGTTATGAATTTTTTACGTAATTTGTTTATAAAATTGTTATAAACAAATAGAGAAATTCAAAATTAAAAAAAAATTTTTTTTTGCTATTGTGTTGTTGACAAAAAATTATGATTTTTGAAAAAAAAATTATTTCTTAATTTTAATTTTTAATTGTTTAAAAACGATTTTTTTATATTTCGATTGTTTAAATAATGAGTTAAGAAAAAATTTTTCTTTTAAAAATCATAATTTACACTTTTAAATAGTTAAGCAAAAAAAAAAAAATTTTTATTAATTATTTAATTGTTTATTAGTTTAACAATTTGTTATAAACAAATATCGACCAACGTTATATTTTTTTTCTGAAGCAGAAAAAAATTATAAAAATAGCTATATATAATAAAGTGCAAAAAAAATTTTTTTTTATTTATTATAATACTTTTTAATATCATACGATACGGTAATTATAGCGCCTACTTGATTTCTTAATTAAAAAATTGATGTATCTTTTAAACTATTAGAGATACGATAAAGGACATTCAGGTCTTTTTTATAAAGGATGAATTTTTCTTTCAGATAAATTTTAGATCAAGTTTGTATCTATTGTTTATTAGCTATTAATGCATTTGTTTATAAAAATTCTGTATTTTTTTTTACTTTTTCGTATCTTTTGTGATCTTTAACTTGTTAAATTATGCAGATACAGCAAAACACCTTTAAACAATTTTGTTAAGGGATAAATTTTCTAACAAATTATTAATTTATCATATTTTTATTGCTAATTGTTTAAATAATATACTTACTGTGTTTGGTGTTCATTTCACTGGAGTTCCGTTGAATATTTATGTATTCTATATTATCATGTAAAAAATTAAAATTCTTTTTGTTTATATTATTTCAAATGGTTTCCGTTATATACTAAACAAAAAATAAAAAAAAAATAAGATTCTACTTATTTTTTTTAATTTTTATTCCAAATTTCTTGTTTTTATTTTATACTATTTTATTAATCTATTCGAAAAATAACTTTTTTTCGGTTAAAGCATATAAGATTTTTTATAATAATGAATTAAGGTGCTTGAATAATAATAAAATTTATTCGATTACATTTATTTTCTTTTTTTTTTTTCTTTACAGTATCGGAAATTGTTTATACGGTTTTTGTTTTATATTTGACGTTTTCTTCTTTTTCTCAAAGGAGAAATTTGTGAAGTACTTGGCTCATCAACGTTAGAAGTCCGAGAGACTTCCACCGTTTCTTCGACTGCATGATCTTCTATTTGATCTTCTTCTCCTTCTTCATCTTCTTCTTCTTCGAAAATTTACGAAAATTCGATCATAGTGTCATAAGAATATAGAAAAACTGATATATTACTTAAACAATTAGCAATAAAAATATGATAAATTAATAATTTGTTAGAAAATTTATCCCTTAACAAAATTGTTTAAAGGTGTTTTGCTGTATCTGCATAATTTAACAAGTTAAAGATCACAAAAGATACGAAAAAGTAAAAAAAATACAGAATTTTTATAAACAAATGCATTAATAGCTAATAAACAATAGATACAAACTTGATCTAAAATTTATCTGAAAGAAAAATTCATCCTTTATAAAAAAGACCTGAATGTCCTTTATCGTATCTCTAATAGTTTAAAAGATACATCAATTTTTTAATTAACAAATCAAGTAGGCGCTATAATTACCGTATCGTATGATATTAAAAAGTATTATAATAAATAAAAAAAAATTTTTTTTGCACTTTATTATATATAGCTATTTTTATAATTTTTTTCTGCTTCAGAAAAAAAATATAACGTTGGTCGATATTTGTTTATAACAAATTGTTAAACTAATAAACAATTAAATAATTAATAAAATTTTTTTTTTTTTGCTTAACTATTTAAAAGTGTAAATTATGATTTTTAAAAGAAAAATTTTTTCTTAACTCATTATTTAAACAATCGAAATATAAAAAAATCGTTTTTAAACAATTAAAATTAAGAAATAATTTTTTTTTCAAAAATCATAATTTTTTGTCAACAACACAATAGCAAAAAAAATTTTTTTTTTAATTTTGAATTTCTCTATTTGTTTATAACAATTTTATAAACAAATTACGTAAAAAATTCATAACCAATGTTAATTACTGCCATTGTTCAATGTGAAAACAGGCATAGCTAAATATTAATTGAAAAAAAAAATTTATCAACATTTTTTAGATTTTTAATTTTTCAATAGTTATAAAAAATCATAATTAACAAATTAATAAACTTTAATGAAAATAAACCGCAGAATCTTATAAAGTACATATATCAAAAAGGCTCCACGAAGTTTAAAATTTTTAGGCCAATTATTTATACCTTTCATCCCATTGTTTATGCCCATGGAGATTGAGAAAAAATTGGTTAGTTAACAATTGAATAACTTTTTGAAAAATGGTGATTAAGCTTTTTTTTTTCAGGGCTCGATTCTTTCAAGTGTTAAGAAGATACTAGAATTTTTTCAAATTTTTAAAATCACATTTTATGTTATAAAAAAAATATTTTTATTGCTGAACTCTCTTCAGCGGCGGCGCGCGCTTGCCGTAACTGCCGCGCGGAGCCCTATTTTCAACGTCTGATTAAAATTATAAATAATGGAGATAGAATTCCGGGAGTTAGGATTTTTTTATTGGAAACTTCCTCCTCTTTAACGAGCTTTTTTCAAAATTGCTTAAATGTTAATATTTTTTGAGTTATTAACAAAAAACGAAATATCATTTTTTTTCATCTTATTTTGTTAATAACAATTGCAATTTTTAACCTGCACCAAAATCCTTCAAAAACATTTTTCTAGAGGTGATTCCGAATCGAATGAGCCATCGCTCATATTTTTAGGACCTTTATCTCTATTTTTCACGTTTTTGAACTTGTTGACTAGACTATAGGGGTCAGCCCTATGTCTTTGATGGATGTTATCTCACATAATAACATCCAACCACACCCACACAAGCGAGGCGAGAATTAGTATGTTAGGGCACATGCTACGATTTTACCAAGATGTTTTAATTCACTGAAAATTCAAGCTCATTAGTCTCAATTTGCGTAAAAGGTGGAAAAAAGCTCCCGCAGTTTTTGACCCTCTTCGACCCCTGCCCTATGAGAAAATCATACGTACAGTCAGCAACAAAAGTAGCTGATTATACTAGATTTTCTAAATGTGTTTTAGATCAGTAATGCGTGGATTTTTGTAAATTACATCTCTGACCACAACTCATCACACTTGATTTTAAGTGATGATGTGGTCAAGGGTTGGTGTTTATGATGATGTCGGTAATCGGAAATTGTGTTATTGTTGAGCGACTACCTACTACCTGATCGTGCATTACGGTATATATATATACCATCAAGTAAGAATACCCCGAATAGGGGTGATAGACTGTAAACAGATTTCAATTTGAGATTATTGAATTTTTTCGTTAGCAGTTTATTAGTTTAGAACGCCTGAGGGCTGGGCTATTCACCCCACCGAGGCAATGAGGCTAATGACCGGTTTACTGATCCCCAGTTCCCAAATAAAGATAACTAAATCTGAGATTATAAAGTATTGGATATCCATATTCCTACTAATCATCATTATCAGCCTATTACGTTCCCACTGCTGGGACTCTGGTATTCACCCCGGCCCATTGCGGGTTGGTAGATGTCGCATTCCCTTGAATGTTGCAGTTCTTGGACATGCCGGTTTCCTCACGATGTTTTCCTATTAATACTTATTATAAAATCGAAAGCATATAATTGGTATAATTTGGAAGTAGCTTAGGCTACTGGTTTCTGGGGGAATCTCTACACAAGAAAAGTAGAGCATAGGCATAGCTACTAAATAAAAAAAATGACAAAAATAGCTGTAGATTTGCATACGACATAAATTTATACTCAGTTCTTAAAGGCAGTTCGTAAACAATGCAAAATATAGTAAAAAAAGCTGCTTTCCACGGTTTTATTGCGTGAATCACACTTTATCGCGATAAAAATTACTTATTCCATGTCCTTTTCCAAGGTTTGAACTATCTCCACACTACTTGCATCAAGCTCGGTTCAACGGTTTAGCCGTGAAAAGGTAAGAAACAAACCAACTGAGTTATTTTTATATTTTCAGTATTAGGACGGATAAAACATACCGCGTTTTTGTAAGGATATAAGACAAGAACAGAGAAAATTGAAGTGTGTGCCATGAGAGATAGACAACAATACGTCTGTATCGATGGTGCAAAGAGGTTTACCCTTTTGAAGCAATAGGGTGAAATGAGACGTAGGCACGGGGAAGTCCTGTGTTGATTGTTTTCAGTATTCGTTCCCTAACCGCAAATATCACGCTCACCCGACTCTCCTCCTTACGTTACGCACATATGGGTCAAAGTTTTTGTTATTACTTACCATAATATCATAGTTTCGGAAGGTATTTTTTTGTAACAGGATATAAAATACTCGGTGATGTTATCTCCATTCACCGAATATATCAGTCTGGTTTTTACTATTTACTCAAAGGGTATCGTTTGATCTCAAGTCACCTGATGTACTTATATGTGATGATGTGGTTGAAGGTGATGCCTCGCTAACCTTGAACCAGGAACTGGCTCTGAAGTTATTTCAAAAAATAAACATGTCTAAAAAGACGAACGTCCAAAGGTATTTTCTTAGTTGTTCAGGCGGGCCATCTGCTTGCGTGTAATACTATAAGATTACAAAATTAATTGCAAATTGACCATTATTGACTAGCCCAAAATCCTCTCAAAGTAGCTATAATTTATGATCTAAGCAACCCACACTTATCTTATATTACTAAGAACATAACCCATTATTTTGTTTTCAGCATCTCGTAATTCTATCTGCCATGCTTCCCCGATGTTATACTCTGAAACATAAATCAGTACGCGTTGAGGTTGGTAACCGATACCCTCACTAATTGTGATCACGAAGCGAATTGCGATCAATGCTCTCTACTCAACTCGGCTTTATCCCAAACTTGGGGCGGATTTATTTGAATGAAATATTCTTTTGAGAACAGCCTTTTTCTGTGTCGCCACATAAGAAGAGAAAAACAAGCCTTTTCATGTTTTAGATGTTACATTTTTAACGCATGGTTATTCATGACAATATTGTTGTTGTTATGTATTTTTTTCAAATAAGGCAATTATGACACGTGAAATATGGTGGACTTTTTGCACCAAAACTGGTAGTTATGCCAAAGGAAAACAAACGCTGGTTTATTAACCAGCATTATGCTAAGTTAGGGCCGGATTGTGACTGAGTTGTTTGTGTACCTACGCACCAACTGTAATATTGTTTCTTTTTGGCAAATACACATAATGCATATTCTATTCTCTTTTATCTAAAACGAGATTATATAACTGAAAAGCAAGTACATACGAGTATATTGCTTTTTACCCGATAGAGGAGGGTTCTGTGTTTATCAGTATATGTAAATAAATTCGTTGTAACCTTGTTACGAATATTTTTCATGGGAGAGACATTCTATTTCGAAGTTTTGAAAAATTGAATAGGTACAATTGTTTAAGTCTTCATCAGAAATATCTACCTAAAGTGTATAGTGGACTACGACTGTAATTATATTATTGTCGTCACAACACATTATTTTTAACCTGTCACTGAATAAGCTTGTAAGCACTGTGGAACCCTGTCAGCATCCCAGTTTCCCTTTACATACGGGTCAAATCGTTCTATTTGCAAGATTTGCGGTGAGCTGGGACCAAGTGCGAATCCTTTGCAGTGTGTGAGGCTACAATAGAGGCTGGCTCCCTTCACTAAGACGCGGAGGTAGGGTTGAAATACAACGCAGTTCGAGACAGCGGTGGATATGGGCTGTCACCGGAGTTTGATCTAGGTTTACCGAAGCGTAAATGATGGTTTAGGGAAGAAACGTATCTACTGATATAGTGTAACGTAAACATAAAATTCAAATCTTTGGAAAGGAATAAAAGAGAGTTCATTATTATGGGCACACTATTTATTACATACTATCTGATATCGCGATAAAAAGTATTCTAGGTTCTAAGTTCTCTAGGGTTTAGACTACCTCCATACCAAATTTAATTAGAATCTGTTCAGCGGTTTAGGCGTGAAGAGTTAACAAATGAACAGAGAAACAGAGAATGTTAGTTATATTATGCAAGCATTCACGTCAAGCAAAATTTGATGAGCTTTTGTTACAGTACATTTGTTAGAGTCATCGTGTGCATGAAAACAGAAACAAAAGTCGCATAAACGCACGCGGATAGTCGCGTCGTTCAACCTTGTACAAACTTGTTTTACTGTTCACCGGTGTACTGTGTCTGAACCCTCGACAGGCGAAAGTAGGTCGGGCTTTTCCTCCCCCTGTTGTCGTTTTCACTGCGCCGTTCGGGATCCAGCCAAATTTTATTGCGTTGAATTCGATCGCGTCTCTCTTACCGTCTATATGAATGAAACTAATAACCCGATTTCACGAGCAATTGAACACCTTTCATGTGCGTAAAACAGTTACTCCAACTGCACCTTGGATGTTCTCTCTAATCTTGTTTGTCGTAAGAGCTCTTTTTCTTTTTCGTTTTTTTCACTATATCTATATAAATTGTATACAAAACCGTTTGTGAGATGGTGGAGTCATGAAATTTCTAGAGCAGCTTTCTTTGGTAGTGTCATCAATGCCTCCATCCAAACAATAGATAAATTAAGTAGCGTCTAAAAACATGTCCACTCATGGCTAAGTAAGCCGATCTGGGAGCAGATGAGGCTAAATTTTCTATAGACATAACTTCCTTTGATAGTGTGGGATGCACTAAATGTGGCAATTTGATTAGTTGCAATATTCAAGCACAATGTCGAACTTTACTGTTCTTAGAAATGTAGGAAGTAATTCTAACTCCATTATCAGCTGAAAACATCAACAATGCAAGAAAATAATAATATAGACACCATAAAGGTCAATGACACGAAACGAAAGCGCGCGGGAGGCGGAAATGAGAAAGCGAGATAGTCGTCTCGCTTATACGCAGTTTGATACCTACTGTGCATGAAACAGACATGTAGGTAGTGAAGAAAAGTAGTGATTTCGCGTCATACAAAAAATGTTAAAATATCACTTATATAATTATTCATTCCTTGTAAACCAACACTGTTCATGTCACCATCCTGTATTTGCTCCTCATTGACTGAGTGATATATCTATATATTATTATATATAACTCAAAGGTGACTGACTGACATAGTGATCTATCAACACACAGCCCAAACCACTGGACAGATCGGGCTGAAATTTGGCATGCAGGTAGATATTACGACGTAGGCATCCGCTAAGAAATGATTTCGCGATAAACTGTAGCCCACGCGGGTGAAACCGCGGGGAATAGCTAGTAAAGTATAAACGCGGAGCTTTAACTGCTGGTCTTAGAAATTAAGGAGCATTATTTGAAATTCCACCACGACTTATACAAATTTTCAAAGACTGTAAATTCGACAAGAAACATTTTCATAAATATCACAGCGCGCGAATCATTCTAGGGTGACGTTTTGAAAGTTACCTAAGCGAACTTTGTCTACATCATTCTGATTTTGTTTGCGACTTTTTATCAAAGCGTTTTCACGGTTCGCATGTCACGTATCGGAGAAAGTTTGTCAGATTTTGATGTCGCGTTCTTTTAATGTACATAATCAGTGTAGACGTTTATGTCAGCGTGGTTTCAGTGTTCAATGAAGTCTTGAGTTTTTCTTGGTTTTGACATGTACATAAACTTGAAAGATCGCGACTCAACTCTACTTCTTCTTTAATTCTTGAAACCCTATAGATGCACGAAATCTTAATTAAAGATCAGAGTTAGTATTAGATTGTTGGCCATTGTTACTATCTATGTAACTTATTCTCAAAGTTTTATGATTTTTGATAGTTGAAACGAAAACCATGGGTTTAAACTCAGTCGAGTGCAGTTATCATTCTAAATGAGAAAGTTTGGGAATGATTGAGTCAATGTGTATCTTTTTACTAGCTTCTTGACGCTGAAACAGTTCATCAGATTCGAGTGAAATTTGGAATGGAGATAGCTTACACCTTGGATGTGTTACTTTTTGTCCCTAAAAAAGATACCGGTAAAACCACGAGGCACAAATAATTTTGACTAATTACAGTTTTTTCGACCTGCCATCCATTTCAGGTACCTACAAAGTACGTTCAAGAAGTACTATAAAATGTTACTTTTTAAACGTACCAGCCTCAGATTATAAACCAAAGGGTGAAGTTTCCCTCGCCAGATTAGATTCATTAAAAGGCGCACCGCGGCGCCTGGAGGCAAGGATTTGTGCCGAGAGGGTAGTACGAAATCATCCACTCTACATGCACGCGGCATCGTTCATTAGCATAATTGATTGTCTTGTTGTGCTTTGTCAACGGAATCTCGTGAAGTTCCTATTAATCTACTAACTATTTAATCTTTAATGACTAGATACAAAAAATTTGCTATGTTAAGTACTAAAAGCAGCAGCGAAAAGTCTTTGCAAGAAAAAGAAAATAACTTGACTTCTTGATATATTGAATTTGTGGCTCATTATCAAAATGAGAGGTTATCCAACAGGCAATTAAAAAACACGGTACATACATATATTTTATTTGAAACTTATTGAAAAAGTTTTGAAAATACCTTTGAAAAAGTTGCAGACTTTATGGAGCCAGGTAGTGGGTACAACATTTTTATCTCTGTTACTCTGTTCCCTGAATTAAATAGACTTGAAATGTAGCTACAGACAAGTCTCGGATTTCCCTTGGTCATAAACGTTACCAGTGATTATTTTACTGGGAATTAGAATGATGTTCATTCCTGTACGTATTTTACATTGTTTCCTTGCACTTAGCCAGTTTCGTTTATGTAACCATAACAGTTTTATCTTTCAGCAGACATTTCATGAAGTTACGCCACCTTCTACAAACAAAGCTTTGAAGGGACCTAAACTTTTGTATATTTCGGCCTCTATTTTCTTAGTTTTCTGACGAGAAAATGCTTTCCACAAAACGGGAATCTGGTTTTCCAAGTATTTGCGTCACGTATACGGTAGCTCTTAACCCTTATTACCTTCCTGAAAAACAGTGAAGTATAAATACTATGGCATCGTTAAAAATGAATTGTGTTTCCTTCAACATGGCTGCAAAGTGCTATTAAATTTATACGAGAGACTGTTTCAGCGTTCCATATAATATTGTAACGACTCCTTTCATGTTCCTAAGTTGCAGCAAATGAGCGCAATTTTGTAATTTTTGTTACCTGATACATTCATTATTTTATAGAAATAAATGTAAAACACTCATTTCACATTCAAAGACTCGTACTTGTTTACAATGATAGTACAAGTAGTAATAGTAGTAGTAGTAGTAGTAGTTGTTTACTTGTTTATATGTTTATTTATAAACAGTCACATAATATGGAAATTCAACAAAAAAAAATACTTTCATATATGTTTTAAACCATTTTTTTTAACAGATTGACTCTTGTGACTTGTAAAAATAATAAAACCCTCTAACTACGAATCCCCGTATCTAGGGTATCAGAAACCATGTGGATCGAGGAATCACAGATATTTGTCACGTAGAATCAAACTTGTGACCTCACGTTTGCAGTCAGCTCTTCACCCATTGCGCCGTATCGTTCGCCAAATTGCCGGTCTTTACGTATGTTTTAAGTTTTTGCTTCACTAAATGTAGATTGATAAAATCTTTATTGGTAAACTACAATAGGTACAGAAAAATTTCGAACCTAGGATATAAATAAATTAATTTTTTGTGTGATTTATTGTCAGATTGCTTTATTAAACTAGTGTATGCCAGATATAACACAGCGATGTTGGTCTCATATACCTAACTTATTAATTTTATTTCGCAATTTAATCACGTAACCATGTCACAGTCGCGCAGTATAAAGCAAAATACCATTAAGTGCTCGACACTAAACCGCGTTTCAGGCTATAAAATAAAAATAAAACACTGTTAATAATCTAGAAAGAGTGGTTTTGGACTAATCAGTTGCGATACGTGCTCCGATACGAAATTAAAAGTCAAATATGAATTATATTACAGAGAGAATTAAAAAAATGTGACAGGGGCTGGTGTGGCCGAGTAACAGTCGTACCTCGTGACGTAATCCCCTCGCCCACCATTTTAAATAGGCGTCGTTCAACTCATTTGACGTGTAATTATTTCCATTTCGCAGCCCGGTTTCTGGACGTGACCTGCCAGTTAGGGCTGCCAACGAACGCGCGGCTCGACGACATTTTTTGTCACTTACCAACCCTATTTATAATGTTTTGCGCCGGTAATTAGTTTTGGGTTTCTCTGTAATGAGACCAATTCGTCGTACAGTTTCATTTCAGTATACGCGGCAGGTTTGTACGGACATGCAATAGTCAGTGGCTTAGCTAGGTAACCAAAGGCTCTGAGACAAAAAATAAACAAGGGCCCCCAACTACACAATGTAAAATCGTTTGTTCCGTATTTTTCGTGTTACCAATTCGAGGTACTCCAGATTCGTCGTAATACACTACTCCGAGAGGCCTTTTGAGCTTGGGGGCCCCGGGGCACTGCCCCGTATAGCCCTTCGGTAGCTACGTCACTGGAAATAGTTTATGTTACATTGGAGTACAAAAACCGCGACCGAGCCAACGCATACATTTATAATGGCACCCACACAAGCTACCACAGTATATATATAAATTTAAATAATTGTACTTACATCGTCGTACACGCACACATCCACGCGCGTGCATACACGTTTCCAATACAACTAAAGGTGACGAGCGCTTGTGAAATACAAGACTACAAAAGCAAAAGAAGAAAGAAGATGGGAATACTTGTGTGAGGAACAAATTGTGGTACCTCTTCAATACGGAGCATTTACCTCAGAAATTGTATTGTCATATTCAAGAAATCAAATAAACGATATAATATGTATAATAAATAATAATAGATTATACAAACAAGAAATTTTCGACATCTAATTCTATTTCATACACCTACTGGTATAGATTTCTGTGACTGTTCACGTTTTGAGAGGGAACTTTGCCCTCAAATGTCAATGTGCGAAGTGCTTCTATAATTACAAGAAAGTTTTTTGTTGACTATTCGTAGGTAGTCTAGAACTTTCCTGTTTTTCTCTAGTTAATGCCGTACTTAGAGACGTCAATTTACTTCCAACTAGCTTTAAGTCCTTTTTTGTATGTATTTTGACAGAGTATGTAAATGATCTCAACGGCTACATTATTCCTGAACATATAATATAGTCACGTGAAAAACCGGTTTGGACCTCTAATTGGTAGTAAAAATGTTTTAACTACCGGAAAGGAACAAAATTGGGTTTTGTGAAAAATTAAACGTACTTTCCTTTTCGCCCTGATTTTACTACAAATAATCATTTATTTAACCACTGCGCCATGACATCTATCATTTTGTCATTATTGGACTCTTGCTCTGGAAAATAATACCACATAGGTAAAAAAACAGAAACAAAAAATAACAACAGAAAATAACTAAATTTACTGATATTTCTAACTTTCCATTAGGTTATACAAAGCATTTTCCTTCAAAATGGCAACCATAAGCACTCTGATGTAAAAATCCACACTCAAACATACATAGGTAGGTAGATAAATACACAGTACACAATAGTCACAGTAAGTAAACACAATACGCGCAACGATTTGCCTTACACCCACACTGCAATAATACTTCCAATTATTTACAAATAAAGATTATACTAAGGTACTGGCATACTGCGTGTATATTTGCAAGTTTCGCGCTACTGCCAACTAGATATTTATTTTTTATCACAGCAACATCACACTTATATTAAAAATGTGAAAGTTTGTGAGTCTGTAAGTTTGTTACTTCTTCACGCTAAAACGGCTTAACGGATTTGTGTGAGAAATGAAGTTAGCTTTTACTAGATTAACAGACATGGTACTTTATATCCTGGAAATAGGTTACTGCGGGACGGGAAAACCATGGGGCGTAGCTAATATAAATAGGTATTAGTGGGCCAAGTAATAGAAGAAGATAGAACAATCGAGTTAAGTATCTCATTCCCTCCGTAGATCCAATACAGGAGCATTGCTTTGGAAATACCCTTTAAAAGCAGGGCCGGATTAACTCTGTCAGGGCCCCTAAGTAATGCAATTCTCGGGGCACCTTTCCTTTACACTTTTCTTACTGTTCAAAATACATTTTTCTATCAAAATGCAATTATATTCCTAATAAAAACAAATGACAGGAAATTATGCGGATTTCTAGAGGAATACAAATAAAATTTTCTTTTTGTGAAAACTTATATTTTTCTGGTGCTCAGGGCCCTTATTTGATACGGGACTTCTAGGCAGTTGCCTACTCTGCCTAATGATTAATCCAGCACTGTTTAAAAGGAGTAAGTTTTTGTTTTGCAAAAGCGGGATCTTGTTTACTGTCTACATAATATATATAGCATACATACCGATACTGAAAATTACAAAACACGTGGCAACGACTCTTCACTTGTTTTTCTCTGACGGAGAGAACCTGCATTCTTAGGGGTGGTGCTGGGTGCGTTGACCCCAGAGGGGGAGGTACCCGTTGAATGCAAGATTTCAAACGTTCCATCGCAAGTGAATATGAAGATGTAGGGTACTTGGGGATCATACTTTTATATAGCTTTGTTTGTTGTTATCACGCTGTTGTTCTGTGGTGTTTTTCTAGATCTAGTTGGTTTACAATCTGAAGTTAGGGCAGAGAAATATTTTCCTCCGAGGTTTAAGAACGAAATGACAGTTTTGTTTAATCAGAGGTTATATTATTCATATTAGTTTTATGTGAAACAAACGTGAAACATGAAGGCCCGTTGGTGTGTGACTTAGGCATATAAGTTCATGCACCTAATATAAGCGGTCTCGCGAGCGCACTACCTCATCTCTCTGATAGTTACATCAAAGGATTATATTAGTGAATAGTGGAAATGTCCAGCAAAAAGTCAGACATTTCTTAAAGCATTATACGGCAAGACAATCGTCTTGCGTCAAACGTGTGCAATATTGATTACCTTAAGACGCATGCAGTTTTAGACCCGTATTCTATAATGAAGCTTGACTGACAGCGTCAAATCTGTGCTTAAGTACCTACTGATCATCGCTTGAGAGTCATTCTATAATACCAGCTTTGTTGCATGCGCTATGGTTGCTCAGGCATGCGTCAGAGGAAGACGCAAATTGAACATGAAAGCGCACTGGTGTGGACATACCTATATGCTCAGTCGCTTAGTGGGGCCACACCCTGGTATAGCACAAAGGTAAAAATCTCGTCATCTCTGTGAAACTAGGTCGTCGCCGTAACAAAACAAAGTATGTACTCCTCATAAAACGACAATACACGCGGTAATGGCGTGTGGCCTTTGTCCAGCGGAAAGTATATTTAGGAAATCCAAACACATTTATCTAATCTAAGGATTATAAAGGAAATCTCTATAATGTACCGGATGAACAAATTGGATTTCTTTTTGGGATGAAAGGGCTGACAGGGTTATATAATAATATGCAGAGTTCGGATATGAATTTAGCTGTAGTAGAGTTGCCATCATCAAAAAGTGTAACCAGATCTACTGTAGATTATAAATGGAACATATTTATACCACACTAGCTGTTCCCCACGGTTTCACCCGCGTGGGCTATTGTTTCCCATTTTTACCCCTTTAAGCACCAATTGAAAAAAAACCTTTCTTATGCATCAAGACAAACATACCCTCCAAATTTCAAGTTTCTACGACCTGCGGTTTAGGCTATGCGTTGATACCAGTCATTCAGGACTTTTCTTGTATATATAGATTTAATAGCAAAGTTTAGAGGATTTCGGTTCCGCATTTTCCGCAAAGGAGAAATACGATCAATAGCCAGTAAGCAAATATAGAAATGACGCTCTATCGCAAAACCTGATACAAAAATAAAGTTTTGAAAAATTCAGAAACCCTTTTGCTTCTATTTGTGCCAGACCTCGAGCAAAATACGTAACATAAGTACTATTATATATTCTGTGGCAAAATCGAGAAAAGAACGTGGTTTAACACATAGCAATATGGATAAATATACTTACAATATATTGTTAGTTTAAGAGGTGTGGATTTTGTAATATAATAAAATAAAATAAAATAGCTTGGTGGTAGGGCCTTTTCTAGTGCTCACCTGCCCTCTATTTAAGAACCCGTCGCCAAGCAGCTATAGGTGTGTTCCGGCAGTCATATATGAGAGCCAGTTCCCTGTCCAGATGTAGCGTGGCGCCATTTTCGACCGCATCACAGACACTTAGCATCTGGTGACTTGTGGTCAAACGCTAAAATGTAATGCTGGGGACACACTAAAGGGAAATTAAAAAAACTTGCATCACGTGTCCGAAGACAAATAAAACAAATGATGACCGCGTTTTCTTATTATTTGTATGAATATGCAAGACGCAAGATACTTCGCTCAAAACGATGAAGATTACGTCTCTTTGAGAGAAAACCAGAGTCTCAGCAGTGATAACGTAATAGGCTGATGTTGATTATGACGATGCTGAAGATACATCAAACGTGAAGTATGTCCAGCGTCTCTGATCCCTATAAAATCTATCTATTCGGAGGGCACTTTAGTTTCTAGGTTAATGAGTAGTATGGACACCGCATTAGCGAGTTGCAAGTGGCATTGATTCTGTCTGAGAGTAAACGAGGTAGATGTTAGATGAATCTATACTGACAGCTTTGTAGTGCAGTGATTGTGCTGGTCGGTTAACGTGGAAATTGCGGGCTTGGTTTCCGCTCGCTGGTCATGCCTATTTGTGCATCATTATTGTAAACAGAATTGGTACGTTTTAGTTTACTATCGGAAATAGGGCGTCTTTTAAGGCACTTCAGTTTGCTCTGTTTGTTATGGATGTGAAAGTTTGCTAGAGAATGAGTATTTCGATTTGTTATTTCTTTACACTGAAATGCCTTTATGAATTTGAGTGATGGATTGGATTGGATTGGTAGCTTATACCTTGAATTAACGCACGTAAACTTATTTTATTCCTGAATAATTCCTGCTGGTTAGGAGGTAAAATAGCGGGTGTACCCGCGAGGTGCAGCTAGTAATTGAGTAGGTATATGATCTATGTCTCAGTGTGTGACGTCAAGATCATATTCCTCATAGCAAAATGTGAATTCTATAGTTGATGAAGATTAGACCATAGTGTTTTATCATTCTGGCATATAGTGGATTAATTGAATACTTAGTGTCTTATCTGTACTCTTGCACTCAATAAAAAATTCGATTTATTCCAAGCCATCTCCGAAATAAACTTTGTAAATGGCCTTGGGTTTTCTAAACTAGGTCAGGATTCGGATTGACGGGTACCGATGCCGACGGCTTGAAAACCCTTTCACGGTATTGAAATCGATTTATTTATAAAGCGAATATCTTATTAATTTTGGGCTACTTTGACCTCTACATTTTTTTTGGTAAAGGAGGGTTAATCCTAGAGATAGTTTAAGACATTCTATATAGTTTTTGACAAAATGGGGTCGGAATACCCTTTTTGATTTTGATTCATGTTCGTGTACAAAAAAGAGGAATGTGAAAAAAAAACCAACATTTAAGCTTATTACATACATTTTACTTGTTCTCTCGTATACTTACATGGTCTAGATACCACCCATTTAATCTGCTTTTATCATAGTTTAAGCTCACCAGCTTGTCTTTCTCGCTTAATCACCGCGAAAACGATCTCTTTTGCCACGCGTCATAAGAGGTAAATTTTACCTACTAGTTTTGCCTTTATTTTAGCCTTCAATAACTCAAAAACTACGCTTCGAAGTTTCAACTGGAACGTTGCGGTTAAAAGGGGTAAAATAATGTCGGCAGCTTTACCATAGCATGTTGCATGCATAGATTTCATGTCGTGTAGACCTTGGGTCATGATTTACACCTACATAGTACATTTTTGACCTTGCCTGGCGAGGAGCATTAATTATTATTACAATTGGAGTTTTTATTTAGATTGAGTGGATGGAAGGGGAAGGAATTTACCTTGCGTTGACACACTTGCAGCCTCTCACGTTCTAAAGCTATTTGGGGTGCTGGGGTGTGACAGCAAAAACAGTGGAGCATCAAAAGTGGAAGGAATAAATATATATTTCAATAAATAACAGTTAACTTAACTAAACCAAACTATGAAATAAAACTAACAATTAAAATTACCTATCAAACTTAAGAATAGCTTATGTGTTAATCCAGGGTATAAGCTATCTCCATTCTAAATTTCATTCAGATTCGTTCAAGTAGTTTTTGCGTGAAAGAGTAACAAACATCCATGCATCCATACTCACAAACTTTCACGTTTATAATATTCGATGGTCAGGATGATGATATTCACATCCGATGATCAAGATGGCAGAACTTATTTATTATTTTATTTGACGAAATGAAAACAAGAGGTGGTTCTATTTTGAGCAAATTAGATATTCTATTCTTTTCGACAGTGAACGCGACTTTTTTTAATAACCTCTTTGTAAAAATCCACCGTGGTCTGTACAAACGTGGTAAGATTATATTATACTTTTCTTATTTCCATGTCGGCGTTACAACATTGCGTGATGTTTCATTGTTCAAATCCATCCCGCCCACGCGGTGGTGCCTTTTTGAAAGAATTACATTGGAAATGACAGGAAATGATATAACGTGCCTATTTATTTATAAACTGTTGTACGTAACGTGGAAAGTTATATGAGTTTTGTTTTATTTGTAAGGTCTCTTTTATTATGTGGCAAAGGTTAAGGTTAATAGCTCGCGTGTATAATTAGTTGATTATATGAATTGCTAAAATAAATCAGTTTCCATATTACATATTTGTGCATATGAAAAAAATAATAGAAATTATTTATTGAAATTAAATGCACTCCACTGCAAATTGAAAAAACGTTGACTGGAAGAGATTGATCTTAACGACAAGTCCGCTCATTGTTGTAGTATTTATTTTGTATATATTTTGAGTACAATCGATATTTCAAATGATTTAAATAAATTAAGTATCTACCTACGGAGAATCCGGGGACTAACCACGATGCACAAGTTTATTTTTATTTATAATAACGCTTTGTGACGTATCGCTTTTTTTTTTTATTGCATAGGTATGCATTTGACCGCAATCCCGCCTGTTGCCATGCGTAGATGCGGTCGACGGTGTAATACGCATACCTAGAAGGTACCTGAGCCTGGTCGCTTGAGCTTTTCATATTGTAGATACTCAGGTACGAACAATGACGGTACCTCAGTCCCACGGTTGGTTGTCTGGTCCAGACCAGACAACCAACCGTGGCTGGATTTGTTGGAAAATTAACCTTTGGAACGATCAAATGCGCACGCACAACGTCTGAAAACCACAGGCAGGGTTGTGAATAGGCAAGCCGTAGGACCCGATCGTCATTGTAGACGCTCGTTCTGACCACGTATCTGGTAAAGTATATCATTCTGATAAAATAATAATGTTTTTTAATTAGCTAGAGCTAGAGGCACGGGCCTGTAAACTCCCTCCTTTGTGCATGCTATCTATGTAGTAAAAATAATATAACGTACAGATATAAGGTTCAACCGACCTCAGGTCGACTGATTCTGCATCTAAACTGCAGCTGAAAGGAATATACATTGAGCTTGCTTTCCTTTACTAAGTGGTATCTATACTTGGATCTATCCTTTGCTCGCGCATAGCTGGTTTACTTTTAATAAAACTAATGCTTTCTCAGTTCACTTCAGCCTCAGTATTAGGTATTTCGAAAACCGTTCTTATTTGATGGCTTTGAAAAATTATTCCTCTTTTATAGCGTAGTACTTAAATGTGATTGAATTCACTCACTCTGGCGTCTCAGACTCACTTAAGTGCATTCAAGTTGAACCTAAAATAAAACACAGTCATGCACATCTCAGTCTTATCGGTTTACTGCTATAAGGTTTTTTAGATGATTGTCTGAATACAGTTATTACTGCGGTGTTTGAAAATACTAGCATAACTATTTGTCCCACAGCGGAAATCAAACTTGTGACACCACGTTTTGCAGTTGGCTGTTCCGCCATTATGCCACATCGGTCTTGAGGAAATACAATCTAAATATATTTATAAAGAAAAGAAAGTCGTGTTAGTTACAATATTTATAACTCAAGAACGGCTGAACCGATTTGGCTGAAAATTGGTGGGAAGGTAGCTTAGGACCAGGAAACGGAAATAGAATACTTTTTATCCCGGAAAAGGTTTTCTTGGGGATAGCGGGAAGACGCGGGTGAAACCGCAGGGCACGGCTAGTATAGGATAAAACATTGTTCTGTTCAAATCGTTCGGTTCAACACTAATCTTCATCTATTGTGCATTGTTAGCGATATCTAACCGACGACCTATGAACAATTGTTTCGGGATTGTTTCAGATTAAACAAATTAAATTGAATAACAGTCGAGATTGGAGCTGTTGAAAATTGAATAGCTGTTTGAATAACGTTTGTTGTTACCATCCAGATCAAGTTTGTTAACATTTTTATTTTGTGATGAGGCTTTTTTGAATTTACTCTATACCAGGGATGGCGAACCTATATTGACCTACGTGCCAGGTAAAATTAAAAAAAATAAATATCTGTTGTTTTTAACCGACGAAAAAAAAGGAGGAGTTTCGCAAGTCAATATGTAATTTTTTTTTTAGCACTGATAGTTGATAGTACAATTAACTCTGTTACTATGACTTTAAATGTAGACTAAGGATAAATAAAGATTCGTTTTCTAAAAAAAATCGTGCCTGATATATTTTGTCCCGTGCAATCAATGGCACGCGTGTCAGTGGTTCGCCATCGCTGCTCTATACAATGCAATCTACATGTTATATAAAACTCAAAGTCCTGATTCATTCACTGCTCTTAGAGACAAGACATTTTTAGGGTAGCTTCTTTTGCACCGAATAAGCGAAAGCGATGGTGGCCAAACGGTTAGGTGTACAACTTACAAGACGCCAACACCGAGTTCGAATCCTCTCGGCCCCGCACCTTTGGCTTAATAAGTTACGTGCGGATTTGCCATCGCTCAAAACGGTGAAGGAAAACATCGTGAGGAAACCGGCATGCTCAAGAACTGCAACATTCAAGGGCATGCGACATCTACCAACCTGCACTGGGCCAGCGTGGTAGATTACAGCCCATACTCTCTCTCTGAGCGAAGGCCAGAGTCCCAGCAGTGGGAACGTGAAAGGCTGATAATGATGAAGGACTCTTTGTAAGTCAAACTGAAAATTAAATGGGTAATTAAGGTAAGCATGATACAATACTAACTTCCGCGCAGGTGTAGTCGCAAGGGAGCTCGTTTGTGCATTGATAAGTAACTTTTCTTTAGACAATATAATCATGTCTAAGATGAGAACTCTTTGCTTCGTAGCATATTTCGTAGTACGTAGACCTACGCTACGAAGTGCTACGTTCGATCACTTGGTTGCTTATATTACAAGCTACGCCTACGGTTCCTTATACATACCCACTGTTTACGTGTTATCCCGCAGGCACCCTTTTTAGGATTGTATTCATCATTATCAGCCTTCCACGTTCCCACTGCTGGGACAATATTATAGCCCAAATTCTCTTTCTGAGAGAAGGCCTGAGTCCCAGCAGTGGGAACGTGAAAGGCTGATAATGATAAGGTCAAACAGCTGGGTCTGGTTTCGTTTACGTTTATTTATTACGACGGCGTTGTATGTACTAGAAAATACCCTACCAATGCTAATTTCATTGTATCATTTACTCTTACCCAACCAATTTGTGTGAACCCTGCAAACACAACTTTTGAAAGTAGACACTAGTCGTGACCCCGTTGTTAATTAATATTCGCCAGATAACTTTTCGCAAGATCCCAGTCGGATAACAAGAAAACTGTGGCAATACAAGTTTGACTCTCCGGGATGACTTTCACGGATGAGTTCTTAATAACGTGAGTGCTCCGATGTCGACGTTGCGACACTATCCGTAGTTATTTTGGAGCATCGCGAGTTTGAAAAGAATCTAAAAAAAATAAAATGAAAAAACCCCCGACCCGATTGGCCCGATTTTCATCAAACATAGCTAATGGAACGCTCCCAACTAATTCATTTTTCAAACAAAAAAAAGTATAGTCAAAATCGGTTCATCCGTTCGGGACCTACGATGCTACATTAGGGCTAGCGCTTACATACAACTGTTGCATCGACCAAACTGTTTCGTCGAGTTGTGTACTTTTCGTGATTTCTACTCAACTGAACAGTTTAGTTGATGGAAGTGCGTATACAATCGATTGTATATCTTCTCAAATCGACCAGTCTTTATTCAGCAACGCTCGAGTCAATGTGTTTACAAACCATGTCAATTAACAACAAAATCGATATAGCTTTTTGGCTTTTTTGTCGAACAACTATCGAGTTGACTGTATGTGCGCTTTAATATATTCTTTTAAACATATGATACACAACAAAATAGTTGTTCAACTAAAAGTTGTATGTAAGCGCTAGCCCTAAGACACATACACACACACATGCACGCACGCACGCACGCACGCACGCACGCACGCGGACACGTTAAGCTGTCACACCCGTCGTTACAATAGTTTTTATGCTAGCACGACTTTGAGTTCTCGATATTTCGCCACTGTTGCAAGCGCCATGCTCACGAGAGTATGAAAGTTTCTGCGGAATTGATTGATGATATTATAACGGGCAGACGTAGGTCTATCTACTCGCTTCCCCTTAAGTTTTTTGCTTCTGATGACGTTACCATAGCGATGATGGCTCAGTATAGCGATGATGGCTCAGTGGTCGGCTTGCGATCCGTAGGACGTGGGTTCGAATCCTACAATGAGCTTGAGCTTTCGGTGAAGGAAAACATCGTGATGAAACCATAGCTTGGTGGTAGGGTATGTTCTAGTACTCGCCTGGCTAGCTACCACCCTCTTGTTAAGAATCTGTCGCCAAGCACCTATCGGTGTGTTCCGGCAGCCTCACTTGAGAGCCAGTTCCCAGTCCAGGTGTAGCGTGGCGCCATCTTCGATTACATCGTCACTTAACATCAGGTGACTTGTGGTCAAACGCTATCCTGTAATTAGTAAAAAAAAAAAGTTACCATTGTCGCCTAAGCCACTCACTCAGAACTCATTCAATTCTCGACACAAAACTCGCGGTATCCACTCGCGAATTAAAAACGTGTTTACACAACAACAACAATAACAATACCTTTAGCTCCTCATTAGATACCTGACCTAAGTTCTCATTAGAGATTTTGCTTAGGAATGTAGGTATATACATAATTCGACCTCGTACCTTTAGTGGTCAGAGAGCTATTTCGGTCATAAGCCGTTTTCCGGTCCGTTAAGCAATTAGGGCTCAAATAAAAGGCTGAGTTTGCGCCTAAAGTTCTTAAGCCTGCGCTTAATGCCAAAGGCCATTCTCGTGACCCGAGCTTGATTAGGATGTTGCGACCTCAATACATTGATACAATGTTTAAATAACTTTGAGGTGATATATTTATTTGATAAAAATATGTACTATAAGGATTAGGGATCCTTTTTTTTTGTTAAATATAATATAGCCTATGTCCGCCGCTGATAGTGTAGCTTTCCAACAGCGAAAGAATTTTTCAAATCGTTTTCTACCTGTGTTTTACCTGTCCTGATGTCTGTCATCAAATCTTACAAATTAATTATTATCAGTTTAGTTTAGAATTAACACTTGCCTCTAATTACTAAAATGTATCTGTTTATAATTTGGGTTTGAAACAGATGCCACGTACTTATATATGTTAGTTCTCAAGCTAGGTGTAGCGTGGCGCCACCTTCGAACACATCGTCACTTAGAATCTGGTGTCTTGTGGTCAAACGCTATCCTGTAAGAAGTAAAGAATTTCGCAAGATTTGCATGTGATGATGGTAACTTTGTTGGCAAGTCATGTATACATTTTTTAAGTAAATCTATACTAATATTATAAAGCTGCAGAGTTTGTTTGTTTGTTTGTTTGTTTGTTTGTTTGAACGCGCTAATCTCAGGAACTACTGATCCGATTTGAAAAATTCTTTCAGTGTTGGATAGTCCATTTATCGAGGAAGGCTATAGGCTATATTTTATTTCCAAAAAATTAGAGATCCGTAAAAAAATTGCTATTTTTTAACCCAAGGTATGAAATCGAAAACCTATTTTTACGTGCGCTGCAAAAACTATTGACAATAGAACAAAACAATGTATTACGGGTTTGTAGGTCCTATTAAGATCTACAAAAAAATCAGCGAGAGCATATGTCTAACTATTGTAGTTATGCCACAATAAGTGTTATTTTATTTTTAAAATTTAATTTTAATGCCGCCGCTAGAAAAGGCTCTTTATTTGTATCTTGGTATTAATCTTTATCAAAATAAATTACTTTATATTTAAAACTGCTTCAATCCCTTCATATAACTTTTTCAATTATTCAATTCGGACATTCCATTCGAAAGATATCACGAGTTTAAAAATGTAAGTAGAAGTAGAAAAATAAACCCGCTGCACCGCAGTGCCGCGGGAAACGCGGTGAGGTGAGGGGGGACCGAAGGCGGGAGAACATTCTATGAAATAGGTAAACTGCGGTCGCAATTTGCGAACTAGGAAGACCTTTAGCTGCGCGGTACAAACGCACGGTCAAAAAAAATTAGAATTAAAATAGGATAATGGATACAGCAGGTAACGCGGTGAGGGGCACCGAAGTGCGGGAATAATTTTGGAGTATGCGGAATATATACGCTTTCGCGCCTAAACTACTGAACCGATTTAAATGAAATTTGGTATAGAGATAATTTGAGCCCCGGGGAAGGACATAGGATACTTTTTATCGCGATAAACTGTAGCCCACGTGGGTGAAACCGCAGGGAACAGCTAGTGACATGATAAAATTACACATTTGACTTTGAACGATATATTTGTCTTATCGAAGCAATAAATACATTTAAAACATTGCAACACTAATAAAACCGTCCCGCTACACCAGCAAAGCAATTTCTAAAGTTGTAAGAATAATAAATATTCCAGGGGATATAAATAACCAAGAAAGTGTTGTACCAAATGTAAGTAAGAAGGGATGGTGTCATGTAATTCAAGCAATCCATCTTGCCGCGACACTGGCTACAGTAATCGGTGCTGAAACTTTTCACGATGGTTCGCGCTTCAAGTGTAATCGATAAAGGATTTTCGTCGATGTTGCAGAAATACTGATATTTGTTTTTGGGGTTCCGCACATCTGATGAAAAACTGAATCCTTATAGGATCAGTCCCGAGTCTATTTGTCTGTCTGTCTGTGTTTACATAGGATTTATTTTGAAGCATACTAGAAAATAAAATAAAATATTATTTAAGTGCAATATGTGTATCAAATAAGGGGGCATAAAAAGAAGGAAAGGGTTTTTGTAAGCGATACTAAGATGAGTTTAATATTTTAAATGGTGGAGTTTAAGGGATATTAATAGAAAGGAATCGATGGGCTCACTCGTAGTTTATATAGAAAATCTTAAACAAATTCAAATTCTAACAGGTCTCACGGAACATGAAATTGTTCAAAACCCTCTTATCGCGTGTTTGACTTGAATTTGACCGTTTTTTTGATACAACGAGATTACGGAACAAGTAAATGATCCACTTGATACTAAGTGGTAACCATTGCTTTTAACATCACAGAATTTGGAGACAAAGATTAAATTCCCTTTCTTTCTCTTTCTCATTATTATCTCAGTAAACAGTTTAGACAATTGAACTTAGCAATCTGTCTGGATTTGGCTTCACTTACCTATAAATTTAATCGATCTCAGTTATGTTCTCCAAAGTACCTTCAATAACGATACATTAAAGATATTTTCAGTTTTTTTACCAATTTTTTCCATTTCATGGATAACATTTCCAATTTTCCTTTCCTTTCCTTTCCTTTTTAAAACCTTATAGTAATTTCAAAAATAATTGTCGTCTTACCGTTTTGAAGTGATGCGCTTACCAACAAACGGCATTTTATTTTTATTTACATAGATAAGAATCATGTTAGCTTTACCTCATGAATACCAAGAGCTTGACTAATGAAAAGAAAAACAATACGTGTGGTTTTTACGGTTCTCAAACAATACCTACAATGAAATGTATTCGAATATATAACGAACAACAAAAACAGTTGTTTTGTTATAAATGCGAACATTTCGAGAATAATTCTGAACATTCCTATCTGAGCTCATTCACCTCTGACTTTTGTTTTATACTTATGAGCTGATGAATAGATGGAAAGGTTGGCGAAGAACATTTCGTAACAAAGAGTGTTACTTTCGTACGAACGTGTTATTTCATTGGTTATTTCATGCGGACTTACGGAACATATTTTGTTCAGAACTGTTTAACTTAGAAAGACGTATGTAGTTAGCATCTATGGAATTAATTTTATTTATAACTCTTTGCTATATATTTGTTTATTATTATGTTTTTGCTTGAAGTAGCTAAGCAGGCTATGTATTGGCAATACAAAACTTATACCATCTGTTCCGTGCGGTTTCACTCGTGTGAAATACAGTACATCGCAATAAAAAGTATTCTATATCCTTTTGCTGGATCCAAACTATCTCTATACCAAATTTCATCAAGATCGGTTTAGTGGTTTATGCGTCAAATGGTAACAAACAGACAGAGGGACAGAGAGAGTTCGTATATAATATTATATTAAAGTACTATGGGTTATGCTAACTGCACCCTATCGCTTTGCGTTATTTATTTATTCTAGTTCTTGACTAAATTTCATGAAA
This sequence comes from Opisthograptis luteolata, assembly GCA_931315375.2. NCBI lineage: Eukaryota > Metazoa > Arthropoda > Insecta > Lepidoptera > Geometridae > Opisthograptis > Opisthograptis luteolata. The sequence continues at coordinate 8,423,245 of OV928044.1, read as the reverse complement.
ATCTGTTAGCTTTTTTTCCATGAAATATTTGCATTTATTACATTAGTAAGATAAGTTAACAGAATAGGAGTTAGTATAAGGACTAAAGACGCGTCCCGCCCCGCGGTCTCGCGTGGTAGACAAAAATTTTGGCACCATGAAGTTTTCTATTTTCCCCCACATAAATCGTAGAAATTCGTACATAAATCTCCGGTGAACTAAAACCTTTTTGAAATCACATAGAAAGAAAAAAGAAAGTCGTGATGTTCCCACTAATATGTCTAAACTGGAAAAGTTACTTAGAGAGCTGAAAGAGTTTGTTTGTTTAGTTTTTCTTATGACTCACGACAAAGGTGGATGCTGCTGCATTATGAAAGTAAAAGACAATGCATGACGTACCTTTGAAAACTACATAATTGGTTATTTGATGGCTGTTCTTTCACCACACAAAACTAATGTTGTTTTTTTATGTTTCAGGTACGTATATCACCAGTATAATAAGGGTATGAAGTTTCATGATGTATTTTCCGTAAGTAAATGGGGTTTTCCCGACTAAAAAGCTTTTAAATTGGGCCCATTACGCCTGAAATTAAATTAAATATCGGTTTACTTTGAGTTTAATTGCATCGATTGTTGTGATTCGTGTGTTAAACGTTGACAGTAAGCCACGTTTTAACTGCCTCGAGTGATCGCCTATTTGTTTTGAAGAAGTGTTTGTCTGGAATATACCTTCAACTGCGGGCGAAAATGAAAATGCTGTACGAGTAGGTACTATTTATGCAAACATTCGATAGAACTTTTCCGATATATATATTTATTTATTAGACACAATACAACACCATTACAGCTAACGCCAAAGCGATGTTATAAGATACAGACACATACATACATATATATATTATACAAACAATTCCATTACATATTCCAAATTAATTAACAATATCATTTAATTTTACATCCTACAATAAAGTTGTTTCAATGCAACACTGTGCCACTTCTGTGAACTTCGACAGGCTACACTGGAAAATGTCAACCCTATCAGCAACAATATTGATAATCCGTATAGCTATATAGAGGCATGCTGCAGCAGGTTGGTATATGTCAAAACGCTGCCCAATCAAATAGCACATCATTATATTTCTGAACGTTATTTGCCTACTCGTGTAAGAGCTCCAAGTACGTCTTTAATATTATAAAAAGATCCATGAATACACGGTAATGAACGCATAAATACATAATTCCACGCCGATTGAAAACAAGTCGAGTCGGACATAAATAAGGTGCCCAAAAATCTTACGGAGTGAAAAACAGATGCTTGCATTTCTGAACGAGATGAATGTTTTATGTATTAACTCGTACTCTCGGCGAATTCATCTACACTTGAAAGATTTATATCGGACTAAATCTGGAGTTTACGGCGTACTCTTAAATGTCCCGATATATTTCTACGATGCAATTTTTACGTGAGTGCATAAGCATATCGGAGTGCGGTAGAGAAACAAGCAGTGAGTTTAGCCGGATTCCTTGGCCGGATTAAATACTACCGCTATTTAAAAATAGACTCTTTATCTGCTTTTTAAAGATTAATAAAGATTACTCGCGTTGTAGATGCAACTTTTTACTATCATTAGTTATTTTTTAGTAGTAACTAACCTGAAATTGGAGCTCATGCTCTAAAATGGTTTTTATGGCAGTATTAGGTGTAGCAATTATTATTGAATACTGATAATGAACAAATTATTTGGATTTATTTTTCAGTTACTTTTACTAAATAAGTAATTTTGTAATACAATATTTCTGAATATTTTTCTGGATCGGTCAAATGGTTGTCAAATTACGGTAATCCGGCAACAATCTTTCGGACTACTAGCCCGGACGTATTTTTCACTTCTAGACCGTACCCACTCCACATGTCTCCAATAAATCGACACACCGCACCCACGACAGCTATTTGAGCAGGTATTTCGATATTTTATTTGCTACATTTTTAAAATTCCGTGATTTCAATTTTCATTCGTATATTTTTAATACTGCTGATAGCTTTAGCTCAAAATGTTCATAGCGTTCACATCGCAAAACTATCTCCATGTCATTTACTAATGAAGTATGCAGTCGGAGTTTTTGTGCATCTTTTGTAATTCTACCTACAAAACTAAACAAAGAGCTGTGAATAATGAAATTACATATTATGAAAATGTGTATACAACCTGTGTGTGCCTGTGTGCATATTTCGAACTGCTCTCTGTAACTTAGCTCTCATTTATCTGGCTTATTTGTACCTTCTAACGCTGTGTGAAGGTTCAAATTTGTTCAGTTCGATGGTTCTTTCATGACATTTCAATGGCGGAGATAAAGTCGATAGGATTACGGATTTTATAATAATATATCATTGTGATGTGGTACTTTTGAAAATGATTGGCAATCATGTTCACAAGTGCAATCAATGATTGCATGTATGAGGCGAAAACATGAACATCGAACTTGAGCGAGTGATCCCAAAATACCCAATACTAATAGCCCTTCATTTTGGCCTTCCTCAAACTATGTTTGCAGTTTTGTGGCCGTCAATGTTTGTCCTTAATTTAATGTAGGTATTAATTTAAATCAAGCTAATAAAAGTGTTTCAAAAATACTGCATAGTTTCCTCTTTGAAGAAATATCCATTAGTATCTTATTGTATAAAATAGGGGGGTATTACTTTGATTTTGGTAACATATGTTTTTACGAATGTAGGCACTCATATCAATATATAAAAAAATTGCTAATACATTAAAATTCTCTGCAAATACACAATTAGGTAGGTATCTTTGAAAGTAAAATACGTAATTCTTGGCTAATTAAACTTAATTGGTAAAAAAGGAGAAAAAAACGCCTGGTTCCTCGAAATTATATCTTAGAACTGGAAATCTTTTAGGCAATCTTTTTAACCTGATTACCCTTTCGTTTTTTGTAAATTAGCTTTAAAGCCCGAGTTTTTCCCCGGTCGCCGACATCTACGATCCCTAAGTACATTCGTACAGTAAACCAGTCTCAAATAGTTTAATATTTTAGCAGGGCTTTGCGGTCTGTCTCTCCTTTACCGTTGTGTGTTTTGGATAACACACACACTTACTCACACTCACACATACACAGACAAACAAATAAATGTACAATTCACCAAGGAACACCATTTGATTTTTATTTGAGTTCTAGCTATGTCCCGTGGTTTCACCCTGCGAGGACTGCAGTTAATCGCAATATAAAGTATTCTACAAAAACATCATAGCATTTAGTTTTTTTGACTTTAAAAACTTTTCCAGACATTTTTCCAGTTTTCTCTACATAACGTTACTAGGACTACATTGATTATTTAAAAGCCAAATTGTTCGTCCCATATTGATACTAGTATAAAGGTTTTGATATTAGAACGAGTAGTAGTTAGGTACGTTATAATATACAAACTGCGTAGATAACATTATAGTAAAGACAGAAACTCACACCGCAGACTTGTTCCGTGTATATTTGTATGTATAGTGTCCCATGAACATACAATGTTATAATAGTATTGTACAGTAACGATGGGCGAATCTTCCGAGCAACAGTACAATCGAATCTATCTCGCTCCCCTTCCGAAACATCGAGATATTTTTTGATTGTTCCGATTCCACTGACTTCGCCTTTTATTCGTATATCGTGTCATGTTGCACTTGTCACCTGCACGAGTCCGACCGTTATTAATTCGGTTGTTTTGGTTCGAACTTACTCAAAGTTGACTGCGATTGAAAACCATCGAGAAACATCGAGGTTTTTTTCCACTTACGTTTGACCACAAGTCACCTAAACTGGAGTGACGATGTGTTTGATGTTGGTGCCGAGTTGGAGTGGAACTGCCGGACAAGCTGGTAGGTGCATGGTCACAGAATCCTTGTTAGTATAGCTAGCCAGGATAGCCCTACCAGAGAGCTATGGTTTCATCAACATGTTTTGCTCCACGGTAGCTCTAGCTCATATGACCTACGGGTTGCAAGGCAACGTTATAGCTTCAATTTGGAACACAGATGTTTGAACAATCGAAACAATCGACTAAAATATCTCGGACTCGCTCATCACTATTATATCGGTGTACAACATGTGGGCTGTAGTTGTGCATGCGGTTACGTGTGAGCCCAACTTCCATAGTAGATTGTCACTCGGTGTGTTCCCGATTTTCAGCATAATTGGATTGTGAATGTTTATCAATCTATAGTAATATGATAAAGAGATAAAGTTTATTTGTGAGTTTTGATGTTGGCGGTTATTTTTGGAACGGTACGATTTTGATGATACTTTCACTGTTCGAAAGCTACATTTTTCAATGTACAAATATTTGTCCCATATCGGGAATCAAACTCACGACTTCACACTTCGCAGTCAGATACTTGCCCGTTGCACCACAACAATTATTGTCACATGAAATAAAAACTTCTCGTTGACAGTCGCTGACAAACAAACCTCAGTCTTGACAGTTAATTTAATTTACCGTCTAAAGTTAATTGTTAAAGTTTGGAAGAAGAGCTATTGTTGTAAGTACAAAACAAGGGGCATCAATATTTAATGTATACATGTATACTAGTGACCTGCCCCGGCTTTGCACGGGTAGGCAAAGATTTTGACATCTGGAAGTTTTCTAAAAGCCATTAAAATGTGTGATATATAAAATCAACATATTTAAGTTCCCAGTCCCCAATAGTTTCCAATTCCCAGTCTAGGTGTAGCGTGGCGCCATCTTCGACCACATCGTCACTTAACATCAGGTCACTTATGGTCAAACGCTACGCTGTAAAACGTAAAAATAAAAATGTACTTGACATTTTTTGCTTATTATTAGCAAAATAAGTGTTGGAATGAAACAAAGTTGGGTTAGTTCCACAATATAATTTTATTACTTAAAACAGCTTTTAACATTTTTTTTTTATATGAGATAGGTAAGCATTTGACCCCAGTCTCTCCTGATGGTAAGTGATGACGAGGCCGAAGATGGAGCATGCTTGCCTAGAAGATACCTATTCACTCTTTACTTGAAGGCTCCCAAGTTATACTTATCGGGAAACAAAGACGCTGGCAAGGTGTTCCACTCCTTCGCCGTTCGCATTATAAATGTGGAAGCGAAACGTTTTTATTTGCTTGACTTGTCTCCGCCCCGAAAAGCAGAATGAGTATTCAAACATTCGAAAAATTTCCGAAAAAATAAAAACAGTGGAATGTGAAAGTTAGTAACTCTGTTTCTTTGTTACTTTGCAAGCTTAAACCGCCAAACTGATCTTGATGGAATTTGATATGGAGATAGTTTGAACCATAAGGAAGGACATAGGATACTTTTTGTTGCAATAAAACGTAGTCAACACGGATGAAACCGCGCGGAACCACTGTAGGTGTTGTGTACATGTCAAACATACTTTATACGCAATGTATGTAACTAATTAAAAGTGTCCCACTTCTGTTTAACTCTGGTGACAATGACATAATTAAATTCACTTGACCTACTTTGTAGGGCTCTCATTACACGTCAAAATGGCGTAAAATATGTTTTACGGTAAACGTAATGATTGCTGTTGGCTGCTTGGTTGTTATTGGGCAATTAACTTGATGGCCCATTATTGTTGTATGTTTGCTTACTTAATTTTAGTGCTAAGTATAATTCCATTATAACTTTCCGTTTCGTCTGGCCTTTTAACATACAATCTTAAATATCATACATCATCTGGCACTGGGCTGGAACATTTGGCTGGAGCGTTTTATCACAAGTCACCTGATGTTAAGCGACGATGTAGTCTAACTCTAAGGTGTCGCCACGCTATACCTGGTTTGGGCACTGCCTCCCAAGTGAGGATGCAGAATACCCCGTACCTGTAGATGCTTGGCGACAGATTTTTAACTTGAGAGTGTTGCAAGCCAGGCGAGCAGTAGCAAGGGCCCTATCACCAAGCTTTTCAATTCGATGTTTTCCTTCACCAAAAGCTCAAGCTCATTGTAGGATTCACTAACACTAATCCATCATAGCTTCAATCGCTTCATTATTAATAATAACGCCCACATAACCACATTGCTCTGACCTTTAACCGTTCCCTGTAATCTAGAAAATCTAGACTACAAAATACGCTAGAATTGCTCCTGTATCTAGAATTAGATACAGGGAATTTCTAGGGTATTTTGTAGAAATCTATGCGGATCGGGTATCCCACAATACCTAGACACGAAATAAATGAAACTTTATTTGTTTACATAAAGCTAGTATCATGGTTGGTTCATCAACTTATATCATCATCATCATCATCATCAGGCTGTATCAGTTTAATGCTGGACATAGGCCTCTGCCAAGATACGCCACTGAGCCCGGTCTTCGGCTTTTCTCATCCGACCACTGCCAGCCACTCGGAGCAAGTCGTCGCTCCACCTTGTCGCAGGGCGTTCTACGCTACGTTTGCCAAGTCGCGGTCTCCACTCAAAAACGCCCCAATGGTTGTCGGTTCTGCGGCTTATATGACCAGTCCACTGCCACTTCAGCTTGCTAATTCTGTGAGCTATGTCAGTCGGTGACCCTAGTTCTCTGACGGATCAGCTCCTTCAACTTATTTAAGAAAGTCTTATGTAAAGTATCTTGGTAATATTGTTAACAGTAAAATACATACAATGTATTTTAACAATTACTTGAGCTTTTTGTTATAGGTTTTTTTTTTACTTCCCACAGTGTAATCTATACACTTGATAATAAGCGAAGATAGGATCGAAAATGGCGCCACGCTATATACCTGGATTGGGAGCTGGCTGCTGGGGCTGCCGAAACACACCGATAGGTTTTTGGCGACAGATTGTAAAAAAGATTTCTAACTGAGGTTTTGCAGGACCGGCCCATGGGTTGTAAAAAAAATCCTGTTATTGAGCTTTAATGTTTATGTTGTAGTTTGTTCAATAAAAGCACAGCTTATTAAATGATATCATCAACATCATCATTCATCGTTTATAACCTTATCCTCGAGAGACTAGTCTTTTTTCTTATAGAATTATTTTCCTACGTATATACCGAACTCAAGTTATCAGTCGTATCAATTTATCAACTTCAATTTACAAGCAAGAACTGCTTGGGCCAACGTCTTTCTCGCGGCAACTAGTCAAGATCTGTCGATAACCTAATTCGCCTTTTGACGTTTTTCGACGAATTTTCGAATCAAAAATAATTTAATGGGAACGTAATTGGGATTTCAACGCGAATGGACTTAGTGAAAGCCCCGGCGAAATCGTCTCTAATGGCATCATAAGCGGTTTGCTCCGGTGAAATAGGTATCCAATTTATTTCGCCAAGATAACTCGTTGTTCTCAAAATTGAATGAAAATGTCGGGGCAGTGAAGCTGTAGATGTAAATATGTTTGAAAGCGTGTGCTGCTAAGTTTATCTTCGCAGCAAGCCAGAATTTTGACTCTTTCTAAACGTGGCCGTGGTATACAGATATAATATCGATTTTCATTTCCAAAGAACTTTGTTGGCGCTTACAGATAAACGACTCAGCACAGTCATACTTGGATGGGTGACCGTTTAGTAGCTGTTTCAACCGAGCGCTACTTAGGTACGTTAAGCTCTCAGTCCCGGCTGTACAATCGTAAAGCCACGTCTAGCGGCTTGCAGACTCAGGCACTACAGTTAGCTCATACGAAACAAGAAGAAGACCGTTAACATATTTCCAATTACCCCCAGCCTCTTAGTGAACGCCACAGTGATTATGCCATTCCACTCTGCCCCGTAAATACTTAATGCTATCTCAACAAACGCAGCTAAGCACACACGGATAATTATGATTCAAAAGCACGTTTCAAAGCACCTGCACGAAGCGGGTTTGCGGCGCAGAGAGACCCGTTATCGATTTTCCGCAGTCCCGCGGCGGGAGGGGAAGCGGGGCCTCTCAGCTGAGCACAACGAGGGGATCCCCCTCCCCTTTCTCCCTGTAAACATAAACACAGGCCCCAGTCTCCAGGATCGACATCCGCCGAGGTGAAATAACGACTCTGAATATTTATGAAGCCTTCGTATCAGGGATTAAGAATCGACTTTTCTAGGTCATCAATTCGAAAGGCATTTGTTTTGGGATAAGCTGGTTAGGATAGGGATCTTTTGGTTGGACTCTTGTGAATAGAGATTTATATAGTTTATTTTTAAGTGTAACGTTGAGGTTTCTATGTATATTAAAATTGTATGCCCTTCCCGCTACAGTATAAATTTTAATATTAGTGCATTAAAAAAAACCGCTAGTATTTGTTCTATGTCTGAGTGTTGTATAACACAGATTAGCGTGGTATCTGTTGCCCTTGATACAAGAAATCCTACTTATGGTGAGAGTTTATACTCGTATAGGTATGTGATTAAGTGGGTGTCATTATTTTTTTTTTACATTTCCGCTTGCTAATTGCAGCTTCGATCCGTCATCTCAGTTTCGTATAAACGAATTTTACTAGTATTTGTGGGTGACGTCACCGCTTGGTTCTGACGGAAGACCAGCTGATTGGGGACAACCACCCAATTAGAAATATGCTGAGTTTGTGGCGAAAATAATAATAACTAGGCGCCCACGTTTTTACGTACTTGATTATAGTATTTGTTTTTTCCTTAATGTTTGTGTCTATTTACGTACGAACTGTGAAAAGTTTAGGTAGGCTTTATCAAAAGGCCGTAATTAATTATACTTAACGTTAATAGTATTGTGGAAACATCATCGTCACCTACTCATGTTGAAATTTTTGCATTTCGTCCGTAGCCAATATCTACTGCCCAAGTATTTTACTTTCTCGTGAAAATTTTACCCCTGTTTCAAACGAGAGATCGAATCGGTTAATTTTAAATTGGTTGAATTTAATTACGGAATCAGATTGAAAAAAATTAGGTCGAGTGCCACTTCGACTGGCAATTAAGCTGAAAATGATCTTATATTATGTGCGCTATGCATATCTCATAATGTTCATGCAATTGTGACTACGCAATGTAACTACTTAGATGGTGTTGTCAAATGAGGCACATACTCGTATTATACACTAAGTAATAACTACCATCAATTTAATTATAAGACTAATATAAAACACTTATTCAAAGGCAAAGGCTTCTGAAAAAATAATTACAATCATATAAAAAAAAATTGCAAAGAAAAGACATTGAAAACTGTGTCCATTGCTGAAGGTGCTTCTCAAATTACGCCACCAATCTCGATCTTCTCAGCCAATCACTTCCAGTCACTATGAAGGATCATTTTCACTAGTTTCATGGAACCAACAGTGGAACTAGAATGATCCACTTTGCGTCTAACGTCACATATTGAAAATGCTGGACGTAAAATGTCTACATTATGAGAATAAATGTGTTAAGAATTAAGCTCTTGTTTGTACAGCCATATTTATTTAATTTGTTAGGTAAATTGATTCGTCGATTCGTTGGGCGTTCGTAATATGTTTTCATACAAAGAGAGCAATCAGTGAAATGAACCACATAATAACCGAGTTCTCAGTCATGCCTAATTTTCGTTATTAATTAAAATCGCCTCGCTCGAACTTTTTTCACGTTTTACCCCATTAAGCATAAACTTTTTGTTTCAAAGCTTGTGTTTGTTTTAGAAAATATTTCCTAAGCGGTAATAGACTACTTATTAGTCCACTACTGCCTGAATACCTAAGGTAAAGATATTCTAAAGTGATTAAGTACATGTTATAGAGAAGCTGGAACCAAATTTCAGAAATGAGCAAAACACGTTTTGTTTGTATTTCAGAATGAATGCATAAAATACATACAGATCTGATTTAAATATGGTTTTATTTTGCTTGAAACAATAAGCTTAAAATTGCATGAACACTGATGTTTTCATAATTTTAATGAAACGAATATTTTGTTCTCAGGCATTTTTCATTAATAATATTTTATAGTTTTCATCGAAATAAGCGAGGACTGAATATTTTTTGCATGCATTTCTGTACGTAGCTTATAGAGACCATTTTTTAATCTGTAGGGGAAAAATGTAACTTAACATTAAAATCGATATAGATGTGATGATGAGATGAGGTTTTACGAAAAATTAATGAGGTCATTGGTGTGAGTGTATGTGTTTTATATAAACAATACATTTTCTTAGCAAATGGTAAGCGACCGAACAATTTTGTTTTCAAATATATGAATACGTGTAATATGTAAATTATGTATATAAATCAACTTTCATAACTTTGATTTTTTGGAGTCGTGGGAGGCCATTGGTGTGGGATGCCGCTTGCGTCAATATATTATACTTAGCGTTCCTTACGTTCAAAACCCGTCAGGGCCCTTATTCAATATGGCCATCTGAGCACGTAACGCGGGCGCGTTACGTTATCTGCGTGAAATGTCGTCACACGTTATTGGCAAGGAATCTTGATGGTCATAGCAAATATGGGTCTTTGAATAGTGGTTTGACACTGAATGACGGAGCACCTCAAATATGCAAAATACATATTTCTTCCGTTCGGGGTTGAAATTATGGATCTATAGGGACTAGAAGCTTTTTTACTAGGAGTTTTCAAAACGCCGTGTGATCATAGAGCTGACGTAAACTGAAATATAAAATCCCTATTATATATTTAATACTAGCTGTTCCCCGCGGTTTCACCCGCGTGGACTACAGCTTTATGCATGCAAAATCTCAGCCCGATCGGTTTAAAATAGACAAAGTTTCATACAAACTTTCATCCCCTATTTATCCCCTTGGGGGTAGAATTAATCAAACTCCTTTTTTAGTGGATGCCTACGTCATAACATCTACCTGCATGCCAAATTTCAGCCCGATCCGTCCGTTATATATATTTAGATTATAAATGCGAAAGTAACTCTGTCGGCCTGTCTGTCTGTCAAGCTCTCATGCCCAAACTACTAAACCGATTTAAATGGATTTTGGTACAGAGATAGTCTAGAGCCTGAGAAAGGACATAGGCTACTTTTTATCGCGATAAACTGTAGCCCTACAGCTAGTAGACGATATATTTACTAATTTCAACGTGATAATGTCACTAACTTTGTGGGCACTCTACCTGTAGAAAGCTAGCTAAGTGCAATGTTTTTGTTTCCGTATAAACTTTAATATCCCATTAACCTTTAATAGTACCCCCCGTACTATCAAAGGACCCAGAAATTACCCAGAAATTTTCATGTTTCTTTAAGCAGCGGTTGAGGTTGTGTTTATGGTATTGTATGTAGTAGTAAATTAGTCAGGACTTTGAATTTTTATAACTTAATTGTTAGGTAATATAATTAGCATTGAAATATATAGTTATGTACTTCAATGATAGGTACTTAACTTGTTCAATGTTTATGTTTACAATATATATAAAACTTTATTTGATATAAATATAACAAAGCGCGCTTTAAGCCTTTTTAAAGAAATAACAAAAAGGTTAGTCGACATCACCGGAAACCGAAGAGCTGGCAGCTACCTCGGACAAAGAATTAGTCTAGCCATTCAAAGGGGGAACGCTGCCAGTATCTTCGGTACCTTGCCTAAAGGGACTTCTTTTAATAATGTATTTTAGTTATTAGTTTAGATTTATTTGTTTTTATTTCTTTGTTATGGTATATTATTTTTAGTTTGAAGTAATAAATGATATACAAAAATATTTACTATGACGATGAACTAAAAAACCTAAACTAATTAAAATTTTGATGTAAATGTAATATGTCAATCCTATCCAACTTTTTGTTACCTAAATAAATATCTAAGACTCGAAGTAGGCAAGTCTGCAAAGTTTCAATTGATAATACACTTAAAAGTAAGTTGTTTAAGCTATTTACTTTTGGAGTGAATCAAAAATGAAGACGGTATTGAAAACGCCTACAACATATGATATTGAATCTATATTACCCAAGGATGCATTATGCGTATTACATATCAAACTTAACTCAACCATAACATTGTTTTTGCATTGTCAAGAGCGATGGTGGCCGAACGGTTAGGCGTGCGACTTACAAGACGCCGACACCGAGTTCGAATCCTCTCGACCCCGCACCTATGACTCAATAAGTTATGTGCGGATTTGCCAAAACGGTGAAGGAAAACATTGCGAGGAAACCGGCATGCCCAAGAACTGTAACATTCAAGGGCATGCGACATCTACCAACCCACACTGGGCCGGCGTGGTAGATTACAGCCAGAGTGTGGGCTCTCTCTCTGAGAGAAGGCCAGAGTCCTAGCAGTGGGAACGTGAAAGGCTGATAATGGTGATAACATTGTTTAAAGAAAACTGTCTTGAGAGAATAAAAAATTTTAATAACTTATAAAAAAAGATATCGTTCTCTAGTGAAGTATTCATACCTCCAAAAACGTATTCCCCCATAATTAATGAAACTAACGTGTAATATGTAAGCCCAGGTAGCTCTTAACGTTACATACAAACCCAGAGTTTACAACAAACTTGCTATATTCCATTACAGTCTATCCTTAGTTACTGGTGAATGGTATCCAAGGGAATAAGCTTAATACCTAGAAACACTACCTTTAGCCACAGAGTAAATAAGTATAGGTACTTATCTACTCATAGCTCTCTTTAGCCCCAGCTTTCCATCTTATGTGGTTGCCATAATCGAGGCTAACAGTTCATAATACTGATATAATCGATTATGTTTTTTTTTTACTATTTACAGGGTAGCGTTTGATCACAAGTCACCTGATGTTAAGTGACGATGTGGTCGAAAAACTACATTAAAAAACTATTATTCTTTTTATTTAATTTACTAAATTTGTTACTTACTAATCGAATACCGTTACTATTTTGTTTTATTAATTCTGGATTCGTTATGTCGTTAGTTTGTTATCGCGCACAATGCACTATGAGCCGCCAAGTGTGTCACGTAACTACTATAATCCGGGAGAAAATTGCGACTCAAATGTCAGAGATAAATTTCTTTACTACCACACTAGTTACATTCATGTACGTACGTGGTACGCTTTGTCTTTGTCCGCGACGCGAACAACAATCGATCAACAAATCAGTAGATATCTGGACACATCTTTATACTCGAATGATTCAATATGTTTAACCGCCCTCCGCCATTTGTTTTATTTACACTTTGGCTTATGGTTGTGATGACGCCATGGCATCAGTACCTACTTTAAGAAGTGTCAACGTCACAAGTGGTTCTTGGGCTTGCTGATTTCCATTACTGTTTTGAGCGATGGATCGTTCAATACTTATTAGTCACATTAGGTGCTAGCCGAGATTCCGTGCATTTGTTAACGGTAGACCACCACAGCTAGCGTTTTAATTTAACATAATTACGCGTATATCACAACACAACAATGAAATTAATCCTAACTTTAGCCATTCGTTCAGTTTTAATAGACCATCGCGTTGATATTATCACCCAAAATTAATAAAGCTTAATGCCATGGCGGGATTGCTCTGCTATCGTAAATTAGGTACATTATTTTGATAAGAACGTGGAGAACCAGTGCTATGAAATGTTATCTATTGTTTGATCGCTTGGAGAATGGTGAAATCAAATCGGTGCTTTTAATATACACAAGTACCAATAACACCTATTATCTTTCTTGAGTATGATTGTAGAAAATGCTGGTGAGAATTTATACGAAGGACCTTTAATTAAATAAAAATGACTGTACCAATCTAAGTGAGTAGGTATAATTTGGAAGGGACTCTTTGCTCAAAATAAGATAGATAATCCAGTCTGTCACCTACCTGACACTCCCACACGTACGTTTCTTCAAGAGGGCTCAGCAAGGGAATCCTTTAGTCGGCACTAGAGGGTTGGCAGAGCAAATGTTTCATAACACCATCTAAACTGGCACAGCACTGCGAGAACGTCTCACACAACAAATAGGTACTGCACGGCAGTGAAACGAGTAAAAACACTGGTCTATTCACGGAATAGTTTGTCAAGATGATTGAGGACGCGACCGAATGTAGTAGCACCAGCACCAAGTTTGAACTGGTCTATCCGCTCGCGTAGAGGGCGCGCGATGCGTCGCCCGTCAATTCAAAACGACGGTAGTCGTAGAAAAGCGGATGGAAAACATAAATTATCTACCCTCTAAAAATGAGCAAAGATCCAACAATCTTATTATATCCTGGTACATGACCTTTGTGTAAACAGAGAGTTTTTTTTTAAGTATAGTGTTTGATGACAAGTTATATAATCTGCCACCAAGCATCTATCTATCGGTCTGTTCCGATAGCCTCTCTTATCAATCTCAATCCAGGTGTAGCGTGGCGCCACCTTTGACCACATCGTTACTTAAAATCGAAATGATAATGTGGTGATGCCCATAGGAAGAACACACCAATGACACGTAGAGACGTGTTTTTTTATGGTGGAATGGTGCCTGCGGCCCTTTGGGAAAAATGTTGGTGTAACCGTAGAGCACAGCTAGTAGTTTAAAAGCCACTATGCTATCGCTATATTTACATGACATGCAATAAATTATGTATAATTTATTTCTAAGCGGTCTTCGTTTGCGTGTGCAGATGTACCGTTCCAAATGTATTGAAGTGCATTAAATTTATATCGCTCATAAATCGTAGATAAAATATTACTGCTAGATTAAATTAAGGCAATGAAATGGATTTAGAGGTCATATTAGACTCATAATGCTCTCGCAGTTATGTATAAAGGCAGTATATTTCGATTTCTTACTACTTACGTGCGGGTTGCGAGAAAATTGTACAACACATACCAACATCTTACTTTCTTATTTATATATGCCATTAGTCCACCGCTGGACATAGGCCTCTCTCAAGACATGCCACTGAGTCTAGTTTTCAGCTTTTCCAATTGCTACCCACCACTCTGCGTATATCGTTACTCAACCTATCCAGAGGGCGTTCTACACTACGTTTGCAGAGTCGTGGTTGATTAGGACAAATAAGCAGGTACCTTATAAGATACTAATGAGAATGGAGACTAGACGCCGCGCCGTCGTCACAGTGTTTGCACTTGGATACTTAGATTGATATTAACATGTCTATTGAATTCAAGCTCCATTTTTTGGCCCTCAATATGTGTTACACAATTGTTTTCCAATGTCGTATCCACTAGAAAAGTTTTACATTATAGCCAGAGTTGAGCGCTATTGCAATACTGGTTCGTTGAGCCAAAATACCCCACATTCTGCAAGCAGGTGCAAAGTAGGCTAAGTGTTTTGACAATATGTACTGCAAAAATATTCTCACTACGTAAGCGTGACGATAGTTGGCAGCACGAACCAACAAATATCTACGACTTATATCTACGACTCTTGAGCTCTCAATAACTTTACAAAGTGACGTCATCCTGCGGAAAAACGGTTCGTCTGAAAAATTAGAAGCTAGCTAGCGAAGAGAATACGTATTTGTGCTATCCTTCTTCCACTGTTGAAGCCGTGCAATTCGAAATTTGAATTTTTTAAATATTCGTAGCATTTTCTTTGATAGCATTCCTAGTTGATTTCTGAACGTATATATATTGACAGTTTACGTGGGTAGATTAAAAATTAGTTTTTGATATAGTTTTCTCAATGCAGTGAGGGTAGTTATATAGTCGTATTGCCGCTCACTGGTTCACATACCAGTCTCAACCGATCTCTCAACTGGACTTGCAACCCACGTTTATTTTGTGAAATACTTAATACATTCCAAGCACTGAAATATCGTCTTCATCGCAGCCCCAAGCACTCTAGGGCTTCAACAGTGGTGTGCGGACAATCACTAGTTGCACCTGAACTGTGTGTAGTTCTAATTTGGTGGATTTAGGACGGCGCCATCACACGAGATCCTGAGCTGGACTATGGTGAGTAGGCTTACGATATATTACGATCTCTCACTGTGTTGCATCAGGGATATTTAATAGTGGTTCTCTCGCATTTGGGCATCCCCCCAAAATTAAAACCCGCTCCCTCAAATCGCGGGGAAGCGCGATAACATCCACAATAGAAGACTTAAACCAAGTTTACATTAAGAAACTACGTTCATGCATGATGGAATTAATTTCACAACATAACAAACCTTTTCTGTCACAGCGACCACGCCACCAAAGGATTCGAAGCAAAGCATATTGTTTTTCATGTACAAAGTAAAGAAAAGAATGTCACGAATTATTTTTACCAGAATTCCAACGTTGATTTGCCATTTTCGACGTAAAACTCTGTCATAACAACAATCAACAATTCAACACACATGTCTGCTCAGCGCAAACGCTTTCGCAACAGTTTTGTCACGTTTTACATGGTGAAACTAGTCGCATGACTCGAAAAAAATGCGGGGGTCGCGAATGTAGCTTGAGTTCATAAAACTAATGCATGCATGTTAAAACCTAATAAAATTATCAATTTACACGTGAATCTATGAGTGAAACAAATATTGCGTAGATAGTTTCGTAATGTGAATTCGGCATAGGTAAAAATAACTTTGAAATTAGATTCCTGGAGAACAGCAATATCGGTATTTGAACGTCTCAATACTTGATTTGACATTCTGTAATTGACGTTTCGTATTTTCAGAGTTCCAAGTTTTCAATTTTAATGTTTTTACGTTTATTGAATTCGTAAATCAAATGAGAACAAGCCTTGAAAACTGTGTACTACTTTTTTTCTTTAACTATTGACCATTGATTGTATATTAAAAAATAATGGCGTACGGTATGTACGGGTACGTATGGCGCGTTGGTAAGCGCATCACTTGAGAATGGAAATTTTTTTTTTAGATATTCCTAATTTTCAGATTGAGTTTTTAGGGGAAATATAGAAAAGTTGTCTTTCAGTGACTAATTTTCTATGGAATTTTTGTATGAACTCTGAGAAATTGTTTGTTTAACTGATTGACGAGACGAACATGTTGTTTGCCTGGCGTTTAGTGCCAGCCAGACTTTTGAACTTCAACAGTTCAAAATACTACGTAGCAATGCACTGCGCTCGTCCTGAGGTATTAGATGATGATGATTGTACATAGGTGCTTTTTTAAACAAACGTTATAACGTATTCTCTCGGGCGCCGTTATGAAGTGCGTTGTAAATTTCCACTGATACTTGTCTGACATAATGTAAGGGCTAAGTGCGTAGCTTAATAAGAATTTATGCTTGCTACAGTTACATTCCAACCTAAAAGGTCACGGGGTTATGATAATAAAACCGAGTTTTATTATATATTCGCCGTCAGGGCATTATGATCCACTCAGTTTTAACACAACGTAGCTGCGCTGCGAAATCTCGGAAGTCTTAAAATGTTTGTTGGGAATATTTTTCATCGAAATTTTACGCGCGCCGTGTTCTGTTTGGGCGAATTGAAATATTAATTTATCGCGTTTTAAGTTTATCGCGCAGCAGATGTTAATTATTTTTCAGTTAATTTGTAAACGGATATCGTGATACATATCATTATGAAAATTGGCTTTCATCGTTGAGCCAATTCGTGTAGGTACGTACGGTCAATATAGCACTAGCAGTAGTCGATTGCACTTATTTTTCGTGGCTTAGGTCTTATAGCGTTAGACCGCGAGTTATCAGATGTTTAGACGATGTGTTCGATAGTGGTGCCACTCTACATCTGGCTATGAAAGTAAGGCACAGATAAGGGTTTCGCGACTGATTTTTTACTTTAGATTAGTAGCTAGGTAGAAAAAACAGGAACAAAACGGTCGAAAAGTAATTATCGGGTGTGATCAAATTAACAATTTTCTCCATGATAACTGATTGAATTGGAGTGTCTTCACGGCAAGGCCAAGCTCTTTTGTCATCTAAGTAGTCTGATAATAGTAACCTAGTAAGAAAGCTAGTTCTACCACTCTATTTATACAATGTTTAATTAACGAACTCATTAGGTTGTACAATATTCTAGCTAGGAGCTGTCGCGCACAGAACGTTTAACCGCGCTATATTGCGAAGTCACACGAGAGCACCAAACCCTGTTTTTGAAGTCAAGAGTTGCTAACTCGACTCGCGACTAATACCTTACCTAGTGTTTGGTAACTCGACCCGACTGGAGAAGTTTAGGTTCTTGAAGCAGTAAATACTTATCTTGTTAGAGTTCCGTACATCCGATGATATAACGAAACCCTTATAAGATTATCTTGCCTGTCTGTCCCTCTGGCACACGCTGAGTTTGTTTTGGTTGCTAGAACATGTTGTTTCACAGTATAACAAAACGTGCTCCACTGTTCTCTTGTATGCAATTGCCGATACAAATGATTGTCTGTGGCTCCAGTATGACTTTCTCTTTCTTTAGTTTTACTGTTTGTAGCTCCAGTCTTACTCTCTGTGACTCCAGACTTACTATCTGTCGCTCTAGTCTTAGTATCTGTCGCTCCAGTCTTACTCTCTGTGGCTTCAGTCTTACTGTTTGTGTTCTTGTGGCTCCAGTATTACTGTCTATTGCTTCAGTCTTACTGTCTGTGTCTCCAGTCTATTAAGACCCCAAAGGCCTACACGACTGGAGTTGTAAACTACTGTATATAGACCTTACTAAGATTCAGTTAATGTACTTATATACTATGGCAGAAGCCTTTGGAACAAGTGTTCTTTAAGTTGTTAACAATGGTTACACGTGTGGAGGGGAACTTTTGTAACTAGCTATATAAAATCGAAGGGGCTGACAGCTACTCATACGATATCGGTAGAGGGTAGAGCCAGACGTCACGTTGTTGCCAACTTTAGTTATGGAATAATGTTACTAGTTTGCTCACAGAGTTCGTTGGCCACTTTCTTTAGTGTTTCGATTTATTGAGGTTTCTGTAGTGTGTGTTTTTACACATGAACATAAAGGGATAACACTTTCTTTTCTACGTTAAACGTTGCTGTGTTTTGTGTTATAATGAACACCTAAGAGTTCGATATAAATAGGGCACAAGATGAGATTGATTGCTCATAAAGTCATCTTTTCAGCACATTCAGAGGAGCTTCCAATTAAATTTTTAGGAATCATGACTTTGGTTTTGGTAGTATCTGAATTTAATACTTAAACCTTAAAATGCTGTTATTGGTTGTTGTTATAATTTAATGTTGGCCATATTATAACGTATCTTATACTTATGTAAACACGTTGAATTAAAATCTTTTTCAAAATCTTTTCACGCTGATATAAAATGTTCTGTTCATATGTTAGAACGTAATGAATGTAAAGTTCATTAAAAACGTTTTATTTATTCATTGCGTATGCGTGCACATTTATTTTATGGAGGAGGCAAGCTAAAACACGATGGCAAAGAATCTCAGTTTCGCAGTGAAGCAAACCCTTAGTCAAAATAATCTTATCTTACTTAGTCTTTGCAAGAATGATACAATTTTCCAAAGGTTGCCGTAATGTGACGCAGTGCCAATTGCCATCAAATTATGTAGAAACCGCTGTCGTTTGCCTTTCTATACTCTTTTCGACGCTGCTGACGCAAAATCGATTCTGTTTTTCGTGGTAAAAGCAAATTCAATTCTATTGTACTTATCCTGTACAGTAAACACAATCTGAGGCAGTAATTTTTAGACAGGGAAGTAAATATTTTTTCGTTGCCCAAAAGTTTCTAAATTTGTATAAATTTTACAACTAAATATAACATGTAATAGAACAGTAGCTGAGCCGTAATGTAAATACTTCACAAATTTTATTTACTTTGTTACTTATTCGCGCTGTAATGGCTAAACGTATTTGAGTACAATATGAAATTTGTCTAGCTTATATCAATGAGCTTATTCCCTGGATTAAGACATAGGCTACATTTTATCCCGGAAAAAGGTTCCTACAGGATAGTGGGCAAACTGCGGGTAAACTGAGAGAACAATGTTTCGGAACTCTAAATTTGACACTGTATTAGTATATGGAACGTAGACATAGTACCAAAAGTCCTTGCAATATACATAGTATCAACCATAGTTGTATAAAAGTAGATAGATAAATATACCAATAAAAATACGTATCTTGGATCAATGCGACACGTATTTCAGGCCTAACGTCGGGTCGGTCGGGCCAAACTTGCGATACAACACAAATCTTGTTAGCCACATCGCCCAAGGCGCAGAAATAGGCTGGAAGTAGCGGGAGAATTTGTAATTAATCTTTTTATTGAGTTTACTTAGAAATTAATGTTAAATACAAGAAAAAACAGACCGTTTTCCTTATTGGTCGTGCCTTTGTCACAAACAACTTGCTTGCTTTTTCTTCAACGATACCTGTTTTAATCACTACAATAAGATTAGAGAACTTTTGGATTGCTTACGGCAAATTGTTATTTCATTATAGATTAACGGCCGTGCCCAATAACCGATCTATCCACGGTTAGTATTACTAGAGATATAAATTTGACATTACTTCCACGTAGCTTATGTTAAAGTCTATGTCAAAGTCAAGTCAAAGTAAATTTGTACTTTATTCAATAGGATACATTGTGATCACTTTAAAACTAGCTACGCCTGTTTCAACCTCCTTACGCTGGCAAAAGAACAGGCAAGAAACGCCCGGCAGGTAATTTTTTTTGGCGCGATTTCATTGAAAATTTTTTTCTTATTACTAATTGATTGAATTGGAGCAAGTTCACTAAAATCCCAAGCTTTTTTTTGTCATCTAATAGTCCATTTTTTTTAATTAGCTTAATAATAAGATTTCTCTAGTTGGGTAAGGCTTTCACTTGTTTTTACTTTATTCCACATCTGGGCAAAAGTATTTGCCATTTCTTTCCAATATCTCAGGCTCTCGAATGACGCTCAAGTATAGATCAATGCTTGTGTAGCGATTGAGTGACATATTTGTATAAAATGACAGCGTCAAATCTGCGCTCGAGTACTGATTATTTATTATCGCTTGAGCATCATTCTAGAATACCAGCCTCAGTCCCCCGTAACCTCAGACTCAGCTCTTGAAAGGCGCCATATTTCATCACGCCATATTTTTCTGGCTTCTTGTTCTAGCTTACGAAGTAAATTTTTTTAGACCTTCAGAATTGACAAGAGCCATTACGAGCGTTAGGAGCTAAGCGAGGAAGCTCGGGTGGAATAAATATCAGCCTATCTCTATTCTGATGGACAAGTTCTTTTGTAAAACAAGGCGTCTGATAGGTTACGTAATTCTGAATGAAGGAATGAGAAATGCTCGCTTCTTTTGCTTGTTTAGGGACAAAGTCTTTTATGGCACTACGGGTAGGTATAGCAAAACACAGAGAAATGGTCATGCATCTCTGTTGTTTTTTAAAACACTTTTATTAGCTTGACTTGTAACTAACTAACTAACTAACTAACTAACTAACTAACTAACTAACTAACAATGTAATCAAATCTTAGAAGTCAATTTTCACCTACTTCTAATTGTCGTATCGACTTGAAACTTTGTATGTGTATGTAATCTTGGTGACAATGCAATAATTTGGTACCATCGACCTGATCTGATGATGCAGCCGGAAGGTGGGTAGGGCATCTCTGCAGTAGCTACTAGTAAACCCCTCGTGTTTGGGCTCATATGATTCGTCTTGATGAGCTCAATAGATTGAACTTGGTGACGAGGGTCTGATGATGCAACCGGAAGGTGGGTAGGGGATCTCTGAAGTGGCTAGTAGTAAACCCCTCGTGTTTGGGCTCATATGATTCGTCTTGATGAGTTCAATAGATTGAACTTGGTGACGAGGGTCTGATAATGCAACCGGAAGGTGGGTAGGGGATCTCTGCAGTGGCTACTAGTAAACCCCTCGTGTTTGGGCTCATATGATTCGTCTTGATGAGTCTAATAGATTGGACTTGGTAACAAAAGACTAAAAAGTAAAAAAAATAATAATTTATAGTTTGAAAAAACTAAAAAAAACACTTTAAAAACGCACTGAAAAATATAAAATAATAAAATTGACTTGGTTGGTTGGAATGGTTCATTCTAAAAGTGTGGAGCGCTTCTTTTACTGGGTAAATAAAAGTACACTCAACCAAAAAGCGCTCCACACTTTTTGAATTAACCATTCCAACCAACCAAGTCAATTTTATTATTTTATATTTTTCAGTGCGTTTTTAAAGTGTTTTTTTTAGTTTTTTCAAACTATAAATTTAATGATTGAATGAGATGTAGGAATGCGTTGTGATGCGGCCCGCCCTAATGTCTGTACGAGCCTTTAAACGTTTCATGCCTTTACTTCTCTTGATACTTCGTAATACTTATTTAAGTTCAACTAAAGAATTCATCATCATCAGCCTGTATCAGTCCACTGCTGGACATAGGCCTCTCCCATGATACGCACTTAGCTCGGTCTTCGGCTTTTCTCATCCAACCACTACCAGCCACTCGGCGCAAATCGTCGCTTCACCTTGTCGCAGTAATTTATAATTATCACATCACATTATAAAAAAGGCGTAATGGTCTAGAACACACAAAGACATACACACACACACACAAATAAGAAACATATTTTAGAAATGTTTTTTGCGCAAGAGAAGAACGAGTGATTAATAATTGAAACAAGTAATTTACAACCAACAAAGTTTGTAATCCACACAATCGAATACCGGCTTTTTAAATTTTAATGAGCATTCATTAATTATTTTTCAGTACTTTTAATAAAGAGTCCAAGCTCGTAAACAACAGCGTGGCGTACCTTTGTATTTTTATTTATCAAATTCAATTAAATTCAAGTATGATATCTCTGCCTTGGGTAGGTTTTTAATTAAAATCTCTTTTTTTTAGCGTCAACGGCAGATGAATGAAAAAAGGCGGTTTATTTAGCTACCGTCCGCAGCACGATTGAAATTGAAAAAACAGTTGACCGAATCGTTTTCCGATGAAAAACAATGACTGTCGAAATGATTGTAAAACGAGTTGATGTATAAAGTCGGAAAGATTATTGCTCTGACCGAGAATTTAGTCGTTTCTTTTGCGTATTTTATTTCGTTTTATGCGTAATAACCTGTTTTGATTTGTAAATGTGATGGGCCGTATTTAATTTGAATTCTCATATTTTAACTGTAGCAGCTTCAGTTGTAAGATAATTTGTGTATTCGTTTCGAATAATCCATACTAATATTATAAATACTGACTGACAGGAGGTGTCCGCAGTAGAGACCTAAGTAGCATCCATTATTATCAGAGGCCAAGACTCACTTTGGGTCGTTGCGTCATCTCAGTTAGTTATTATTATTTAATATTAGCTGACCCGGCAGACTTTGTACTGCCTCAATTGAAAAATCAATCAACTTTATTGAATAGCAATAAAGTTCAGGTTGACTCAACATTTTATTTAGAAAACGTTTATATATGGGAAAAGGGAAACCGCTGTTTTTAGGGTTTTACCGGCAATTATTCTAATTTTTCTCACCTTTTAAACCTTTCCTAGAGACCTCCACGAACATTTCACGACCAAAATTAGCCAAATCGGTCCAGTCGTTCTCGAGTTTTAGCGAGACTAACGAACAGCAATTGATTTTTATATGTAAGAGAAGAAGATCATAAATTCGAAAGTAACTCTGTCTTTTTGCTTGTAATCTGTTCAGGGCTGAACCGCTGAAACCAAAATTTAATATTAAATTGACCTAGCCTAAAATTAAGCTCGAAACTTGTGTAATGGGTACTAAATAGGACAACGATATACATACTTATATAGAGAACCGCTACATTTGAAGTCAGAGTCACTACCAACTCGGCTACCACGTCGTCAAGAGATCTGGTTTAAGACATTTATTTCTCAAAAGAACATAGTTCACTTATTAGACAAACATAAAAATAATTATAAAGTAGGGTGGGTACATTTTTGCCTTAGAGCATGCAGGCGTTACAACTAAAAACAATTATTAAGTAGGGTAGGTAAGTAAAAACTAAACAAACAATCATCGCAAGAGAGATAGAAAGATTTACTTTCGCACAATTATAAATATTGGTATCTGGGTATGGATTATATGGATTATGGATTATAGATACCATCTAAAAAACAATTACGTTTATAAGCGAGACCTTAAATTTATTTCACATCTGTTAGCAATTTTATATTTCATTATCTCTCAAGTTTTATTTTAAAAAGGCTACTAGCTCTGTACAACAATTGAATGAGGCTGCGGAATTCTCAGTATCGGAAAACTTTAATTGAAGTTCAATGGTAGAGTCTTCTGACTGGTCATTTATCTGGTGTCTTGTAGCTTTATTCTTTTATCGGTCGACCTAGTAACGGAAGACAAATGTTCTTTAGTTACCCTCACTGCATTGTCTTTATTAAACTTGCAGTGCGATATAGGGATGCGCAAGTGAAAAAACATTGGTATCTATCGTATCGATATTTTTAACAATATCGATCATTATCGTGTGAAAATCATCGGGTACGAGTTTAAGTTGGCCTAATTTGTCAAGCGAAATTCAAATTTTCTTATAGTATTTACACTTCCGTCTACGTTTACGCTAAAACTATTTTTTTATGCTGTTTCCGCGTCTACTTCTGTTATGACACTTCAATTGCATATGTACTAGTATAATTAAATACGAAATCAGAGTTGAAAAACGTAACAAAATTGATAAAGTTTGATACTCCCAAAATTAACATTTAATATTGACATATCACGATAAAAAAAAATCGACGATAGTATCAGTAATTTAATGAGAAAATTTCGACATAATATCGATATATTTTACTCCAAGGCAGTGTGGATATAAAGGAAATAGTTTCTGAGAAAAGCTTTCCTAGACTTTTTCCCGTCAAGTTTTTCTGGGATTTCTATGCAACTAACAGAGATGAGCATGTCACTCAACTGATAGTAAGCGTCACGTTTCCCGTATACTGTTCAGAGCCACCTAGAACTTCAAGAGTTCAATATCCTACGCGCACTGCGGTTGTCACCCTGTGATATTATAATAAACTAGTTGCACCCTACGATTTCACCCGCGTCTTCCCGGTAACCCGCAGGAGCCCTTATCAAAAAAAAAAATATATAAAAAGGGATAAAAAGTAGCCTATGCGTTATTCCAGGGTACTTAAAAGCTACCTCCATTCTAAATTTCATCCAGATCCGTTCAGTAGTTTTTGCGTGAAAGAGTAACAGACATCCATAGTTCCATACTCACAAATTTTCACGTTTATAATATTAGTAGGATTAGTGGGCAATAGAAATAAATGAAGATATCACAATTATCACGTTACAACCGAGATAAATATCATGTCTAGACCACGTACTACAAAAATACAGCTGTACGAGTTTCCACAACTCATTTTGACGAGAAAAGTTCCTGGAAATACGAAAAGGTCCGTAACACCAAGAATGAAATGAAATTGTGTGAGCCGCAAAACTATTTCGCCTTATGAGAGATGATCGCCAACCTACAGTAATTGGAGAAACTGTAGTGCACGAGAAAAGAAAATGGTGAGCAACAACATTTTGGGCAAGCCTAATAAAATCCTATATATATATATATATACTAGCGAACCCGACAGACGTTGTCCTCCTACCTAGATACCGACTGCATCGCCATCTGCTGGGCTGATTTGTGAATCTAAACCATCCAAGGCGCCACCCAAACGCAAAATCATTCAAATCGGTCCAGCCGTTTAGGAGTACAATGACATACACAGACACACGTACAATAGAATTATTTATATAAAGAAGATATGTATGTATATTTATACAGATGCGCTCCACGGTTACACCCGTGGTATTCCCGATATCCCGTATAAACCTGGATGAAAACTTATCCATATATTAATCCGGGGTATAAACTATGTATATTTTTAACTACACTCATATCCGTTGAAGCGTTTCAGCATGAAGAAGTAACAATCATACACACTCACTCACAGACTAATAACACATACACACACACACACACACACACACACACACACACACACACACACACACAGATAATATTAGGGAGATTAGGGTGCTAAAATCGGTTTAGTAGTTTTTAAGTTTACCCATTAAAACAAACATACGATAAAAGTATCCTATGGTCCCCCGGAGTTCAAACTTTTTCTATATGACATATAAAATAGATTTAACTATAATAATAAAACAGGTTTTTTTAACTGTTTACACTGTAGCGTTTGACCACACGTCACCTGATGTTAAGTGACGATGAGGTCGATGATGGCGCCACGCTATACCTGGACTGGGAACTGGCTCTCAAGTGAGGCTGCCGGAACACACCGATAGCTAGCCAGGCGAGTACTAGAAAATACCCTACCACCAAGCTATGGTTTCATCACATTTTTCAAGACATAATCTCTAAAGTACAGTCAGGTGTTATTGTTGAGCGACTTTTGTCGTTGACTGTACCTATATTCTTTTTGGAATGTTTGTTTGTTTATCGTTATAGAAAAAGGAGGTAAATCCATGGCGTAAACGAGACAAAGGGGAAATATTTATTCACCCGTAACAAGTACCCATAGGAGAATTTATTTATTCTATGAAAAAGGATATTGATAACTGGAATGTGATAGAGATATTTGCGTTACTTGTTTTCATTTTTGAAGCAATTCTATCTTTGTAGGTAGGTTTAGGTATATTGAAAGCAATATTCGAGATGTTATATTTTCAGTTTACATACTCGTACATTATTGGTTCTGAAAATAACCTTAGAGAGCCTGAGATGCTGTGAGTTATCTGGTTTTATGGCACATACGGAGAAAAAAACCCTTCCGAATAACCTTTTTTTTCCTTCTAAGTCAAAAGGGAAGGACTTTTGAGTCAGAGGAAAAACTAAGGTAAATTAAGGAAGGAAAAAATTACATTTTGTAAGGTAAAACTTTGAAGGGAAGTCAGGAATTCTCAGTGTACTACTTGGTCTATCAACATTTATTTCTAAGTCTAACATTTTGCTACAAAAAGTATAATTTTTATTATTATTTGTTGTAAACAATCATATTTTTAATACTAGAAGTACTTGAGCAACAATCCAGACGTAGTGTGCATCGTCGTTTAACAGTTGACTTGCGTTCAACGCTACAGTGTAAGAACTAAAAAAATATTTGGAACTAAGCGGCATTTATGCTTCAGATTTTTGCATATGAAACTGTTACCCTCGCCTTACTGTTGACACCGTTTGAGGGTTCTCCTACATGTATCAATCAAAAATGTTGCCGTTAGTTCGAAGAAAAGAAGATTGTCTTTCTACCAAGAACAAAACGACGCTGTCGATACCTCCTGTGTCGTTAAAAATTACTTGTAAGTTTTATAATACACAATCAAACTTTAGAACGGTCCTTCTGCTACGTTTCTAACATTTAACTAGAAGAGTTTCGCTTGGTAGATAACTAAGCGGGAAGTTGCCACTTCTATCTAAGAAAAGTAGAGAAACTAAGGGTGAACGTTCAGAGCCTTCAGGACGGTATATAGCAGAACTATATTGCTAGACGGAATTTATGCACATTGCATATGGATTATGGACTAGCTGCGCCACGCAGCTTTACCCGCACGGACTACACTTTATCGCGATAAAAAGTATTCCATGTCCTTGTCCAGGGTTCGAACTATCTCTACACCAAATTTCATCACGGTCGGTGCAGCGGTTTTGTCTTGAAAAGGTAATTAAACGAACAAACAGACTAACAGTTACTTTTGCAGTATAGATGCATTAGTAAACTATGCTAAGTGTGTGTGTGTGTGTGTCTGTGTATGTGTGTGTGTGTGTGTGTGTGTGTGTGTGTGCGCGAGTGTGTACTTATGTATGTGTGTGTTTAAATGACGTTTAGTGACGATGTGGTCGAGCGTTAGGTATACTTCGCCACTACGAGTATAATACTCATATCATCATATCATGTGAAGATAGTGTTTTGCTCACACACACACTGTTAGACAAAGAACAAGTGATTGAAGTGTTTGCAAAAATATGGCAGTAGAAAGGGCGTTCCATTTGCATCCCTTACCGTCTCGGGAGTCCACTGTAATCCGACTAAAAGGTTGTAGCTTCTTTACGTCATAGAGTTCGAGGAACCCACCGTTTGTATGCAAATTGTACCTCGTATTTTTGTACCGCTTTGTTTTGGCTTAGAAAAATTCTAGTATAATGTTGCGCAAGTAACATTAGTGTAATAGGTAATGCTCCTAGCGGAATAACTTATGTAAGTAGGTTGTGAAATTAGGGAACCGTATCCTTAGACTCGACCTGGAGTGAAGTTATCGTATTTTTTTGCCAAAAATATTATTAGGTAGGTTATTATGTAGTTTTTGTAACTCTTTGTGAAGGAAAATATTGTGATGAAACCATACCTTGGTGGAAGAGTATTTTCTAATGCTCGCTTGACTAGCTAACCAATCTGTCGCCAAACAACTATCAGTGTAGTCAAGCAGCCTAACTTGAGAGCTAGTTTCCGAACCAGGAGTAGCGCGCTGGCACCTTTAACCACATCGTCAGTTTACATCAGATGACTTGTAGTTTAACGCTACCCTGTAAGGAGTAAAATAAAATACAAAAGATATACTAGTAAGCCTTTTCCTTGAAACTTTAAATAACATGCAAGAGCGAAATGCTCCTGGGTATGTCACTTTATTGCAAAACCTCTGTCCGGTCACCGGTCTATGTAAATCTCTGTCGTTCTATAGTGTTGACAATATACGACAACCAGAGCAGAGCAAACAAGCTTGTGGCGTAAAGTGCACCTGTATCTAAAGGAAATAGTGGCCGAGAAAGATTTATTTACATTCTATATCGTTGCGCCTTCATAGTGTAGTACATTATATGGATTGTAAAGTAGGTAGAGGTAGGGCATTGTCTAGAGCTTGACTTGCTAGCTAATTTTGAAGTTAATTTCAGTGTTTTATATAATTGGTACATTAAGTATCCCCACTAATTGGTTTAACAAACGAATGTTGAAAAACTAAACAATGTTAACAACTGTAACATGGCTATAAGTATTTGCCTAACACATAACATTTTGCATGTATGAAGTTAAATGCGATACAGAAATAGGAATCTGTCGACAAGCCCCTATCGATGTGTTTCGGTAACCTCACTTGAGAGCCAATCTAGGCTTAGCTCACACTTTGGACCCGATGTGGCCATTTAACATCAAGTGACCTGTAGTCATACGCTAATCCAATCTATATTGGTTTAGCGTTGCACCACTTTTGACTACATCGTCATTTAACATCAGATTACTTTGCGTCATTTACAAATCTAATCTAGGTTTAGCGTGGTGCTACCTTTGACTACATCGTCATTTAACATCAGATGACTTGAAGTCATACATACGCTTTTCATAAGATATTTATAAACAGGTTTTTGTGTCGTAAAAGTAATGTAGAAATATACATTTTTGCTAGAGGGGAATTATCTCAAGGACACCGGAGCGCGCTACGGAACTTCGTTCTGGCACGGCAGCTGGATTGCAGCGAGTTTCATTTTAATATACAGTGTTTCCGCTATGAAAATGAAATCTAGGAGGTGAGCAGTGAGCACTGTTTACGTTATGTGCAGTTACTGGCTTTTGCACGTGGCTTCACGTAGATTATCTCGATCCTGAAGTTTTTATGTTGCTGAGATTTGGGGCGACTGACCTGCTCCCCGTGAATTTTCTTGTAAAGTTTTTACTGCTAATAACCTAAGTTATCTAATGTAACAAATGCTCTTTAACAAACGTCATCATACTAACATTACAAATGTGAAAGTTTGAGAGTCAGTAAGTGTGTATGTTTGTTACTTATTCACGCTAAAAATTGGAGTGAAATTTGGAATGAAAATAATTTATACCTTTGATTCAAACATAAGCTATTTTTTCGGAAAAATATAGGATAGTGGCAAAACCACGGGTGTTACCGTGAGGCACAGCTAGTTTTACCAAAAAAATATTTATTTATACTAAAACCTGTCCAGATAACGTATTTTCAAACTGAAAAAAGTACTATGAAAATAGGACTAACGATTCTGGAGTTATAAACGCACAAACAGACAGACAGAGGCGTTGTGTTGTATAATATGCAAAAAAGGGATTCACAAAGTTGACATGCTCCATTTGGCTCTTTAAATGAGACACTACATTCGACTTCCATTGCCATCGCTCAAACCGGTGAAGGAAAACATCGTGAGGAAACCGGCATGTCCAAGAACTGCAACATTCAAGGGCATGCGACATCTACCAACCCGCACTGGGCCAGCGTGGTAGATTACAGCCCATACTCTTTCTCTGAGAGAAGGCCGGAGTCCCAGCAGTGGGAACGTGAAAGGCTGATGATGATGATGTATATATTTTCTAGTCTTGTTGTATGGAATGTAATATGGGAGATGCGAAGTAGTCATACATTTATACATGTGTTTAACTTCCAGGGATTTTACGATAGTTATTTTCTAATTTGTTAAATTTAAGACGGGTTAAGAACATACGTAATGAAGTGCACAATTTCAAAATGTATATTTACGAGATGATGTGAAAAATAATCTTAGATTACCGCTTATTCTGTGATCATGTACAACATGTGACTGTACTACGATGAAATGATAGTTCAGTGGTAGTGACGTCGACTTGCGAATCGTAGGTCGTGGGTTCGAATCTTGAAGGAAAATATTGAAATCATAGCTTGGCAGTAGGGCATTTTCTGGTGCTCGCCTGGCTAGGTGCCACCCTCTAGTAAATTGGCTATTAAAACTGCACTGGGTTACAGTTTCAACCAACTAATGGACTATTCTGCAAAAAATCAGGATTTTACCATATACTCGTATCGAAAGCGCAAACAATCGATGCTTCGTTTGCACATCCACTCCACTACCTCATGTTAAGTCAGTTGGAAGATATTCTTTACAACACATGCCTTTGAAGTCGAAAGGTGTAGTGTGCCGTGATAAAACTACATCGTTCTAGTGAAACGAATCTGACACGTTTGTTTACCTAAAATCCAAATACAACACTAGCGGCC
This sequence comes from Opisthograptis luteolata, assembly GCA_931315375.2. NCBI lineage: Eukaryota > Metazoa > Arthropoda > Insecta > Lepidoptera > Geometridae > Opisthograptis > Opisthograptis luteolata. The sequence goes on along the minus strand of OV928044.1, from coordinate 8,392,491 downwards.
TGCCTCTGCTTTGCACGGGTAGCTATGGGTATTTAATCTTTTTTATGTCAGTCGTCTTGCAATTTTTTTTACACATTGGCTTACATTATTGAAGTTTTAGTGGGGAACCCTAATTTTTTTTTGTAACAAATTTAGTCAGTGTTACTCAAGGATAATGTGGAGGTCAAATAATGAAAGTATTTTTGAAATCGGTTTAGTTGTTTTTGAGTTTATTCGTTACAAACATACAAAAATACAAATCTTTCCTCTTCATAATATTAGTGTAGATACATTTTATAAATGCGAAAGTAATTCACTACACCTAAGTGTTTCTTTGTCTATTACCTTTTCACGCCCAAACTATTGAGCAGATCTTGATAAACTTCGATATAGTAAACCGTGGGAAGAAAATTGGATGTACATTGTATCAATTAATATATTAATCATTTTTGGGTGTCAGGAGGTTGAAACCGAATTAAAGTTTCATGTTTTAAAGTGATCACATTTTCTGTTCTACTGAATGAACCATTTAGCAATGTATATTAGCTTCTAATACGGTTCATCTATTAACATTAATGTCAGCAACACTATTTACAACCAGTTTCTCATTTTTCAGAGTTCCATGTCCCCTAAAATTACAAATAAAACAAAAGTGAAAATAAATTCGAGAACCTGCCTCATTACTCTTAATTTGTAAGCAAACGAACAAACAAAGAAACTTTGTCCCGGATAACGAGGATTTACGAGCGGTCGAGTACTGAACAGTGTAAACAGAGCATGAAATGTTTCTACTTACGGTGCGGGGCACAGATATAGACTAAACTAGATACCGCAAGTTCACCTATTTTGCGTGTCTGATGTTTGAGCAAAGCTCTAATCTTACACCGTTTAATTCAGTCCGTTCTCAGACGACTTCGAAGTAACCCGTCAACAAAACATGCGATTGCGCTAACAAGATCATACACGATATTCATATACGAGTATAGCAGTACTATATGTGGTATAGCTCTGACCCCAAACTAGAATTCCCTGTATCTAGATAAGTATTGAAAACTACGCGGATCGCAGATCTACAACGCCCAGACAAGGAATAGATATTTGCGCTTTCTTTTTTCAATGTTCAATTTATTAGCCAGTTGTTCCCCGCGGTTTCACTCGCGTAGGCTACAGTTTATCGCGATAAAAAGTATCCTATATCTTACCTCAGGGTTCAAACTATTTTCGTACCAAATTCCATTTAAATCGGTTCAGTAGTTTAGGCGTAAAAGCGAGATAGACCGACAGAGTTTCTTTCGCATTTATAAATATTAGTAGGGAAGTAAGGATTATTTGAAAGTTGTTGTCTGTTTAAATGGAAATGTACCTACAAAAAATGTATCTCGCTTTCACAAATTGACGCACTGGTCGTATCTATTTCAATTGATATCTGTGATACGGGGTTTCACATGCTTCGCTTTCGCTTTGAAATGTAAATGTAGGTAGGGACAGTAGCCTACACAAGCACGAATATTCGTGTTTCATTACGAACCATTCGTATACATAGAATTTAATTGGGAGAGTTTAATTTAGAGGTCACTATAGTAGAACTCAAATCAATCAATACATTTATACTTCCTCACTGACTGGCTTATCAACGACTAGCTCAAATCCTTGCATCTGGAAAGCTAACATTTGCGAAGAGAAGTTCCTTTTAAGATGTAAACAAGGACAAAGGTTGAATGTTTTGAAATTCCTATGAGATTTGAAATAATGAGGAGGCAAATCTGCGGGAAGGATCGCTAGTCTGTGATGTACTGAATTACTGTCTGTCTGTTTCTTTATAAGATTCGTAGTGGCATTTTACCCAATCAACGCTCCCTCAGTTCGTAAGTTAAGATATAAGCTATATGAAAAACTGATAAATAAAGACAAACAAAAAATATACAAACTCTACAGGTGCGTTTTTCGTCCTTAGTAGATTCCGGTTAGTTTTCATATATAATATTTCTTCGGTGTACGAGTACAACAATTGTTCTGCTAAACCGCTACTTTATGTGTAGTACCTTTTGTTGTTATATTATATGGGAATATAATAAATATGATACATAGTACAGTTCAGCACAAGCGTAAGTAAATAAACCACCTATACAATTTATGACGTAAGAGATGGAACGACGAAATCTAATAATGTCGTCATCTTTTTATATCATAGTAGAGCTTTTTATCGCTCTTTTCATATACTCGTATTATTTGTCTCTTTATTACTCGTATGAACCTTTTGTAAATGGATTTATACGGATACAAAAAAACAACGTGAGCTCTAGTATCCACCTCCGGGTGGCAGAACCTTAAAACTGAGATTGACAGCTAAAGTGGCCTGCCAAAGCATGGAAACGCTCCCGTATGAATAACACGAGAAGCTTTGATGTTTTGCTATCGTCCATACAAAATAGTAGAAGCTATCGATCATTTAGAAAAACTAAGTTTCAGATAGGAACAGAATGTAAGGGAGAATAACCTTCCTGCAGACTTCAACAGTTTAAAATCCTGCGTGGTAATAATATACTGTGAAATATAATATGCCCTGTAGTTTCTCTGGAAACATTGCCCTTTAATCCGGAACAGTAATTTTTGCAGACTACTAATCCATACCGACCCATATACGGTCTGTTGGTTTGTTATCTTTACCACTGAGCCAACTATCTCCATACTACATTTCGCAATAATTTAGTATGAAGATAGTTGAGACTCTGGGGACGGACATAGCATATTTTATTGCAATGAACTGTAGTTCAAGCGGGTGAAACCATGGTTAACAGCTATAGCGAAAATAAATAAAACCGTGTTTAAAAAACTCAGATAAACAAAGTGAGACTGTAGAGAATGAATAAATTCTCGCATTATTAAGAGAGGACGAAACGCGGTAGTTTTTTAGACAAAAGGGAAGATAAATTTACAGCACCAGACGGTTCTAATTTACATTGAGAACGTTATGTCCTCGGACTATGGATCGGCGACGCCCCAAGAGTCTGTATTTGCATTCTATAACAATTAGTTACCAACAACTTCACTAATTTTGTCTATAAAGATAAATTACCACTCCAACTTCTGCCTTTTAGGGTTCCGTACCTACTTTACAAACCCCTATAAATTTGGTACTAGAATTTGTTCACACATCGCGTAATTTTAAGTTTGGGTCTATAGCCTACTATGAATCATTGTTTTTTTTTACGTACTTTATTGGTAATTTGTCGATAGCGTTTGTAAAATTTATAACTAAAATTGTTGAGTGCAGAGAAAGTGTATTAATAATAATAATAATAAATATCGGGGACATCTACACACAAATTGACCTAGCTCCAAATCAAGCTCGAAACTTGTGTTATGGGGGGGAAGTCTAGTGTATTTTACTGGGAAACAAAAGAGAGAGAGGGTCAGCACACGGATATGGTCACGCGAGATGTGGCCAAGAATACACTTACGGCCATTCTCAATGTCCGATCTATCCACTGTTTGCCCTACTGGAGATATAAATTTGACATAAGTTCCATGGAAGTAATGTGAAATTCTACCTCTAATAGGGCAAATCGTGGATAGATCGGTTAATGGGAATGGCCGTATGAATACAATTTTGTACCATGGTAACATCGCTCTCTTCCGTTAATTCTACCGAAAGTATTTTTTTAAAAGTAATTCCTTTGAATTACAGTTAACGCTAGAATTATAAGTTTTTACGCATTTTCTTTCTACAATGTACCTACCTATACTTACTATATCTGTAGCAAGCAATTATACTAAGCCGCCCAAAATACGAGAAAAGGCCAATTACTTATACATATATCGCATGTCGTGAATATAGAAAGCAATAAAACCTTGAATTTAGGTCGCTACCTGCTGACAGTCGAAAAGGACAGCGAAGCGTTACCCCGTTGAATGGCAGGGTTAACACATTCAAACTGTCCAAAGTTATTTTAAAATTAATTATTTATTTCTTTACTTATTTATAATCTTATTAATATTATTTTATCTATATAACTTAACTTACGAGCTATTGATATATTGACAGTCAGTCAAACACTCAGTGGACCAAATGTGCTGGCCTTGGAGTTAGTTCATTTTATTTCATAAGTTTTTATTTTTATTTATTTTTTATTTTTTTCCTATTGACTCATACCAGAATGGGGAACTTATAGTGTTCTTTCAGGGAGCTGTTAGTTTGTATATTATGTACAATTTTTAAACTATAAACATACATTTTTCACTTATTGTTACTACTACTACTACATTATTACTTCTGTTGATTTTTATAAATATTTATTAGAATATATATACATACAAAATTACAAATATTACATATACTTTCCATTGTTTATTTTTTTTTTTCTTTTTTTTTGTTTTGCCGTGTCTTTACAGTATGGATTATTTATATATATTTATATATTTTTTTATTTTTATTTTTATTTTTGTTTACGTATTTTTAATGTTTTTCCAAATAAATATCCGCACGTCACTCAATAGGGTCTTGGCTGAAAATCAGCGCTGTGGATTCGTCCATAGCATATGCTGAGCCAAGACCTTTTTGGGAGGTACTGCACACAGCAGCAGTGTTCGCACCATCGCGTAGTTTAATGATTTATGTATAATAATTTTACTGTTTTTTTGTGTGTGCTTCTTTCTTTTGTTATTGTGTGCAGTTTTGCCAAATAAAGTCTTTCTCTCTCTCTCTCTCTCAAAGTTTATGGTTCACCAGTTACTAACTTTACGGATATTTATTTCTCAATGGTTGGATTTGTTTGTGTTGAAAGTTTACAATTCTATCTATAATGCTTTGTTCGAGATTCTACCAACGTTTGCTTGCGCTTTGTTTCCGACATTTTAGTCTTTTTTTCTAGCTCCATAGGCAAAACATAAAACTAAATCCTATCCTACTTCCTACTAATCTGTATATATATAATTCAAAGGTGACTGACTGACTGACATAGTGATCTATCAACGCACAGCCCAAACCACTGGACGGATCGGGCTGAAATTTGGCATGCAGGTGGCAGTTGGCATGCTTGGTGGTAGGGTGTTTTCTAGTACTCGCCTGGCTAGCTACCACCCTCTTGTTAAGAATCTGTCGCCAAGCACCTATCGGTGTGTTCCGGCAGCCTCACTTGAGAGCCAGTTCCCTGTCCAGATGTAGCGTGGTGCCACATCGTCACTTTACATCAGGTGACTTGTGGTCAAACGCTACCCAGTAAATAGTAAAAAAAAAAAAAAATGCAGGTAGTTGTTATGACGTCGGCATCCGCTAAGAAAGGATTTCGCGATAAACTGTAGCCCACGCGGGTGAAACCACGGGGAACAGGTAGTAATATTATATATGCGAAAGTTTGTGAGTATGTATGTATGTTTGTTGCTCTTTAACGCAAAAACTACTTAATGGATTTTTATTAAATTAAGTCTGAAGATAGCTTATACTTCTTATCCCGGAAAAAGGTTCCTGCCGAATACCGGGAAGACGCGGGTGAAACCACGGGGTGCAACTAGCCACATGTATATTTGCCCTTACTGGGATTCGAACCTATCGGGATCGGGACCGCTAGCTTCGTAGGCAGGGACCAACTCGGCTACCGTGTCGTCAAATATTTCTCACATAGGTAAACCTTCTTGTGTGTCAAAGAGCAGGTCGTACCGAAATGTGCGATTAAGTATGTTGCCAACAAAGTGCTCCATTATACACGGAGTTGAAGTAACCATCACAGTCACCCTGTTCTTATACGCTTTTATTAACAAGTTTGTTTGACATTCAGAGCTTTGCGAGAGTTTCTCAAAGTTTGCGCCAAGCAGATCTGGGTACTTATAATGTTGACGTTAATGGCAGCAGTGTTCTTAGAGATGTTTCACTTCTTACATAATCGCGATGCTAAAATTACTCCATTAGAAGTAGGTATTAAAATATACGTGGCAAATTGAGAATCTTCTCCTTTTTTTCGTCTGTTTTATACAACTCGGGGATGTTCGAGTCAAGGGTGCAGCAGTCTGATATCACACTAAACACATATGGAAATTAAAAAATAAATGAAATATGTAAAATGTATGTTTGTGGCCGACGGGCATGGGTTCGGACCTTCTAACGGTGATGGGTGCAGTAATTGAAAACACTGAGTTCAAAACTAACACAGTTATATTCACAACAATTTCACAAAAGTCAGACAATAAACACAAGAGAGAAAGATTACAATATTAAATAGGCCGGTGCCCTTCGGTTGCGGACCGAGAAACGTCGCGGGGCACACGGGTTAGGGTCAACGTCGGACTGTGACTGTGTGGTGGCCCACCGGTTGTGATCGTCTATTAATGATAATTAGTGTATATCGAGTGAATTTTAAACAGCTTCAGGAATTTTGTAGTAAAGAGCGGAGCATGAGTATTGTGCTTTGGCAAATTTAGCCTTATCGTTAAGTAAGTTATGTCAATGCCTTATTCTGAATGACCAAGAGTAATCACCTTTCCATTCCACCCAAGCTTACTTTAGTTATGGCAGTGCCTTAATTTACCATCTAGTGAGTCTAACAAATCATGGTCCTTAGAATAAGACCATGTGATAATCATCGCTTTAATAAAAAATAGTGCGATGTATACTAATCATTTACAGGTTGCCATAGTAAGTGTTGAGCTGGCGTGGGTTAGTGAATTGCCTCTTGTGAGGACTATTTGGGCCCCCCACCGACGAATTCCTGACTCGGACCAATGCCAAGGGATCCCTACCGCGGGGCTCACCGCTCAGCGTAGCTGATTATAGGGGGTAAAGAACCATCCTTTATTTACCCTAACGCTGCGAAGCGTATGTAATGGTTTTTTTTATGACGCTTAAAGCGCCCTTCCCCATGTTCGGTACCATTTGTTGTATAAATTTCGAATGAGTTGTATATTAGCTTGGCCAAGCTACAAAAGCAATGGATTGGTTCTGAGAGGACGTGTGTTATGACATTCAGAGTCACTGGAATTCCGACACAGATAGGCATTGACTTTAAAGTATATATATGTATATATAACATATAGGGAACGAAATAATTCATTGTCCTATAGTTAACCTTATACTCAATTTAATAAGAATGTACTCATCTCATCAGTCACAACAAATCCTGATAGTTGTTTCTATCTAACTCTTCTACTTCCTAAAATCCTATATTCTTATTTCTCATACATAAAACAGTCATAACCTCTGACTTTACTCACTCTCGTAAATCCCATTGTTCAATCGTGATGGGAACTCCATCTGCTGATATCTTGTTCCCTATCTAAGTGCAGGTAGCTACAAATGTTTAGAAACTACTAATGATCTTTCCTCTCTCTCTCTCTTTATATAACCAAGATTCGATTCTATTATTCAATTGTTATTACTGGCTTGTTCCTTCCAAATCAAATGCTATAGCGTTGTTAATTGTAATTATCAATTGAGACTATCTACTTGCTAAAGAATAGCGATTTATAGTTTTAGCTATCATCGAGTATCGAGTGTATTATTTCCAGACCAGTAGAGATTTATCCTTCGGAATTTTATAATTTATTTAATTAACTATGATCAAAATAGGTTACTCAGGTAAAACCTTAGGCTTAATCATCTCTGCTGTTTCTTTATCTAGTAAGGGACTTAAAATTAATGAAATGAAAATCGGCACATGGTAGATCATAATTATCGTATTTTATTTCTTTGATCTACATAATTTCAAAATTAAAATAATACGAAACTCTTTCATTATTTAGATCGATATCGATATCTTACGATATTCGACCAGCCATTCTGTTCCTGCGGCTTCAATTTATGAGGGAAAAACGAACGGCTAAATAAAAAACCTCATTTGCCGGCCTACTATGAAAATATGACCAGAAAATGGTTCAAATACATGTACATTATTATTTATCTAATAACATGCATAGTCTAGTGCGTTTATTTACAAATCCGTCTTTTACTCTCTAAGTTTATGATATGATTACTCGCATCACATCACATTATGTACACTAATAATAAAACCCGAACATTGTCGGTTCCTTATTTTATATACCAAATCAATCTCGTTCCTTTATATGAGCGGTCTGTCAATTTGGAATGGAATCGAACCTTCCTCATACAATTCCTCACTGAGAATCATTATGCACTGCAAGTACATAACATATAATATAACCCTTCAAACAATATGGTAGGACTCGAACCTCCCTTATATAATTCTCGCTAAACACCACAATTATAATGATTACATTCATTATGTGTACATATGCTGCTGGCTCTAGTCAAAAGTAACATCAGTACATTTCCCAAACATACACCTCCTTAACATCACGATTATAATGATTACATTCATTATGTGTACATATGCTGCTGGCTCTAGTCAAACATAACACCAGCATCTTTACCAAACATAACATCAGTATCTTTCCCAAACGTACACCTCCTTAACATCACATTTTATAATGATTACATTCATTATATGTACATATGCTGCTGGCTCTAGTCAAACATAACATCAGCATCTTTACCAAACGTACACCTCCTTAACATCACATTTTATAATGATTACATTCATTATATACAAGTATATATTTATGCAAATGTATACAAACATGGTGCATTACCAAACCTCGATCTCTCGCCCTCACCGTAATCAGCATTCGGTGTCACTTAACTGATCTTACTTTACTTTATAATATATTCTAAATTCAACACAGACTTTAATTTAATTACATAATATATTACTTTCTCTATGAGAGCTAATTATAACTAGGCAACTCGTCGCTTCGAAGGCTCTTCGCTAAGTGTCCCTTCCCCCGTCTCACCCCGTCCGATTTCGAAGAAAAGTCCTCTCGCCCCTCTCTCGTCATCTGAAACTTTTAAATGCGCGGGAGTATCTGATAGGTCAAAACTCTTTTGGTAGGGATAACTGCAGAAAAACAAAAGGATCTGCCCACAATTTCCAAGAACAAGCTAGGCTAATTCCCAAAGTTCTCTCCGAAACATAGTTCGACATGTGGCACCTATAAAATTAGTTTATGGGATATTTATCTTTTGTTTATCTCGGAACTTTCTTAAGAGTTCGCTTTTTTGCGAGGTTCAAATGCAATCTGAAACGATTCATTCCAAATTTATGGCTTTACAGCACTTAAACAATACGTCTTAACCTTTTTGAATAGTGGCTCTTTTTTCTCATAGTTTTCTAACGTCTACCTATTTAACTAATGGAAACATTTTTTTGACGGTCCGATTTGACAAAAAACAAGTCACATGTGCTTACCACCTCACGCGCCCCCAAATAGATTTTGAAATGTCGATCTCTAAGCAATTACTTAACTAATCGTCGTTTTAAAATATATTTCAACGTTATACGTCAAAAAATTTTCTATCTCAGCTTCACTATCTCTCACGCTTTCCTAAATACTGCCATGGTATTTATGGTTGTTCGTACCTCAATACAATTCTAACTATTTTCCGTACTAAGATACTATTATTGTTCTTGGTTATACCTGATTTATATAATAAGCTTTGTGTTTATTTTGCTGTATCTGTTTATGCAATAACGGAAAAATAAGGATGGCATTATAGTTTTATTTATTAGTGCTAAGAACTCTCGTAATTGTTTTACGATTCGTGGCACTGAAAAATCCCATTGTAACATTCTCTCCATCAGAGTCCATCTGTATCCCATTAACAATTACTATGTGTCTTAACGACTTTACAACTTTACCTCTACACACGTAATTCGACTCTTTTCTACTCTACCTGTCATTTCCGCATTCTTTAATTTACTTAACACCTGATCTAGATGTTCTTAATGCATCGGTAAGTCCCCAGTAGTAAAACAATGATGTCATCTAGATAATTCATACAAAACTCCCGTACCTCATCTAATATAATGTCTATTGCTCTAGAAAACCCTGCTACAGACGTTTACAATCCTTGTGTCAATACACGATAGATATAAGTTTTCCCCATAAATGAGAACCCGGTATATTTCCTTGACTTCTCATGCAAAGGCAATTGAAAATAGGCATCGTTACAGTCAATCAAACTTATATAATTTACTCCATGAAATGATTGAACGTTAGACGTTATTGATGGCGATGCGGCGTCACCTAACATTTTCTTATTGAGTTCACGAGTTCTAGCAAGAGTATTATCGACCCATCTCGTTTCTAATTGTGTAAGTAAGCGGACTGCAAGATGGTGTCGCTTCTTGTTGGATAACTCCCAATCTTTCTAATTTGTCTAATTTCTCTTAAACTTGTTCTCCATGTCCCATGGGTACTGGATAACTACGTTTTACAAACGGTTTTCCATCTATCAATTTTATAACGTGTTCGTATTTATCAGTCAACCTTAGCTTACTGGTGAACACCTTACAATGCTTTTCCAATACAGGCAATAACAACTCTTTCTGTTCGCAACTTAGGTTGATATTGTTAGAATCTATTTTCCAATTGGTTTTGTCTCAGTATTCGGATTGGAATCATCTGTCTGTTGTATGTCCCGATCCAATATAGAATTTATAATAGCGGCATCCGACGCGCCCCCTAACTTTTCGATTTTACAATTTGAATTTATTCTAACGCTCGTTTTAATCTCCCAAATATTCTATTTGTCAATGCCTGTTCATTTCCACAATGTACCACACCTTTCACCTGTCCTAGCCAATCATACCCTAATATCAACGATCTAGGTAGTCTACGCATAATCAGCTCAGGTGCTTTGACTAAAATTTTACAGTACTCTGTCCCTTTTCGTATAAAACTCACATACAATACCGTCCTCTTCACATGTTACGCCAGGATCGAACTGACTTTCTAACAAGATCCCTGCACTATCTGCTAATGATCAATAATCACATTCATCGCATACCGTCTCGTCTAAAGGTCGTTTTAAACCGTTCCCGTTAATTCCTAATTTCTCTCCTACCTTCCATCTCTGTTTTGTGAGAATCTTATAAGCTACATTTCTCTCATAACCTTTTCGAGTCTCTTTATTCCATCTAGCACAATTAACTAAACAATCTGAACTCGCTTGTGTAGGACATTCGTTTTTTTTTTCTTTTTTTTTTTTTTGTTTGTCCGCCCCCACAAGTTTCGACGAAGCAGTCGTCTCAATTTCCTTAACGAAGGTAATAGCGGGTATTTTCAACCTAGGTCTATCTCGCCCCTGTATGTATGGTGTGGTCCTATTATAATTTGACCTATAACCAGCACACCCTCAATGATAGCCTCTCCCTTTGAATGAATTTCGATTTCTCCTTCATACATCTGCCGATATGGTAGCTGTGATCGGTCGTCTACCTCGTCTATCTTGCTGATTTTTTCTATTTGAACCATTAATAGATGCTATTTGGTGCCTTACAACAATATTTTGCTCTTAACCCCGAAGGAAATTTGCGTCGTTTAAAACAGTGCCCTCTTCGGTCCTTGTAAACTATAATTGTTGTATTTCTACATAATAATGTCGCATTATTGAATTTACGAGGTCTCTCTCACTAAATGCAATTGTTAAAGGCTGCATAGGCTCTACTTCTTGAACAAAATGCTCGGACTTAGTTAGCTCCGAGTCACTGGAACATACCTCTTTAATTTATTTATACCTTACGGATTTTTTTAATCTGTTCTGTTCAGTAATTTCGACTAAAATCAGTTTCGAAATCTGCAAACGTGGCCCAATCTTTCGAATATAATTCCATGACTTTACGTACATGGCCCGTGACACATTCCAAAGCTATATCGACCTCTCTATCGTGCGCGTTTAGTGATTTGATGTATTTTTTTTAGTCTTTTCAAAAATGTAATCGGGTTAATCTGTGATTTCCCGTCAAAAATAGGCTTGGTCACCGTAGGTTGAACCACATATATATTACGAGTAACTGAGGAGACCGCACTATCTTCCTCTGATGCGAAACTAGCCCCAGCTCGACTGCCACTCGCCTCTCCGTTTATTTCGCGTGATGAATCGCTAGTTACCTCTACTCTACTTTCGTTACTGCCTGAACCTAACAATTCTAATTTCTCATGAAATTCATTCATCCTTTGTAATAGCAACTCTAATGTCGTATTTTCGTTTGTCTTATTACGTTCATTCAAGTCACTTTCATTCATCTTATTTAAACCCTGTTTTCTCAAAGTGCGTCTGCCTCTACCTTCAGCCATTATTAACAATAACTATTGTTACAACGTCTGTCCGATGAGTTATAACAATAGTAACAAACACCCAACAACCAAACAATGTATTTTAACACTATCTAATTTTACGACTCTTCGCAATGTGTTTTTATAAAATAGCCCGTTTTTAAACAATGTCTTCTAAAGAATTTATTTTGCAATTACTATGAACCCTTAATTTGTTTCCGAGATAAACAGAAGTAAAACTTTCTAATTTTGTTTATGTTTAATCAATTTAGTTATATATGTATATTTTTATATGCAAAATAAGGTAGAAGTGATGATGCTACGCTCTTCTTTCTCGTTGGTATCCTGTGAAATTGACATTTTATGAGTACACATAATTTAACATGGTATTACATATATGTATTTACTAGTCATGCACAACACATAGTCATATTTCATGCACAATAAATCTCCTCTCTGCTCCTTTGGTATCCCTGAAAACACTTATAAAACACTCGATACAGGTGATTTCTACGTTGTGTTTTTTTTTATATTTTTTATTTTATTTAGGTTCTAATCCAATCGTATCTTATTTGATTACGTAGTTGGAATATTCTGGTCCGCGGCACCTTCTGTGGTGGCCCACCGGTTGTGATCGTCTATTAATGATAATTAGTGTATATCGAGTGAATTTTAAACAGCTTCAGGAATTTTGTAGTAAAGAGCGGAGCATGAGTATTGTGCTTTGGCAAATTTAGCCTTATCGTTAAGTAAGTTATGTCAATGCCTTATTCTGAATGACCAAGAGTAATCACCTTTCCATTCCACCCAAGCTTACTTTAGTTATGGCAGTGCCTTAATTTACCATCTAGTGAGTCTAACAAATCATGGTCCTTAGAATAAGACCATGTGATAATCATCGCTTTAATAAAAAATAGTGCGATGTATACTAATCATTTACAGGTTGCCATAGTAAGTGTTGAGCTGGCGTGGGTTAGTGAATTGCCTCTTGTGAGGACTATTTGGGCCCCCCACCGACGAATTCCTGACTCGGACCAATGCCAAGGGATCCCTACCGCGGGGCTCACCGCTCAGCGTAGCTGATTATAGGGGGTAAAGAACCATCCTTTATTTACCCTAACGCTGCGAAGCGTATGTAATGGTTTTTTTTATGACGCTTAAAGCGCCCTTCCCCATGTTCGGTACCATTTGTTGTATAAATTTCGAATGAGTTGTATATTAGCTTGGCCAAGCTACAAAAGCAATGGATTGGTTCTGAGAGGACGTGTGTTATGACATTCAGAGTCACTGGAATTCCGACACAGATAGGCATTGACTTTAAAGTATATATATGTATATATAACATATAGGGAACGAAATAATTCATTGTCCTATAGTTAACCTTATACTCAATTTAATAAGAATGTACTCATCTCATCAGTCACAACAAATCCTGATAGTTGTTTCTATCTAACTCTTCTACTTCCTAAAATCCTATATTCTTATTTCTCATACATAAAACAGTCATAACCTCTGACTTTACTCACTCTCGTAAATCCCATTGTTCAATCGTGATGGGAACTCCATCTGCTGATATCTTGTTCCCTATCTAAGTGCAGGTAGCTACAAATGTTTAGAAACTACTAATGATCTTTCCTCTCTCTCTCTCTTTATATAACCAAGATTCGATTCTATTATTCAATTGTTATTACTGGCTTGTTCCTTCCAAATCAAATGCTATAGCGTTGTTAATTGTAATTATCAATTGAGACTATCTACTTGCTAAAGAATAGCGATTTATAGTTTTAGCTATCATCGAGTATCGAGTGTATTATTTCCAGACCAGTAGAGATTTATCCTTCGGAATTTTATAATTTATTTAATTAACTATGATCAAAATAGGTTACTCAGGTAAAACCTTAGGCTTAATCATCTCTGCTGTTTCTTTATCTAGTAAGGGACTTAAAATTAATGAAATGAAAATCGGCACATGGTAGATCATAATTATCGTATTTTATTTCTTTGATCTACATAATTTCAAAATTAAAATAATACGAAACTCTTTCATTATTTAGATCGATATCGATATCTTACGATATTCGACCAGCCATTCTGTTCCTGCGGCTTCAATTTATGAGGGAAAAACGAACGGCTAAATAAAAAACCTCATTTGCCGGCCTACTATGAAAATATGACCAGAAAATGGTTCAAATACATGTACATTATTATTTATCTAATAACATGCATAGTCTAGTGCGTTTATTTACAAATCCGTCTTTTACTCTCTAAGTTTATGATATGATTACTCGCATCACATCACATTATGTACACTAATAATAAAACCCGAACATTGTCGGTTCCTTATTTTATATACCAAATCAATCTCGTTCCTTTATATGAGCGGTCTGTCAATTTGGAATGGAATCGAACCTTCCTCATACAATTCCTCACTGAGAATCATTATGCACTGCAAGTACATAACATATAATATAACCCTTCAAACAATATGGTAGGACTCGAACCTCCCTTATATAATTCTCGCTAAACACCACAATTATAATGATTACATTCATTATGTGTACATATGCTGCTGGCTCTAGTCAAAAGTAACATCAGTACATTTCCCAAACATACACCTCCTTAACATCACGATTATAATGATTACATTCATTATGTGTACATATGCTGCTGGCTCTAGTCAAACATAACACCAGCATCTTTACCAAACATAACATCAGTATCTTTCCCAAACGTACACCTCCTTAACATCACATTTTATAATGATTACATTCATTATATGTACATATGCTGCTGGCTCTAGTCAAACATAACATCAGCATCTTTACCAAACGTACACCTCCTTAACATCACATTTTATAATGATTACATTCATTATATACAAGTATATATTTATGCAAATGTATACAAACATGGTGCATTACCAAACCTCGATCTCTCGCCCTCACCGTAATCAGCATTCGGTGTCACTTAACTGATCTTACTTTACTTTATAATATATTCTAAATTCAACACAGACTTTAATTTAATTACATAATATATTACTTTCTCTATGAGAGCTAATTATAACTAGGCAACTCGTCGCTTCGAAGGCTCTTCGCTAAGTGTCCCTTCCCCCGTCTCACCCCGTCCGATTTCGAAGAAAAGTCCTCTCGCCCCTCTCTCGTCATCTGAAACTTTTAAATGCGCGGGAGTATCTGATAGGTCAAAACTCTTTTGGTAGGGATAACTGCAGAAAAACAAAAGGATCTGCCCACAATTTCCAAGAACAAGCTAGGCTAATTCCCAAAGTTCTCTCCGAAACATAGTTCGACATGTGGCACCTATAAAATTAGTTTATGGGATATTTATCTTTTGTTTATCTCGGAACTTTCTTAAGAGTTCGCTTTTTTGCGAGGTTCAAATGCAATCTGAAACGATTCATTCCAAATTTATGGCTTTACAGCACTTAAACAATACGTCTTAACCTTTTTGAATAGTGGCTCTTTTTTCTCATAGTTTTCTAACGTCTACCTATTTAACTAATGGAAACATTTTTTTGACGGTCCGATTTGACAAAAAACAAGTCACATGTGCTTACCACCTCAACTGTCCACATGTGCGCGTGCTTGTACGTTTCTCGGTACGTTTGGCGCCAACGCCTACGCCGTATGATTGGTCATCCCTCGATGACCTATCATAACGCGCGTGTACCGATGCATGGATGCTGGGCTCAATGCAGCCAACATAGGGATGAGAAATGTAAGGGAAAGCGTTGTTTATGGCTTCGCAGGGTTGCCTGGCTACATACTCCCCCTCTAGACTACGATAACGACCTCGATCGTGGTCTAGCCCTACATTGATACTTGTGTCCACTGGGACAGGCTGCAAACGAGGACGGCCTCGCTTTCTCTTTAGAGCAAGTGGTTTGACAAACTCACAATCCTCCACAATATCTTTAGCCAACACCTTGTTGAGCTCTTGTTTCATAATCTCCTTCTTTGCAGGCGTTAAACGATACAGTGGTGACGTTACAGGCGCATGGTTTTCCGTTTCAATATGATTTTCAATGAACGGTGTAGGCTCCCCAATCGAATAGAACAACTCGTTATACTCGGTAGGTAAATGGGCAAGCTCCTCACGCTCCTGCTCCTGCAAGCCTGTACCCTCGCCGTTACGCAAAACATTAACAGTAGCGTATGAAGTGCGGCGAGGTAAAAAGGTTACTGATTCTGAAATAAGTTGATATTTTTGTTTCCTATTTTTCGAAAAATACCATAATTCGCTGTTGAAATCGATAATGAGACCGGCTTTTTTAATGAAGTCTATTCCTAAGATTGACTCATTGTTTCTCGCGTCGGGGAAAATTATAAACTCAGTAGGCACTATTTTACTAAAAAGGCTAACCTTTACTTCCGCAACAAGCACATCCATCAGGCGCGTGCAACCATCCGCCAGGCTGATGTAACGTGTGCTGTGTTGTAGCGGGTGACCTTGCTCTACTAGTACGCGGTGTAGAGACTGACCAGCAATGCAACCCTTTGCACCAGTATCTAACAACGCTGTCCCTTTTTTCCCCAAAATCTCGATTTGCAACAGAGGTCTCGAGTTCACAGGCTCCCCCTGAATGCGACCCTGTGCAAATGCGATTTCGTTTTTACAATTAACACCGCTATTGATATTACATACATTAGAAGGACTTAAACCTAAACATGTATTCAGATTAACATCATTTGACAAAGAGTTAGTTGGCTCTTTGCCTAACTTAGTGTCTCTACGATTAACACCAACTTGTTCACTATGGACACTAGATTTTTTACGTACACTATCACCGGAAATACTTTCTAAATAATCCCCCGCATACCTTACGGGTTTATTTGCCTTTTGAAACTCGATGATCTGGTACTTTGACCTACGAGAGCGCGGAGCGTCACCCATACGCTCGCGCTCAATCGCTAGGTCATCGTGGCGGTCGAGAGCACCCTGTGGTGCGGGCGTCTCGCTTTTACCGTGGCGTGAGCGACCGCGTGCACCCAACGGCTCCCGTGGCGGAAGGGCGTCGGCTGAAACCGACGCGCGGGGCGCCATAGCAGGTAGCGGCCGGCGGTGCAGCGCAGGCGCATGAAGGGTACCCAACCTTGCGGGCGTTGTCCCTCGCCTGCTCGCCACATGTTTGCGTATGTTTTCGCGCCTATTTTGAGGCGAGTCGCGCACGTTCAAACTTGTTTTGTTTACACTTTTTGATATCGAAACTGAGCAAAACGCGTTATCAGAATTAACTTTACACTTTACACATTTTGACTTTATTACATTAGGGGCTCCGCACCCGTAACACTGTATTTCTTTACTTACAGTCTCTATAGTAGAGTTATTTTTACTGTTCGCTAACTTTTTGCATTCCATTTTATCGTGTCCCCACTTTTTGCAGTATGTGCATTTTCTACGCTCGTTTAAGTTGCGTGTTGGTGCCGAGTTAAAAGATTCGCTGGCGCCGGCGGCGGGACGCTGACTAGCGCTTGGAAACACCACTGCTGGTGTCTTCTCGCCTGCGCCATCTTCCAACGATTCTTCAATCGTTCTGGCACGATGCAATAACTGATCGAAAGATGCGACGGAGCTCCGATCAAGGCGCTTTCTTATTCTTCGATCGAGAAGCCCGTATACCATGTCAAGCTGAACTTTTTCATTTAGGTCATCTTTAGGCAATCTCGATAAAAGCGCTCGTGTTTTTGAAATAAATAAATCAGTTGCGTCGTTACCTTGACGGAGTGTAAACAGTTCCATGTAAATACGAAATGGCGGACGCCGTTCACCAAATGCACATCTTAATTTTTCTATAGCATCTGGCCATGATGTAGAAGTGGATTTAATGCCTTGCCACCACAATGCCGCAGAATCCGTCAGTAGCATCGACAGTCCTTTGACGGCATTTTCGTCGGTTATCTGCAGGCAGTTTTTATAAACGTCTACCGCGTCTATAAAGCCATCCACTTCCGCGGATTTTCCACTAAACCGCGCTGTGCATTTTGAAAAATTTGCAGTCGCGGACGCTATCAGTGAGACGTCCGGTACCGGCGTCGAGGCACGTACCTCGTTTATGAGCCGTGCGAACAGTTGTGCTTGACTTTCCTGCAAAGTTTGCATCAACGTCGCTAATTGATCGTTACCCATTGTAATCATCGAAGGCTCTTCTGCCTCATTCTCTGTTTCTTGACTTCTTGTTCGCGGCATTGTCATAGACGCGAACAGCAAACGGAAAAAAAAAACTGCACTCACGTGTCGTTGAAGGCCCCTACTGTTGGGACGCCAATGTGGCCGACGGGCATGGGTTCGGACCTTCTAACGGTGATGGGTGCAGTAATTGAAAACACTGAGTTCAAAACTAACACAGTTATATTCACAATAATTTCACAAAAGTCAGATAATAAACACAAGAGAGAAAGATTACAATATTAAATAGGCCGGTGCCCTTCGGTTGCGGACCGAGAAACGTCGCGGGGCACACGGGTTAGGGTCAACGTCGGACTGTGACTGTCCACATGTGCGCGTGCTTGTACGTTTCTCGGTACGTTTGGCGCCAACGCCTACGCCGTATGATTGGTCATCCCTCGATGACCTATCATAACGCGCGTGTACCGATGCATGGATGCTGGGCTCAATGCAGCCAACGTAGGGATGAGAAACGTAAGGGAAAGCGTTGTTTATGGCTTCGCAGGGTTGCCTGGCTACATGTTTGTTTTACCGAGTTCAAAACCTCTCGGCCACGCACCTGTGACTTACTAAGTTACGTGCAGATTCATCATCTTTAAAAACGGTAAAGGAAACTACAACATTCTATGGCATGTGACATCTATCAACACACACGGGGCCAGCGAGGTCAATAATGTCCTATAGGCTCTCTCTCTGAGGCAAGGCCAGAGTCCCAAGGCCAGAGAGAGTTGTATATTGTTTGTCTCTATTACCAGTGGGAACGACTGATAATGATGATAATGGTGTTTGTTATATCATCACGGTGGAATGGCTGAACGGATTTGAATGAGATTGGGAATAAAGATAGCTTACACCTTGGCTCACCTTGGTTTGATTCCCGTTAAGGTTCAAATATTTATGTAATTCAATACAATAAAAGAAGGGAAACTCTTTGTCGCTGGGTGTTGACAGTGTTGTGGATCTCTGAGTCACACAGTTATTGTTATAGGGAAGCTCAGTTAAATGTAATTGAGTGGCCGTTAAATTATAACACGTATACGAGGACAGGATTGATTGAATAGTAATTACTTTTTAAACTTGCTTTTAATTTTCTGAACCGTTTCTAAGTTTAGAAACTCGACTGAAACCGTTTTAGAAAACAATATATTTGCCACCTTTTAAGTTCAGCGCTTGTAAAGTATCAAGTATCAGCTTGACTCTCAGTGACATCCAATCTTTAGCAAACTGAAGGGTTATAAACATTAAAGGTTTTGCAACTGCACAAAGCCAGCAAAGTCTACAATGGCAACAAAGAAAATTATCTAAAAGTTATTTTTATGAATTCAAAACTGCTTCGCCTTTGAGTTGTTTACTTTAAAACTTTTATACTCAAAGTAACGAGACGGCTTTGATTGTTTTAAACCTACAATAAACAACTGTGATGTAGAATATGATTAGTGTATCAATCAACATAGTGTTTAAGGTTGCATCAGCGAGAATTCGATAAAAGCCTTCCACTTTGTATCGGCAGCGGCCATTTCAGAAAATACACGACACGTTAAAACAATTGAAAGCTTCATACTTCTAAAGTTAATAAGTTACAAAACTGATAGCTATTTCGTTGTGAAGCACAGAAACGACGGTGAGACACAAAAACGGTTGGCGGTAGCACAAAATGTGTGTTTGACAGTGTTGACTACAGCTTCTCTATATCATTACGTCGCACTTACCAAGCTATAACTTCTGCGCGACCACATAGACGACTAAACAAAGGAAAAACAATCTTTTGGTCTGGTTTTTACGGACAAAAGCACAAGCAATTATATCTAGCGCACAATGTACGTAAATAAAACGGTATTACACATTGCGACTAGTCTCAAACTGCAGTACCTCAGGGACAATAGAGCGGTGGTGTCAGATCGGTAATACCTACGTGTTCCATAAAATGCACCATTGCATTGCAATTGAGATAATAATATGAAACACATCTTTCCACACATATGACTATTACGGTGCAGTGAATAAAACAACAGAGTACCTACATGTAGACTTGTGTTCATCGAAAAATCAGAAGGAAGACTAAACTTTCAAATAACAACACTGGCTTACATAGTACTATAGATGGCACCACCATCTTTACAATGGCCTTGGAGAGAAGTGAGTCATTTGCCAAGATGGCGTCTTTTTTTCGATGTCAGTATATAAACGTCAAGTTTGACGTTGCCACCTTCACGGATGTCTAAATTTTGAAATGTCAGTGAACCTACTGGTACATAAAAAGTTACGGTTACATAAGTTACGTGCGGCTTTTTCATCGCTCAAAACGGTGAAAACCCACATTCGCGGGCATATGACCAATAACATGTCGACCAAAGAACAAATTCCCAGTGGTTTGAGTTAAATCCGGGAATTAGCTATCTTGTCCGCCTTTGTTTGAACATCAAGCACTGTTCAGTTCGATGTAGCGTCTACGTTGCCGTTTGACCGAGATCCTTTTGTTGATTATCTTATCTTGCTGCTGTTAGGATTGTTATTGGTACAATAAAATTTAACTTTTGCCGTAACGACTCTTTGTTGGGTATACAGTTTGGATTCAATTGCAGCACGTTTCGGTGTTCATAACAATTTAATTTGTGGTTTTTGTTCCTTTATACTTACTTTACTTGGTAATATTGATAAAATGGTTTAATAACTCAAAATATACTTACATCTTTTATTTAAATAATATTTTATGTGAGCACATAATCGTCTTGTCGGTATATACTTATTCGTTTTAAATTTCTCTGTAGTATTGTGTATCAATACGCAGACATAATTATTTTCACATTTATAATGTTATAGTATGGATGTAGACAGACAGATGCACAGAACGGTAATGATATAGTTTATCTACAGATCTCTTATAACAGTAAATTCTTTTATTAGAACTCTTTCTTCAATAAAACAAGCTTTAGCTTTTATTTTATTACGTTACTGCAGATTCTACGAGCAATAAAGATTGCATAATGTAAATGCAACGATTTTACTTTTCCAAAGCATACTAGAATTGTTTAGGTTTAAAATATAAATATGTTACGTATTATTGAAGTAACATATTACGATCCGGATACTAAATGTATATCATAGCGAGTAAACAGAAAGAATAATGGGCGTAGATATGAAATATGTACCTCAAAATTTTTACTCGAGCGAGTCAGGTTGTACCAAGATTGGTAACTAGTTTTTACGACTACTTGCACCCCACGGTTCGACCTGCGTGTTCCTATTATCCGCCAGGAACCTTTCTCCGGGATGAAAAGTGTGCCTATCTAGGGTATATAAGCTATCTCAAAACAACTGCTTTTTAAAACCACAAAAAATCTACAGTAAAATTTGAAAAGCCAATTACAGGTTCTCACAGTTTTTAAGGTAATTTGACAGATTCCTGTCATGATGGGCAAGCACTAGATAATGTCATGTCACCAAGCTATAGTTTCATCACGATGTTTTACTTTATCGAAAGCACAAGCTTATTGTAGAACTCGAACCCATAACCTTCGGGTTGAAGTCGACGTTGCTTCAATTTGTCACTTTTATGTGTCAATCGTTGTTTCGAATATCGTTGGTTATACCAACGTTATCCAATAGCACAGACAAGATACTATTTCAAGTTATTTTTATTTGTAAATATGTAACATATAAAAATTATTTGTAAAATAGAAATAGCATTAGGTATGCTTTTACCTTGTGTGTTATATTTGTTTACATACTAGTTGTGCCCCGCGGTTTCACCCGTGTCTTCCCGTTATCCCGCAGGAACCTTTTTCCTGTATAAAAAATAGCTTATGTTTTAATCCACGGTATAAGGTATCTCTATTCTAAATTTAATCAAAATCGGTTTTGTAGTTACGGTGATACGTGGTAACAAACATTCACACACACAAACTTTCGCATTTATATTGCGGACTTTTATAAAACCGGCCCTAAATGTACCTACTCATTTTACCGAGTTACTTAACTCATAAACAAAAAATGCCCAATCTGGTACATATTGTGAAAATTGGCCGTGATAAGCAACTTTTATCGCTAACTGTATTTATAAATGTGCGGCTTTAAAGAGTAAATCCGATCTGTTCAACGCAATTTATGTATTTTTAGTTACCGCTGACTGTTTTAATTTCGTTTTCCCAGAAAAGTCAAATTTGTGTTAATTAATGAATTTATCGTAAATGGAGCAATTAAAGCGTTTGTTATTTGCCAATAAAATGCTTCGTGGTTCCCATTTAATTTATTTGCATTCAATTAACTGCATTCATTTATTGCGATTCGATAAATTACGATTAATAGGAACTTTGAGAAAATAATTGTCAGTATGTTTTCAATTTAATAAAGATTTCAGCTTAATGAAGATAAAAACAGACAATAACGGATAATACCCATTTGCCTGAAGGTTCTTTTCTTTTTTTCCTGATAGTAAGCGCTATAACAATAACAGTTTAATATTAAATTTACACTGATAGCGGTGCTTGGTGGCAGATTTGTAACTTAGGAGTTGTACCTAGCCAGGTGAGCACTAGAAAAAGTCTTACTCTGTGTGTGTTTGTGTGTATTTGTGTCTCGGTGTGTGTGTGTGTGTTTCTTTTTGAGTGTATGTGTGTTGTGTTTTTGTCTTGTTATACGCTATGGTTACGCTACGGTGTTTTCCTTCACCGAAAACTGAAGATTATTGCAGGATTTGTACCTAAGGTCTACTTAGGTCGCAAGCCAATGTACCACTGAGCTATTATCAAGTAACATTAAAGTCATGTGTATGTTCCTTATGGACTCCAAAATGGTTAAACCAATTTTGATGATATTTTTAGGCAATCTCTAGATTAGTCTAGCGGGTGATCCTGTGAAGTTTGGTAGCAATCGGATGAAGATTTTTCTTGTTGTTTCTGTTATTTTGTCATCTCGGTATATATCATAAAAAAATTAGTGCTATACCTGTGTGAAGCCGGGCTAGGATTAAACAAAATTACTAATTAACTTCTGAATATTACCACTTTTTGATCCAGGGGCCCAATTCTCGCGGCGTGGCGTGATATCATATTATTTTACTACGGTGATATATTATCACATTAGATAAATATCGCAATAACTGTCAAAAATCAATACATATTTTGACAGTTTTGCGATATTTATCGAATGTGATAATATATCACGTCACGAAAATAGTGCCCAAAATACCGAGTTCTTATTGTAAAAGGTTAGACCGACTTGCTTATTAGAGCCCAAACCGCCTAGACTTGCTTAGTTTAGATGGCTCGTATAGGAACTTGTAATAACTTAGTTAGCTCGTTACCTACGTTATTAAGTTGTTGTTTCAGGGTACCTACTTCTAGTTTCCCCTTTGATTTTCCTGCTTTCATATTGAAGTAATTGGAGTACAGGTGTACTTATGTATATATTATTGTTTATGAATGTTATTGAAACTGAAATTTCATCTGGTTCCTTTGAAATTCATTGACATGAGAAATTGCCAAATTGGTGTTCGAACCCAATATTATTAAAATCAAAATTAATATTATTATGTAGGTATGTTTACGTTTTTGTTTGAGTTCTCGATATTTAGGTACTGTTACAAGCGCCATAATCAGGAAAGTAGATTTATTTATTTATGGTAGATTTATTTATTTATGGTAGATTTATTTATTTATGGTAGATTTATTTATTTAATTATAAGTAGATGGATAGATCGATTAATGAAACCGGTCGTTATTAGTGCTAAACCTAGGTACATAACCCGGTACATACAAAGTACAAACAAGCAAGTTAAATAAGCTCGTGATAAAAGCTTCAAATAACGACTGTTTACCAAAAAGTTTCAAGAGACACTTTTTCTACGTACAAAAAACGCTTTACAGTAGTACCGCTCACATTGAAACAGCTTCCTGTAAAACCGGGACTTGAAAACGGGGGCGTCTGGTCCCTTTATCTCGGCCTCTTGTTATAATGTGGAAGGAAGTAGGTCACCACAATTACGCCTCGGACGCAACTTGATACCGCTGAGTTTTTTTAAACAACTCGATAGAGTTGACGCTTCAATTCTAATCAAGACAGTGTCAGACTATTCTAAAACTGGCAGCAGATTGTCTCAAAAAATTTGATACAGTTTGCTGTTGAAGCTACGCTCCACCTACGGGCGGCCCGCCCCGCAAAACTTCATGCATATCAGTTGTTTGTTTGAAGGTTGAAAGGGATGTAGTAATCGCTGGTCGCTCTAATGTGCTTGAGCCTTTCTGAAATTTCAATTTGTTAAAGTAATGTGTTAAAAAAGGGAAAAATGCGGGAAATAATGAAAGTGTTTATTTCTATAGGCATTTTGTATGAACTGAATTCGTGCCCTATGTTTACCTACTCGTGCGAAGCCAAGCGGCTTTTTACTTATTACTTGTTTTTAGTTGTATGTTTTTTAGAATAAGGTTTTGAAACGAGATGCTTACCATTTATTTACCACTAGGTGACATATTTGTATGAACTGACAGCGTCAAATCTGTGCTAAAGTAGGTACTAATTATATCGCTTGAGTATCAATCTAGAATACGGGCCTAAGAGTTGTGGGGAGCCGATGGATGCAAATGGCTAACATCCGTTCATAGTGGCGTTCAAAGGGGGAGGCCTATGTTCAGCAGTGGACTTCTTCTGGTTGATGATGACCGTTTATTTGTTTTTGTTTGAGTTCTCGATATTTCGGCACTATCGAGAACACGTACAAAATTTAGAATTAATTATAAATTATTATTGAATTTAGAATTTGCTTGGATTATTCAGGGTGACTGGTTTTATGTTACACTTGCTGCGCTCTATGATTTTCCCGCAATAACTTTTTTCTGGGATAAAAGTGTAAGCACTATCTCCATTCCCGCCAGCGTTCGTGAAGAAGTAACAAACATACCTCTCACAAAATTTCACATTTATAAATAATCTTGGTGTAATGTGATTTTATATATGTATGTGACAGTGTACATAATTATAGCCCAGAGATTAAACTTGCTCAATTTTATAACACGCTTCCTAACTAGGTCAATCACACCAATGAGACATGCTTGATATATTAAGTTTATTTAGCTTTTAGATTTAGTGGAAAACTAAGCTAAATTCAGGTCGCTTATATTTGGTACAAACGAAAATGGATCAGAGAGTTCATAGAACTTGAAGTATTTATCATCAATCCCGATAGGTTTTTATGTGCTGTGACCTATAAAACAGTTTCAGTATTAGATATATTCCTGTTATTTTTTACATTGTCGCTGGCACAGACAAAGCAATAAATACATGCGATATCATCTGACAGTATCATAGTCCGATATCTTTTCACAATGCTCTAACAACATTTCTTTGACATTGAAATAAAACCTGCACAATTCATAAATAAAATGGAACCTTTTGAAGCTGAAATGAGTACATAGCTAGGTGCTTTTTAAAACGAATTTCACGATGAGTTAAAATGTTTCACGCGACTGCTACAAACAGAGTTCTGTGTTAAATGAAACAAAAGACGGGCGTTGTTGCTCTTCGGAGGTTTTTTTTAACTTTGTAAGGCAGGGTACCTACCCACTAATAAGCCTGAATTACGCTCCACCCATCTCCAGACGTACTTACGCTAACGTGATACTTTGGGGCGTTTTCGTTACACGGGTACTTTGTGTCGCTCACCTAAACGTTGAATAAACATTTGGGAGCGTTTTACGTTCCCAATAGTTCGCTCGCAACTGCCAACGCACTGAGCGAGAGTTAACCGACAACAACGATTCTAAAGAGCGTGAAAAGTTAAACGCTCTGAAAGCGTGAACGTATTCGTATCTACTAATTGGAGCAGTTGCAGAATCGCGGAGCGTAGTTAAGCGCGAAGTTGTGGATACTCTGCCTTAAGAGTTTTTGGATATTTTATTCATGACTTTGAAGCAGCGACGAGTTCGGGCTCGATGCGCTGTGCTTGTGTATATTTGTTACAAAATCTTTTTGCTTCTTTATATGTTCAGACTTTTTTTAGACCAGTAAATTGACAAATAACTTTTGGAAAGGAACACAAGGACAAAGACTTTATTTTTAAATAATAAATTATGCAATTCAATTTTAGGTCCAGTGGATTGCATTTATGCTTGTTTCTAATCACACATGTTAAAACACAACACAGTGTAATTAAAAAAGTAGTATTATGATTTTAGTGTTCGATTTATAGCAACAATTAACGCATTTCACATTTTTTGAACTACTGTACAGTTTTGATAGACGTCTTTTTAAAATTACATTGTTAGTTAGTTATTTAGTTATAAGTCAAGCTAATACAAATGTTTTAAAAAGAGAAATTCGCATTATTAAAACACACAGTTCGGCATCAGCATAAATTAGAACCAAACTGCACTAAACATTAGAGTTCCATAAATATATCCGGTAAACAAGCACGTAAAGCATCACGCCACAAAAATGTATTTCGTGTTTTACACAGGCCAGATGTGGCAGTAAAAAGTGAAGCGTCACAATTTACTGAAATGGAAATGGTATCACAAGTTTGCCGCGGTAAAAATGGACGCATGAAATATGGGTGTAATCAAAAAGTGTGTTTCGTCGGCCGCAAGTGCCGCGTGACCTAGAGACATACCTATTCGGTTTCTATTTACTATTTAACACCGTCTCCTTTTTTGCTTCTTTCACGGTAGCGTTTGACCACAAGTCACCTGATGTTAAGTGATGATGTAGCCGAAAGTGGTGCCATGCTACACCTGGACTGGGAACTGGCTCTCAAGTGAGGCTGCCGGAACACACCGATAGGTGCTTGGCGACAGGGTGGTTCTGGCCAGGCAAGAACTTGAAAATGCCCTATCACTATGCCATGGTTTTATCACGATGTTTTCCTTCACATTAAGGTCAAGCTCATTGTACTATTCGAACTCACGACCTTGATCGTAAGCCGTCGTCACTACCACTGGGCCATCATCGCTTCAAAATCTTAGTTCTATAGTCATTTCCATATAATCACGATAAGGTTATTCAATACAGCTGGGTAAATTCAATGGATTTCTTAGTGGCCAAATTTCGTAACTAAGTGACGAAACTAGGAATGAACTCCCAAAATTTCGCAACTCCGTAGCAAGTTTGAAATAGCGTTGCCGTTGATAGTCTATCGATAGCTTAAAACGAGGTGATACTATCGATTAAGCGCAATACTATCGATTGTATTGCTGCTCGCGAAGTACTACCGATAGTATCTATAGTAAAACTATCGATATTTCGGTAACACTAGTTTGAAATTGTGACCACTATAATCGCATGACGTAAACAAGTAGCTTGCGTTAAGCGTCACACATACTCGTACCAATATTGATTAATATTCTCGTTACCAGAACTTTGTAACATTAATTAGCTCTCAAGAGCTAATCCAGATCTCCAGATGTTCGTCATCATCATCAGCTTCAGCGTTCCCACTGCTGGGTCATTGAGACCTTCTCACAAAGTGAGAGAGAGATAATAGGCCTATTATCTATAGGCCAAAATCTACCACACTGGCCGATTGCGGTGATGACTCAGTGGTAGTGACGTTGGCTTGCGATCCGTAGGATGTGGGTTCAGATTCTATAATGAACTTGAACTTTCGGTGAAGGAAAACATCGTGATGAAACCATAGCATGGTGGTAAGGTATTTTCTAGTACTTGCCAGGCTAGCTACCACACTCAAGTTTGTCGCCAATCACCTATCGGTGTATTCCAGCAGCCTCACTTGAGAGCCAGTTCCTTATCAAGGAGCGTGACGCCACCTTCGACTACATCGTCACTTAAAATGAGGTTCCTTTTGGTGTTCATTTCATTTCTAAATAAATAGTTGAATAACAATCAACAAAATTAAATATTCAATGTTATTTTTAGGTTAAATATTATGTATATGTTTTAATATTTAGTTATTTTAAAATACCTTCGTGCCAGTATTGAATATGTGTATGTTATTTGTTGCAAATGAATGATTCTTTATTCTTAAACGCTGCACTACAATAAGTAGGTATTAAAAAAAGAAATCAAAATAGAAATAAAGCAACAAGCACTCTCATTGTGTGTGGTAGACTGTAAAATTAAGAAATTATTAATTTATTCAAGTCTGAATGAAGCAAGCGACATGAATATAAAACACGGTTAGTTCCATTCGATGTTAACATAAAATATTTTGTGCAGACGTTTTAATATCCAGTCGGTGAGCGTGTGTTGAGAATAATTAAAAAGCGCTAAAAGTGGGTACCACGTAGGGTAGGGTTAAACAAATGACAATCGCTCTAATGGTACAGTCAGCGACAAAAGTAGCTGATCATACTCGATTTTCCAAATGCGTATAAAAACAGTACTGTTTATTTTTTTCTTACAACTTAAAAGGCGTTTGACTATAACATTACACATCTTGAAGGTTGGTGTTTATGAGGGTTACGAGAATTTTTATTTTGTTTGTGCAGTGAATTTCGCCGCTTACTGTACCGTATTATACAACTGGAAGCGAGATTTTCTGTACGGAGAAAATTTTTTTATGTTACTGTGCGAAAAGACGAGCAAGTTGTTCACCTAATGGTTCACTGCGTCACGCTTGCCCGTTACAATTCGGTGCTACCCAGAATGTTGTCACCCTCAGATATCTCTTTCACGGGAAATGTTGCTGTGTTTTATTAACAACAATTACGTTAAATATTCGATCATGACTTAAAAACCGCCCGAGTCGGGACTCGCGCACGAAGGGTTCCGTACAATTATCTTTAAAAACGGCAAAAAAAATAAACACGTTTGTTATATCGAAGCCCTCTTAAGTATTTAATTTATTCTATTTTGATTTGTTGTTGTAGCGACAATACAAATACATCATCAGCTGTGAAAATTTCAACTGTCTGTCTAACTATCACGGTTCATGAGATACAGCCTAGTAACAAACGGATGGACAGACGGACAGCGGAGTCTAGTCTTAGTAATAGGGTCTTGTTTTAGCCTTTGGATACGGAACCCTAAAACCGAACAAAAAGCACCTTTGAAAGTAAGTAGGTTACTTCCATAATCACATTTCTTTCTCTCAAGTTCTTAAGTCCTTGAGCAGGTTCTCTCGTCAAAGAGCATTGGAGATACAAAGGCTCCCACGTTAATTCCAATTAATTAATTGCAATTAGAGCTAACGGACGGTGTTCTGTGGGAGAAATAAGGTTGTAGTTAATACCTTGATTTCATTCCGCCAGCTCTTCGATTGTATTCCATGACGTGTACAATTTAGAACCAAGATTTTTAGAAACTGCTATGGTAGCAAATTAGTGGTCTCAATATTTTACAGGCATTGCAGTATTTTAAATTGTGAAGGTAAAAAAAATCTATCATCACAGTTAAAAATTCTTTTTTTTTGTTAAAAAGCATAAATCACTGGTGCAATGGTCGAACAACCAATCACGAAAAGAAAGGTCGTGGATTTGATTCCCGCAACGGAACAAATATTCGTCCACTGAAATATAAGCGCAAGTATTTGTTTATAATAATTATTAACTTTATACACATCATATCTTAGAAGCTACAAGTCGCAAGTAAGGTAGGTCTCTTGAAAGTAAAGTAACCATATATTCAATTGATTTTCTCACTTCATTCTTGTATAGACACACCCATTCTCTAAATATTCAGCGGACTCGGGGTACCTCTTCTTCTGTAATTAAATTACGCAGTATTTGGAGCTCTCTCAAGACTACTGGCACAAATTTAATATTACTTACAAAGCGAACATGTCGTAACCTAGTTACTATATGAAGTTTTTTAAGGAATTGTATCCAGTTTAGAATTAAGTTTTGAAACTAGATATTTACCATAAAGCTGTTTTTGTTTGATTTCTCGGTATTTTGGCACTGTTGCAAGCGCCAATATCGAGAACACAAACAAAAACAAATACATGACAATTGTCCAAAACTTCATTTAATTTTAACAATCATGGCAGTGAGCGATGGTGGCCGAACGGTTAGGCGTGCGACATACAAGACGCCGACACCGAGTTCGAATCCTCTCGGCCCCGCACCTATGACTCAATAAGATATGTGCGGATTTGCCATCACTCAAAACGGTGAAGGAAAACATCGTGAGGAAACCGGCATGCCCAAGAACTGCAACATTCAACTGGGCCAGCGTGGTAGATTGCAGTCCATACCCTCTCTCTGAGAGAAGGCCAGAGTCCCAGCAGTGGGAACGTGAAAGGCTGATAATGATGATGATGATGAATCATGGCAGGTTGTAAAATATATTGTATTCAGTTTATTTAATTAAATGTTCATCTGAATAGGACTCTTTTGCATAGTTCGCCTAGGTGGTATTCAAGAACCTTACCTTACTAAGTAGTCTTTATTGCGAACTCAACGCTGAACATAATCTTTTTAGAAAAAAATGCTGTAGACAAAAAAGTTTCATGTCTAAGTAGTTATGGGCAAGGAGTTGGCCACTAGCTCATATAAAGGGGAATAAGGGTTGCATAAATTTGCAAGTGTCAACGATGCAACCAACGTTTAATGTTCTCTATAATGAATGGTGAGTAGGTCTTTAGTACTTACTTACCGTTTCATAATAATTAAATTGGACGTCTCCTCTAGGCTTTGTTGGCAAAGAGCCCGTGCATTCGCAGCGTCGCAATCTCACTGTACATAATTGTTGGATTCTGGACTGTGAGCTTTTCATTGTTAATTAATTTACAAATTTCACGCTAACTTTTTACTTCATTCGTGAAAGTGGTTTCTGATTTACTATTTACTATTATTGTGTACGAAAAAGGAGTTTGCTCTCATATTATGCTTTAATTATAGCCACTGTTTGTTTTATTCAAAAATCTCAATATTTATAATATAAATATCGTCAGAGAAACGTGAGGTTGCCGGGTTCAATGCCCGTTACGGGATACATATTTGTAGCTTTAAAAAGAGCGCAAATGTTTGTCTCATGTGTGGTTGTTCTGGACCCTTGATCCGTGTTGTTTCTAATACCCCAGATTGTCCTATTTAAGGGTTAAAGCTATGTATGTGATTATGTGGGCGTTATTGTTGTTACCTATATGAGTATAAAAACAAGGCAAAAGGTCGTTACTTGGGTTATTTTTTGTTCAGTTACTTTTGTAGCACGTACACGCCGCGCTTATCTCCGTAGCCCACAGATATAAATTGAACTAGATAACTCGGGTTCACCTACATTGCGTGTCCTTAGAATGAGCAAAGCTCCTATTCTTACGCTGCGTAAATCGGTCCTATCTCGCCGGTTTCGCAGTGGTGCGTAAACCATTTAAACAAAAAAACGCTTTATATTTCTTTATGTAGGTAGTAGAATAGCTAACTTACAGTCAACTCGTCGTATGGTTAGCGGTCACCGTCACCCATACTCTGAACTCTTTTAACATCCATCTTGAAGGACTGCATTTTGTAGCACTGCGGAAAGACTTGTTGAGGGAGCGCGTTCCACATTTTACAAGTATGTAAGTGTGTAGTGTGTGTGTGTGTGTTTTTTGTTTTGTATGTGTGTTACGTATGTATGTGAAAATCAAGGGTTGGTTATGTAGATGATGGTTTTTGCTTTGATTGCGCTAAAGTTAAACTTTAAAAACTAGTCGAAAGCAGTTGGCCGTGTAAATGTTTCGTTTTTTTTTAAATATTTGTGCATTGAAAACAAAAGCGCAAGTATTTGTTCTGTGTCTGGGTGTTGTGGATCCCCGATCCGCGTAGTTTCTGATACCCTAGATACAGGGAAACCTAGTTAGGGCTCGGAGCCTATGTATGTGATTGTGCGGGCATTATTATTATTTATTATAATTATTATCCGTAAGTAATAACTTAATAAGATAGAAGTAAGCTCGAAAAATGTGGCAACTTTAAATAGGCGCACGATATCCACTTGAATCTATCTGTGTCCTATTTAAAATGCAAGCTTTGAAATGTAGAGGCAGTTTTTGTTAACGTTAATTTATGCTCGTATAAGCTGTTGAAATAGGCTTATTGCCTAATGTCCCCAGACACATGTTTAATTTATTAGAGGGTAGACGTACCTAGCATTTAAAAGAGCTTGCTCTAGAATTTCAGTTACAAAATTTATTCGCTTATTTATTTAGCTAGCTTTGTTGGGACGACCTCAGTCTGTCAATGTAGAGATAGCATTGATTAAATAAATGTTATAGTTAGGAATATAAATCTGAATTCATTCTTGTCCCGAAAATAAAATGTAAATTGCATCATGACTGGTCAATTATATAGATACTATATGAAGAATCACTACGTGTGGTGCTGGGTCAGTTGCAGGACCTAGCTCGTGCCTTATGGTTAGGTCGAGAGGGTGACGCAGGTTCTGGGCATGCCTGTGTTTCCAAAATCGCGTCCCAGGCGAGGTAGCGTCCGTGGAGAGGTCATTTCACCCACTATGTTTGTGGGAAGTGTGACCGCATCTGTGGCTCCCGGATTGGCTTACTTAGCCATGAGCGCAGATGTTTTTCGGATGTTACTTAATATCATCTCTTGTAGATGGACGCAGGCCAATGATGATGATGATGATGATACTATATGTCTTAATAAGTAGGCAAGTTGCTTGATATGTTATGTAGTAGTATTGCTATAACATTAAAAATGTCCATACCTTAAGGGTTTCTTTACATATTTTTAGATTGTACCTAAACTTTATAATAAATAGCGCTCATACCCAGGACAAAATAATAGATTGCCATGAAATTTTCCACTCAAACATAATTCAATAGATCAATTTGTAGGTTTTTTTCTGTGCAAAGCTATTATAACTTACTTAGATCAAAATAAATATCGCTACAAAATCTTTACGAAAATGTTAAGTAGGTAGGTACGCATCATAACAAAGTATAATGAAGAACGTAGGCATAATTTAAAAGGGAGGATGGGTTACTGGTTTTGCTAGCCTATGTTGAGTTTAATTAAGCTTGCCCGCTTTAGTCACAGTCCTTGCGTTTGTGTTGCACAACATTGATAGGTCGGTCGTAGCCTTTGAAACATCTTTCTATCTCTGTGGTGAATAAAATTGCACAGGATTTAAAATGTTGCATTAATCATTATGATTGTGTAGTTACTCGTATAACAGGACCAGTTATTAAAAGCGAGAGAAAAGTGAAAATGATTTTACCGAAAGTCAAGATGGTATCTCATCTTGCCCTTCCGTAAAATCATATATTTAGAAGCGTACTTTTAAAAAGCATTACTTACCTCCAAAAAGCGTGGAAAAATCTGGCAAAGTTTTTCTCGGCGCAGGCTAGGTAACTGCCGTGTATATCGTTTCCGCAATATGACGGACGGAGCTGTCATTAGCAAGCTAACGGCATGTCGACGATGTTATTTGGGACAACACTCAGGCTAATGGGCACGAGCAGGGTTGCCAGCTGCTTTGGGAAGTGGGACTTTGGGTCAAACAATTCAGGTGCTTGCGTTTAGGCTATTTTGGTACTCCTGATGTTTATATAAATATAATTAAGTTGTAGTCTGTAAGTATTATTGTTCACATTTTTATTTGCTTACCATTTTGGAATAATGGAATAATTAAATCAATAATTTGGACTTAAGGTGTTAAGAGAGTAGGAATTAGACGAATGCTCTTGTAATTACATAAAATATATCTTTCATATGATAGTTAATGATGGTGAGACATACGTCGATTAAAAAAGGAAATTAAATTAGGAAATATATGTAACTTGACGCATATAAAATTCTTATGATAAAGTAATAGAAACTTATAAAAAAAAAACAATTCAAAAAACATATTCACACTAGATGCTTTGATATTAAAGAAATAACTCTATGCAAGATTAGTAAATGACGAAATACATAATGTAACAGTGTGAAGGCTTTACTCGGCCAGCACTAGCACCTTATGCTTGTTATTAGTTTCGTGTTCCTGCGGGTTAATTCCAATAAACTTGTTCACCAATTCCGTGTGCCCCATCGTAACTTCTTGACTTATGACTTGAGCTCACATTAAAGGACCCCATATTGCCCCATAAATCTATAGTACCTACTTACCAATTATGATTAGATATAAGATGTAATGGTTCCATGTTTTATGTCACTATAAATAATTTACCTTAATGTTCCAGTCAGCTACGGGTTTATTTATGAAGCATCTAGTTATTATTAAGGTTGTAATGAAAGGTGTAAAAAGGGTGTAATAATACTTAAGGGTATACTGAGAAAAAAATTCTGACTTTCCTTCTGAGTCTTTACCTTCTAAGACCGATTCCTTCCTTTTTTAACTTAGGTTTCCTTCTGAATCACAAGTCCTTTCCTTTTGACTCAGAAGGAAAACGGTATTTCGGAAGGTCTTTTTTCTCCGTGATATAGGGTATATCAACTACACACACAGTCATCAGGTCGAATATGAAATCAAAAGCAATTGTTGTTGAGTATAATATTTTTGTTTAACCTTTTTGATCGAAAAAAAAATCCCTCATGCGTAGTTTAAATTTTACTTCATCTATTAGTTAGACACATTTAAAAGTAAACAATGTATCAATTTCTGATAGAAAGCAATAAGATATGACCATGCCCGCCTCTATAGCAGTGATTACATTAACAGTACCTTCATTAAAGCTATCAATAAATATTGGCCTACTGCAGGGTTATTTTAGTCTTCCTCGATGCTGAATCAATCAATGAGATGTCTTAATATATAAAATATTTAAGCAAGTATAATGAGGGCAAAGTTCAGCCACGTCGTTATAGCTATATTTTGTTTCAATTCTAATGAATTTCACAGACTCCATTTTAAGCACAAACATGTAAAGAAGGTTTTAACACATTGTATTGTTCCACCTTTGTAGAAAACATTTAATAACGATATAAAATATCCTACGTCCCCATGGTTCAAACTATCACTATCACATACCTTTTCAGTGATTTAGGCGTGAAAAAGTGACAAATAGAAAGAGGGGCAAAGAGAGTTAATTTCTCATTTATAATGTTAAAGTAAGGAATGCCTGATAGTTGCAACTTTATTCTAATTAGCTAGAGTTGATTTTAGAATTCAACTTTTCACTCGTACTTGTTTGTTAGCACTGTGTGAAAATAAATTATAGCTTCTCTCAACTGGAAAGTCAAAAGTTTCCGAACGCTATTAGTACTGTGAGTAGGTAGCATGCCTACATAATGTTTGTGATTTCATTATTATTGCATCAAAGCAATGGCACATAAAGTTTGTGTGGGAAATGCATTGTAGAGGCTATTTTGTTGGCTGGTTGAGTGAAATGTTGCCGTTGGAAAGTTAGCTAAACTGTCCAAGTTTGTTGTTAAGCACTTTCAAAGAACAAGTGATGTATCTCTGCGTCAAAACATGTTTTCGTTTTTAAGGTTATGAGACACATTTACGTTTTTGTAAATTTTGATTCTGATATTTATCAGTCTAGTAGATTGTATACTGTGTGTCTTCTACACTGATCTCTTGCTGTTGAAAATAAAAAAATAATTGTATCACACATCTTTACTTTTAGTATCATATGGTAACTTTGTCTGTTTGTTTGTTTACCTTGTCACGCCGCAACCACTAAACTGATCTTAGCGAAATTTGGTATGTAGATAGGTTGAACCCTAGAGGATACTTTTATTGTGATAAAGCGTAGTCCACGCAGAACCATGAGGCACAGCTAGTTTAAAATAAAAAATACAGGTAATAAATTATAAACAAAACATTAAGTATTTATATTGCATTCAAAGAAACAACAAAGCGAGAATGTTCGCTCAAAAGGACAAAAGCACCAAATTACTCAGTTATTTAACTACAACATTCTAGAAATTTATTTCCTAGAATAAATTCATTGAATATTACAACAATACTGCTGCCATATCTATATAAAATAATGCATTGTTAAATGCCTCGTTATATAACCTTATGAATATAAAAAGTAGGTAAGTTTCTACGAGCTCCTCCTGTAAATTACGTCAAATATTGCTTCCAATGTTCTTCCTAAAAAGGCTAAAGTACTTACAATAAATTCTACCACTTTATAAGTAGCGCTCGTGTCATAGCTGGATCGTAACAGATCAACTGATAAGCAAACCTCAGCGCAGCCATCACTTGGATGGGTGACCGTTTAGTCATTTACGGCCAGTTTCAATAACCAATGACCACGGTTTGCTCTCCTAGAGATATATTAAATTTGAGTTTCATTCTATGGAGCTTGTGTCAAATTTCTATATCCAGCAGGGCAAACCGTGGATAAATAGAAATAGGTTATTGAAACCAGCCGTTAGTGGCATTTTCTACTGAACACTGCTGTGGTTCGGGGGGCACGACCGAAAATACTGGTAAAACCTTCGAATTCTGACAATAGAGTTGGCTACTAAACCATACGAAAATAAAAGATGACTGTTAGTCTGTGTGGAAACGTAAATATGAATTACATGTTATTTAATATCTGCACGTGTTCTTGCATCCAAAGTGTACTAGATATGTATCGCTACATACATCTCAGTTCACATCGAGTGGATGAGTCAAGTCTCGTTAAATATGCATGTTGCATATTAGTATTTATGTTACGTATTTCCGACCCTCGGAGGCGTGTCGATCGACTTGAGTTTACCGCGTCTTACGAAGATTCAAACGGTTTTCCGATGCTGGTAAAATTGCGCTAGGGATGATCGATGTTGCAAATACATCGATGATGGCATCGGTAGTAACATCGATATTCGATGTTCATCGAGCACAATACTTCGATGTCGGCCAACATCGATGTTTTTTGCAAACATCATTATCAGGAAATGAAACAACCATAA
This sequence comes from Opisthograptis luteolata, assembly GCA_931315375.2. Classification (NCBI taxonomy): domain Eukaryota; kingdom Metazoa; phylum Arthropoda; class Insecta; order Lepidoptera; family Geometridae; genus Opisthograptis; species Opisthograptis luteolata. The sequence continues at coordinate 8,355,460 of OV928044.1, read as the reverse complement.
AATCACACGATTTTATAAATTACACATAGAAGTTTTACACAAAGAAGTTTTTAAATTGGAGATAAAAGGGCGTAGGATTAGAGTTGAGAAACAAACGGGATAAAGGTTTTTTTTTGTATTTTGGTTGTATTCAGAATTTGATAAATACTCTGTGAAAGCTTCATATATTTCGATTATGTGTCCGTGACGTGACATCGATGTTGTGATTTTTGATATAATTCAATATTGATGTTGAAACATCGGTGTTTAATTTTATAACATCGATGATCATTGAGCATCTCTAAATCGCGCTTTATTTAATGCTTTGGGGAAGCTCTCTCAGAAGACGATAAAATGAGGAGCGGGTTAATGAAGCTTGAAAACTTATGTGTCACAGGGTGATTTAAGTGCTCTCAACGGTATTATAAGAACACTAGCTATGCCCCGCGATTTTACCGTTATCCCAAAGGAACTTTTTCTGGAATAAAAATTAGCCTATTTGTTAATGCAAGGTAAAAGCTATACCTATCCATCCCAAATTTTTGTCAAATTCGTTGAGCTGTTTCGGCGTGAAAAAGTGAAACATTCTCACAAACTTTCACATCCTACTAATATTATAAATGCAAACGTTTGTATGTATGTATGGATGGATGAATGTTTGTTACTCATTCACGGAAAAACTACTGAACGAATCTGAATGAAAATTGAAATGGAGATAGCTTATACCCTGGATTAACGCATAGGCTACTTTTTATCTCGGAAAAAGGTGCCTGCGGGAGGGGAAGACGCGAGTGAAACCGTGGGGCGCAACTAGTTTATAATATTAGTGTGCGTTATTTTACAAGGTGGCTACACCCACTTAATTTATTCGTGGTACTATTCAGTGAGAAGCTAAGAAGCTACATATTATAGTATATAAATCTCTCGTAACGTTTCTTGCCCTCAGTGCACATAATTTCAAGCAAAGCTAACTCAGTACGGTGCAGAATATCTAAGAAGTATTTCCATCTAACACGACTCGCTACTATGCAAGGTTATCAGTCTATTACGTGCCTACTGCTGAGACACAGGCTTTCTCTCAGCAAGAGAGAGTATGAGCCGTAATCTACCACACCGGTCCAGTGCGGGTTAGCGGATAGGGGAGTGGCCATAGTGTCAGAGTTTACAAACACCCGAATGGCTCCAACATTGTTTAGAACCGCCAAAAGGAATGCTGAGTTGTAAGTACTACTAATGCTCACCCATCCAATTAGTGACCGCAGAGAAAGTTGCTTAACCGAGTTGATCAGTTAAGAACGCTACGAGCGCTTTCATTAAATACTGAATATTATTACATGTTTCTAATATAATAATATAATTAATTCCAATATAATATAAACACAGACAGCCTGTACTAACGACCTCACTAACAAATTGAAATTCTAAGAACAACAAATTGCGTTGTAATGCTTCCTAAAGTAATTAAATTTTCGGAAAACTACGGTAGTTAACCAAATCATTACTATTGGCAACGAAAACATATAAATTTATCCAAAGTCTTGTGTTGTAGTTGTTCTTCTATTTCAGTTATTTGTAAACTAGCTAGTTAGTAAACGCTCTACGATTTCATCCGAATGGAGTTTCCAGCAGGAAACAAGATTTTTTTTCATAGCAACCACTTTTCGTCCCATAGACCATTTGTGCAAGAAATCGTCAAACGTGAAAGGACAAACTAAGAATCACACTTTCGCATTCTAAATAGCAACGATATTATGTAGTTATACATATTATGTTATTGATTTAATGTTCCCACTTGGTTTTCTAACAAATTTAACTGACAAAACTGTACATATTATAGTGGGTATTTATTTAAGTGAATAAATCGTTTGGCTTGGTATAGACTTGTTATGAGGCAAGACGAAGCTCATATTGCCAAGAATGTGATGGATTTGAATGTCGATGGATGGAAGGGAAGAGTGAAACCAAAAAAGGTTATTATTGTGTAAGACACGAATGAAAAAAATCAAACACAAAAAATTAAATGATGTGATGTGTATGTGTGAGACCCACTTTGGATGTTTGCACCATCTCAGTTAGTTCAAAAAAATGCTTGTAAAAATGACGGCTGACGAGAAAAGTGAATGAAAAAGACGTACTGCACCACTGTTAAGTGGGACCAAGGCAGGGAAAATACCGAAATATATAGTAAAAAATTTCCCACATCCTTGTCTACTCATTCACTTTGTTCCGCCTCCGTCGGCCCGGCGCGGCCATCACAAGAACAACGTTGACCTACATACAAGCTCATTCTACCCTTTCACTACTAAGAACTCACAAAGGAACTACATATTTCTAATGTCACGTGAAAACGAATCTTAATGGCGGTACGTCGATGTACAAGTACCTAGTAGCGAGAGCTCTCTATGCAGGGCCGGCTAAAGCCATTAGGCAGAGTAGGCAACTGCCTAGGGACCCTGCATCGACTAGGGGAACCCACACTAAGAAAAACAATTTGATTCCTCAAACAAATATTTGATTTGAAAATTTGTATCCTTCCACAAATACACATCTATCTATCTTTCATTTGTTTTTGTTATGAATAAAATTTTATTGCATTTGAACCGCCGAAAAAACTGAACAGCAAAAAATAATAAACCTTTATTATTTTTTGCTGTTCAGTTTTAATCTTAATAACTAAGTTCAAGCTAATGCAAGTATACCTAAGCCATTTGTGATTTTTTTATACCAAAATCGGACTTAGTACTCTGTAAAAAGTTATGCATCACACATAAACAAAAAACATATACGTGTCGACTTGAGAAACTCCTCTCTTTTTTTTTCGACGGTTAGGTAGTAAGAAAAGGGTAAGGAAGAGGGCCCCGAGAACTGCATTGCCTAGGGGCCCTAACAGCGTTAATCCGGCCCTGTGTCTACGCGTCTCGTCTCTACCCTGCTGAATTATTAATGTACTCTCCGAGCAGACATGATACTTTGCGACATCGGCACGTTCGCGCAAAGGTGTATAACTACTGTAGGTATTTGAAAACAAGTTTCAGAATACGAAGTGCGAGGTGCTGCGCTTCGGTAATACAATGTTATAGGAACTAATATTGTTTGTGTTTGTAATTGTTTATTGCAGAGCTGGTTTGAAAGTTAGAAAAGTTATCAGACTATTGAATTGAAAACCCAGTTACAATTTGATATATGGACCAAAATCAGAAACATGATTTTACGTTAGGGATGTCGATCTAAAACAATCTATCTTTAGCTCAAGAAAATCGATTTTTGAAAACTCTCTTCTAGAATGAGCCGATTCCATGAATCAATCTCAGATACTCGGAGATAAAGATTCAATTGTTTTTGTGTAGGTAAGAATACAACCATAAGCCTACATAATGTTTATAATTAGTTGAACGCACCAAAAAATTGCTAAAAATGATAGTATAAACTCTATAGAATGCAATATTGGTTTTATCGCTTGGTAGCATAATTTTAATGCTAATTTAATGTACTCTAAATAAAAAAATGCTCGATTAAAAGGAAAAATCGATTTTTAAGAAATCAGGTATCGATTTTTTTCTGTATCGATTCTTTAAACTTCGGATTCATATCGATTCAGAAAGCGATATTTTTTGGTAAGAATTGCCATCTTTATTTTACGTTACCCAAAACTTTACCCGCTTTACCTGCACGGCGTGAAGTTAGAAGTTTTCACCAACAAGGTTTACCAGTTACAAGTTTTTGTTGGTAAACAGAGGGACAGCGTGCCGCTTTCCGAAGCGGAAAAGATGCTATCGATAAGCATGCCCTCCAGCAATATTGCTGCTTACCACGCTACCTCAGTCACTACACCATGTGGTACTAAATTTAGTACATTATTTCATCACATTATCACACTAAACGTAAATTCCCACTAATATTATTAACTAGCGGCCCGTCCCGGTTTCAGTTAATAAAGAGGTATATATTTATTAAAATAAATAATGTGATCTAACTTACTCTATAGAGCATCAGCTATCTTCGAGTGAAAGTCCCGTCAAAATCGGTCCAGCCGTTTCAGAAAAGTTAGCCGGAAGAAACAGACAGACACAAAAACTTTAAAGATTGATTTTTGTTGTAAGTACCGTATAATTATACTTTCATACAGACACTTCAATTTTATTTATTTGTATGTAGTAGTCGTTACATACGAGTACAGATGTGAAAGTTTGTGAGGATCGATGGATGTTTGTTAGTCAATCACGCCAGAACCGCCGCACGGATCTGGTTGAAATTTATCACAAATACAGATTAAAGTCTTGGATAGCACGCAGGCAAATTTTTATCCCAGAAAAAGGTTTTTTTCTTACGTTTTACAGGGTAGCGTTTGACCACAAATTACCTGCTGTGAAGTGATGATGTGGTTACTGCGGGGTGACGTGAAAATGCTACTAATGTAGAAAGTCTATGTTTAAATATATGGTTCAAAGATCTGACACTTGAGAAACTTCCGCGCGTACACTTCGCGATTTCTTCCGACGTGCTATTTTTCTTGCCCGACATTAAACAACGCTAGGTTACATATTGTGACTGGAATTCTTAACGTTTTAAAGAGACGCTTTTACTCATATTTGCGTTTGTACTCAATACGCGAGGAGAGGTTATGCGAGGAAGTAACGAGCATTTCCGTCAGAGGGAATGGCATGACAATGTCAAACCATATAGAATCGCGTAGTGTAATCATATCCTTCTAATATTGTAAATGCGAAAGTTTGTGTGTGTGAATGTTTGTTACCACGTATCACCGTAACTGCTATGCCGATTTTGATGAAATTCGGAATGGAGATAGCTTATATATATATACCCTGGAATAACACATAGGCTTTTATCTTTTATCACGGAAAAGAGTTCCTGCGGGATAAAAAGAGGCGGGTGAAACCGCGGGGCGCAGCTAGTGTCAAATAAACGCTATAAAACTTAGAAGTAGTTGAAGCGATGATGGCTCAGTGGCAGTGAGGTCGGCTTGCGATCCGTAGGTCGTGGATTCGAATCCTACAATGAGCTTGAGCTTTCGGTGAAGGAAAACATCGTGATGAAACCATAGCTTGGTGGTAAGGCATTTTCTAGTGCTCGCCTGGCTAAAGTTAAGAATCTGTCGCCAAGCATCTATCGGTGTGTTCCAGCAGCCCTACTTGATAGCCATTTCCTAATCCAGGATTTAGAACTATTGAAGTTCAAAGTTTTATGTGGCACTGAACTATAAGCACTAACAAGCGAGCGACTTACCAGTCTCGTTGCTTAAAAGCAATTCCGCCTCAAAATCCCGCGATGCGATGAAAAATCACTTCAGAGCGAATAGTTAAAATGCTCCTTTTTCCACGGTCACGAAATGTACTTACACTCCGTGTTTCAAGAACTAAGTCTGTTATGGCAAATTGCATTGTTAATTACTTCACCGTTCTTTTAATATATCCTCGCGTTTGTTGCCTCTACTCCGACTGAGTTATTAGGTTCGTGTTGCGCATTACAAATTACGGCTCTACGATTTTCGTAGCCAGTAGCCGTAGCCGCGCTGTAGACGTCTACGCCAGCTCTACGCCAGCTACGGCAATAAATGACAAAAAAGTTTAATCTACCGAAAAGTTTCAGGTACCTATGTAAGTAATATCCTGAACCACTTGCTACCTCGTATTGAATATTATTTTTGTTCAAAGCTTGTTTGTATGAGGATTTCGGGACTAAAGCAATAACAAGATCTTGTGAAAGTCGGTACTTGACTTGTATTAAATATCTATATCGGAATATAAAATTATAAACTACACACATCATGGTCGTTTCTCGTGAGTCCTCATCATCTTCCGTCTCTCCCTCTCTTTCCATTCTCCTCGCACACTCATCCGTTCATAAACACATATATGTCATCCAACTGTCATCCGTCTTCCTTTTATGCATCGCTTCGTTCACAAATCATTCATTCCCACGTGAATATGGTTTAAATTTTATTTGTTCGTAAGAATCAAGTCTCTTTGAATAAACAATCTTGGCCTTTCATTTTTCTTATTTTACAGTAATCTTCGAAACCTTTGAAAATGAAAATAATATTACTTAACTTGATGTAGCTTTTAAGATTTTGATTCTATTTTTAAGATTGGCTTTGTACAGAATATCATTAAAATAGTAAATTGGGTAATTTTGTTCCTTGACATAATACATTTGCTACTTAAAAGTATATAAACGAGAGATTAATTTACGTAATGATTCCAGGCAACCTTTGCTATTGAAATGTATTAATTAGATTTATGATAAAACATTTCCATAATTTTCCACTCATACGATCAGAAAAAGAAAACATTTCTAATAATAAAACTCGAAACTTGTTCGAAATTACGCGAACTGAAAACTATGAGATAAAAGCACTGCTTGGCTTTTAAAGACTTTGCTGTGAAAGTTTTCTCTATTTTGTTGCTCGGGAAAGTAACAAGCAGAATATTCTGGCCACCGGCTTAGCGGCCGCGAGAGAAATGTAAGTTTCTGAAAGGTAATGTTCCTTGAATAACAAAAATTGTAATTTACGAGGCCAGTTCTTAAAACAACTCTTGAATCCCTAATCTCACGTTAGGTAAGTTCTGTTTAGACATTTTTTATATCACTTGTAAAGGACAATGGGCATTTTTGTATGAGTTGCATCCCAACCCTTGTAGCAGGTTGCGACTAGTGTAAACATGTTCATTGAAGCTTTTTTATTATTTATAATCCAAGTTTTTGGTATAATTGCATGAAGGTAAAAATTTATTGGGCTTCAAGTGAAGAAAAAGGTTTTTATACTGTGAAGATGTGATCGAAGGTACACAAGGAATGTAATTTTTATCATCATCATCATCACCATCATCAGCTTATTACTTTCCCACTACTGTTACAGGACTTCTCCCAGAGAGAGTATGGGTTATAGCTATAACCTACCACGCTAATCCAATGCGATCTAGATCTCACATGCCCTTGAACACTGTAGTTCTTGGACGTGCTGGTTTCCTCACGATGTTTTCTTTCCCATAAAACAAATACAGTTGCTCATTTATAATACTTACTCAAAGATGCAATGTCATACCATAAATATGTCTAAGTATACTAATTATTAGGACATAAGAGCAAGGAATTTAGCCTGCCAGACAAGTTTAGTTAGCATCAGATTCACTATGACATCAGGGCCCTTATTTGCTATGACTATCAAGATTCCTTGCCAATAACGTGTGACGTCATTACGTGCTTAGATGGTCACAGTAAATAAGGGCTCAGAATGTTCAAATATTCTTGGTAACATGAAGTAATTTGTACTAGAAACGCTCACCGTGTGCAAAGCCGCGGATAGAAGCTAGTAATATCATATATTGGTGTCGATTCCGTTTTGCATTCTCTAAAACTAAACTAAGTTTGACAGGGCTAATAGTAATGCTGTCCTTTTTTTACTTCAGTGGTTAGACAAAGACAGCAATATCATGAGACCTGTCAAACTTCGTTTAGTTTTAGAGAATGCAAAACCGAATCGACACCACTAGGATAGGTGTGGTGTTATTAAACAATCCCGCATCTTAACGGAACGTTATCAACTGAAGAGGATTACTGACGCCGTAATTTAGATTTGTGGGGTTGGCCCTTAACGTATTACAGCCTTGATTTGATATTAATCTTATACTTCCTTAAGTAACTTAGTAATCTTTTTATTTTTTTGCAACCGAAATGTTAATTTTTGGGGTTATCTTAATATATAACTCAAAGGTGACTGACTGACTGACATAGTGATCTATCAACGCACAGCCCAAACCACTGGACGCATCGGGCTAAAATTTGGCATGCAGGTAGATGTTATGACGTAAGCATCCGCTAAGAAAGGATTTTGATTAATTCTACCCCCAAGGGGATAAAATAGGGGATGTCAATTTTAAACCGATTGGGCTGAAACTTTGCATGCATAAAGCTGTAGCCCACGCGGGTGAAACCGCCGGGAACAGCTTGTTGATTGATAAGAGAGAAGGCATAAATCCGTAAACTAAAACTAGCATGTACAACACATTCGCACATTTGTCTGTCAACGAACACACGGCGTGAACTTGTACTGCATACGTATCATGAAAACTCTCTTTGTCTCTCTCGCACACGGTCAAGGCTATGAGAGTAGCAGAATTTGTGATTGTTTTGTTTTTACTTCAACTTTTGAATGCAGCAGCTGTAACATTTTATCGCATCTACATTTTTGTACCAGAACACAAAGTGAACATCACCATAATCTAGGTGCCAAGATCTATAGGCTAATAAAGTCAGGCCCTTCACGAATAGACGTGCAATATCGGCCGCCGATATTGGACGAGCAAGCGGCAAGAATAGCAATCAGATGGTACACGGACGGAGACTAGGTATCTGCATTATTGCTTCGATGACGTGATCCGATTTCAAATGTGTAGAGTCAGATGATCGAATGATATGGAAGACGAGAAGTGGTTTAGAAAGTTTCAATCGATTTCCAGCTACGGCTATGGTGTTTTACATAGGTTTCACCCGCGTGGGCTACTGTTTATCGCGATAAAAAGTATCCTATGTCCTTCTTCAGGGCTTAGACTAGCTTTTTATCAAATTTCATTTAAATCGGTTCTGTAGTTAAGACATGAAAGCAAGACAGACAAACAGATAGTGTTGCTTTCGCATTCATAATATTAGTACGTAACATTGAAACCGGATGCTTTAATGACAACATGAACGATGATGAAGCATGCTCACCTAGAAAATAAGAAAATAATTCACTCGCGCCTTGAAGAAAACCGCATTATACTTATCGGAAAACAAAAATGCTGTTAAGGTGTTCCATTCCTTCGCCATTCGCATTAAAAATGAGGAAGCGAAGCGTTTTGTGCGGATCCGGAGGTTTATATCTGTATGCATTTATTTATTGCACAATAAACAACTATGCTGAAGTACATTGACCTCGTTAGAGTGACGCAAAAATAGAGTACGACAAGAGATTTTTTTATACAATATCGAAAAATAGACAGGTAAATAGAAAATTTCTATTGCACAAAATAAAACAGGTCTGTAGGCGAACTTTCCTTCATAGCATTAAGACAGTTATCTCTAAGGTCTTTTGCGCTTTGTTATGAAGAAAGTTTACCAAATCCCTACTTCCTTTCTCTACTAATATGATAAATGCAAAAGTAACTCTGTCTGTCTGTCTTTCACGCCTAAACTACTGAACCGATTTATTATATGAATTTGTTACCTACTGATATAGTCTAGAGTCTGAGAAAGGACACAGGCTTTCATTTTATCGTGATAACTGTAGCGCACGTGGGTGAAACCTCGGGGCACAGTTAGTATGCCTATAAATGGTTTTCCTTTTTCATAATTAATGACGACTTACTTTAATCGTTACAGGGCAGCATATCCACTCTGGCGATTCGTGCCTCGATGGTTGCCCGCGCGTCGCGCGCTAAAGGGCTGCGGGTTACGATCAGAACCCACAGCTGATTCAACGACAAGTGTTGTAAATAAGCCTCTATAATCGACTATTGGCCGTGATACACGATTATAATCGACTAAAATCGTTACTAGTTGAACAGCACTATCGGATAAAAGAGAAACATCTATGGATGTAGAAAAAAATAGACACTGGCTTCAATTTGCTTTTTTAGGTACAACTTTACAAACTTGTGGAGAATTTCGTATTTAGAATTGTGAAGTGTTTTACAGTATAACTAGTTATTGATATTTATTTTTAGCAAGGTGTAACCTATCTAATTCTTATTTTGATAGAATTGTTATTTACTTTGCTATTCGGAAATTTATAAACATTTTACAACAGATGAACGGTTAGTGGTTATTGATTAGTTTATTTCTATGTAACTGAATGACGAAGCAAGTCACTCAACTTTGTAATAAGCGCCATGCTTCCCACTGCAGTTCAGTGCCACCTAGAATTTTGAACTTTAACAGTTCAAAATCTTGCGTGGAATGCACTGCACTCGTCACCCTGAGAATGTTAAATGCTAATAAAAGTTAGTAATCTTATACACATAAAAAGTAATATTATTAAAATAAAATAACGTATTCATGGACTCTGTAATGTGTATACAAACTTGTCATCCTTTAAAGGTTTGTTATCAAAATTCAATTCCCTAACTAATAATAAACTGATAGGTACTAAGCGAAAATTGTAAAAATGCTTGAAAACGTCAAAGTCTCGGAAAGTTACCTCTAAATGACATTGCCATTATAATATGGCGAGCTTGCCAAGTTTTTATCGGCGTAATACTCGAACCTCGAAACGTGCCTGTTTTGACGGCGCGGAGCTCTTTTTATAGCTTTGATGCCTGTATTTTTCAATACAGAATCTACGATGTTTGTGTATTAAAAATTATATTATCTAAAAGTGAATTAATAGATTCTGGAAAGCTCGTTAGCGGCATTGTGTTCAGTCACGATCGCGACCTTTAGTCATGACTGTGACGCTCGGAGTCTTTTGTGATATTCCATCTAATTTTGTTTACAAATTGTTAAGTTACTCTATTGAAATGCGTGCCGCACGAACCATGAAGATAATATTATCGACAACATAGAAGTAAGCAGGTGTTAATTTCAAATGTTTTCTTCTACTAAACGGGACGCAATAAGGGAGAGGGGAAGAGGGATGTTATCGCGTCTTTTGTAAGGCTTTCGATTCTCTGAAACTGAACGTACATATCGACTAAACCAGGCGCTTATTACGTAAACAATAGCAACATAATCCTCCATACAGCGGGCGTCTGCGACACAATAATAAGGTATATTTGTCAAAGACATTGCCTGTCTCGAGTACTGTATCTTGATTTACGTAGAGCATTCTTGCTGCTTGCAAATTATTGCCTTGCGCACACCTGTGTCTTTACGCCACGTGTTTTCTTCTAACGTCTAAAGCCGTTCTGGAGGGCCGCAATATTTACCTAACCTTATCGCGTCTTTTGTGAGGCTTTCGACCCTCTAAACCAGAACGTAGATATCGACTAAACCAGGCGCATATTACGCAAACAAAAGCAGCACACCTAATCCTTTATTCAGCGGGCGTCTGCCACGCGACACAATAATAAGGTATATTTATTAAAGACATTGCTTGCCTAGAGTACTGTATCTTGATTTACGTGGAGCATTTACGTTGCTTGCAAATTATTACGTTGCGCACCACCTGTGACTTTGTGCCACGCTAATACACTGCCGAGGCAATTTCTATAGGCACATTTATAATAGATATTGAGTATGTAATAAGACATACAAAGCACGTAATCGAGGGAATCGACAACGACGCTTGGATACCTTTGTAAGTTGTTGAATAATATGGAAATTGTTTAGAATCAATTTTATCATTCTAATACTCTACACTAGAGGATCTTTCGGTATCAGTAACTATATAAGTATACGTAAAAAAATAAATAATAAATTTTAAAAAATAAATAATAAATTTCAACTAGAAAAAAAAGTACGAAAAATGTTATTATAAACGAATTTCCCTCCTAACCGTCGAAGGCTGATGATGATGATGAAAGTATAATACTATAGTGATACTACTTTTTGGGTCAACTCGAACTTTATTTCTAATTAGTTTTTAATTTTTTTTTAATACTACCTGTGTCTTCTTAATTTTTCCCTAATTCGGCCAGTAATTTTATATATTTTTTTTGCTTACCATTCTATTTTTTTGTTACAGGAGATCAAGTGCGGGCCTGCTGGCGCCGCAGCTGGCTTGCCCAACCTCATCACCAGCGGCGCCCGCGTCAGCCCCACCCCTCCCCGTGCCGTCTTCACCCCCTCGGGTGATGTCCGCACCACCTGTCTCCCTCCCACCCCCTGATCCTGTACCTCAACCCGCGCAAGAAGATGGCGTTAGATTGCGAAGGGTTCACACGGTTGCGGTAAGCTAAAACTTGTAAATTGAAATCCTACCTCTGTAAATGGAAAAGTTTGTGTGTGTGGTTGCGTGCATGTTTCTTACCACTAAGCTTTGTAGCAGCTGCAGGTTCATGAAGTTTGCTACATCTATACTAAAATTATAAAGAGGAAAGATTTGTATTTTTGGATGTTTGTAACGAATAAACTCAAACACTACTGGACAGGTTTCAAAAATTCTTTCACCATCATAATGCTACATTATCCCTGAGTAACATAGGTCATATGTTTATACCAAAATATAAAAGAAAATGGCTACCCGTGCGAAGCCGGGATGGGCTGCTAGTTAATTTATGCAGTCCTGGAATAAGCCGTATGTATTATCCCGATAAAGGATAAATAGTTGTTTATTATATCTGTATTTGTAAGTTAGTTCGTTTTATAAATTTAATTCCATCTGACAAATTGCTGCGTTCGTTGCTCTTCACAACGTGACAATAAAACGATAAAAATGCTATGCGCTGTATTTTTTACATTGTTTTTACAGGGTAGAGTTTGGACGCAAATTATCTTATGTTAAGCTACGATGTAGTCGAAAGTCACGCCACGCTGTTATTGTACTGGGAACTGACCCTCAAGTGAGGCTGCCTCCAACGATAAGTGCGTGACGTCAGATTCTTAACTTGCCCGGTGAGCTCTTAATAGAGAATGCCCTACCAGGTATGGTTGCAACACAATGTTTTCCTTGATAGATTCAAACTCACGACCTACGGGTTGCAAGTTGACGTCACTACACTAGTGTTGCCAAACTATCTATAGTAAAACTATTGATAGTTTTCATCTGTAAAAGCCATATCTACTATTATCTACTATCGATAGGCCTATCGCAATTCGCAATATGAAACAATACTATTGTAAATTGGTAAACTATCGATATTCTAAGCTAATCAATACTATCGCAAGCAGCAATAAGTACTATAGTATCGATAGTATTGCACTTCTTCGATCGTATTGCCTCGTTTTAAGCTATCGATGGTATCGATACTATTGATAGGCCTATCAATAGTGTTGGGATTAGTTGGCTATCGATAGACTATCGATTAACTATCGATAATCGACTATCGATCGGCAACGCTACACTACACAAGCTATCATCGATTCAAGATACTATCATCATTTTACTACAAGACAAAGAGAGATAAGAGATACATTAAATTTTATCGTTCATTGTTGCACGTTATTGCTGATAGCAGTTTACTGACTCTTTACTATCGAATGTTGTGACAGTAGCATGTAACACGCCGTCAGGTTCGGGACTACCTCAAGAGAGAAACGCAGACGTTCTTCGGCGTTCAGCGAGATAACGAGAGAGAGCAACGGAGGCTGTGGTACGAGAGGCGGAGACGGCACGCGGCGCGGGCGCTCGGCGATCTTCGACTCGACCTGCCGCCTGATCATCACCCTGATGATGATGATATTAGGTATGTGAAAATTTTAGATAGATAACGATATATTGTTTCACCATAACAACAGAAAAAGAACAGCACAACAGGAAAGATCGTAAGGCTAGTATTACTATAGGTAGTTTTATCGCTTAGAGCGATTTCTACCAGACAACCTTTGGATGGACAGAAGTAGTACCTATTTGTGTGTATGAAATTAAACGCAGTTAATTTATGTATTTTTATTACAACAATAAGGACAAAATATGTTCAGCGGAATAACAAATAAAACTAAATATTAAGAACTAAACTATTTTATTACTTTGTGACATTGTAGATTGTAGGATACTGACGGGTGGACTAACCCGTATTTGTTTTTGCATCATCATCAAAACAATAATAAAGCACGACACTGAGCCACATCATAACTTATCATACCTGATGTTAAGTGATAATTCGGTCGAAGGTTCGTGTTTAAAATTTACTGTGAGATTGAGCTTTAGAGAATTTAGTCAAGTTAAGAGATTGTGTTCTTGGACCCAACATTTTGTCCCGCTGAAAGAAGCCACGAGGGACACTATAGTAGGTAATATAAAAGTACATTCAAGCTTATAGGACCGACTTTACTCTACGGTAAATTAAAATCTGGAATAACGTTTGTTTCGAACTCATAAACCCACGATACTACGAGTACGGGCAAGTTACTCGCATGTACCTGTCAAAACTGAACAAAACGGATACGAAATTCAATTTCCGTTGTACTCATTCGACATTGTTTTCTCAATATTTCCGCGTGTATTTGAGTCTGTATTTTTTGTTTTAAAAAGAGATATTTATAGAAAATTTCCGCATTTTTTTTTACTAGTTAAAACGTTTGGCCATAAGCCACGTGATGTAAAGTGACGATGTGAGCGAAGGTGGCGCCACGCTACACCTGATTTGGGAACTAACTCTCAATTGTGGCTGCCGGATAGTGCTGGTGACAGATTCTTAACTTGAGTGTGGTAGCTAGCCAGGCGAGCACCTAATAAAGCTCTAACACCAATCTCTAGTTTCATCACAATGTTTTCCTTCACCGAAAGCTCAAGCTCATTGTAGGATTCGAACCCAAAACCTGCGGATCGCAAGCCAACGGACTACCACTGAGCCACTATCGCATTAAAAAGGTGACTAGTAAAATTGTGGAATAGCCAAGCTGTTGGATTTGTAAAACCGCCGCGGCTTTTAAATAGATGTTTGGGATAATCAGAATAATTTCAGGTGGTGTTTAGTTTAATTTCTCTATAGGTAGGCATGCTTGCTACCATTCTCGAAAGGCTGCCTCGACGGGCCTATAAAATTTAAGCTGACGACCGACCCTCTCGGTGACGTCATAGGGCTTATAGTCTGAATGTACGGAAATACCTTATTACACGAAATTTGCCCACTTTCTACTAGCTGCGCCCCACGGTTACATCTGCGGTTGTACCGTTATCTGTTAAAAATCTTTTCACGGGATTTTCAACAAGATAGCTCCAATAGTTTAGTTTGCATCACTGGATGGGTACTGTCACGGGTATAACTAATTAAAAGATTTTACCAAAACTAACACTGAAATAGGTTATTTTACGGTTAAAGAATTTACCAGTTATTTTTTCATGAAAATGAAAATTATAGATAAAAAAAAGTGTAAATGCAAAGTACTGTTTTAAACTACCATGGTCAAAAACATTAGAATTAGGTTTTATAACGGGATAATTACCATGTATTTGTTTTTGTTTGAGTTCTCGATATTTCGGCACTGTTTCCCGCAGAAACTTTTAGTATTCTCGTGATCATAGCGCTTGAAACAGTGGCGACATATCGAGAACTCAAACAAAAACAAATACATGGTAATTCATCATCATCATAATCAGCCCACTTCAGTCCACTGCTGGACATAGGTCTCTCCCAAAGCACGCCACTGAGCCCGATCTTCGGTTTCTCTCATCCAACTGCTGCCAGCCATTTTGCGTATGTCATCGCTCCACCTAGCCGGAGGGCGTCCTACACTACGTTTGCCGAGACGCGGTAATTATCCCGTTATAAAACCTAATTCTAAATGCGAAGTTTTAATAACTATGTTTATTAATCTCCATTCAAAATTTCACTCAAAATCCTTCAGCCGTTTAGCGTGAAGAAGTTATAAACATATAATATACACACTCACTCAATCGCAAAGTTTTGCATGTATGTATAATTATTATATATGGTGTGATTAGTGTCATGTGATTCGATTAAAGTAGGTTACTAAATCAGGCCAACCAGGCAAGTTGCAACCTTTTACTATAAATCACACAATAAAATATAACGATGACTCTTTAACTTTTCCACGCGTTGTTTTATCGATATTAAAGCAGTATTAAAATGTTTGGTCAAACATTTGAAGCTGACTGGAAAATAAGTCTGATATTTAGAAAACCCCTAAGAACCCCTTTTCCCGATAAGTGCCATTTGGGAGTCTTCAAGTCAAGAATGAATGGGTATCTTCTAGGCAAGCATGCTCCATCATTGGCCACAACTTCACTTACCATCAGGTGAAACCGTGGTCAAATGCTTGCCTATTGCGAATTTTTTAAAAACACAGTTATTCTTTCAGACGGCCTGAAAACTTCGAGAATAGAGTTAGCCACTCGCTATAGCTATATGAAAGAAGACGAAGATAAACTATGCGCTAATAAAATATACAAGCTATGTGGACTATGTTAGTGCTAAGTTCCTAGAATTTATACCTTTTTGCACTTTACATAACTTTATCAACATTTTTCAAGTTCTCGTAGCTAAGGCCTGCTTTTTTATGTTATATCAAATTTACTTAAGAATTTTGTAAACTATAGCCCTGTTATTTTTATGTAACTGAGTGATGAAATGAGTAAGAGGCGTAGCTAGTTTTAAGTTTGACGTTTTAAAGTTATCACATATATCCTACTAAATATAAAAAACGACTTCTGACTTTTTAGTCGCTCGCCTCATAATATAGTAAACGATAGACTTGCCCCTTGCAGGTCACAGCCAACCCAGAACTCACTAACTGTTATTATTTCATTTTGTATGTAACTCTAGTTTCATTTTATTTTACTGACACATTGTTACCAGTGTTTGAAACCTAAATGGACCAGTATGTTTGAGAATTTCAATCAAGATTGGACATTTCTTTTTTACTTTTTACTTTGTAACGTTTGACATTGGTCGATGGCGCTTTGCTATACCTGGATTGAGAACTGGTCCCCAAGGGAGACTACCAGAACACACTGGCACTCTTTTGACAGATTCTAAAATTGAGAATAGTAGCTAGTTAGATTTGAGAGCCTTCCCGGAATTAATGACATTGACAAATACACCAAAATACATCAATTAATTCCGTGTTTGTAAGATCTTTAAATAAGGATTTTGAATACAGTGTACAAAGTTGATTTTTGTACAGCAGGAATTGACTTTGTAATAAGACCAGTTGTCGGAGGATTCTTTGGGACGAGACCGTGAGCTTATTAATGTCCCTGTTAATGCTTCTCAGAACTTTGCTTAGCAGAATCACAACTTCGAACATCAATTTTCCGGTTTCGTTATGAGGAACGCATTGCGTCATTACTTACTAAGAAACTTATTAAATGTTTAATTTGAGAGCTATTTTTTCATCGAAGCGTTTTTTTCGTTTTTTTTTTGTAGCGTTGCGCCGCTTTCGACCACATCAAATACATTTAGGAGTAAAATTGTGAAAAGTAGTTTTCTATGAGGTTTTTTTGTTAAAATTAAAACTAGCTGCAGCACATAAACTTTACACATATACCTACCTGTGTAAACACAGAATGGATCGCACGTTCATAAAACTTACAGTAAAAAAGACACAGTCAAAGTTCATGGACGTTTTAAAAACGAATTTCTTTAATTTAAGCCAAATTCATACCAGCTTTATTTTACTCGTCTGGGTCATAGAGAACGTCTGATGTTATTTAATTAAGTTTATGTATAATACTGAATAAGAAATGATGTGATGCTTAATTGAAGTATAAAATTAATTTATTTTACGTATTTAGTTCCAACATTTTTGTGTAATGAAACACTCCGACCATATAAATGCTGATTACGTCAATTTACATCAAAAGTAGGTGTGTAAGTAGCATCAAGCAGAAGGTGGCACTAACCTTAATTACTATATAATTTTCTGTTTTGAATTTTTCACTTATTGTTTAATCTTGTAATAAATACCCACTACTAGGTACAGTGTTTTTGATCCTTCAGTAAAATTCCAAGCAAAGCTCATAAATGAAAATAAAAAATTTATTTATTTACCAAAAATATACTAAGTTGAACAAGTTTTCAAGAAACCAAATGCCTGAGCAATTTATTTTGGTAATAGTTTATATTTGTTTACGGGTCGACTGATCTCATTAAAGTAAAGCAGCTAAAAACACGGTAATATTAATTGAAAACACCTGCTAAAAACAACTCTCATCAAATAGTCGAGAAAAACAGTGTTTTTTTTGGTACGAAAAAGCGCAATTTGTTTCCATGTTCCTGTTTACAGAAGTCATAGAACATTGTTTGTGTTACGAGTACCTACAGCGACCGCCTTTGATGTTTGTACTTTTCAAATTAGAGATGAGTAGGTATCGGGTACTGAGTTTTTACGGGACGGTGAGCACCATTTATTCTATTTTACTTTAGATTGCGAATCTGAATAAAATGGTTCTTGGTTATTTGATTTGATTTTATGAATTAGGAATGACTAAGTGCTTTTGAAATGAGGTTTACGTTTATTTTACATATTATGTTAGTGTAATGTGAAATGTTTGCCTATCTACTCGTATTGTTTAAATAGGGCTGAAAACTTTATGCAAACAATTTTTGCGGAGTAAAATGTACCGATTTAAACACGAAAAAGAAGTGAAGAGGAATATAATACTACTAACTGTAAATGGAACCGATGCACATCTCTTATAAAAAAATGAAATAGAATGTTTAATTTTGTTTCGTCAGAAACTTTTGAAAGCTTACGTACAACAACCCACACATGTTCTATCACAATAGGATTAATGGATTTACGAACGCAAACGGAACGAAAAAAAAAAACATAAATGTTGCAAGTTATGTAAAACCATTAACAATTATAAACATTCTCGCAAATCATAAAATTCTCTTAAATTGTACGAGTATAATATAAGGTGTATTCCATTCACTATCACATACGATGACATCGTGGAGGCCTATCGTACATTGAGGGGCCCAAGAGCAAACATACACTACTAAATCCCTTTTAAATTAACATCATAAATGTGAAAGTAACCGTAAAGTAAAGTAACTGTCTGTTTGTCTATCTTTCACACCTGAACTACTGAACTGATTTTAAATGAAATTCGGTACAGAGATAGTTTAGAGCCTGAGAAAGGACATAGACTACTTTTTATCGCGATAAACTGTAGCCCACGTGGGTGAAACCGCGGGGAACAATTAGTTTAATATAATGTTTTCTTCCTGTAGTATGTATGGAGCATCGGGCGCAGCACCCAGGGAGGCCCGGGGGCGAGTCCGCGAGCGACCCGACGTGTTGCCAGCGCCGGTGTCGCTGGAGGAGCCTCCGACGCCCTCTCTGCCACGCCCCGGCAAAGACAGCGTTGCGAGGCTCACGCTCACCGGCCTGTCTTATGTTGTTACTGTAAGTAGACTCAAAACTACATCTTACAATCCATACTAATATTATAAACGCCTCTTGGCCCCACACCTATGACATTAAGTTATCTGCGGATTCAACATCGAAACGGTGAAAGAAAACATCGTGAAAAAACAAGCGTATCATCATTTCACACTTAAGCATTCACATTAGTAGCTCTAATCCTAACTAGTTTCCCCTGTAGGTACCAGAAACTAAGTTAATCATTGTCCATAACACCCCGAAACTGAACAAACACTTGCGTTTCTTTTCCCGTGCAAAAATATTAAACAGCTGCGTCATAAGCAACAAGCTGTCACGATCAAAGCTATGCACTGCTGGTTTATTCCTAAATAGCTTACAATGCAAACTTGGTCCAAACTTAATATCACGAAATATGTCCCCGAGTTAATACCTATTCGGTTTATTAATGCATAGTTTAGCTTGAGACACTTGTACAATTTGCGACGGACAAACGCTGCTTGGCCACAGGTGGCATAGTTAGCTGCTAACCCAGTTTCCAGCCATTTAAAAGTTCGCTAAATATCCGTCCACGGAGTTGGTCTGGATGTTTTAACTACTCTAAAAGGACTGTAGCTGGCCGCCGCGCGAAATCCTAAACCTGGTAACACTATGTTTTAATGGGAACCCTTTGAGTGCTTGGAGACTAGAAAATGGAACTTTGCATTTTGATGGAGTTTTCTTTGACGAGGCGCGTTGAGATAAATGTAGGATGAGTAATGTTAAAGGTCAGGTAATATTCAAGCACTATGTCTGGTTAGTGTTTTCTGTGTTTTTTTTTTTTGAAGGAATTATTAAGATGTATTTTAGGATTAATAAAAATTAACCTCAGTACTCGATTATTTTTAAAGAGCTGCATAGAGCATAGCTATGTAGAAGCGGTCCAATATATTCCTATTCGAAAATCATTTTATGACACATTTATGTTGTCTGTCTTACTTAGGTAGGGAATCCAATTGAGTTGTTAGTGTAATTTGTGTGAAGAAATGAATTGTTAGATTAATACATAGAAGTAGTAAGTAGTAGTACTACAATTTGGATTCTGATGTGCTTTTTCTAGAACTAAACTAAATTTGACAGATCCAAAAATGTTAAACTAGTAAGTAAAGCTCGCAGGGAGCCGATGGATGCAAATGGCTAATAGACAATAGACAATGTACACTAGAAAATATATTTTTTTTGTGGCAAAAAACAGTTTCATTCACTTCACACGATTAAATTTGGTAAATAAACAAAACAAATAAACTTAAATAATAATACAAAGACAATTACAGGTTTTTTTGCCACAAACCAGCAACAACTGAACGAGCATTCTTTCAAACCAGTGCTGCTCTTCCGTTGTGATAACTTCACGGTGGCGTTCAAAGGGGGAGGCCTATATTCAGCAGTAGACTTCTTCCGGCTGATGATGATGAAGTAAAGCTATCATCAATTGTATAAAAATCATAACTGTTAAATGTACGGATTGTATAATGTAATAATTAAGTAAAATTGCAAACTGCACACATGAAATGAAACTGCATTAAAACTAATTTAGAACGCCAATTCCCCAAAATATGTTTAACTAACAGCCAACAGATGATATCGCATTCATTTTGCTACCAAACTTTAATACAGAGCCAACTATTTTTACAAACAAATCGTAGCTCAATTAACCTATTGAGAATTAGGATTAACTGCAACCACACAGCCAATTAACGAGCTTGAATGGGCTTGAATAATTTTATAATTCGACATCAAATGCATACAAACTCTGTTGTATGTACCGGCCTTTGTCGTTTTGGAACAAAACAAATAGATTTACATTATTGCTTTCACAATTGCTGTTACCTATTTGGTCCATAGAATTTGAGTCAAATAGAATAGTAAGAATGATTTATTGTTAGTAGACACAATAGCTATGGCAGAATAGTTTCTGCATAACCGGATGTGACAGAAATGGACGGACGCAAAAGTGATTCCACAGGTAGCTTATTAGGTATATAAGAAACTGAAACAAATTGTCTTACGTGAGCTTTTATCGGATCGGAAGGAAAGGATGAGGGTATGTGGCAAAACACTTGGGATTTCTCGTATGTATAGTGTATACTCGACAAAACTCTTGGCTTTAAGAAAGGAATAAAAATTTCCAAGTCTGTTTGTGATTTGCTTTAGGTTAAGGTAGGACAGGAAAGGAAGGACGGATCGTCACATATATAACTTACTCTAGCTACCAGTACAGACTACAAAATGCTATCTCGTCTAACGCCCGGAAGGATATCCATCCGCGGTTTTGGATCGGTATGTCTTATCATAATATGTCAATTTAGTAGGTAGTAATGCTTGAAATATTACTACGAAATATTATTGAAATAATATCACAAAATAATATCATTATATTACTTAATACGGATCAGGATCAATATTATTAGTTTCGGGCATATATAATGCAGATTTTGGTTCAAGATAGAGCTATGACAGTTACGGCGTAGCTTCCCTGTGGCTCGTAGCAGATCTCGTTATCGATTCCGTAGCTGAGTCCGTAGCTACTACATTGATGAGTAAGTAATAGCTTTGATCCGACTAAAACAAAATTAAACAACATATGTATCGTATTTACGTCGTATCACTTTGTCTGTTGTCATCAGATATTTATATAGTACAGAAACAATCGATTTTTTTACAATTATAAAGACGGTCACATAATCATATACATTTCTTGTATCTAGTATATCAAAAACTAAGTGGAGTCAGAGAACTCCAAGATTCAGACACAGAACAAATAATTGCCCTTTTTGCAATGCGCAAATAGTCGTCTGGGATTCGATCCGTTTTGCGCCATATCGGTTTTCAATAAGAAGCAAGAAAGATAGAAACGTATTTTCAAATGTTTAACATACGTAATATTGAAATAAGTATCACATACAGAATGATTGTGCCCCGCGGTTTCAACTGAAACCATGCATTTTTCTGGGATAAAAAGTGACCCATATCATCCTCCGTGCCATAAACTATATCTCGGAAAAAAATCACGTAGATTCGTTGTTCCTTCCATTGCTACGGCAAAAAACTAATCAACAGATACGCTTTCGCAGTTATAATAGTAAAAAAATAGAGTACCAAAGAGCATATCCATCATCATCCACCATAACAGGATATGATAAAATTAATTCCATTTTTCCCCTTTATAACAACGTTACCTCGAGTATTCGTTTCATAAGACCCTCTACCTGAAAGAATTTTTATATTATAATATACGACGATCGAATTAGGCTAAAATATTTCCGCGCGATAAATTATAAAAGCGATGTCGCCTGGGTTCGGATCGACCGTTATGGCGTCGTAAATAAAGGTGCAGACGCTTCTTGTCCCGTGGAGCAATATCTGGGAAAGGAACTATACGACTACGGAATACGGTTTAATAGCTTCCATGTGGAAAACACCTTCTCCATTACGTGTTTTCAGTTTTTTTACTTACTATAAAACATAGAAATTTATGGTTCTACTAGCTGCGCCCCGCGTCTTCCCGTTATGCCGCAGGAACCTTTTTCCGGGACAAAAAGCCTATATGTCAGTCCAGGGTATAAGCTATCTCCATTCCAAATTTCATAGAAATCGGTTCAGTAGTTACTGTGATACGTGGTAACAAACATTCTCACACACACAAACTTTCACATTTATAATGTTAGTGTAATGGGAGTCAGAAATAAAAATATTACATCTTCATTATAATTCCATTTCAAGAAGAAAAAAAAAATTTTTTTTTTAAATAAATAACTTTAATATCATCCAACAGGCAGTGACAAGAAAATCGCGGCAGTCCACGTCGGCGCAGTGGTCACGGTCCTTTAGAGGGAGCGCGTCTACGCCGCAAGACGATACCGAGGTCGATGACGTATTTTTCTCGCCACCGTCGTCGACGTCACCTTTGACGCATCATGAGGAGGGGGACGTTACTGATGGGGTGAAAGGGTAAGTATATTTATTTTCTAGATTCTGTGATTCAACGTTATAGGCTAACAAACAAAGTATCGCCAAACAAATGCAAGAATGCCACGCTATCGCAATAAATTGCATTTGTTGGACTCGTTATGCGATGGCATGGGTTTCTCTTTGAAAATCACTGAAGTCATCAGAGAAACCCGTCGAATGCCGGAAGTAAAATACAAAACCTAAACCTAAAAAAAAACGTCCGAAATGCAAAACGTAAATCCTTTTAGTAATATGAACTAGTATTAAATGGTTCTAAAATCAAAATGTTCTGAAATAGAGGATATAAGGTAACACAAATAGAACATTCCTTGGAAATATGTAACATCATCAATTTATTGCTTATAACTTGGTTTAGTAAACTTACTATGGTTGCAAGATATATTAATATAAAATCAACAATAAAAGTGTTTTAAAATTGGCCTGCCTTAATAATTTCATAGTCTACGTAATACCTTTATGATGTGAACAGACTCGTAACAACTAAATATTCACTAAATCCCCTAAATTAAATTAAATAAATATCAGGGGACCATTGCACACAAATTGATCTAGCCCCAAATTAAGCTCGAAACTTGTGTTATGGGTACTAGACAATGATATACATACTTATATAGACAAATAAATACTTATATAGATAGAAATATCCAAAACTCAGGTACAAATATTCGTGCTCATCACACATATATTTGCCCTTACCGGGAACCCTTAATTGACGACCTCTTCTGACAAATTTCAGAAAGGGAAAAAATTTAATAAGTTACAGTTAACTTTCTCAGTCAGTGGGAAAATACCGTCTCTTAAAATGTGAAAAATGTTGTCCTCATTACGAGATACCCAGTGACGTCACATTCCCTCGCCACAGGCTTGTAGGGACGGGCGCGCAGCTGACGTCATCGCGTGAAACTTTGAAAACAACTGACCTGACATTATTATCTCATTTCTCACAAGAAAGTTACAGTTTACGAGTAGTCCACAGTTTTGACCTTTCGGTTTTGTTTATTTTCCGTACGATACAATAATAGAAATATGTTCCGTTTAAGAAAAACACAACAATTATAATAATAATCGTCGTTGGTATGTTATTATTAAGTCCAAGTTAAGATATGTTAATTACTAGCATATTATAATAATTTAAGGAGAGAGGATGAACGTGTTCAGCTTACAGCAGCATCATATTATCATTAATTTATCAATTATAATACTTGACATGGGCTAAATACACAAAAAAAAAGAAGATGCCAAAAGTTTAAAAAACGTGTTCATTTTAAAAGGTCACACTTACTTAAAATTAGCTAGCATTATTAGCATTCGCAAAAGAACAGTCTAGAAATACCTATCGGACAGATAATATATTGAGCACGGGCACTTTACAATTGAGAAAATAATTTCATATGCATCTAATTTTCACTCATAACTGTAAAAGCCCGAAATGTATTTGTAAATGTTTCAATTTCAATTTCCACCACCTAAATGGAGTAGCGGTAGGCGTTACAAAGCGTAAACAGTATCAATAACTATGTATTGGTATAATACCTGAAACACAGCATTCGGTTATATGATAATTAGTTACTGAGATAAACTATTTATGACCGAGAAACCGCTGCACCCGATATTACCCGATGCGCAATACCGCGAGAAACGAGAATAACCAAGTACCTAGTCGAAAAAAGACGTGCACGGTTCTCTAGTTATCCAATCCTAGCCAAACGAGCAAACCGTTGAAAAATCAAAATCAGTTATTACAAATAGGTATTTAGTGATCATAATAACTATTTCAAAACCCGTTATCGCTGCTCAAACCAATACACAGTTTCGGTAGTACGATTTTGCATACCAACACTAGCTATTTTGCAAGCAATACCAGCAAACATTTCTGATATAAAAAAAGTTCGAAACATAATATTGACGAATGAAAAGCGGCGTTAGCTTTAAAAAGGTTTTCACTCATGCACATTATGGGAGTTCGACCGTCTGTTTATGTGGCACGGGCGTTCATAATTGTTTAGTTATACTTGTTTGTTTGAATAGCCCTCACAATGCTTCCGTGGTACGTTTATGTTTTCCTTTAAGGAAATTACATTAACTGGTGTTTGTACACTCATGCTTAGTCGGAATAAAAAGAAGGATCTGCCTGGTAATCCACGCTTAATAATATGAATTCTCTATATGAGTATGTATATCGTTGTCTAGTACCCATAACACAAGTTTCAGCTTAATTTCGGGCTAGGTCATTTGTGTGCAATGGTCCCTCGATATATATTTGTTACCCTTTTACGCCGCTGAACAGATCTTGATGAATTTTGGTATATGGATATTATGACCCTTGGGAAAGGACATAGGATACCTTTTATTGCAATAAACTGTAGCCCACGTGGGTGAAATCACGAGGGTAGCTAGTTTTCTTTAATCTCAGACCAGTATTCTTTGATGAACAAAATGTATGTGGGTTTATTCAAAATAAATTGGTACAATGGGCTGTTATATCTGTATATTTATAACAATGGACCTCTTCCAGACAAATGGGCATTGTTCATTTACATCTATAAATGTCTTAATTTAAAAAAGGAAAGATGAATAAACTATTCAAGCGACTGAAAAGCTGATGGAAATGTTGCTCAAAAGCGATGCTCAATTAAAATTGCAATATCTATGTCTTATTGTCTTTCCAACTGAATAACTGTTGAAATTTATGGAAATTTTCCTAGAATTGATTTAAAATTTCTTCATTTGTTCTTTTTGCGCATATGACTACAGTTCTAATGTGAAACGAAAACACGTACTAGCGTTAAATCGATAAAATGTATTTATACATAGGGATTATTATTAATAGACGTGGAGATAATAATGACGAGTGATTGCAGACATTCTAAACTAATTAATTAAGCAACATTAATTATATTACTATCAACCATTAGATCGGGTAATTATTAATTACAGTTTGGAATACATTCATCATATCATGATGCGTTTCGATGTTGTTTATGTTAGATAGAGTAAAGTTACAAGGGTTTCTCGGAATTTTAAAGTATTTATAAGCACGAAACCGCGAACTATTGCGTGGACTTTGAACTTTTAATTCGTAGGGACGGACGTTATCATTCCCGGTTTGTTCATCCAATTTAGTGCCTTTTATTTTTATATGTGTATATGCATTTGTATGTTTCAAATAATCTTAATTTGTGTGATATTTTCACGTATGATTGAGCTTAATGTTTTTTTGAAAATTTTAACTTTTTGTGTGAAATGTCTTCTCCCGCAATCCGTGCGGCTTTGCTGCAACTAAAATCTGAGAAGAACTAGGATTTGTGATTATGTCAGAAAGAGAGAGAGGTAGAGATGAGTGCAGATAAATATTATGATGATCGATGATATAATAATTAAAAAAAAAAATAGTAAATGTGCACGAAAAATATTTATTTGCCAGGCGTTTCAACCTCCTTAAACTAGTAAAGAGGTTGGAACCGACGTAGCTTTATAGTTTTAAGTTTGAACTTTTAAAGTAACAACAAATAAAACAAGTACAATTAACGTACTTGATTCGTAGTAAAAGTGAAAATCTTAACCGTTAGTTAGTTACTTAGTTAAATTTGACTACGGATCAAGGCCCTTAAAAATGTATTTTGTTTTTGGTTTTTGGTTTAAATAAAAATTAAAAGCAGAAAACTAAGAAAATGTACATAATGCTAAGCTGAAACACAATTTCCGTGCTATTTTTGTTTATTTGTGTGCGTAAATTCTTTTTGTCTGTAATTTATACTCTGTTTTGGCAACAGGGCGCGTTCCCCTATCGGTTCAAGCGGGGTGGAGTATCGAAGGCCAGAGCGGAGTGTGTCTTGGGGTGCGGGGGGCGCAAGGATACACACTCCGATGCTGGAACCTTTAGCTGATAACTCTAATAGGAGACAATTTGGAATGGGCGTCGTGGGAAGGTTCTTTCGGTAAGTTTTTTTCAACTTATTCTACCTCTCACATTTTTTTACAACAATTTCCCCAAGTACAGCCAGCGATATAAGTAACTGATCATACTCTATTTTGCAAATGCCTATTATATCAGGAATGTTTGTTTTTTGTTTAGAACTTACAATGCAGCGTTTGAGCATAATACAACACCTTATGATAAGTGATGATGACGTCAAAGGTTGGTAAGATGATAAGGAAAATCGGAAACTTTTGTCGTTGACCGTACCTACTTTAAAAGAAATCCCTACACGTATGTGTATGCGAAAGTGTATTTCTTTGTCCTTCTTTCACACAACAGTGAATTAAGGAATTGACGTGATTGTTGCATAGATTTACTAGCCGTAGAGTAACATCCCTGTTCTTCCAAAAAAATGTACGGTGCCTGTGGGAATCTTTATGCGGGTGATACCGTGGAGCGAAATATTAATAAAATTCAAAAAACAAAAACATACATAGCGATACGGTACGATTTTTGGAACGCTTTGATTTTGTTTATTTGTCTATAAAGGTTGGTTTGACAAATCTGACGCAATGCTTCTTCTCCGAGTTGAATACATTTTATTTACACTATCAAAACTAGACACAACAATCCCCGAAAACGAAATTCACATTAATATTTGTGACCTACACCTACCTTTTTATTCTCTCTTTACTACACAAACACAAATTCGTTCCATTACCGCCCTCACTTAAACCGAATCGCTGCCAGCGTATATTCGAAGGAACGAACAAACGAATTAACTAGACGGAAATTAATTAAGGATAATACTCGTATTCACAATTAACTTTTGCCCACGACTTCGTCCGTGCTGGGGCGTTACGTGTGGTGTTTTATTTAGGGGCAGCGTTTCAACTGCCGGATAAAATTTATCTGACCAGTAAATTGTAAACAGGAATCATTTAAATAACAATCGAATTAGCTGGCCTTAAACAATTCTCGCTTTATATTTTTGTAGAGTTTTGATTTATTAGTTCAATTTCTTTAACCTGAAATATTGCCTCTATGAAAAATATATTTGCCACTTATGAAACGTACCCGTAGGACACCACCTCTTCTTGGTTGACGAAAGTTGAAAAATACCCTAAAGAAATCCCTTAGCTAAAAACGCAGCATAAATCATCAAAACTGGAAAATTAGGACAAGGAAAGCTGATTCCAAGTAGATGGGACTAAGTCTAGGAGAAAGAAGATAAGATTGCATCTAAGAAAAAACCGGTTCCTACAAAACCATTTTAAATCATAGAACGCTAAAAAAGTGACTGGAAATACGCGTCAACAGCATCGTTTATAAAGGATTAGAAAAAGGACAAAACCTCGTCAGGATTGGTTCACCATTGTTACGTAATATTGAAAATTTAAAACCATTAAGACTTATAATTGTGAGTGCAAGCCCTTGAACAACTATATTATTTTCTCGGGACAGACAGGACTTTCTGTCAGTTTTATAGGTTAGCGTCGACCATTTTATATATCTTACGAAGCCATTAGGGAGTTCTCTGATGAATTTGCAAATTAAAGAGGAATCAGGTTTATGACTACTTCCAACCTTTAAGACTAAGGCTTAATTGAGCTTGGATATTAGTGTTAATGTTAATTTATAGTCATACGGGGCCTTTACTATTAATAAAACTTGTAATAGAGATAGTTTGAACTTTAGGAAAGGGCATGATATACTTTTATTAGATTTTAATTTAGTTAGATTTTTATTATTATAGAGCGATGGTGGCCGAACGGACTTTCAAGACGCCGACACCGAGTTCGAATCCTCTCGGCCACGCACCTATGACATATGATAAGTTATGTGCGGATTTGCCATCGCTCAAAACGGTGAAGGAAATCATCGTGAGGAAACCGGCATGCCCAAGAACAGCAACATTCAAGGGCATGCGACATCTACCAACCCGCACTGGGCCAGCGTGGTAGATTACAGCCCATACTCTCTCTCTGAGAGAAGGCCAGAGTCCCAGCAGTGGGAACGTGAAAGGCTGATAATGATACTTTTATTAGATAAGTCATAAACAGTACCTACAGCTAGCTATCTTCTAAGATACCACAGCACGGTTCACGATCATATAAATATAGGTACAGTGAACTAAGGTCACTGACATCTATTATATAGCTATCGATCCGTCCAGTAATTTACTAAAGCCACTCGCAAAGTGGTTTTGCACACGTTCCATGCATATTTTTATGTTATGACCTCTTTTTCCTTATCGATTAATGTTCGTATTAGCAAGGGGTTATAAAATGGATAAATGTTTCTCGTGTTCTTTAGACACGTTTTAATTAAAACGGCGAACAGTGGGATGAGATGGTTTGCTGCTTTTATTTTTGCTTAGAGGAGGTTACTGTGTGGGAATGTGCAGTAAAAAGACACAATTGCTCAATGTTGCCGCGCACACATATTTTATTAGAAGGTCATATTACGTGCAATTTTTTTGTTTTATGTGACTGCTAGTTCCTCATCCAGGTGTAGCGTGGTGCCACCTTCGACTTCATCTTCACTTATTCACTTAACATCAGATGACCTAAGGTCAAACGCTGCCCTGAAAGAAGTAAAATAAACTAAATTGTTGACTGATATGGTACATTCAGAAGACCACTGCGTTTCTAAATTGATAAATAACAGTCGTATCTATAGCTTAATTTATTTAATTTTCCCCATTGTTATTCAAATATATAATAGGCATTTCTTATCTGTCGATGGAGTCAAGAGAGATATTTTGCATTGTAAAATATATGAATAACCTGATAATTCTAAAGCATCGGTGATCACTTACCATCGGGTAGCCTATCAGCATGTACATACCTACTCTGTTTGTTTTAAAAAACCTGCTTTGAAATAATAATAATTTTAGCAGAGAAAAAAAAAAGAAAAGTAAAAGTTATTTAATCAACTTTGCAATTTTTCTAGTTAAAAATAAAATATCGTAACAAAATGGATTCTTACCAGGAATATTTAAGCGTTTTGTGAATTAATTATTGAAGGAATTCATGATTACTACCGGACCTACGGGTGATTTCTACGAATAGCGTTCAAGGAACATTCGTAGTAATTTGAAACTTGATTATTTATTAATTTCGAGTCAGTGACTATTGAAGCAATCACTTAAATTAATGTGCTGTTACAAGCGGCACGCGTACTTTAGCTGCCAGTCTAATTAATAGCTGCTTTAGGTTATGTATTCATAATTATTTGATTAAACGCCAATTTACCGACTTATAAACGAACGGTTGAGATGATGGTGAAACCCAACATTAACATAAAATATCGGTAACTAGCTACACCCCGCGGCTCATCCCAAGTTTTTCAATATTTCCGTTATCATTCAGTAATTTTTCAGAGTAAAAAGTAACATAAATATCAATAGGTACAGAGTTTAAGCTATCTCTATTCCAAATTTCACTCAAATTCATCCAATCATTATCTGCGTGAAAAAGTAACAAACATCACTCACTCATAGGCTTCCGTGTGTGATTAATAACATATAATTAACATTGCATATTACAAAGCTGTAGCTCTGCTAACAAAGTTCTGTGTTAAAAAATCTTTGTTTAATAAATTCTACACAATTTTCCAGCATGGTAGAACACGATTCTAATGAATCTTACTTTGCAAAGTAAACCGAAGGATTAAAAATAACGTCGAAGCAACGCCGCCGCACTTGATCCAGTTATATTTTACCTGCGGCCCCAATATATCACCCTGTTTACGAGAACTTCCATTTAAAACTTGCCCTAATGGGTTTTTGAATTAATACCCTGTGGATATGACGTGGGTTGTTATTTATGGTACAACTCGCTATTGCCGATCTTCCTGTCCGGATATTCCGGATATCCCGAATCCCTGTGGAGATTTTATTCAACAATATCAATGCTATTTGAGGCACAAATCATTTTTCTGAAGCACATACTATGAAGTGATTTCCTTGCTTGTCATTAAAATGTCATGTTTGATACAAATTGTTTCAATTTAAAACTAGGTTACTTATAATATATTATGTATACTTATTGTATGTTTCTAAAATATATTGCGACTTGCTTTCTTGACTCAGTCGTTCTCTTTTGGAGAGAGGATTAACTGTATCTACCACGCTGGCTCCACTGTAGGCTGGTAGATATCGCACGTCTTTGTGTTTTGTGTTTTTTGATGCCAGTTTTCACATCCACATTGCTCGATGAAACGATAGCCGATGGGGAAAGGTTTTTGAGTAGCGAACGACCCCAAACTGGAAGACGTTCTGTAGGTAGGCCCCCCACTAGGTGGACCGACGACAAAATATGAGTCGTAGGGAGCCAATAGCCCATCAAGTCAGGAGCCTAATTTCAGCAGTGAAGTTTCAGCTGATGATGACTATTTTTTGTAACATTTTTTTTGTTGTTGTTTGTTTTACAGACGATCACTCAGGAAATCAATAACTCACCAAGACGAGATAGCTCGGCAGTTGGACGAGCTGACCGACTACCGGCCTTACTTCACGTGGTGGGTGAGCACGGTGCAGACCCTGGTGCTGCTGCTGTCGCTACTGTGCTACGGCTTCGGGCCCGTCGGCTTCGGCAGGCACACGCATTCTGGACAAGTGCTTGTTAAGAGCTTAAGTTTACAACAGGTAAGCCGTCAGACAAATATACATTGTGGTCAAAAATATAAGCACGAAAGAAAATCACGCATATAACCTTCTTCTATAAGCCGTTTCGCACGTCCGTGAGTACAGTCTGTGACAAAAGTAGCTGATACTACTTCATTTTCCAAATGCGTTTAAGATCAGTAATGTTAGTTTTGTTCTAACAACTTACAAGGCAAGGCAGCGTTAGACCACAACACAAAACACCTGATGTTAAGTGATGATTTGGTCGAAGGTTGGTGTTTAGATGATAAAGGAAGTCAGAATCAGTCTCTCTGTATACATATTTTTGTTACTAATATATTCGTCTATGATAACCTCAACATTTTAGAGTGAGCTAGTTTACCTTGCTCTGTTATTGATTGATGTTCCCCTGAGTAATTCAGGTCGTCGTTAGGCGATTGGGGTTATGAAAATATCTGAGAATCAATTGGCATTTTCCAGAATTTGGTAATGTTAGGTCCTGTTGGTAATGTTAGGTCCAACCCTAAAGTTACTTGTAACATTTCTAAAGGATCATCTGTCGCCTGAAACTTTACATCGTCCAAAAACCTTGTTTTATATTTTACAGCATAGCTTTTGTTATGTTAAGTAACAATGTGGTCTAAGGTTGTGCCACACCATGCCTGGAGTGGGAACTGTCTTCCAAGTGAAGCTGTCGGAAAACACCAATAGGCGCTTGGTGACAAATTCCTAACTTGAAACTTGACTTGGGTTGTAGGTATACTAGTTAGGCGAGTAATAGAGAATGCTCTACCAGCAAGGTGTAGTTTCAACGCAATGTTTTCCATCTACGAAAACTCAAGCTCATTATAGTATTTGAGCCTCCGAAAAAAGGGTCACAAATCGTTTCAACCTGGGCTGAGATGTTTTATAAAAACACAATTTTATTTCTAGTACGCAATCTTACTGCTTCCAAAACATTAGAAATTGGTTACACTACATATTTTCACTCGAATAAATTATTTTATCTAGCGTCACCCATAAAACATTTAAGTCTCGCCTGCGGTGCCCCTAAAATTAGAAATTCTCTTGGCCTCATTTACCGAGTAAAATATGAAAGTAATTTGATCCCAAAACTTATAATATAAGGCTGGAAGAAAACATCTGAAGGCTTTTAAGAGTATGCAAACTATTTCCTCGCCTTTATTTCTGAAAGACTTTATTATTTAAATAACGTATCTACCCAATTTGCGCGACGAGACCGAAGAGAGCGTAAACGCCAAAATTTCGATTCTTTGTACGCGACTTAACATAACAAGGTTAAATGAGCCAAACCTTTAAGACAAAACACGCTTCACCAGATTTAACGTCTGAGAAACCGTTCAAGACACAAACACAATGCACAATGTTTTCTCTGAAGAATTATTAGGTACAATGTTTATGACATTGTCCTCTAACAGTGTTTTTTCGCCGCCGTAATATGGCTTTTGGGGCTGTTGATCTTCATTTTATTAATGTTTCTGCTGTGTGCAGAGACAAAGTATGAACCAAATACAATCTAAATAATCTTCTTCTGTGGTATGAGCGACTAGCCATCTCTGTTGTCAGAGTTTTCAAGCCACT
Organism: Opisthograptis luteolata; assembly: GCA_931315375.2. Classification (NCBI taxonomy): domain Eukaryota; kingdom Metazoa; phylum Arthropoda; class Insecta; order Lepidoptera; family Geometridae; genus Opisthograptis; species Opisthograptis luteolata. Next base: position 8,322,371 of record OV928044.1, on the reverse strand, counting down.
CGAAGTCTTCCGATATGGCTTTACAACTGATAGCCCTTTCGAAGCACGGTAGCGCGTAATTGAAAAATCCAACAAACGGTCACCCATCCAAGTGTGCGGCCGTGCTGAGAGTTGCTAAACCTGGCTAAATACAATTAGCAAGTGCTTCATCACCAAATTATACGCATTGTATAATCGTTGAAGGCTCGTCTAAAACGAGACAAAGTAAGAGTATTAGAGAGCATGCGTCGCTATATAGGTCACACAGGCTTTGTGAGGCGTTCCCTTTTGTCTAGTTTTTGCTGCTTAGAGCAGTCTTTCGTGATGTGCCGTCTTTTAGAAGCGATTGACCGCAAAGGGTCCGGTTGTCTATAATTTATTTGGAGTCAGTGCTCTTTTTGTGGCTCAATATTAAATGCCTTACGTGCCAAGCCCCTATCTTCGGAGATGGGCTATTTATGAGATTTTGCGTCTAAGCTGCGGTTGGGGTTTCAGGCTAAGAAGATTTGCCTCAATAGAGAGAATTTATTAAGTGATCTCAGTTTTAGATTACTATGATAAATATACGTAAGTAGGTGCTTATACTGATTTTATGTATGCTCTACTCTGAGGGTTTTTTGTAAACATAAATTCGAATAGTTTATTTTATCAGCTGATACCACAGTCCTCTACATTATGACAATTGTTAACACGCATCTACTATTCAAAACTGTTTGGTTTTAATATTCTATCAAACTGCGTTTTGTTTTGGTATAGTAAATAACGAACAATATAAAATTCTACCTAATAATAATTTATAAGTAACTAATTAACTTGGTTTCGTGGTTACATCTATCGTTCTAGTGTTCCCATTATCGTACATCAGGAACTACGTGCTTACATTTTCGAAGTGTAAATATCATCCCAGACCTTATTCCAAGGCCTAAAGGAACTACATAGTACCAATGTTAATATAATATCCTAAAAATAGCAACCGGAATAGATTTTCCTAATATATTCTAACGTACCGTAACTCGGTAATGTACGAGTAATAGCGTAGTAATAAGCGGAAAATCCGTTCAGCCATTATGAGGCTGAGTGATAACAAACATCCTTAAACGCGAAAATTTCACATTCATATTAGTAAGTAGTTGGAATATGTTGTTTTAGACAAAACAAAGAAAACAAAGCAAAGAATAGAATAGATACCTAAACTTTGTAAGTTACAAAAGGCAAGTCGATTGGTGTATTTTTATCATTAAAAGTAAAATGAAATTTAATAACCAGCAGAATGATAACATAGAGACAAAAATATTTAAAAAAATTCGTAAGAAACATAAAAAAGCAACAACAATTAAACTAAAATCATTCCTTCTTAGTAAAACGGAAGGTTGGAATAGGGCTAACCCTTCTCATCCCGTGGGTGTCGTAGAAGGCGACTAAGGTAGTTTTGAGACCTAGTGCACGCACCACTTAGCACCTTGGGTCACTTGAGCGGGCTAACCACCTACAGTAGTATTTTCAAGGAGGGTTAGTGTCGCGCAGGCGGCAGACTGTAAAATATTTGTCAAAACCTTTTACGGTATGGTTGATGTACTGCGTCGACCCAAAATAAGACGGGAGCATGGCAAGATAATGATGACGATATTTATAAAATCAGATTACTGAAGCAAAGTGAGCTAGTCCAACGTTTGCTGGTTAAATATTTATATGTCTAACTCAAAGTTTACGCTGAACTTTTGACGTCACAAGACGATTTATTGATTAAACTTCTAAAAAGACAACTCGTGCTTCTGCAAGTGTGCCTAAGGGCTGCTTTTCGGATCCGTGTTTAATGTCAAACTGACAAAAATATATGAAAGAAACGAGTATTGGTTATTTTTTCATACTTCAGAGCAAGGGTTCGCAAACTTATTTTGTCTACTGCCCACTTTGGGAATATAATATGATTATTTTTTAGCGCCCCCATTAAGTCTCTACACAACGCCCTCATATTTTTCTGTGTCCCTTTAGGCCTGCATTGCCCACAAGGGGGCCTTATTTCCCAATTTGCGAAAGGCTGCTTTAGAGTGTAGTAAAATTTGACTACGGATCAAAAATGCGGGCCTTATCATTTTTTCCTTACATAATATTTTACTAAAGATAACAATGACTACGTATTAAAAAAATTTAAAGGAAGCGATCCTATGTTATTTTTTATTACTAAAGTACGTTCAATTGTTTTACAGGTTGAATGGGAGGAGCCAGCGTCATTCTGGTTGGGGCCACGGGCAGCGGACCTAATACACTTGGGAGCTAAGTTCGCTCCATGCATGAGGCGGGATGCGAGGATAGCGCGGGCGATAGCCGCCTCAGCAAGGAGAGAACGGGACACCGCATGCTGCATACGGAACGATGACTCGGGCTGTGTGCAATCTTCAAAGGCTGATTGTTCTGTGAGTTTATAACCTAAAGTGGTATAATAGGTAGGTACAGCTGAGTTTGATCGTGTGATAAATTAGAGCAAAATAGCGCAAGTGGCAGCCCTGACGTGTGCAGATGGGCACTGGCTTCAGAGACCGACTTGTCATTTAGAAAAAAGTATTGCGTGAAAAAATAACGCATGATGTCGTGGATCACACTAATATTAAAAGTGCGAAAGTTCGCTTCACGCTGAAACGGTTCAACGGATTTGAATGAAATTTGGAATGATGATAGCTTGAACCCTTAATTAAAAATAGGCTGCTTTTTATCCCAGTAACTGCGGTATAACGGGAAAACCTCGGGTGTAACCGTGGTGGTGGTGCAGCTAGTTTTCAATTAATCAGTAACAAGCACGTAGGCGTGAAGAAATAACAAACATACACACTTCCTCATTCACAAACTTTCACATTTTATGGTTTTTAAACAAAATAAGTTTAACATTTTAAAGTTGTATATGACTGCGGTAAGCGTTTCCCTCTTATTAATCGCAGCAACCAACGTTGGCCTATCTACATATTATATATCCATACCTTGCCGAGCGTGGATTAGCCCGTTTTCATATTAATTGAGGTTCAACGATCAACTCCAATAGCAGCATTAACAAAATGTATACTGTTAAGCAAACATGGGCAACCTTTGGAACGCTACCGGCTAAATTTTGCGACTTTTGGGAATTTTCGGCCCGTAACATGTAGGTACAAAAACAATTTCAGTTTTGTCGCAACATTCCAGTTTTAAGTAATCAGTGGTAGTATGAAACTCTCATTCTTTCGATTTATGGCAATCGAACTAAACATCAGCATCTTCGTGCTCAAGGCGCTTACAAAAGTGCTAAAATGTCATGAACTGAAACAGAGACTAACACTAGTAAATATCCTGTTTTAAAACCAAATTCTAATGTTAATGATAGTTAAAAGAAATTTATCATTACAATTCGCGCATTTTCAAGGTTTGTGAAATGTTCCGTAGGCCGGATTAAAAAGCCACGGCGGGCTGCATCCGGCCTGCGGGCCAAGCGTTGCCAACATGTGCTGTAAAAAACCTGTACTATATTAAACTTTACGTATATTTCAACAACCATTATCCTTACTGGCCCAGATAACAATTTTGAAAAGAACTGACATGAATATTCATACATTTTTCCCTGTGTACTCTGCCCTGCCTGTCATAACATTGTTACTGACATCAAAATTTTAATTTAACAATTATGCGCATGCTAACAAACAGATAAGAGGATTAATACCAAAGGTAAGCTGGATTAAAAATAATTAATAGGAAACATTATTATTTATATACAACGCATTTTCGTAATTGACGTTGTTTTTTTAAGCATTTTAGTAGCACGCACGAGTTTGGTTGTTTTTTTTACTAGTAATTAAAGTTATCGAACTTTTAAATCATAATACACATTACCGAGTAAGGTACACTTACCCGCCAATGAATGAAATACATGTAAAGCAATTTTTAGAAATCACTTTTGACCAAAAATCCACTACAGTCTGACTTTATAATATCTTACTTTGTGACTAGATTCATTTATTTACGTTTTATTTAATGTTTGTAACATCGAATATTTTTTATGCATGATATAAAAAAACATAGTTAAATTTCTACTAAGGGCAGTTCAAACCGTAAATATTTTAATGACTAACCTAACTGGTCAAGAACATGGTCCAATTGACAACGTATGACATTTTACATAAACGTTACAGAACACAATATCAACGTGGAAGAAGTGGTCTTCGGGGGAGAGTGGACCAGGGGGGCGGATATCAGGGTCTGTTTGTGGGCTGGATCCAAAGTAAGTAACGATGATTCTTACTAATTAATTGATTTAAGGCTTTTACAGTTCAGAAGTGTGAAACTTTTTAATCAGTAAATTCATAAAAATAACCGTATTATCTCGTAGCGCTCGTGGCTTATCTGGTCCGGTTGGTCATAACAGATCATCCAGGTTAAACAACATTCAGCATGGCCATGACTTGAATAATAGGTCACCATTTAGTGCCATATTCAACTGTGCGTTAACGTGATTCGGAGAGCACGTTAAGCTGTCAATGCCAGCTGTATGTAGCGTAAAGCCATGTTAGAAGCCTTCAGGCAGCCTGAAGACTTTGAAAACAGAATTGGCCACTAGCTCATACGAGAGAAGAAGAAGACCTTGGAGGTCACGTCCACCTAAGACGAGCCTTACTTGGAACTGCATCCATCACTAGAGATCTTTGCTTAGACAATTTGTGTTTCAAAGGCTCTAAAGGCCCTTTAACATTCTTAGAACATAACAGCACAACTATTTCATCATCATCATCATCATCATCACAATCAACCTGTTTCAGTCCACTGCTGGACGTGGGCCTGTGTACTAAAGTACGCCACTGAGCCCGATTCGGTTTCTCTCATCCAACCGCTGCCAGCTATTTTGCGTATATTGTCGCTCCACCTAGCCGGAGGATGTCCCACACTACATTTGCCGAGACGTGGTCTTCACTCTAGAACATGTTTGCCCTAACCGTTATAATTTCTTCGGTAAATATCACCATCCCATTGCCACTTCACTATTTACTATTTCCAGATTCTGCGAAGCGCCGCGTTCGATAGCACCGCACGAGTGGCCAGATGACATCACTAAATGGCCGATCTGCCGGAAGTCAGTTCTGGACGGGTCGGCCGCGGCTGGCCGTGCAGGCCATGCAGCGGAACACATGGCGTGTGAGGTCATCGGCCATCCGTGCTGCATAGGCGTTCATGGACAGTGTGCGATCACCACGAGGGAACACTGTGACTTTGTGAAGGGGTATTTTCACGAAGACGCCTCGTTGTGTTCTCAGGTATGTGTCACATTTAGCGCCTCGCTTTGCCTGAACTGGGAACTGGCTCTCTAGTAAGGCTGCTGGAACACACCAATAACGGGTCTTGCCAAAGTATTCTGAACTTGAGAATGGTAGCCAGTCGAACACAAAATGCCCTACCACCAGGCTATGCTAACATTATCCTGCTTACAATTCCAGGTTTCCTGTTTGGATGACGTCTGCGGTATGCTCCCATTTATGCGGAGACGTCGTCCCGACCAGTTATACCGTGCGTGGACGTCACTGTTCGTACACGCCGGCCTCCTTCATTTGGCTGCGACGCTGGCGTTGCAGTGGCTCTTCATGAGGGACCTTGAGAAGATGGCAGGCCCAGTTCGAATAGCAGTCGTGTACTTGGGCAGCGGTGTTGCTGGCAACATGGCATCTGCCATCTTTGAGCCTTATAGAGCTGAGGTGAGTAGGTATATGGTATCCTAGTAGTTTCTATATGGTTACCTGGGAGAAACTTGAGAAGATTGTGGGTTTCGCGTTCGAAGACCCCGCCTTTAGGCCATATGGGGCATAGTAGAACAATGATGTGACGTGCACCCAGCATTTCAATTCACATATTACCAAATGTAGGATTTAGTAGGTACCAAATTAGATTTACCCTGTAATAGAGTTTGCAAACTGGCCTCAACTCAGCGTTGTGGTAATCGTTTGACCAGCGTTGATCTTCCTACGGTGAAGACACAGTACATTTGATTTCTCTAGCAATACAGCTGTTTTGCCATTGGTTCTTTGCGGCTAGCTACAAGACTAAGCCTTCCGAATGTACCTACATATAATTCTTGAAGACTGATAAAGATAAGATTTCATTAGGTATATTATCTACTTTCCAGGTGGGGCCTGCTGGATCTCATTTCGGCCTGCTAGCGGCTCTCATGGTGGAAGTGATCGGCGCGTGGCCTCTCCTTAGGCACCCGCGGCGAGCGCTTCTCAAACTGGTCGGGATCGCGTTCGCGCTGTTCCTCTTAGGACTGTTACCGTGGATAGACAATTTTGCGCACGTCTTCGGTTTTGTGTTCGGATTTTTACTCTCTTACGCGTTGTTACCGTTCATCACGTTTGGGCCGTACGATAGGCGGCGGAAGATCGTGCTAGTGTGGGTGTGTCTGGTGTCGGCTGGTGCGATGATGTGCTCGCTGATTGCGTTGTTTTACGCAGCGCCAGCGTACGAGTGCGCGGCGTGTGCGTACTTCACGTGCTTGCCGTTCGCGCCAGATATGTGTGCGTCGCAGGACGTGCGCGTGCGGCAGCTGGACGGCGTATGACGGCGCGCGGCCCGGGCGCCCCCGCCGCCGTCGCCCCCCCGCCCCGCCGCGCGCCCCCCGCTCTGCCGCCGCGCCGCTGCACTCTAGCCTGGCTACGTCACTGTACATAGATTACCAGTCATGTTTTTCACCGGACATTTATTGTTGACTGACCTGAAAACAAATGAATTTGCGTTAAGGCGCGTTAGCAATAAATTACTTAAGCGGCCACGTGTTGATAAAAATAAAAACTATGAGGGTATGTAGAGCTAAATATTTAGCGACCGTGGGGTATGCTACGGCGTGTAGTACTGCTACGTTATAACAAAAAAGACTTTTGTGGTTTTCGAAATTTCGAGCTTCTTCGGCTCGTGTTGCAACAGATTATGTTTTCGTAATTGAAACTAATTTTTCGAGGCAGGCTGTTAATCTTTGTACTGTGCCGTATTCGCGATCGTCCGGCCGATTTGTGAGAGTGTGCGCTATAATTTAAACCCACGCGTTCCTTTAACTCTATAATATATCTTTCGGACTAGACTTGTAAAGGTGTATGAATAATTCGTAATTAATTTACCGATAGAAACCTATTGTTGCGTGTTAAAATTTGTTATAATGTGTTGTTATTTTTTAACGAATTCATTGTAAGTACGAGAAATGCGGGTCGAATTATTTTTATAAGAGTTTGTAGCTTCATAACAGCAATTTTCTGGATTAAACCAACTTTACTTTTGTATTTGACTAGAGCCACCAAATTATCTTTGAAGTAAAAAAGAAAGTACAGAATGTATACAATTTAATAGTTTTATTTTTCATTTTACTGTGCCAGTACCAAAATTGTAATTTCAATTATTCCTTTAGTACTTTTGAAATTTCCAAAGGCTTGACCATTTATTAATGATGACATAATTGAAATGAGATTGACTGAAATTAGTAGTTCAAAAAGGTCATAATCTTGACCTTTGCCTTGCACACCCTATGTTTGCCACTTTTGATGCTATCGCGTCACGCTTCTCAGAATTGAAACATTAGGCCGTGCACGCAACGACCTGTTTACATCCCACCATAAATAAAAAAGCTATATTTTCGTATAAAAAAAAACATTCGACCCAAAGTGAATTAATGAATTAAAATGAATAATGAATTAAATAATTGTGCTAAATCCACGGGTAAATAATTATCTAAAGGACACGATGTAACTGTTAATTGTAAATATTCTGTAATATAATAACGTACTTATGATACTGAAGTGAGATTTGTGTGTGTTTGATTTGTACGAATACATTTTACGGGAAATGTCTCGACTTCTGTAACATCGTATGCTGACAGATAATAAATGCTAAGAATAAAGTTATGTGCGCAAATTGAATCGATTTCCATCGATTCCTACGCTGAGTTGAAATGTACTGTTATTCATTCTTACTTAAAATTACGTACTACCTCTACTAGATGTAATTTTTTTATGACAGCATGACTTTTAAAGCGATTATAGGGTATATATAGCTAGGCATTGACGTTGACTTGCAAACCGTTAGTTGAAAGATCAAATTCTGCAATGAGCTTGAGCTATCAGAAATAAAACATCGTGATGAAACCATAGCTTGGTGGTAGGGCATTTTCTAATACCTGCTTAATCTATCCCAATGGATTTCGGTAGATTCGAATGAAAGCCTAGTCCAGGTGTAGCTTAGCGCTATATTCGACCACATCGTCACTTATCATAACACGACTTGTGGTCAAACGTAAGATGTAAAAATAGCACCTGCAACAAGTGCTGCAAAGTGATTTGTCGTTTGAAGTGTTGTATTACTTTAGTTTTTTAATACATTGAAGGGATCGTTCGTTCGTGCCATAACAGTGTAATGAGCAATGAGCATGCAATTGAAATAAATACAAGATGTTCGTCTAATACAATATTATTTAAATAGTAGAGCAATCGCTACGATTTTAGTATAAAACTGGACTGAACTAAAAGATACCGATCGATGATAAGTATGTTTCACTTTGTAGTCATGACATATTCCCGTAACTGTGTCAAAATATACATAATTTAGTATATTACTAAATTGTAAATATTATATGTAAATTAAATTTGATATTTTCATCAATTATGTTCACCGTATGTTAACGAATTCAGTCTTATCTTAAGCCTCACATTAAACTTTAATTTTCTCAATTTTATAGCTGTATAACGAAGTCTGCGTAGGCATAATATACGTATTAATATTATTTTGTAACTATGCTAGTGATTATTATTATACCATTTGTATAATTAGGTATAATTTATTTTATTACAACGCAGGTTAGGGCGATTCGATAATTCTCTGTCGTTTATTGTAACTATCATGATTTATTACGAATTTACATTGTAATTAGTCAGCCTGTAAACCCTAAGTGATATTTAATTTACGTGTAAATATAATCGAATTAAACGTGATTGTAACAGTTATTTTGGTACTTGTTTTAAGAGAATGTTAATCGAGATACATTAGTTCATAAAATGTTGAATCACAAATCTTTCTCGACTTTGTTCGTAGTTCTAAGTTTGTTCGTAGGTTTAAGTGAATGTTTATTTTTTAATATGATTGACTAAACATGTATAATCAAGCTTCGTCGATGTCTTATAGCAATAAACAGTAACGATAGATCCAATAGGTGCTTAGGATCAGTTAACAATCACTGCCAATTAAATCTTTTGTTCTAATTAAGCCTTACCTTAAGCCTTAACTAACAAAGGAAAGTGTACCAAGAAATAGTCAACGGTAAATCAAATCAAATCTTCCATCTTGTTTTGGAGTTTAACTTCCAAATACTTGAAAGTAAATCGTTAAGTAAAACCAGCCTTGGAAACATCAAATATAATAAATAAGAAAATATACCCAATTTACACAAGTATCAATAATGTTATTTTATAAATATACGAGTAACATGTAAACAAATGAAGAAAGAAAGCAAAGAACTCACCTATATTTTCATAGGCACAATTAATTAGCTTCAATCTAATATGTACTTTTTAGTAAGGAAAAATACTACTAAAGAAAGCTAATCATATCTCTTAAAAGTTTATCTGGTTGCATATCTCTAATCTGATTAATAATATTTAGCATTCAGAACGTGCTTAATAAGCAGGGCCAGATCTATTTGGAAACCTAATAACACCTCTTTTAACTCGTGATATAAACTGGTTTTTATTTTATAATAAATGACTATGTAGTTATAGCTTTGTGGTAGGGTATTTTCTAGTACTCGCCTGGCTAGCGATCATGTTAAGAAATTGTCGCCAAGGACCTATCGGTGTGTTCCGGCAGCCCCACTTGAGAGCCAGTTCCCAGCCGAGGTGTAGCGTGTCGCCATCTTCGACCACATCGTCACTTAACATCTGGTGACTTGTGGCCAAACGCTACCCTGTAAGTAGTAATAATGGTCATTAAATAATACATTGATTCTTTTCGATAAAAAGGAATACTTATTTAATCAATAGAAAATTAAAAAACAACCGCGTTTTTTGAAATAATCCAGGACTTTTGGATAGCTAAATTACATGTCAAAAATTTATAATATAATACGGAAAGCTTAATATCAAATGTCAGATTGCAGATAACTTACTCAAATTCAATCAATTAGTAACAAAACAATATTGAAAATGTGATCGCGCCTGAAAAAGTAAGCTTACTGTTGCTTGTCGGTGGGGGTGTAAGGAATTTGGAACAGGCGTAGCTAGTTTTAAGTTTGATGTTTTAAAGATCACATGTATGTAGGTATCGTAAATAAACTTTGATTTTCTTTTTGATGGCCATATGACAGTGTGTAAGACATGGGCCAAAATAAGACACTGCAACCTTAAATATTTCTAAAACAAGGCCTTTGTATTTGTTAGTATTTAAGAGTATTGTAACAAGCAATGATATTGTGTATAAAAGCCATCATACACAATTATACTAAAAAGACGTGTGAATTGTATTTATTGTGTATATAATATGTCTCGATTACTTTCTCTTGTTTACCATTGAAATTATCTCGAAGTGCCCTTTCGCCCGGCGACCAGGCGGACTGTTTTCAAACATTAATTCTAAGACAAACTTACATAATTGTACATTGTGAACATACACTATTATTACACGTAAACTTAAGGAATGGTAACGTAATCTTATTGTAAACTAGCATTAATCGAACAAGAAACCTTATTATCATAATATTATTGTGTTTTATTTTAGCACACTACAGATACTAAAAACGTTTAAAAACCACAAGTATTTGTTCTGTGTCTGCATATTTTGGATCCCCGATCCACATAGGTTAGATACACGAAAATCTAGTTAGGAATCAGAGCTATGTATGTGATTTTTTGGGCGTAATTATTATTTTTTCCGGGATAAAAAGTAGAATTAGTGTTAATTCAGGGTATAAGCTATCTCCATTCCAAATTTCACTCAAAATATATTGAGCTGTTTGGGCGTACAGGAGTAACAAACATACACCCTCACTCACTCAAAAAATTTCGCATTTACCAATAATATATATTAGTTGACATCAAACAAAAAGATAAAAGTAATATTTAGATAACAAGACAAACAATCCACACTTACTCATATATACTAACAGCATACCATAATAATATATCACTTTCTAATATAGACTATGTAGATTTTCGTGTCAGCTCTCTGAAGAAGTAAGAATCTATTGCCAAGCACCTATTGGTCGGTGAGTTCCGGAAGCCTCACTTGAGAGCCAAGAGCCAGGCGTAGTGCCATCGTCGATGCGGTGATCTGAAGTCCAATCGCTACCCTGTAAGATGTAAAAATACAACTTTTTTACTTAAATTATAAATGATATCGTCGATTTCTTAATACATGCTAAAAAAAACTCAGCGTTTTTCACATAAATTATAAATAAAAATGTACAAGAATTTTAATAGCTACAATAGTTTATATTGGGTTGCAGCATCAATTACGTTATGTATGAAATGGATCCGCTAGTAAAGTTAGGCTTTGTACGAAAGAAGAAAAAAAACAATATTGCATCAGTGGTCAGTGGTCAGGTACTTTTGCGAATTGCTTGTGCGAAATAGGAAAAAGAATATTGAACGAATAAAAATTTCGATATCGTTGTTAGAAGTTTTACAAACTGCCTGAGAAGGAAAAATCTGTCGCCAAGCATCTATCGGTGTGTTCCGGCAGACCCACTTGAGAGCCGGATCATAATAAATTATCTAATATTATCATCATCCTCTTTCTATCTCTTTTGTTACACGTGAAATTAGTACAGCGTGTTCCAAGTTTTTGGCCTTATTTTTACGACGTACCTGACGCGTATTCTCTTCGGGAATTCTTCATGACCGTTGTTGGCAGACCGCGCCCCGGACCTGTAATGTTCACCGCCCCATCATCATCATCATCATCATCAGCCTTTCACTTTCCCACTGCTGGAACTCTGGCCTTCTCTTAGAGAGAGAGTTTGGGCTGTAATCTACCTGCTGGCCCAGTGCGGGTTGGTAGATGTCGCATGCCCTTGAATGTTGCAGTTCTTGGGCATGCCGGTTTCCTCACGATGTTTTCCTTCACCGTTTTGAGCGATGGCAAATCCGCACATAACTTATTAAGTCATAGGTGCGGGGCCGAGAGGATTCGAACTCGGTGTCGGCGTCTTGTAAGTCGCACGCCTAACCGTTCGGCCACCATCGCTCTATAAATTCACGGAAAAAGATTTAAAGTTTTCATCATAAAATAAAATCGAGCAGTGTATCAAACTTACAACCTAATGAGTTATAGTTTTGTTAATTAGGTGGGTCTTTTTTAAATTTCTTCAGGCATATAAAGTCAGAACGATGGCACACATAAGTGACCGTGGTGCGACTTTGGTTACCCCTCGCAGCCTACCGCCCCGGGCCATGGCCTTTTTGGCGCTATGGTAAATATGCCACTGGTTGGTGATATTATACGAACTTGCTTCTAATTAATTGTTGTGAAGCAAAGGATGTTATACTACTTAAAGCAAACATCGTTATTTTTAATTTTATTACACGGAGAAAAAAGACCTTCCGAAATACCGTTTTCCTTCTGAGTCAAAAGGGAAGGAATTGTGATTCGGAAGGAAAACTAATCTATACTATTAAGCTGCAGAGTTTGTTTGTTTGAACGCGCTAATCTCAGGAACTACTGGTCCGATTTGAAAAATTCTTTCAGTGTTGGACAGTCCATTTATCGAGAAAGGCTATAGGCTATATTTTATTTTCAAAAAAATTAGGGATCCGTAAGAAAATTGCTATTTTGCAACCCAAGGTGTGAAATCGAAAATCTATTTTTGCGTGCGCTGCAAAAACTATGGACACTAGAACAAAACAATGTATTACGGGTTTGTAGGTCCCATTAAGATCTAAGAGCAAATGTCTAACTATTATAGTTATGCCGCAATAAGTGATCTTTTATTTTAAAAATTTAATTTTTAATGCCGCCGCTAGAAAAGGCTCTTTATTTGTATCTTGGTATTAATCCTTATCAAAATTAATTACTTCTTATTCAAAACTGCTTCAATACCTTTATACAACTTTTTGAATCATTCAATTTGGACATTTCATTCAAAAGATATCACGAGTTTAAAAATGTAAGTAGTAGTAGAAAATAAACCCGCCGCACCGCAGCACAGCGGGAAACGCGGTGAGGTGAGGGGGGCACCGGGAGAATCTATGAAATAGGTAAAGTGCGGTCGCGGACTAGGAAGATCTTTAACTGCGCGGTTCAAACGTGCAGTCCAAGAAAAATTAACTTAGAATTAAAATAGGATAATGGGTACCTACAGCAGGTAACGCGGTGACCCCCTCACCGAAGTGCGGAAATAATTTTGGAGTATACGGAATATATACGCTTTCGCGCCTAAACTACTAAACCGATTTAAATGAAATTTGGTCTAGAGATAATTTGAGCCCCGGGGAAGGACATAGGATACTTTTTATCGCGATAAACTGTAGCCCACGCGGGTGAAACCGCAGGGAACAGCTAGTACAAAATAAGGAAGGAAACGGTCTTGGAAGGTAATTTATCTGTCTCTAAACTGGTCCCACAGAGAACAAAAGTATCCCACTGGTTACTGAAAATGTTAACATAGTCTTAATTAATTTTTTTGGTTAAAATATCTACAAAACAGGTAAAAAATGCACATCATGTGAATCTTGATAAGCTGACAGTGTCATGATGATTTGTATATATTATCACGTCATGTGAGTCATCAGGAAAACAGATAAACAATATGTTTGTTAACTATATCATATAGATAGACAGATATATAAATAGATAAAGCTAACCATAGAAGTTTTATCGTTCTCTACATAATATTTATTTTCATTTTATGTTAAAGTATGACTTATTTGATTATAACGACTCATTTGAAACGACTCATCACCAGCCATAAAAAGGCTATTAAAAACTTATATTCGTGTGTTTCAGTAGCCTTACTTGAGAGTCAGTTTACAAAAGAAGAAAAGCGTGACGGCACCTTTGACCGCATCGTCACTTAACTTTTTTTTCCCCGCTCTGACTTAGCGGGGACCTTGCTAGGCTGGCTCTTTGATTTCGACTAAAGTATGAATTTCAAATTATAAAATGTAATTTTTTTATTCATAAGTGAATATTGCTCATTAGATTTTACCATCATTGTAATCAATTTCCATTACTTAACATCTGTCAGGTGACTTGTGGTCAAACTTCACCCTGTAAAAGTATTTTCTATATTTATACCATATGTCTTATTTTGATGCTATAGATCAGTAAATGCAAAACATAGCTGAAAATATATTAAAGTTCATAATATAATGAACTTCTTTTTCAATACATACATATTTGAACCGCAGCGGAAATCGAATTTGCAACTTCACCTCGTAACCAAGTTGATATAGGTGGTACCCATTAGGGGCCTACTAACAATTTTTTTTCTGTGTTTTTTCTTTGTCTTGAAAAAACCTTTGTTATGCATATCAGCGGAGCCATAGCCGACGCTAAGAGGCCATGTTTAATAAATACGACTATATTGGCAAACAAAAACAATGGCAAGGTCGGGTGTGGTGTTCTACAACAATAATGCAAAAAATATATCTGGGTTATTGTTGTCAAAAAATATTTAGGGTGACGCCACTAACGCCTGAAACGATCCTGATCCGTTATCCGCGGTTTTGGATTGATATGCCACGTCATGTCATTTTAGTAGTAATTTGTCAAGCTAATATGACCTAATTATGACATGACATATCGATCCAAAACCGCGAATAACGATCAGGATCGATCATTAAATTCGGCCGTAAATGGATCCTAATAAAAGCTGCCAGTGTTGGTGACGTAAGGGGTAAGGTTGGTGGCTAAAGAGTGTAAGTAGAGCAGGGGTCGCCAAATGGCGGACCGCGGTCCACATTTGGACTGCCAACCCATTTTGTGCGGACCGCGAGAACACAGCATAGCTAGCACAAAATAAGAAGACAAGAATGATTTTTTTTCTTACAAAAAAAATGTAACTTTTTTTCTATAAAATGTTGTGCGGACCGCGATGGTCATTTCATTTCTTAAAGCGGACCCTGATCGAAACTAATTAGTGATGTAGAGTATGGCGTTAATGGCTAAAAGTAGAGAGGTGCATTGCAGTTTCACTAAACGCTTCTGCTGGCTTTATGCCTTTAACACTTCCACTCTTGGAGCTTAGCTTCTTAGCTCTTGCAACACCGCTCATAAACGGCCAAATAGGGCAAGCCACTGGGGCAAGGATTGCAAGGTTAAGCCCCAGGTCGTGTCTCAGGTAATGCAATTTCGCCAAGCACCGATGGCTTACCACAAAATCGCCTCTGCTTTAATGTTATTAGTATGTTAGTCAGTCAGTAAAAGTACAACCTTGTATGAATACCTACTACTTGTACGGTCAACGACAAAACTTACTGAACCTACTAAACTTTTCGATTTTCCTAAGCATTTCTTATACCAAATTTTGCCAAGGAGGTACTTTAACAGAATTAGAAATTTAGAAAAGTGGTCGTGATCATACATTTTTGTCGCTGACTATACAAAACGAGATCAGCCTATTTGGGAAGCATAATACTATTAACTAGAATGCACTTAGATTGTTTGATAATGTCTGTCACCAAGATAAGGAAATCTAGAATTTCTTGGTAAAATGGATGTCGAATATCTCATGGCACTTCAGTTTAGTTCTAATGTCAAGCGCTGAAGGTTTAATTTGTATATATCGTGTATACCTACTTAAAATTTAACAGTTCAGTAAAGAATTTACCTTTGCAAGATATAGACGTATACGCTAAATGAAAAAAGTTGAAGTGTTAAAATTGAGAAAAAGTGCCTTACTTTAGATTAAAGCGCTTTTTATAAGGAGTTTCCCCAAAGCTTTACAATGTGTAAGTAATAAAATTGTATTAATTTTTAATTTCTGTTGACGTGAATGTAATAGTTTTTTTTATGCCTACGTCATTCTGGTTTTTCCTCGGACAGTAATGTCCGGAGACTTTTCCAAAAAAAAAATTCCTTTTCCCCTCCTTCCCTCAGAACTCCAAATTCTTGATGAATTTGGAGTTCTGAGGGAAGGAGGGGAGTAGAGTATGTTGGGATAGGAGGGAATGGGAGGGGGGATAAGGGCTTTTTTTTCATATTAAATACCCATTTTTTTTTCTGTTTGTTTTTAAATATATTTTTTTTTTCAACTTGCATGCATTTGCAGCATGGGCTGGAATCTACCACGCTGGCCCAGTGCGGGTTGGTAGATGTCGCATACCTTGAATGTTGCAGTTCTTGGACATGCCGGTTTCCTCACGATGTTTTCATTTTAATTATATAATTACTGATTATTGAAAATTATCAAGTGAATAATAATATACTAAATGTACGTGATTATAGTAAACAAGAGCTCGACGCGTTTGAATTAAATTATTATGTTTATTTTAGTGTCCTGTTTGCCTAAAAGGTACATATTTGCCTTTATGGGGTTTCAAGCAACCCTGATTGGCTACATGATGCAGATATGTCTCGACGTGACTCTTTCCTATATGGTTAACGAGACGACCATTGAAACAGAGTTGTTTGATCCTGACTCATGTCCTGACTTTGGGGTCATTCTAAACCAAAGCGATACTATATCGATTGAAATGATGAAACCGGTAAGGAGTAATTCGACTATTATTTTCATAAAATATTATATTTGCGGATGAAGTACCCGAGGTTTGTTAAACATTCATGGTAACTTCTAGATAAGATTAATGCGCACACTGCAAACTTTTGGCCGCTATCAGTGACAACTTTAGAGACGACACCACAAAATAAAAACAACAATAACTGATGCGTACATACAAAAATATATTGTGTGCATGTTGCATGGTGTGGCTTGCTCATGGTGTGCGCGAGGCTTTAGATTCATTCAACCATTTTAAGTTTCTTTAAACACTTATGTTCCAGGGAGGGATTTACTGGGATGAAAGTTCACAAAAAACCGTATTAGCAGCATTCAGGGCTGCTTATATCATATCACCGTTCCTTGGAGGCGTGCTGGCCGATAACAACGGAGGCAAAAAAGTTATGGGCATCAGCATATTGTTACTTTCAATTACCACTTTATTAATTCCTATTGCAAGTAAACTGATTGGGCACACTGCTTTGTACGTGCTAAGGTTCATAAGCGGATTGGCAGCGGTGAGTGTTTTCGTGTTCTTGAGTGGAGACTGTGACTTGGGAAACGTAGTGTAAGACGCCCTCCGACTGTTTTTGTGATAGGTTTTCTAACAGCTGAATAAACGTAGTTTTAAACCTGAAGAGGTGGCGCTGATAAGACATGTTTACGTGAAGGGGTATGAGGGACTAGAAAAATCTCCTCGTGAGCAGTCCTCCGCCAAGGAGGGGCAAGATGACGGGCTAAAATCTCCCCGTGAGCAGTCCTCCCCTAGGAGGGGTAAGATGACGTGCTAAAATCTCCCCGTGAGCAGTCCTCCCCTAGGAGGGGTAAGATGACGTGGTTGCACCTACCTTATCGTAATCATATACATATTCATAATCTTATCCCGGCTGATACTAGAAGAACCCCTAGTTCAAAACTATGTTCTCTGTCATCGTTAGGCGATATACTCGTGTTTATAAAAAATTAAACTATGCTACTCTGTTACTAAATATAAAAAAAATACAAAAAAAATAGTTTTTACCATGTAGGTACGGACACGGCCAAAGATCCAGTAGCAATTTCTTGAAATGCTATTCCAATTTTGTCCTCGTTCACAAACTTACTCTAACAATGTCTGTTTTCAGGGAACAAACATACCAATATTGCTGTCAATGATGTCCAAATGGGTGCCTACAGACGAACGTGCATTCCTCGGTTCCATTATATTCCCCGGAGCCCTGATTGGCTATGTTTCCGGATCATATTTTGGAAAACTGTTGGTGTTCAGTCTTGGATGGGAAGCAGTGTTCTACAGTTTTGGGATACTGGGTCTTGTTTGGTGCTTGCTTTGGGTAAGTATTTAATCTTCTTCTATTCATAAGACGTAGTGGGCAATGTTACTTATTAGGCACAAAATAAAACGCAAACCTCAAAGTCCAATAAACTAGTACCTAAATATAAGCTTTAAATGTTTCTGCACATGTTTAAAAATGATTTAAATAGTATTTGATCATAGGTCACCTGATGTTGAGTGAAGATGTAGTCAAAGGTGGCGTCACGCTACGCCTCGTTTGGGAACTGACGCTCAAGTGAGACTGTTGAAACACTACTCCACTAGGTGCTTAGCGATAGATTTTTAGCTTGAGGGTAGCATAAAGATATGCCCTACCACCAACTAACTAACTCCAATGGCTCAAAGTGTGTCTTGGCCTGCGAAATGAGAGAGCGCGACTCTTGTCTATCTTGAGCGATTTCAGCCCAGTTCTGAGTCTGGAGTTTGCGTAGGTCTGCATCCACCACGACCTACCACCAAGCAATCACTATATTACTTTGATCGTAATTTTTCAGAAAAACCTGGTCTACAGTACTCCAAACGAGCACCCCAACATTTCGGAAAGCGAAAAGAGCTTTCTCAATGAAAATCTGGCTTCCTTGAAACGAACCACAAAGCATGATTTGGACCCTTTACCTTGGAAGGCTACTCTTCGATGTGGAGCGCTATGGGGCACTGTCGTGGCATATGTAAGTCTGTTTTTAAAGCGAAGCTACTGAAGCTACCACTGTGCTTG
Source organism: Opisthograptis luteolata (assembly GCA_931315375.2). Taxonomy (NCBI): domain Eukaryota; kingdom Metazoa; phylum Arthropoda; class Insecta; order Lepidoptera; family Geometridae; genus Opisthograptis; species Opisthograptis luteolata. Next base: position 8,303,651 of record OV928044.1, on the reverse strand, counting down.
GTAACAAATTCTTGAGGTAGCCAGGTGAGCAGCAGAAAATTCCTAAAAAAAAAACAGGAAAAAAAAGAAAGAAAGTCCCACGCGACATTGCACTTCGTCCATCAACTTAAAAAATATGACTTAACTATGACTTTATAATTGTCCAATCGAATATATATTTTTCTTGCAGATTGGTCGTGAATGGGCCCTCGCCGCTTTCACTAAACAAGTGCCACTGTTCATGAAGAATGTTCTACGGTTGCAAATCACCTCGTCATTATTTTTCATCTACATGCCCTATGTGTGTATGTGGTTGGCTGCCTTATTCTTTGGCTTTACAAGTGATATTATTGTAAAGAAAGGATGGTGCTCTATCAAGAACGTGAGGAAAATATTTACCGCGTTTGGTGAGTACTTTTGCATTTTTATCATCAAAATTCCTACTATGAGTAAGTTTAATAAGTACTAACTTTTACCCGCGTCTCCAATCGATCTGAAAGGATCAAGTATCCATAGTTTTGTTTGCAGACAAAATGAAAACATTTTCCTGGCGTAAAATGGAGCCTATATTTTAATTTAGACTTCTAGCAATACATCAATGACAACTGCATTCAAATGTCGTAGTTTTTGCACGATGCATGGACATTCAGAAAGAAAAATCTAAGACCCATATTAACTTTCTTTAATTATAGATTATAATATTATGGTGATGATGGAAAAGAAATATATCTAATAATATTATTTTATTATATCTTGCAGCTGCTATTGGCGCAGCATTCAGCATTATTATGCTCATGTACTCGGGCTGCAGACCAGCTCTCATTGTGCTCTGGACGTTCATCGGGATGATCGTCCTTGGAGCATATTATAGTGGGTGCATGATCAGCGCTTTGGACTTCGCTCCGAACTACGCCGGTACCATGGTCGCTATTATTGATAACATAAGCATCAACACTGTTTCGTTGATGTCTAAGATCAATACTTTGATCGTTACTGATGTGAGTATGTTCATTCAGATCCCATTAGATGTTTCAACGGTCATTGTATCTAACGCTGTGATCATAATAAACCATAAAACGAGGGTTTCATTTCTTACAGGGTAGCGTTTGAACACAAGTCACCTGATGTTAAGTGACGATGTGGTCGAAAGCGGTGCCAGTGCCACGCTAGGAATCTGGCTCTTAAAGTGGGGCTGTCAGAACATAATAGCAATCCTGCAATGAGCTAGAGCTTTCGATGAAGGGAAACACAGCTGAAACCATAGCTTGGTGGTAGAGCATTTTCTAGTGATCACCTGGCTACTACAATCAAGCAAAGCATTTACATCCGGAGAACCAGTTTCCTTTCTAGGTACGAATATAGCATGGTGTCATTTTTGACTACGCCGTAATTTAACATCAGGTGATTTGTCGTCAAAGGTTACTCTGTAAGATGTATGAAAAGAAGTTACTTAATTCCGCCTAAATCCTTTCAGTCAAAATTGAAATGCACCAAAACCAATTAGGTAGTTATAATTATGAATTAGCAAGCTGAAGTGACAATTTGTTGATCATATAAGCCGCAGAACCAACAACCGTAGCGGTAGACTTATTCTCGAGTGGAGACACCGACTTGGCAAATGTATTGTAGGAAGCCCTCCGACTATAGGTGACTTGCGCCGAGCTGGCTGTAGACCGGACTCAGTGGTGTTCCATGGGATAGCCTATATTCAGTGGACTGTCACAGGCAGATGATGATGAGTTATGCTATGTTTCAGGCCCTTCTCCGGCAATGGAGACTATCGTTCTGGATAGTGGTTGTTTTGCTGGTTATCTCCGTAGCTACATACGTTTATTTCTTGCAAGCTGAACAATTGTGGTGGGACGACGTCAGGGTTAATGGATATCCAGAAAACTGGAAACATGGCTTAGTGGGATGTGAAGGACAAATCGATAGAAATGGTGAAAGTATATACGTAGCTAAAAAAGATGCTGAAAAGGGTGAAGCTAAAATAAGTCAGTTGTAAGATGTTTTTAAATATTTTTCTATGTACCTAGGTAGGTTTGGCTTTTTTTCATATCTGATAAAGTGGCAAACAAGCAGGCGGCCCAAGCCTGTCTGATGATAAGCGGTCACCGTCACTTATAGATATTTGCAACTCTACGGGAGTTGCTAATACATTGCCGATCGACCTTGAAGAATTGTTTTGACACTTATCTTGAAGGTCTGCATTAACGCTAAGTAGTTACAATTTAAGAATATTCTTGAGAAAATAAAAGAGTTAAAAAGATTGCTGGTGTTTTTTATTTACCTACCAGTACTTCTTCTTAATTTATGCTTATTAAATTAAAAATAATTCAATTTAATTTATGATAATTCAACATATTATTATGAAAATAATTTCACAGTATTACGCATTTAAAACATATGGCTAACATCTGGGCCTAATAAAGTGTAGGTAAATATCAAGTAAGTCCTACCTATGTGCTACTGTACTGAATTGCTATACCCTATTTGGGTCAAAAAATATAGTAGATACCTATACCGACTTCTAACAGAAGCTTATTTTATGTAAAAAATCGATTTATATATAATTTTCGTGTCACAGTGTTAGTAACCGAACTTCTCTGAAACGAGTCGACCGATATTTTTTTTGCGTATTTTCGGGAACAGGTCGTAAATTATATTTTTACCCCCTTTTTATAGCGATAAACACGCGTACACGCGGGTGAAACCGCGGGGCGCAGCAACCACCATTGTAGACAGAGCCATCTATTGACCTACCAATTGTAGACAGAGCCATCTATTGAATTTTAAAGTTTAATAAACTGTACGATCTACGCCTTGAAAATGCCTTGATAATATAAACTGTAGTACTTATTAGATAGTTTCATAAGTTTACGACAGATGGCACAGTAGGTAAGTGTTCATACCATCTATATTAATATTCAAAAGAGGCAATTTTATGTGTAGGACTGTAGGACCCATTTTCAAATAATAATAATAATAAATTTCAGATTATCAAATTGCATATTTACAATTCAAAAACCATAACACACACAATTTAAAACATCATCATCATTATCAGCCTTCCACGTTCCCACTGCTGGGACTCTGGCCTTCTCTCAGAGAGAGAGTATGGGCTATAATCTACCACGCTGGACCAGTGCGGGTTGGTAGATGTCACATGCCCTTGAAAATGTTGCAGTTCTTGGGCATGCCGGTTTCCTCACGATGTTTTCCTTCACCGTTTTGAGTGATGGCAAATCCGCACATAACTTATTAAGTCATAGGTACGAGGCCGAGAGGATTCGAACTCGGTGTCGGCGTCTTGTAAGTCGCACGCCTAACCGTTCGGCCACCATCGCTCTCAAACAAAAAAAAAAATGTAAAACAATTTACATAAAAATATTATCTTATATAAATATAAATGAATCCCTATTACCCTTGGTCACGGCATCACGCGTGAACGGCTGGACCGATTTCATTAATTATTTTTTTGTTGTCTTTGTTATTGCAAGGTGAAGGTTCTTATGAAAGAAAAAACTCATTGCGATAAACTGCAGTCCGCGTGGGTGAAACCGCGGCGTGCAGGTAAGTATATAATATATATGAGCTTGAGTTCTCGGTGCAATGAAGGAAAACATTGTGATGGAACCGTAGCTTGGTGGTAAGGCATTTTCAAGTGCTCACCTGGCCAGCTATTAGCCTCAAGTTGAGAATCTGTCGCCAAGCATCGATGTGTTCGGCAGCCTAACTTGAGAGACAGTTTCCAATTGACGTGAAGCGTGTAGCACCACCTTCGACCACATCGTTACAAAACATCAGATGACGTAGTTCACCCGCGTTTTCACCCGCGTCTACCCGTTATCCCGCAGGAACCTTTTTCCGGCATAAAAAGCCTATGTGAAAGGGTATAAGTTATCTCCATTCCAAATTTCATCAAAATCTGTTTAGTAGTTACGGTGATACGTGGTAACAAACATTCACACACACAAACACAAACTTTTGCATTAATAATATTAGTAATAATGTTAATATTCATGTTTCTATATCCCAATGTGCACAACCAACCAAGAGAAATTCTTAAAGTATAGTTTATTATAAAATATCGGACAATTTATATTATGACAAAAAAGCTTGGGATTGTGGTGAACTTGCTCCAAATCAATCAATTAGTAAGTAATATGAATAAAATTGTCAATGTGATCGCGCCAAAAAAATTACCTGCCGGGCATTTCTTGCCTGTTCTTTTGCCGGCGTAAGGAGGTTGGAACAGGCGTAGCTAGTTTTAAGTTTGACGTTTTACAGTGATCACAATGTATCCTATTGAATAAAGTACTATTGAATTGATAGTAGAAAAGGCTTTCGAAGTCTGCCTATCCTAGCCGAAGAGATGAGATAGATAACTATTATATTGTATTATTTAGATATTACTAGATCTACTATGTAAAAACCCGTTCTTCGTGTTGGTCCTAAATCCCATAAGCTCAAACGAATAGATAAATTTGGCACACGTTGAAATATATGTAAACAAAACAGCCTGAGTGCGAGTTCTATTCGCGTACTGAGGGTTCCGTGGTTCTATGGTGGCCGAACGGTTAGGCGTGCGACTTACAAGACGACACCGAGTTCGAATCCTCTCGGCCCCGCACCTATGACTTAATAAGTTATGCGCGGATTTGCCATCGCTCAAAACGATGAAGGGAAATATCGTGAGGAAACCGGCGTGCCCAAGAACTGCAAAATTCAAGGACATGCAACATCTAACAGCCCGCACTGGGCCAGCGTCGTAGATTACAGCACATACTCTCTCTCTGAGAGAAGGCCAGAGTCCCAGCAGTGGGAACGTGAAAGGCTGATAATGATGATGATGATGATGACTGAGGGTTTCGAATGACGTTATTTCTTTACTTAACTGCAGCAATGCGATATTCGTTCAGTATTTGTAGTTGATAAATAATGTTTGTACTTAAAATTTGTTTAAATAATAGAAAAACATTTGTAGAATTTTACCAATTTACAGAAGCTATGCCTCATGGCAAACATTCCTCGATTTATTTGACTTTTTAACTGAAATACCTGTGTTTCAGAAGAAAAGACAGATAATGGTGTCGATTCGGTTTTGCATTCTCTAAAACTAAACTAAGTTTGTCAAACTCACAACACACAGGACAGGTCTAATTACTATTACAGCATTACTATGCTGTCCTTTTTTTACTTCAGTGGTTAGAAAAAGACAGTAATACTATTAGACCTGTCAAATTTAGTTTAGTTTTAGAGAATGCAAAGCCGAATCGACACCAATGCAAAGCCGAATCGACACCTTGAAAGCTCAATAATTGATGTTTGACATAAGTGTGACATTGGCATTCACATTGGCGTTTGACGTTAGCCGATAACTCAAGTGCATTCACGTAGACCGTTCAAGTGTAGCCTATCACTTGCGTTAATAATTAACGCAATATTTATCGCGATGATAGGCATTGACATTTCCCTTGATGTTGACCTTAGTGTGGCCCGGGCATATAAGAGTACCATAAACCATTGGGAATGACGTGAACGGAACCCCGACAAAAACATTATTGCTAGGTATCGCGACGGGAGATACGTAATATTTTATTTATCATAAATTTGTATGTCAAAGTCTACTGTTATGACAGTATCTTGAGATCTTGAGTGAATTCACAAAACGCGTAGGTATGTTTTACAGACGTCAGCAAAGACTGTTTCTCTACAGCCAATCTTTGGATCAATGATATCTGCTAGGAAAAAACCTTAGGGCTATGCTATACGGGCGGTTTTCCCGCTGCGGAAATCCACTCAAACGCAAATCCACCATCAAACTAACTAAACTGCATCAAACTTCACTTATTGTGATATTCCGCTGTTTTAGTCATTCTCAAAATTAACCATGCAATAATCACTGGTTTTGCAGATTGTAACACTGACTGTCGTCGAATTGCTCCTGCCCTTGAGCCAAGGTGGAAACCGCCTAGACCCTAGGGATGGAAAGTAACAGTCAAAGAATTAAAAACGGTCATGTCCCAATTTTGTTATATGGCCACTCTGTTTAATCACGGTAAAATTGTAATCTATATATAATGCCACAGAAAGAGAAACATAAAAGGCAGGAAAGCGGCAATTCGATTTATTTACGTTTTAACTAAGTATTGTATGTTTAACTATTATAATCAGGGTTTATTTACTTTCCTCATATTTGAAACGAAAAGCAGAGTGTCAACCTCGGATAAAATACCTATTTAGGCAATCGAACTATTGGCACTCTTGTTACACTCATGCGTCAAACCATCTAAGTAGAAGTGGTTTGTAAGCGGGTTCCCACGGCGGAAGAACCGCGCGTATAACATAACCCTTAGCTCTCTTAAGGCACGTGAGGCTCTCCTACCTTGTTGACTTGATGACAATCTTGTGTTAGACGCTTAGATTAGGGTAACGTTCACATCTTTGGAAGCTGTACCTATGCTATTCCAGGTACAGAGAAAGGTTGGCTGTTAAATATCCCCCGAAATAGTCGTGCAGGTATAATTTTCATATTCCGAGATTCAGTTTATATTGTATACGTACCTAATATTGATTTTTAATAAGTAAGTATCAATTTCATGATGATTAGGCCTTTGGGTTGACCAAGAAAATGTATCGGGATTTGTTTCGAATAAAGGATCACTATTCTGCAGATCTTAAAAAACATTTAACTACATACTTTCTTGATTTACTTTCTATTTAATTAATTTGTATGTACAGGGTAGCACTTTTTAACCACAACTCAACTGATTTTTTTTAACTATGTTGCCGGAATTGTTGCTACGCTACTACGCCTGGATGGAGTACTGGATTTCAAGTGAGTCTACCGAAATCCAGAACACGCAGAAGGTTCTTGGCGACCAACTAGCCTGTTGTGCACTATCAAATGCCCTAATACCATCAATTTTCATCACGTACGCTTTCATAGGCTAAAATTTTCCGATGTATATTTAGCGTGCCAAGCCCTATTGAGGATTTTAGTTCTCTAACTTAAGGTCCGTTTCTTAGTGGCCTCACCCCATAAGCGACTTAGGGAGTATAAGTAACTCATGAATGCTTAACTGGGAGTAACGAAACCTTAAAAAAATGCTGATGTTTGTACACCCCTACATTAGGATTTTATTTACCTCACATAAACACAAAAAGAGACGAAAAAAAAATTTAAGTACATTCATTTCCGGCTTTGAACCTGAAAGTTTAGCTAAGCACTAAGCAGGCATTACCGATTGTGGTGCCGTCCATAAATATATAACAGCAAAGTAAAGAAGGTACCTACTGTGTAATCGTATATCAGTCCATAAGGTTAAAAGTTTGATATCTGAACAAATGAAACTTGACTCATGTTCTTTACATCCTCAAAACTGAAAACACGAAACGAATAAAAACTTCCCAAAAAACCTCGGCGGCCTCGTTTTTCACCGGTTTTTTATTTGATTTTCGAAATCTTTATGTGAGTCACGATATAATTTACGTTAATAGGTACGTATCTAAATATTTATAAATTGTGGATTTTTTATCTTAGTTTTTTTAATAACGCTCCTTTTTTTAGGAATACTGCTTAATACCTATATCACATATCCTGCTCTCTGTTCAAACGAATATTACGTATCTTTTTAATTTGAGCATCCATAATATAATTAATCGATTACTGTAACATACCCATTCCTGTGTTTTTACTCTGATGGAAAGTAAGTAATTTTTTTACATTTTCTTTGTAACGTCTAAACCTTATTTACGTATCATTACGTATTCTATAAGAGTTTAGGTATGTATTCCAATTGCTCTTTACGATCCCTACTGAGATGATAATGTCAATCATCATTGATAACAAATTATGCCAACATCATTGTAGAAACTCAGAAGTTTAACGAAATAATATGTCAGTTTCTTTTTATACTCAAACAAGAAACAAGTGGGCTGTCGATTTTTAGTATTTATGTTATTATTTATAGACAGCCAATACTACTAAAATAGATTAAATATTTTTCTAATGTAAGTATATTTTTATCAATATTTTTAAAAGTTGTTGATTGGTTTTATACGTAAATGTTCATGCACTTTTTGTTCGTCTCACGTAAAGTCAGAAACGAAAAACAATCTTTGTTTTTTTTTTTCAAAATCATCTTTTGATCACTGCCCTAAGCCATAGTAATTGTAACAAGAAAAGATAAGATAATGCCACTCCTTATACAAATGTAAGAGCAATGTAAGTCAATATTTAACTGAAACATTGATAATATAATGTATCAGCATTCGTTTCGCGTGTTTAAATATTATACCAAAATTTTCATTTTTTTAAATACTATGCTAATTTAAATTACCTGCTTAAAAACCACTAGATCAATTTACATATTGACAAAGAAGTATGTGGAACATACCATAAAGCGGTTTAAATTTGTTTGAAAATAACATATGTGGGTTTAAAAACATGAGTTTACAGAGTTAATAATGGAAAATGTTCCTAACACAATATACTATCCATATCTAAAACAGGCATTGTCCTGAAAGACTATGGGACGCACAATCACAAAAAAAGCTTTGACCCCTAACTAGGATTTATTGTATCTAGAGTATCAGGTACCACGCAGAACGGGGATCCACAAAACACAAAACAAAGAGACATAAAAAATACTAGTGATTCTTTACTGCACGGATATTTTTATTGTAACGGTAATCGAACTCGCGCCCTCACGTTTAGCAGTCGGTTATTCGCCCATTGCGCCTCATCGATCGTCAACTGAATGACTCATAGAAAACGGTTAAAACCACAGAGTGTAGAGACTTTAATTTTTCAGGGTAGCTTCCTTTAGGGACACAAAGAAAGGATTTTCAGAAAAGTATTCCCCAAATGTGATATTAAAGTTTGTATGAAAAAATATCAACTATACCACGCGGGCGAAGTTGCGGAACAGAACGCTAAAGCATTTACAAAAAAAATATCTAAAATACTTTCGATTAAGTCACTTTTCAAATAAAAAACTAAATCAAAATCAGTCCATCCGTTTGGGAGCTGTATACGATGCCACAGACAAGTACACACGTTTATAAAACTCCTCTGTTCATATCAGAGATTAGAGTAGAAACAAATGACGTAATAGAGCGTTTTGGTTTAGTCGGATATTGGTGTCGATTCGATTTTGCATTCTCTAAAACTAAACTAAGTTTGACAAGTCTAATATACTATGAGACCTGTCAAACTTAGTTGAGTTTTAGAGAATGCAAAACCAAATCGACATCATTGTTTAACTTATTTATATTATTTCCTAAGCAATATATAACAATCAGAACATTAAAGAATGATAACAGAATACAATAACACTATTTCAGATTGGCTATATGGCAATATTAATAAAATGTAGAGCATAAAATTTTACCATAACCGTTGTGTTTACTTTTTCCCATTGTTGAAATAACCGCTAAATTGCACATTATAATACTCGTCGTGTCCAGCAATAAAATTGCTGTAACTAGAACTGTACATAGCTTGAATGTATATTTTACTAAGCATCATTGATGAAATTATGGATAAAAATAAATAAATAAATAACAGTACTAATGCATTTTGAAATCTGTACATATTTTGGCAAGAAACATTCAAGGTTATCCAGTGACTAGTTTAAGTTATAAAAACAGTTAATGACATCTAATGACCGGTTTACATTATTCCAGTCCAGCGATCGAATCCAGCGCTGGGTTGCTTGCTGGAAAAATGTAAACCGGCACTGGAATGGAATCCAGTTAGCATTCCAGTCCAAGAACTGGATTGGCGGTCTACTTCTGAGTCCAGTGCGACCAATCCAGTGGCATTTGAATCATTTGTCTTCTTGAAATCATTGGCACTGTAGTGTTCACACTTCAACGGCTTCTAAGTAACTGGAATAATGTAGAGTTAGACGTTACAGATCCAGTCCAACACTGGACTGGATTTTCGCTAGATCACTGGACTGGAATAATGTAAGCCGGGCATAAATCTATGAACTTAACGTTTGATGCGATTTGCATGGATTCAGCGTACGGATGCATAATTGCTTAATAGGCGCGGATGTGCTCCTACCCCGCCGGTGCTTGCGATCTGTCGTTGATTTGACTTATTTCTATTCACCTACAAGCTGCGCCCCGCGGTTTCACCCGCGTCTTCCCGTTATCCCGTAGGAACCTTTTCCGGATAAAAAGTATCCTATGTCTGTTTCCTGGTCCTAAACTACCTCCCCACCAATTTTCAGCCAAATCGCTTCAGCCATTCTTGAGTTATAAGTAGTGTAACTAACACGACTTTCTTTTATAATATATAGATTAAAACGCATACCGTACGTACGGAAACGCGACATCCATACACACATCACACATACCTCCAAGGCGCACAAAACTCTCCGCTTCCACATAACCAATGGGAACGGCACGGAAGTGGAACACCCTGCCGGCGTATTTGTTTCCCGTTAAGTAATTAATAATTTAGTTAGTAATTTGGGAATCTACAATTCCCAAGTAAATATGTATTTTCTAAGCAAAAATACTCCATTATCGACCTTTTCAACACTTACCATTAGGTGAGACTGGGGTCAAATGCTTTCCTATAACTTAGTTAAAAAAAGAGAATATGTTCAAGGGCATGCGACATCTACCAACCCGCACTGGGCCCGCGGCCCATACCCTCTCGCTCTGAGAGAAGGCCAGAGTCCCAGCATAGGGAACGTAATAGGCTGATGATGTTCCAAAAGCATCGCAAAACGTAGCGCCAATTGTAAACTAGTGCTGAAAAGTAAAGAAACAGCCAAATAATTAAATTAAACCATGACCGTTTTGATTAGCAGTGCTTTATTGGCACTACCTAAAGAGAGGCCTAACCGTGACCTTAACGAGTAATCCGGTAGAACCATGCAATGGGAATGCCTTCCTCAGCCGGCGCTATACCTTTCCTGATTAGCGTCAGAACAAAATAGTCGTCTCGCGACCATCTGCCAGAGAGCTCATGCTCTTGAATAACGTGTGAGACAAGACAAATGTTCAGTGAAATTGAAATATAGTACTAAAATAGTATTTATATTTTTGTTTTTAGATTCCTGAATAAACATGTTGACAGGATGGAGGCTGGCACTTTCAAAAAGTGAGTACCTCTGCCTATTTTCTATTATAAAAGAAGATGTTTTTTAAACATTGTTTTGAGTGTAAGGACCATGCTTTTTATATGTGAATTTTATTTAGCCAATAACTCACGTCGTCCATACATTGTAACTCTAAGTCTAAGTAAATACAAGTTTGTATTTAGCCGTGTTTAGCAATAGATTCGTGAAGAAAATGATTTGCTCGTATTGTTTTAATATGCAATGCCCATTTTACTTGTCTTATGTAACAATTATTTAATTAAAATAATTTACTTATCTCAACTTACTTCAGACCTTGAATCATCATATACTTTCCGATAAAAAATTATACTTGTTTATTTGATGATTTAATTAAAATTTTGTCTAATCAACCCAACTTTATTATTAGGCAATTCAAGCCTTTTCATTTAAAACAGTGCGAATTAAAAATAAAACGGATACATAACGCTTAGAGCTCTTACTAGAATTCCCTGTATTAGAAACTACATAATAATACGTGAATATAATTTACTATTGAGAAATGTGTTAGAAAACAACAACACGGACTAGAAATTGGTATTCAATTGGTTTTTATAACATATAAAACACTAGTATAAATCCTTTCTAAACTTTCTTTCCTTTCCTTTCTTTCTTTTTCCTTTATTTCGTTCTCCTTTTAATTACATGTTCAAAAAAATTGTTTTATTTCAGTATTCATAATACCACAGCGGTATGTTTTGGCTATCATGGGTCTACTGGCCATAGCCAATGCGTATACAATGCGGGTGTGCCTGAACCTAGCTATCACTCAGATGGTGAAGAGGACAGTGGCTGTAGAAGGAGATGCCAACTATGACCCTTTCGCGTGCACAGATTTTAATATAATCAGCAATAGCACAAGCAGTGAAGATAATTCAACGGATATTTTGAGTGACGAGGTAAGTTTGATTTTAGAAAACGTCGTCCTTTTCCTTTGGTTATTTCGTGGTTCATACTGGGACATTACTTCTATGGAGCTTTTGTCAAAATTCTATCTCCAGTATAGGGCAAACCGTGAATAGATTGGTTATTGGGAACGGCCGTTAGACTCGATTGCACCATCCATAGATAGATAGATAACGCTTTATTATTTCACCACAACAACAGAAATATAGAGCAACATAAGGAAAAAAAGTCTTAGAGCTGTTACAATGTGCGGTCTTATCGCTTAGAGCGATTTCTACCAGACAACCTTTGGCAACTCCATAGGCAACTTAAATTATCGTCAATTCTGAAGTTAGATCTCGAGTTAAACAAAATGTTGTTGCACCAACTAACTATAGTTAGAATGACGTCGTAATTTAACGGTAACCTTAAATGAGGGAATCTGGCCGGTTAAAGTTAAAGGTCCAGTCAAAAGGCTGTCAAGTACCTACTCGTAGAGCAACACGTTTTAGTTACAATTCACGGTTACAGTTAAAGCTTCAGTTAATGTTATCTAATAACTTTTGTATATGGTTATGATGAAACCCAGCTTTATGACATCATTTTTTTTTTCTTTTTTTGTACACGTTACATGATAGTTTTTGAACAGAAATCTGGAGTAGGTACTGGTTCTGAAGTGAGACTGCCGGAACACACCAATAAGTGTTTGGCGCCAGTTTGTTATCTTGAAAGTGGTAGCTAAGTAGGCGAACACTAGAAAATAGCTTACCACCAAGCAATGGTTTCAACATAATTATCAACTATAGAAATATTGTACCGGTATTTTATAGTAATTTTTTTGCAGTTTTAAGTTTCTTTGAGAAGAAAAAAAAGTACACGACACGAATTAAAATGGTAGTAATGCTAACCTCCCTAATCAAATATTACCTAACCATGTGAGGTAAATATATCATATTATATTTGTTTCCCTAGTTGAAAAGCTTAACAGAGTTAAAATAAATGAAACACATTGTTAACTTACATAATTTAAATTACACAATTCTGAGAAAAATCGTAAACAAAGAAAGGAGTTTCAAATGATTTCGTTGTTAAATAATTTAGTTATTCATTCAAAAGAAATTGATTTATAAAGAGCATAGCAAAAATAATCCATACTTATAAATGCGATTGGGACTCTATCTGTTACCTTTTTAAGAATAAGAGGCTTAAACGATCTGATTTCTAAAAGAACTACCAATTATAACTTATTTATCATATTTTCGCTGTATAACTAGTATTGTCCTCGAACTGGATTGAAGGACCATTGGCACATTTTTATTGTGATTGGCTGCGATATGACAAAATAAAGTACACACCAAACTCTATCAAATAAACGATACCTTTTTAATTTTTGTTTGATTTGACATATTATCTTGTCTCTGTTGTTAGACATTTGTGGAGCTTGTTCAGCTTTGGCCAAAGACTTTTGGCCTAAAAAATAAGGTTGTGGTTGGTTTATATTTTTATTTAGTTTGAAAAGGACATACACACTTCAGAGTCAAACCACAAAATAAATGACACATCATTCATAATAAACGTATTTTCCATACGTTCTCCTCTACGTAGCCAATTGTCAAAAGCGTCAAGTGCTTAGATAAATCAAGATAATTCTTGCCCTATATACTTGAGATATAAGTGCGCAATAACACAGTCTATGTACTTTTAGGAACTAAAAAACAAATGAAATAAAATATAGAACAGAATCTCTCAATTGCAAAACATGTTCCAAGAGTTTATTTCGGCACTAGAAAATAATACATAATTAATAGCGTGTTTATCTGAGAAACTTGCTATAGTTCTGCTATCTGATCAGTTCAAACCGGTTACTCACATAATTGCTTTGCTTTGCTATTTTTAACATTTATATGGTAAATTTCCCTTAAATAACTTTGTGGTAAGTGTTTTTTTTAGTAGCACTCGGTCAATAACGTTAAGCATAATTTTGTATGGACCAAAATATCAGCTATGACTTACCGTGCATTAGCTCTCTTTTCGTGTTTTAGACCTCTTTTGGTTTGGACGCTTTTGACCGAAGGAACAGACGTCCTGCTTTTAGTACGTCAATGGAACTCCCGTCACTTCAACGCGTCATCATTATCTATTTTATTATAATTTAGATGATATCCGATGTAGAGAAATACCTACTTGTACTGATAACTAAACTTCTTGTGTACTCAAAGAAGATTTAAGGATTTACGCCTACGGCAAAGGAACTGATGCATGAGATAAGTAAATTCTCATATAAATACTAACTTTCAATGAAAAATTAACGATGCAGATAGCTTTGTTTCATTATCTCGCGTCTGTTATTTGAGAGTTGTACGAGTAGTACGAGAAATATTTACTGTTTCAATTATATATGGTACTATATATAGAGGATCTCAATATAGGAAAACACAATACATAAAAAAATATTATAAGGCAAATTCTATTGTGGAGTACTTGCTAAAAATATTTTTGAAAACTTAAGTGGTCGCTTAAAGTTTGTATGGAGAAACGTCAACTTTTTCGCGTGGAGAACTGTGGAATGGTCCGTTAGTATCAAAATGAAATAAAACGCCTTTTCACCTCTGCACTGAGCAGTGGGATATCATACTCGTGTAGGTATACCTACTCGTATGTAGGAAGGTGTGTCTTCCCTGATCAACCAAATCATTAATTGTCAAACTGTATGGGCATTGGGCGTGGCAGTACAGTGACTAAGACATTCTATGGTTAGAAACGAAAATATCGATAGGAGATTATGAGTCAATTTGAGAGTGCTTTGTAACTAGTATGAGCGGTAAATACATAGACAAAGACGTACAAAAGCTGAACAATGTAATACAATTTGACCGATTCTTTCTATAAGAACAACATTTACCTAGAAACAGCGCGAATCTTTGTACGGGCCATTAGTTACGCGTCTAATTGAAAAATAAAGAACTTTTCATATTCAGTTATTGTGTTTGCAAACGCAAACAGCCTTGAATTTTCTTAGGCATGTTGGTCCACAGAAATGATTTAATAATTTTTTTGCAAAAAATTGGCTTACATTCGGTTTTTCTGGAATGCCATCATCAGCTCCTGGTTTATTTATCATGGTACCATTGGGATATGTCCTTTCCAACAGAAAACATAATCATCAAAATCGGTTCGTAGACGACGAAGTTATCCGCGAACACACATTAAAAAAAAGTATATACAGTCGAATTGAGAAACCTTCTCCTTTTTTGAAGTCGGTTAAAAAAATAAGACAAAATGATTTCTGTTTTTCCCCAGCCTACATTATTCGAATGGAGTGAAGTAACGCAAGGTATTCTATTGGGCTCCTTCTACTACGGCTACGTACTTACGCACATTCCTGGAGGAATGCTGGCGGAACGATTTGGAGGAAAGTGGGTTTTAGGGCTGGGCCTCTTGTCTACTGCTGTCTGCACTATCGTCACACCGATAACAGTCAAACTGGGAGGAGCCACCGCTCTCTTTATACTGAGAGTTATTGAAGGTCTTGGAGAGGTGAGTTCATTTGAATTATAAATCGGAAACGATCTATACAAATATAAGAATCAAAGTCCTGACTGACGGGTATCAACGCACAGCCTAAACCGCTGGTCATAAAAACTTGAAATTTGGAGGATATTTTTCTCTTGATGCATAGAGGTGTACTAAAAAGTTTTTTTTAATTTCAACGCCTAAAGGGATAAAAATGACAAACTGTAGCCCACGCCGGTGAAACTGTGGGTAGTAGTAAAATAACGTCAATATACACAATAATACAGCTGATATTTTTAAAGGATCTTTAACACGAAATCCTTAAATTTTTATAAAGTTCTCCAGCAACAAATATTGTTGATATGGAATACATTTGGAAAATAGGATGTGTATGATCATGATCAGCAACTTTTACCGTTGACTGTGCCTGTGTGGTAAAAATAAATAACTACATAGATAAGAAATTAAATATATTGTAATAGGAAATGTTTTAGTTCTGAACCCAATAAAAAGTTCTGTTGCACGGTTATTGTATGTAATATAGCAAGTATGGTAGGTATGGTTTAAATATTTTGAATATCTTTTCATTAGAAAAATGTAATAAATCTGTCCATTGTTGTTACATAGATTCCACTCACATTTTTAGAAAATAGAGATTTAGTCTATTATTTTAATGTCCGCAACGAAACAAATACTTGCATATATTTTCTTATTGAGATGCATTTTCTACAGTTCCAACTTCGGAACTATTGTTGTGGATATTTAAATTGATATGTTTAACATATTGAATTTCCATATCAATGTAGCATTATTAATTAGTTCACAGAGGACATCGAACCAGTGTGCGATTTCAATCACTTTGTATGATTTATTTTTGTTATTTCTCTATTGATATTTCAAGGGTCCAACAATGCCTGCATTAATGGCCATGCTTTCGAAATGGGCACCGAAAGAAGAAAGAGCCCGAATGGGTGCTATTGTATTTGGAGGTGCTCAAATAGGAAACATTGCTGGATCCTACTTTTCTGGACTGATCATGCATGAAGGAAGCTGGGAAAATGTGTTTTACATGTTTGGTTTGCTTGGAATCGTTTGGTTTGTTTTATGGGTGAGTAAAGGATGATTTTTTTGTTGTTTAGGTTGTATTTGCGTTGTAGAGCAACAAGTTACAAATGAAGAAGGATGTTATAATAATTCTCATTTTGCCAAAAAATATTTTACTACCAGATTGACTAATTAATGTTTTTTTTATTGATATATAATTTTACCTGACTTGTCCAACCTGCTTGGTGTTCAAGCAGGTTTTTTAGTCGGGCATTGTTATTTTTTCCTTCAATTTTGGCATTTTGGTTGAGATTTTCCTTAATGCAGCTTTAACACCAGATGTCCAATATATCCATGGTTTAGCCTGCTATCTGCATGGTTAAAAATAACAATAAATAATTTAAATTTATATAACATTACGTAGATTTAGGAGTTCGTTTGCTAAAGAAGGAACTAATGTCTTGTTATGGAAATTTGATTGTGACGATTAAAATGACCCAACTTTCTCACATACACTGCCTTTACAGTGAAATAGAGGTAATATAAAAAAATGCTTAGAATAATAATAATTGTGGAACCTAAATAGATGTAAAAAAAAGTATGCGATGGCATATACGGCATTTGCCTTTTTTTGTCCTTTTTTATATAATATGCAGTGGAACAACATGTTTAGCAAACAAAATAAAGTTCCATAATCGTTACTTTATAGAGACTGTATGCTGTATAAGTATTCAAATTTGATACCACACTCAGGTCCTTCGATAAAAAGCGTCCAAACCAAAAGAGGTCTAAAACGTGAGTACCTACTCACACGCCACTTTCAGTTTGTTTTTAATGTTTTATTCAAGAAACCTCTCGGTCACTTTTCTCGTCACGTTTGCATTAGACCCGACCCTTTGTACGGTAATGCATAATACGATATAATAGGTTATTAAATTAGTTCCTTCTACATAGGCCATTTATGTATATTATGTTAGTATAAACGTCACTATTTAAATATGATGAATGACATACAATATTTGATACTATTTTAATGAGTAGGTATAATATATCAATTCATATTCACAGACATACAACAGGAAAATTAAAATTTGAACATTCAAGTTTTGATAATATTATATTACTGTAAAAACTTTCTGATCAGTTATGGTGAATTAAGAACAAAACATAATTAATACACATTTGTTTTATCAAATATTATTTGCACCTCGTACTTTTGAAATGGTTACTTTTTTGAGCGTAAAAAGTTCTGTAGAACCCTCGTGTTTGCTGTTAAAACAACTATTTACCTATGTGTTTCAGACATAACTATTTTTTTCAGACTGTTTTCTGCTACAGTACACCCAACACACATCCATTCATCTCAGATAAGGAAAAAGAGTTCTTGAATCAAAACGTTGATGCGCTTATTCACAGTGAAAAGCAAGCCCTTGACCCTATCCCTTGGAAGGCTCTGTTGCGATCAGGACCTCTTTGGGCCCTCATCATAGCTGGTGTAAGTACCTTCATTATCGTCTTTCTATTATGCTCTCACTGCTGGGATACAGGCATTATCTCAGAGATTATCTCTCTGCAGTTCCACCCACGCAGCTATACATTATAATCATCCCATAGTCACACAACCATTTCCTTCATCCTTCATTATCCAGGACATCTCAGCTTTTTGATGTCTCAGCGCGCAGCGCAATAAAAATAACCCTTACAAAATACTTACTTATCTTTGACAGATTGGTCACGACTGGGGCTATTTCACAATGGTAACAGATTTGCCAAAATACATGACAGATGTGTTGAAATTCAACATCAAATCAACGGGAACCCTTTCTGCCTTACCATATGTCGCTATGTGGATCGCTTCGTTCTTCTTCGGACTTGTCTGCGACTTCTGTATCAAGAAAGGATGGCACAGTTTGACAAATGCTAGGAAAATTTACACTACTATTGGTAAGACAGTAATGCAACTTTTTATTGATTACTTTTTGTCGTGCTCTTAGCGAAATTAGAAAGTGGCGTAAATAGAGGTTATTTTTATAGTGGTGGATAAATTCAGGATAGCGTAAGAATTTTTTTATGCAACTAAGTGATGAAGTGATGAGCAATTCGCTTGATGATAAGCGACACATTTACATATCGCACTTCAGTGCCGCCCAGAATTTTGAACTATAACAGTTCAAAATCCTTTGTCACAATGCACTGCGCTGGTCGCACAAATATGCCTCGTAATTTCCCTGGAAGCATTGCCCTTCAGTTCAAAACACAGTAGGTAATATTTGCACAATACTGCTTGGCGGAAGGATAATTGGCAAGGTGTGTCAGATATGAATATGAGTGAACAATATAGTACTTCCTTAAAATGAGATTTGAAAACTACATACAAATAAAAAAATGAAAAAATTGTCTGCTTGTGTTCCTGATAAAAGTTATGGCTTTACGATAGGAAGTGACCGTCAAAACTAATTCATATCTAATCATCTAATATGTAAATGTATCTAATCTGTATGTACTCGTACAACCTCTAGATAAAATATTTTTTATCATACCGTCCTCAAAAAACAATGCTACTTACATAGACAACAGTAAATGGAGCTTTACCCCACTGCGTCTGAGATTTGGCAATCCTTAGAAACAATGGTTTATTCCGTGGGCGTGGGTGCGGTCATGGCCCAAAGCTAGTTCCTATGTCCCTAATATGTAAAAGTATAACGTTATTTGTTTGTTTTTCGTTGTTGCCAAAATAATTTTGTTCAAATTTCCTACCTAACCTAACCGCGTAAATGTTGTTATTTCTTCATACAAACATCCCTTTTTATTACACCTCTATACTACCAAAAGACGCTACCCTGAAAATTTCACGCCTCTATCTGCTCTGGTTAGGCTGTGCATTGATATGTCAGCAAATGAGTCAGGACCTTGAATCTATACTAATATTATAAAGCTGCAGAGTTTGTTTGTTTGTTTGTTTGAACGCGCTAATCTCAGGAACTACTGGTCCGATTTGAAAAATTCTTTCAGTGTTAGATAGCCCATTTATCGAGGAAGGCTATAGGCTATATTTTATTTCCAAAACAATTAGGGATTCGTAAGAAAATTGCTATTTTGCAACCCAAGGTGTGAAATCGAAAACCTATTTTTGCGTGCGCTGCAAAAACTATTGACACTAGAACAAAATAATGTATTACGGGTTTGTAGGTCCCATTAAGATCTACAAAAAAGTCCGCGAGAGCATATGTCTAACTATTATAGTTATGCCACAATAAGTGATCTTTTATTTTAAAAATTTAATTTTTAATGCCGCTGCTAGAAAAGGTTCTTTATTTGTATCTTGGTATTAATCCTTATCAAAATAAATTACTTCTTATTCAAAACGGCTTCAATGCCTTCATATAACTTTTTGAATCATTCAATTTGGACATTCCATTCAAAAGATATCACGAGTTTAAAAATGTAAGTAGTAGTAGAAAAATAAAACCGCCGCACCGCAGCGCAGCGGGAAAAGCGGTGAAGTAAGGGCGGCACCGGGAGAATCTATGAAATAGGTAAAGTGCGGTCGCGGACCAGGAAGACATTTAACTGCGCGGTTCAAACGTGCGGTCCAAGAAAAATTAACTTAGAATTAAAATAGGATAATGGGTACCTACAGCAGGTAACGCGGTGAGGGGGCATTGAAGTGCGGGAATAATTTTGGAGTATTATACGGAAAATATACGCTTTCGCGCCTAAACTACTGAACCGACTTAAATGAAATTTGGTATAGAGATGATTTGAGCCCCGGGGAAGGGACATAAGATACTTTTTATCGCGATAAACTGTAGCCCATGCGGGTGAAACCGCATGGAACAGCTAGTTGTACATATAGATGTGAATTAGTAAGACATGATATGTAATGATGATACAAAAAAAAAACTTTTCAATTCCAGCCGCTACCGGTCCAGGTATCTGCATTCTTCTTGCATCATATTCCGGCTGCAACACAACCCTCGCCGTCTTCTGGTTTATTTTCGCCATGACCCTGATGGGGGCGTACTACAGCGGTATGAAGATCAATCCGCTAGACATCACACCGAACTACGCTGGTACCACCACGGCCATGGTGAATGGCATTGCTGCTTTGTCTGCTATCATATCTCCGTATTTGATCGGTCTTTTGACACCAGAGGTAAGATATATTGAGTTATGGTATTTGCTGGAAAAAAAGACCTCTGTATGAATATAATAAGCATTTCCCGCACTGAAACACCTTCTGGTCGAACAGTTTAGCCGATTAGTCAGTAAGTGGTAGTTAAATCATAACAGTACCAGCTATGCCCCACGGTTTCGCTAGCGTTAAGATTCCCACAGAATTTTTGTTACAATAAAACATAGCTCATGAGCCAGACTTAGGGATACTGTTATAACAGTAAAAAAAAAAATGATCCAACTGCCAAACTCTCAAACTTCAACTTCGGTGTGTTCCGGCAGCCTCACTTGAGAGCCAGTTCCCAGTCCAGGTGTAGCGTGGCGCCATCTCGACCACATCGTCACTTAACACCAGGTGACTTGTGGTCAAACACTACCCTGTAAATTGTAAAAAAAAAATAAAGAAAGAATTCCGATTTGTGGTTGCCACTTGGGAACCTTTCATCCCTATTAGTTATATGTATAATATGCGCCATTGTACTTGAGGTTTAACCACATAATACCGCTGTAGCTAATCTTATGATTCATTTAGTAGGATATCCTATTTAGTTAGTAGGACAATACACTGCGTTTGTCACATCGTGCATTGGAATGTTTTGTTGTTGTAAATCGTGTGAGTTCTAAGATCGAGACTATTCATAATGTTATAATAATAAGATTCAGTTCAAACCATGACGGTTTAATTGTCTGATTAAATGATTTGCTGAATCTATCACAGTACAAAATAGGACAGACGCAAAGCAAATTAGAACAGATAGAAAAGAGATTTTAATTATAGTTATCGGAACTATCTCACGTTTTCTTTTATGGATTGCACATAAAAGGTTACCTACGTTAAGAAATATTGCATTGGTGAGAACGTAATAAGCTAATGATGATAGATTTTAGGTCATTGAAATCTTAGCAGATGCCTTGGTAGATGTTTTTGGATCTGACTGCATGGACAATTTGTAATGAGGATAACTTATACACTGGATCAAAACATATGCTTTTGTCCTGGAAAACGTTTCAATAAGTTTAAGTCCTCACTCAACGTAACGAATTCTTTGATCCTTTAGCTATCGAGTGGTGTATTTAAATTTTGGATGTATATGATAGATACATAGCTGCAGCAAAACGGTATCCCCCAATTTAGTTATCATCAGTTTTCTGAATTCCCTTCCACCATGGAAGCAAGTTTAAAGAGTATTCACGTTAAGAATATAATTACGGGTATCTTCTAAACATTAATTTTTGTTTCACAGTCAACATTGAAGCAATGGCGAGTGGCATTCTGGGTGTGCCTTGGAGTACTAGTCGTAACCAACGTCATTTACATAATCTTCGCGAAAGGTGAACAGCAGTGGTGGGATGACTTCAAAAAGCATGGCTACCCCAAAGGTTGGACCCACGGACCATTACCAACGAAAGAACAAGACTCAGAAGTTTCAATGACAGAAGATACAAAAGAAAAAGACAAAGAAAAGAAATGATTAATTATGACTGCTTAACTACCTGACTGTATATAAAATTTTTGATGTAATTTAATTAAATAAGAACAAACTAAGTCAATTTTTGTGTTTTATGTTTTATATACCTACCTACAACTAGCAACCCACCCCGCAAGTACCTAAATGAAAAAAAAAAAATAAAACAACCTGAATTTTTTTAAATTAAAATTGGTTAAGCCGTTTTGGAATCCAAAGGAGCATACATACATAGATTTTTATTTGTATAGAATAGATATACATCGTTGTCTGTGTTGTATCTATTGATAATAATTTAGTTTTGTGTACATCTATATATATTATCTATATTTAACTGCAATCCTATAAAACTGACGAAGGAAGAAGAATACATGCTGCGCCGACCCCAAATAAACGGGACCAGGGCAAGAAGAAGAAGAAGAACTGCAATCCTATAAAACTGACGTCTACCAACGCTACCCTAAAAATGTAATGTCTCTAAGACTAGTGGTTCAGGCTGTGCCTTGATATGCCAGTGAATCAAATCAAATCAAATGAGTCAGGACTTTGAATTTTATAGATGTAGCCTCAAGATATTCGCTCTGAGTCAAAACACTTTTAGAACACACAGAGTTAGATCTCATTTGATTGGTCTTAAACACTTACTTGACCTTAAATTGCGGATGACACAGAATGTAGTTAAAGGATATTCGCTCTAATGAATATGAATCCATTGAGTTTTTTTAGACTAGGATTTATAAAAGTGAATAAAGTTACGAGCAGTTCTTTGGCTTCGTGATAGATGATGCACTGCTTCCACCCTCTCATATAACGTGGTACAGCATACATCCATTTTAAACTCTCATAAGCTTAGTTGTTATTTTAATGTCTGAAGATATTATCTTATATCATTGCGTCCTACCTGTTATGACATACGGAGCAGAGTCGTGGACACCCACGGTATGACTATTCTACTGATTCAAAGTTGCTCGAGCAATGGAAAGGGTTAAGCTTTGAGTTTCTCTGAAGGATGAAATTAGAAATGAGGTCACACCGACATAGCCCACAGAATTAGTAACCTCAAGTGGCAGTAAGCTGGTCATACAAGCTGCAGAACCAGCCACCGATGAGGTAGACGTGTTCTTAAGAGGAGACCGCGACTTGGTAACCGAAGTGTAAGACGACCTCCTACTAGGTAGAGCGACGACTTGCACCGAGTGAAGCTCAGTTATTAATAATGCTTTCAAACTAGAAAATAGTATAATACACTGCCTTACTGCAAATATGCGCTGGTCGGTAGGTAGTGCCCACCCTGATGGGTTCTTAAAAAAGGAGAGATTAAGACAAGACGAGAAATAGGTACGATGACATCGATTTTATAATCAAAATTAGAAAAGTTATTAAGTAGAAAGTTTATTCATACTTTTCAATACCTAATCTTGAATATTGCATCAAACCACATCATCATTCATTGCACCTACATATTAAATTATTTCGTTTAAATGTTTTGATTGTAAGTACATTATACCTACAAAGTATAGACTGACTACTTTTTTAATATGGCATAAAAAGTTTAGAACACAGAACAGTATTAAATAAGAAAAAATTAGAGCACACATTGAATGTTTCCTAAAGAAATTGTTTTTTTCTTCTTTCTTCTACCACTGTCGGTGCTAACATAAATACATTATTATCAGTATATTACATGAAATAGTTTTTAAGAACATTTCAGTCAACTGTCTCAAGTGGAATGGATTGGTGGTATTTACCCAACTTCTTTCTAACAAGTTATCTTTAGTAACTGCCAATTTTATATTTTATTTACCTTGAACATAAAAGAAAAGAAGCTGAGCCGAATTATAGGCTTTTAATCATTGACAGTTATCTCGATCATTTCAACACCTGTGTTTTGAGCGATTTTATCAACACTTATAGAGGGTAAGATGCTGTTATCTTTTATCAGATCTTTAGGTGTATGTCACATTCAATTTCATGCCATGACAGTATCTGTGTGTATCGGAATTATATCACAACGTGTAAAAAGTTAACTTTCATGTGACGTAGAGGTTAACATTTGAAGTTTGGTGTTAATTTGGTAATGCATTTTAGTGGAAGATGACTCTTAAAGGATGGAGACTTATAGTAAACAGGGGTAAGTGCACAAATAGTAATAGTAATAGTTGCAGTTTACATTTAGGTACCTACTACTAAAATTCTATCTATTTTAGTTAGTGGCTTAAGTAATATAAAGGAACTAGCTGTTCCCTGCGGTTTCACCCGCGTGGGCTACAGTTTATCGCGATAAAAAGTATCCTATGTCCTTCCCCGGGGCTCAAATTATCTCTATACAAAATTTCATTTAAATCGGTTCAGTAGTTTAGGCGCGAAAGCGTATATATTCCGTATACTCCAAAATTATTCCCGCACTTCGGTGCCTCCTCACCGCGTTACCTGCTGTAGGTACCCATTGTCCTATTTTAATTCTAAGTTAATTTTTCTTGGACCGCACGTTTGAACCGCGCAGGTAAAGGTCTTCCTGATCCGCGACCGCACTTTATCTATTTCATAGACTCTCCCGGTGCCCCCCCCCCCCCCCCTCACCACACCGCGTTTCCCGCTGCGCTGCGGTGCGGCGGTTTTATTTTTCTACTACTACTTACATTTTTTAAATCGTGATATCTTTCGAATGGAATGTCCGAATTGAATGATTCAAAAAGTTATATAAAGGCATTGAAGCAGTTTTGAATGAGAAGTAATTTATTTTGATAGGGATTAATACCAAGATGCAAATAAAGAGCCTTTTCTAGCGGTGGCATTAAAAATTAAAATTTTAAAACAAAAGATCACTTATTGTGGCATAACTATAATAGTTAGACATATGCTCTCGCGGACTTTTTTGTAGATCTTAATGAGACCTACAAACCCGTAGTACATTGTTTTGGTCTAGTGTCAATAGTTTTTTCAGCGCACGCAAAAATAGATTTTCAATTTCACACCTTGGGTGGCAAAATAGCAATTTTCTTACGGATCCCTAATTTTTTTGGAAATAAAATATAGCCTATAGCCTTCCTCGATAAATGGGCTATCCAACACTGAAAGAATTTTTCAAATCGGACCAGTAGTTCCTGAGATTAGCGCGTTCAAACAAACAAACAAACAAACAAACAAACAAACTCTGCAGCTTTATAATATTAAGTATAGATTAAAAATGTTTCTTACAATGTTATGGAACATGTTAATAGCACTCGTGTGTCAGCGTTGCATTGTTAGTTATACAGCCATATCCGTTTTTTTTTACTCAATTCAATAAACCATTTTTTCTTCCTTTATTTCTTACGGAGTAGCGGTTGACCACAAGTCATCTAATGTTAAGTGATGATGTCGAGGTAGCGCCACGCTACGCCTAGATTGGGTACAACTAGCTTTCAACTAGAACCAGCGGTAGGTGCTTGGCAACAGATGCTTAACTAGAGCTGGTAGCTAGCCAGGCGAGAACTATAAAATGCCCTACCACCAAGCCATGGTTTTATCATGATGTTTTCTTTCACGAACTACGGTTTTAAATCAACATCACTACCACTAAGCTATCGCTCCATTTTAATTTTCTACAAGCTACATTAAAATACACTTCTTTTCAGTTCTATTTATCCCTCAAAGATATGTCCTTGGAATCATGGGTCTGTTTGCACTGGCAAACTCTTTTACGATGCGGGTATGCCTCAGCATGACTATCACACAGATGGTGCTTCATGCCTCAGCATCAGAACACATGATTGGAGAAACCTGCCCTGATACCTCAGTTTCCAGCAGTACAAATTCTACAAGCAATTCTTCAATTTACTTCACGGTAACGTTATGTGACAAAAAAAGTAGCTATGATATTCGAATTAGGATCCCATTCATCATCATCATCATCATCATCATCATCAGCCGGAAGTCGTCCACTGCTGAATATAGGCCTCCCCCTTGAACGCCACCATGAACGGCTATTAGCCATTTGCTGCGACTCTTACATTGTCGTCGGTCCACCTAGTGGGGGGCCTGTTAGTGGGCGAATCCGAATAGTCAAACGCAATATCATGACTGTAATAAGGTTCCAGATCGAAAACCTATTCGAAAAAGTGAACGCAAATCACAGCTGCTGCTCTAAACTTGTATTATCCACTGCGTCCGTCTGCGCAACTTTTTTTATAATCATTGTTTATAGGGACCATAAAATAAAAAGTGGCCTGTTTAGAGTATATTGACTAAATTCTCAAATATCTGCCAAATAAATGTACATGACGCAATCTCCGATCTCGTTAAGTTATTCTATTGGGAATCCAATACTCATTATACCTTCATAACTATTAAGTGATATTGTGTATACGTTTATAGGGACGTGATCGTTACGACTGGGATGAAGCGACTCAAGGATTTCTACTCAGCGCGTTTTACTATGGATATGTCCTCACGCACTTACCTGGAGGTTTTTTAGCTGAAAGGTTTGGAGGAAAGTGGACCCTTGGGTTGGGGTTGCTGACGACGTCTATAGCTACTGCTCTGACTCCTTGGGCGGTAACTATTGGAGGAGCGACAGGACTGTTTACTATTAGAGTGATTGAAGGTCTGGGAGAGGTAAGAAGAGCTATATAATCCATACGTTACGTTTCACTTGCTTATTATAACATAGATAACAAATTATCACATGAGTTTAAATTTCAGTATGCTAGATTGTTTTTTTTCACTATATTAGTTTGTGGCAATAAAAAGTATTGTCTTTCTCAAGGTTCAAACCATTTCCATGACAAATTTCATTAAGATCGTTTCAATGGTTTTTATGTGTATTTGGCACAAACAAACAATCATGTATCTTTTCGTTTTACATCAGCTTATGTATAGTATAAAAATGATGAATGCCGAAATGTATGTACCTGCCGGACTGCACCAAATTGGATAAATCTTTCTTATATGTGTTCGTTATTGTCAGGAGAAGGTTTGAATAATATGCCGGCAAATATGCGATACGAAGTTTACTGGGTCAGCTAGTTTTATTATAACACAGAATGAAATAAATGACTACAGAACAATTCCAAAATGGAATGAGAAAGTTAACCATAATTTTTTTTCTAGAAGTCTTGTGAATACTAATAAAAGTATTATACATTTTCAGGGGCCAGTAACACCGGCTCTTGTACTCTTAATGGCCAGATGGATCCCTCCATCAGAAAGGTCACGGTTTGGTGCCATGATTTTTGGAGGAGCACAAATTGGCAACATATTCGGTCCTTACCTTTCTGGCCTAATCCTGACAGATGGTGGCGATTGGGCCAATGTGTTTTACTTATTCGGTGGACTTGGCGTTCTCTGGTTCATTTTCTGGGTAAGTCTATGTATCTTTCAGTCAAAGTCATCAAGCACTTTTTGTGTTTTTTTTTTTGGTGCATCACTGTGTTTGTATTGAAGGAAAATATTTCCAGTGAAATTACAAGGCTCTCACATGGAACGATAGGTGCTTGGCGACAGATTCTTAATTTGAGGGTTGTAGCTACCTAAGTGAGCACTAAAAATGCTTTACCACCAAGCCTTTGTTTCATCACTACGTTTTTCTTCTATGAAAGCTAAAGCTCATTGCATGATTCGAACCCATAACGGGTAGCAAGCTGACGTCATTACCACTCATCTATCATCGCTCTAAAGTCGGTTACAGACACAGAGACTGTCGTAACACACTATTGTACAAAATCTTTTATTACAGACTTTCTTATGCTACAGCACACCAAACTGTCACCCGTTCATATCGGACAATGAAAAAGAGTTCTTGAATCAAAACGTCGCCGCATCGGGTCTCCACAAAAAGCTGGATCCAGTGCCTTTCAAAGCGATATTAAGGTCAGCGCCATTGTGGGTGCTGATAATGGCGGCTGTAAGTAAAGCATCTTCATTTTTACTCGTAAACTTTTTAATCGCGAGAAAAATGTAGTCTATCACAGTACGATCTGATATTTAATGAAGGAATTACTAAAATATGCCCAAAAACTTACTTAACTTTGACGTGACGCTTACCATCACAAAAACGGTTTCTTCGTCTCGTGTATTTAAAAAATGAGCTCCAATATTGAAATCAATTATAATATCTATTTAACATTTTTTGAATAAAAGTCATTGATGTAAACTGCAATGTACAAAAACTGTGTATGGGAAAAGCCAAAGTACAAAACATGTGACATTCAACAAATAAAATCACTATAAGTACCTACCTACCTAAGTTTAATAGCAACTTTTTTCTAAATCCAATAACTTTACAGGTTTACTATAATTATAATGACGAGTGATTTTGTAAGTTTAGCTTGTTTTCTTACGTATACATGTTAATTCTTTTAGATTGGCCACGACTGCGGATACTTTACAATGATCACAGACCTTCCGAAGTACTTCTCCGATGTCCTCAAGTTCAACATAAAGGAGACGGGGCTGATGTCTGCTCTACCTTACATAGCCATGTTTATCTGCTCCTATATCATGGGTTCGCTATGTGATGTCTGTGTGAGGAAGAAATGGCACAGTATCACTACTGGGAGAAAGATTTACACGACAGTTTGTAAGTATTTTGTTTTTTTTACTACTTAAAAGTTTAGGGTAGCGTTTGACCACAAGTCACCTGATGCTATGTGACGATGTGGTCGAAGATGGCATCACGCTTACACCTGGCTTAGAAACTGGCTCTCAAATGAGGCTGCTGGATCACACCGATAGGTGCTTGGCGATAGATTCTTAAGTTGAGGGTGGTAGCTAGCCAGGCGAGCACTAGAAAATGCCCTACCATCAAGTTATAATTTCATCATGATGTTTTTCCTTCACCGAAAGCTCAAGCTCATTTTATGATTCGAACCTACGTCCTACGGATCGCAAGTTGACGTCACTACCACTGAGCCATCATCGCTTTAAAAGTTCAGAATACCTAGATAGATTTAGGACCGCTTGCAAAAGACTTCGGGTTAACCACCAACATAAAGTGATGAAATCGCAACCAGAAATGGAAACTTCGGATACCGGAACCAGTATCATTTGCAACACCGTCACGATTTCCATAAATTATCCTTGTTTTTGATCAACGCCCGAAAAACAATATCACTGTTGAAACCTACGATTTTACTAAATAGTAAGATGAGGCGGACTTTTTCGTACAATGTAACTCAGAAGAAAAAGTACGTAAAGATTAAAGTGAGACCTAGAGTACTAAATTATTATAAGATCTATGATTTTCAACATTAGATTCAGTCTGCAGGCAGGCGTACAAATATTAAAATAATAATAACAGAAATATTTGTAGTGTTTGACACAGTGAAACACGAATGCCAATCATACCATAATTTTATTTAGACAGGCAAGCCTAATTAGGCCTAATATGAGCGACCTACGCTCGAGAAACTAGTACCCCTTCTTCCACTTTTGGTCATGTCTAAAACTTGATTACTTAACTCGATCACGAACGTTCACGGTTGAGGACACTTTTTTTTCGCAGCGTCTTCAATTCCGGCTGTTTTTATTATTCTGGCCTCGTATTCTGGATGCAATCGTATTGCGGCAGTCAGCCTCTTCATCGTGTCTATGGCGTTTATGGGCGGCTTCTACAGCAGTGTAAAGATCAATGCCATGGACATAGCCCCGAACTACGCAGGCACGTGTTCGGCGTTCGTTAATGGTATCGCAGCGTTTTCTGGAATAATCACGCCGTATATGATTGGATTGCTGACACCCGACGTAAGTTTATTTTTACTGGTTAGCGTTTGAACACAAATCAACTGATGTTGAGTGACGATGTGGTCAAAGAGTGTGTCATGCTACAACAGGACTGGAAACTGTCTTTTAAGTAAGACTGCCGGAACACACCGTGACCGATTCTTAATGAGAATGGTTGCTAGACATACATTAAGAAATACCCTATCGCCAAGTTATGGTTTCATCACGAAATTTTCCTTCATATAAAGCTCAAGTTAAGTTTAGGATTCGAACCCATAGCCGGTCGCAAGCTGATGACACTGAGCTATTATCGCTTCTAAATATCGAAAATGTAGCCGTGCTTATGCTCAGGCTGTCCCTGGTAGGTTTTATAATTATTAACTAGTTATCTGGTAATTAAGAAACTAGTGAGACGCTGAAATCTTGTAGTTTGTATAAGAAACTCTTCCTTTAGAGTTTTTTTTTTTTTTAATATTTACAGGGTAGCGTTTGACCACAAGTCACTTGATGTTAAGTGACGATGCGGTCGAAGATGGCGCCACGCTACACCTGGACTGGGAACTGGCTCTCAAGTGAGGCTGCCGGAACACACCGATAGGTGCTTGGCGACAGATTCTTAACAAGAGGGTGGTAGCTAGCCAGGCGAGTACTAGAAAATACCCTACCACCAAGCTATGGTTTCATCACGATGTTTTCCTTCACCGAAAGCTCAAGCTCATTGTAGGATTCGAACCCGCGTCCTACGGATTGCAAGCCGACGTCACTACCACTGAGCCATCATCGCTATACAGATTACAGATAACAAACACATTGGTGTCAATTCGGTTTTTGCATTCTCTAAAACTAAACTAAGTTTGACAGGTCTAATAGTAATGCCGTCCTTTTTTTACTTCAATGGTTAGAAAAAGACAGCAATACTATTTGACCTGTCAAATTTAGTTTAGAGAATGTACAACCGAATCGAATGTAACACCATTGTGTGAAAAAACTAAGCGTTTTTTTTTATCATGTACACCTACGTAACAGCGTAACATTATGTACGCTAGAGTAACTTACTAAACATCATCTTATTTATGGATGTGGCAACTAGATGGTCCATTAAACAAAACGATATCGTAAAACGACGGCACTAACCTTCACGACAACCATTTTCTAGTTATGTTCAAGAAAGATATGGCAGTTTTATGTTAATGAAAAAGTATAAAATTCTGAACACACCGGAACTAATACCGCGACTGCGAAGTTAAAAGGTACTATTATGTCTCACCGGTACGCTTTTATGTTCATCTTGCGTCAAACGTGTCCATTATTGATTGCCATAAGACGCATGCGGCTTATTGTGCGCTTCGGTCATTTGTAGATTCGTAAATTAGCGTTAATTTATCTATCTATTCAATGGTGTCGATTTGGTTTTGCATTCTCTAAAACTAAACTAAGTTTGACAGGTCTAAAAGTAATGCTGTCCTTTTTTACTTCAATGGTTAGAAAAAGACAGCAATACTATTAGACCTGTCAAACTTAGTTTAGTTTTAGAGAATGCAAAACCGAATAGACACCAATAGCACACAAAAGAGAATGCAATCTGTAACTTTACAAGGACATTGATATTATTGTTATAGCTATATCTACTCATATTTCACTAAAAAACTAAAGTGTCTTTTGAATTCAATTGGGTACGCGAGATTTCTTCCACTTTACAGTCGCGCTTGTTGATTAGGTCTTATCGGACCTTTACACCTTTTCGTGAACACAACAGTTATTATTACTCATGAATACAATATGTTGAAAAACGTTTTGTGTATAATATAAATATTCCATGAACTTATTTGCAAACATATTTATAATTGGCAGTGGTTTCTTCCACGTGGAGATTACACAAAACCCACGAATTTTTCCAGAATAAAGAGTAGCTTGTGTATCTTTCTGGCCTACAGGTATCTCTATACAAAAATCACGTTGCTTAGGTGCTCTGTTGCTGCGTAAAAGAAGGACAAACAAACGCTTTCAAATTTATATGTGTGTGAGAATTGTCGCTCTCAAGCTAAGAACCTGTCGCTATGCACCTATCGGTGTGTTCTGGCAACTTCACTTGAGAGCCAGTTCAGTTCAGGAGCTTTTTCAGGCGTAGCGTGATGCCATTTTCAACCACAACGTCTTTTAACATGTGGTTGTGGTCAAACGCAGGGCTAATACACAAAACTGCGATGCGATGCGGCGCGATGCGATCAGATCGGAAGTTCTTGTGCTGCAATCGTGCGAGCTCGTAGATATTTGCGGTGCAATGCGAATTCGTAGTTTTGTGTGGAGAGCCCATAAGGAGTAAAAAATGTTTGGTGGTGATGATAAAACTAAGTATTGTTGACAATGAGAGAGACTCTGAGAGTCTTCTGTCAGAGAGAAAGAATGAGTGAAAGAATGTGAGTCGTTATGATTTGCGACGGTGCTGGCCCGATGCGGTTTGGTTTCTTCAATGACACCAAGTAAAGCGTCGCCGTTATATACATCATAGGAACTATCGAACGTGAACACGATTCACTTGATCGTTTCTTTTGTCGGCTAGAGTAGACCTAACATGGCGACTTAGTCACGTAGTCTTCTATGGTAGTTTTATTAGGTCAATTGGCCGTTGTACTTAGACTAGGACGTGTTCGTTTGTTGTCGTCTATGCCGACATACATTTGCTTTGTTAATTGGTATTTACTCATTACTTTTTCTTATTGTTCTTTTTATAGCTCTTGAGGCAGACAATGAAGCCCACCTGATGTTAAGTGGTTATTGCCGCCTATAGAGTAAGGACATTCGCAACACTAGGGGCATTGCCCTCTTGTTCTTCATAGATAAAGACAAGATAGATAGATATTTGGATGAGAAGAGCCGAAGACCGGGCTCAGTGGTGTACCTTCGGAGAGGCCTATGTCCAGCAGTAGACTTATACAAGCTGTTGATGATGGTGATGAACGAAATATGTAAATAAATTTTAGGATCGTTTGACTAAAGCCAAATGGTAATGAGTTTCATACTATAAACTATATCCTATCTAATACTAACGAAAATATTCTGAATGTTAAAGTTTGTGAGTGAGTGAATCTGTATGTTTGACACTTCTTCACGTTGAAACAGCTGAACGGATTTGATTGGAATTTGAAATGGAGATAGCTTATACCCCGGATGAACACATACTTTATGCCTGAATGAAATGTATTAAGAATGCTGACATTCTGGAAAATCGCGTGTGAAACCGCAGGACGTAGCTATTTTAAAATAAATTTTATGGTCGTGGAAGAAAATCATAGACAATTTGTATAGGTACTTTAAATTTAACTGTTACCCAAACCACTATTAAATTAATTTACAATCTAGCTACGTAAATGTATTTTTTATAGAATTGCAAATCAAAACAGAATTTATATAATACGACTCCTCCTTTTTATCGTCAATAAAAAAATTACTGTGCCACTCTGTGCCTAATAGAATAAACAACAAAAAAAAACATAGACAATTTTTTTCCTATTTGGCAAAGAGTTGAAGGTTGTTGACTCTGGGAAGTAGTTCATGCTTCAATAAATAATCAATTTTGTGCAAATGTATGGATTAATTTGTTAGATAAACGTTTCCTAGACTTTTTCTTACGATAGCTTCTTTATAAACTGGTGGTATTTTCTTCAGGCCTGAATCTGAATCCCAGTGATATGGAAGTAGGCTGATGACTAACATCACAAAACGATGGAAGGGCTTGATTTTAGAAATACAAATCTGAAAACGAAATTATGTAACAATCTATTCGAAAATTTATTAGATCACTTGAACTAACTACAGACGGCTTAAAGATAGTTCAGCCAAAACTATTCAGTACCTTACGGGTTGTTTTACGATATTATCGTCTTTTGATATCCAGTAGTTAGCTTTTTAAAGCAGGTTTTTAAATAAAAACAATCTATATCCCCCTTAAGATAACTATCTACATTGCATTTGTAGTTCTGAAGGTATAAACAAAAATAATTAATAGTGGTTATATTTTCACTTTCAGCAAACCGTTGGCCAATGGCGCATAGCATTTTGGTTCGTATTCGCAGTACTCGTAGGGACCAATATTGTCTACGTTATTTGGGGCTCTGGAGAGCAACAATGGTGGGATGACGTGGACAAACTTGGTTACCCTACTGGATGGAAACACGGCCCTCTAAAGAAGAGAGAACAAGATAAAGAGAAGAAGATTGTGTACCCAAAACATGACCATTCGCCAGTGTCTGATGACTGATTGGAAAATAGAATAAGCTAACATTTTATTGTACATAAAATAAGCCTTAACCTTTACATTTTATCATTGAAAATAAAAAAGACTAAGTTCATTTCATAACTCGCTTCATGCTAATTGTAGGTATTGAAAATTAACCCTCTGAATGGTCAACGAAAAAAGTACTTTCCGATTCACCTAAACATCTCTAAAACCAAAAACAGCCAATCTGGAAACAGTCGGACAACTGTTCGTGATCTGCAACTTTTGTCCCTGACTGTAAAAGTCTTTCCGCAGTAGGTACAGTCAGCGACAAAAGTAGCTGATCGTTCTCGAATTTCCAAATGTGTTTCAAATCAGTAATTATTATTGTTTTTTTTTACATAAGGTCAAAAATTGGTGTTTAAGATGATGAGGATAATAGAAAAAGTGTGATTGTTTAGCGACTTTTGTCGTTGACTGTACTACAAAATGCAGTCCTTCAAGATGGGTGTAAAAAGAGTTCTTCGGGGCGGCAACGCATCGGCAACGCCTGTTGTGATGCAAATATCGTTTGGCTACGGTAACCCCTTACTCGCTTACCATCATGCGAGACATCTGCTAGTTTGTCACTCTATTAAACTCATTAATCCTATTAATATTATAAATGCGAAAGTAACTAATAGAAGTAGGAAAAATCAAAATCTATGAAGTAACTCTGCTGTCTGTCTCGCTTTCACAACTAAAGTACTGAACCGATTTGAATGAAATTTGGTACAGAGATAGTCTATAACCAATAGCCTATAGCCAATAGTCAAGAATAACCCATAAATAAACCAAACATAATAATAATATAAAATAATATAATAAAAAAAATATATAAAAATATATATATACAGTGCAACCTCGATATAACAAATCGGAGGGGAACAAGAAAATATTCGTAATATCAAGTAATTCGTTGAACTGAGGTTTGTTATGTTGAGGTTAGATTGGTCTAAAATTCGTTATAAAGAGGTAAAAGAATAGTTTTATTCACCTCAATACTTTCCATCAAAACAACAATGATTACTGTACAAACAAAAGCGTGTCGAAACATGTCGAGACATGAATCACATTATAAGATTAAGAGTTATATTATTGGTGGAAACTTTATATAAAGGTTTTGGGTTGGCAAAATTCGTTAATTAGAGGTATGAATACTTTTTCTTGATAGTTGAAATTTCGTTATAAAGAGGTTGTACGCAAAGAATGTTCGCAATGTAAAGGTATATTTTATATTGACTCTTATGGACAATTCAAGGGGATTACGAAGAATTTGTTAAATTGAGGAAGTCGTTATATTGAGGTACGTTATATTAAGGTTGCACTGTATATTTAATAATTATATAATATAATATATATTTAGCATAATAGTAATAGCCTATAGTCTATAGCCTGAGAAAGGACAGGCTACTTTTTATTGGTTGAGACCGTAAGGAACAGATAGTTAATGATACAATTTCTAAGACTACGTGTCCTAGTAAGCTTTTTTCTTCGATATTAGGTACACGCTGTGACAGGATTTAAAAAAATTAATCCTCTAAGTAGTATAGATCAAATGAGCTATCATTGTTTTCATGGAAAATGTTAACTTTCCTGGGGCGTAGCCGTAGAGTGGGTTGCTATTAATAATTGCTAGGTACGTTTATTTTGTAACGCTCCGTAGTAACTCGAGAAATACATTTCTTTATTAGGTACATATAAACTGGAACGATAGCAAAACTGATAGTTGCCTATATAAAGAGTTTTTTTTTTTTTTTTGCTTTGTTATGGCGTCACACGATTAGTGTATTTGTCAGTGTCAAGTATAAAAGATTTCAAACTCAGAGAGTTGAATCAAGTTTAAATAATGATGGTGATGATGATGATGAGATGATGGGATGAGGATAGTGTTTAAGTAAAGTAGTGGTGCTTTACTTAAACTTTACACGGACTTTTTTGGAGCAACTTGAAAAGTCACTTTCACAACTTTATTTCAATTTCCCACACTCGTACACATTAACGAACACATAATGGTTAATAATCCACCAATATTACACGAAGAAACACAAGTTTTGGAAATAAAAACAAAATTTTCACGTTGACAACTCAATTGTCGCCAAAAAAGTGATATAAAGAGTTAGAAAAACCTGTAGAAACTAAGACTAAAAAACTACTGTATTGAAGAACTTCAACAACTGGTTGAAAGAGTTTTTAATATAATTTACTTCCAGTGTTATGTAACGCCTATAATATTACATTTTTTTACATTTTATAATTTTAATGTAATCTGTAATCTATCAACCCTTGCTAAAAATAAGGTAGTGTCTATTAAATCCAACAATAATCTTATATCAGCTGAAAATACGTTTCAAATTTGTTCATCCAGAATTGTCATTTAATGTAGCAAAATAGAAAAACAAAACACACCCTTTTTGGCAAAAACCGAACGAAATAGTTAGAGCAAATGTACAATGATGTAAGTTAATGGAAACATGCACAGAACATAAAAGGCGTTCCTGCAATGTTGTTTTCCTTACTTACAATTCATTCGATATTAAGTGACAATGTGGTTGAATATGGCATAACGTTACGCTTGAATTGAAAACTTGTCTTAAATAGAGCTGCTAGAACACACACAAAAGCTTGGCGACAGGTGCTTCTTGTAGGTGGTAGATCCAAGTACTCGAAAATACCTTACCATCATCATCATTGATGTTTCACCATAATACTTTCCTACATTAATAGCTGAAACTTATTACAAGAATCGAACACTTAAGCTAAGGGTGGGTCCTATGTCGACGTTCCTACCGCTGGACCATTATTGTTTCTAATGTCAGTTTTACTACGTGTTACCTTGGAGTAGCACTCATTTAATTGCAGGAAAATGTAGAATTCTTGAACGGGTCTTTCCCGGATATAATCGTATGCATAAAGCAGGTATAGTTAAATTACATATTTAATATTCCACTACGTAAGAAACAATAGCAATAAACTAAGGAAACAGTTAACTTTTGATATATTTATTACAACCACTGTTGGCGCTCAGGTTCCTCTCGTGGTGTAAAAATGAAAGATTGCTTGAATTTGCGATGATTTTCTTATAATTTTGAAAAAACAAAGGTTACAAAATTTTAATGCGTTAGGCCTAGGTTGGAACAAAGAGAATGTAAGGTTGGAATATAATGCGAAGTGACAGTAGTTGTCAAAAATGTTGACGTCGCTCGGATACGTTTGGTTGGAGACGTTCGGATACGCAACAACCACTTATTTATTTATTTTTTTATTTTATTTATTTAGGTAATCCAACAGCGTTTTAATTATAAAAGTAGACAAACATTTGTTATACATTAAGGCCAAAATAGGATTACACAAATTACAATAAAATCTAAATTAAGGGTAGGTAAGTAATAAAAAATGCACGAAAAGAGCGTTTTGTGTGTGTGTGTGTGTGTGTGTGTGTGAGAGAGTGTGTGTGACTGTGTGTGCGTGTATGTAAGTGGTGTATGTGTCGAAGGAAACATTTATAAAACTTCATATAGAGCGATGACTTATGATAAATTCACCAGTTTTCATAATTATACATTTATACATCTGACACTTTTGATAGCTGTTAGTACGTCCAAGTTCAAAACTCTCATCATCATCATCAGCTGGAGAAAGTCTAATCTTGAAGAAAGGCCCTCATTACCACTCATCTCGTGGGCCAGCGTGATCCTCCATTGATTGCATCGTCACTTACCATCAGGTGAGATGTGTTCAAACGCAGGCTCATTCGTACACTGAAAAAAAAACTACAATCTTGTGTAGGTAATAAGCATTTAATTCGCTCGGCGTGGGTCTTTCCTATAGTATTTATTTACTATAGAAACAATTACTAAAATGGTAAACCCCATGACTAACATGCCTCATTAAAATATTGTGATATCTCTAGTTATTGACGCCTTGGCACATTGCGCCAAAATAACCTTTTTTAATATAATAAAGGTTTTCTTAACAAGCGTGCTGCCGAGCAAAAAAAGTTTAATAACACCCGACTCAATTCATTCGTCATTAATTATTTTTTTATGTTAATTAAAATATGTACCTGATTTCAGCAGACCAGAATATTAGGTAAGCAATGAAGGATTAAGTTAGGAAACTATAAATAATTTTAAGTTTACAACAAAAGATAACAATAGATGCCGGTCAATAAACTCAAGTACAATCAAGTGCTAGACGATCGAGAGCCTTGTTATTCTCAAATGTACAAGTTGCCAGGAAGTGAACGTACCCATCTGATCTGGACGTACCTATAACACAAAATAATGCATCTACTTTAGTCCCTTGTCATAGGAAAGCGAATTATTCTATAAAACTCAAGTTGAAACTAATTAATTAACGTTGTTTTGTGAAAAGGTACTTCTTGAATTAAAGTATAGGTAGTACGAACGCTAAGTGCAGGTGAGGTGTAATTATATATGCAGAAAACCGGCATTACCAGCTTTGTACCTACGTCAATTAATGCAGGCATCGTAGCCAAACACTTCGATAACGGCCGATTAAACCAAAAACACAGGGGATAAACTTATTTCCAAGGAATCTGGTATACCATATTGAAAACATAATATATTCCTTACGACGTATAGGTACACTATATATAAATATGATTGAGATCAATTTTTACAGACTTTAATTTTCTAGTTTTTTTATTTTAATTTGGTCACCACAACATTCTTACTATTTCTTATGCTACGCTTTAGCATAAGAAAAAGTAAAAATATCAAAAAATAATGAGTAAATGAGTTACTTAAATAATAGTAAGTTTAAAAAAGTCAGTAACTTTTACTTTTGATTCCGGGGCTTAGAAACAGATCAAAAACTTAGATAAACTTAGTATGTAATAGCAATAAAAATCGTTTACATTACTATTGCCAATAACATGGACAAAAAAACTAAATAAATCCAATGTAAATAAATAAACCTAAGTCTGTGTCGGGAATTCGGGATAAGATAAAAACATATTCCTATAGTATTATTCTAAAGCCCACAAAATTACAACTATGTAGCTTTGACCCCTAACTGGGATTACCTGTATCTAGGGTATCAGAAAATACGCGGATCGGAGTTCCACAATAAGCAATATTAGGTACCTATAATAATATATTATTCTAAACCTTATCATTACAACACTAAGGTACAGAGAAGATAAAAGTTGAGGTGTAGTGACATTTCAGAGCATTAAACTAAGTGGGTTTATCTTATCTTCACGTAGAATCCAACTGCAATGGACTGGCCTTGTCAAACCTTTTGTTAGAGTACCCACATTTAACCTCAAACTTCAGAAACCAATCACCCAATCACTGAAGTTGACGGGCCAAGATATAAGATACCTACCTACACAAAATTCTAGTTTAAGGCCACGTGTAAGTATGTAAAAAATGATTCAACTTAAAACCGGCCCTAATACTACTACTTACCTACCTACATACTTTTTTAAGTAAAATTTAATCATTATTAATATTATAAAATTATTAGTGGAAAAGTTTGTGAATGAGTTTGTATGTATACTTCCTTACTCCGAAAGGTTTTGTAATGGAAATAGCCTTTATCTATTAATTTTTATTGTCTATTATTTTAATTTTCATAATTTAGTAATTTTATCTTTTGTATTGAAACGTGTTATAATTATATATTTTTTTTTAATTTCACATGCCAGCATATGGCAAAATAGATAGGACAATATCATAAGTAAGACCAACATGTACTCTATTTTCAGTGAATAAATATCATTTCATTTCATTTCATTTCATTTCATTTCATTTCATTTCATTTCATTTCATTTCATTTCATTTTACATTTATATAAATAAGCTACTTTTATGCCGGAAAAAGGACTCTGCGGGATTGCATTAAAACAATCACACAGCTAGGTACTAAGTATGTGACTTTATTCTCGGGTCTTTGCCCGGACCTTTGTTAGGCATTAGCGGAGCCGTAGTCAACGCTAAGAAGCCATTTAAAAAAAATATGACTAACAAAACTATGGTGCAGGGAAGGGTAAAGTGTACTATTGTAACAATGCTGAAAAGTTATCTGGGTTATTATTGTGATATGATTGATATCCGAAATCTGGTCTATGAGATGATGAGACTCCGGCACCTGCCAATTCAGTCACATTGAAAAATATTAAGGCAGGTGGTGACTCGCCACTTAATAAACGGGCCCCCAATAAGAGCTGCCATTATTAGCGACCTAAGGGGTAACATTAGTGTGAATGTCTAAAGGGCGTAGAGAGGTGTGCTGCAGTTTCACTATACGGTAAGTACAGCTAGGTACTTATTATTAAACTGATTAATAAATGGAAAAGTTTTGAGTGAGTGCGTTTGTCACTTCTTTATGCCGAAACGACTTACTATTTATACAAAGTTGTTTACACACAGATTTGACTGAAATTTGGAGACAAGAAATGTTTTTTTTTTAAATTTGTATTCTGAATTATTACGAAGCCTACTTTTTACTCCAATAAAAGCTCCTAAGAGATAACAGGAAAGCCGCAGGTGTGACCGTGGGGCGCCGCTAGTAATCATACAATTATAAGTTAATCGCTAGGTTTGGAGGTCAGTGACACACTATCGGAATTAAATAGAGCATGAAACGAATGTTGTAATGGTTATACAACGTAGGCCAGGTGGGTGGCTATTCTATTCAAACGTTATTACTGGTACCGTGGAAGGAGCTGAAGTTATATAGGTAGTTACGTCCGAATAAGCGAAAGGTTAATATTGGCGTAAAGCTACGTCAATGAATTTTGCACACAATACATTCACTAAAGAAGTAGTTACAAATGTTAAGGAAGTTTTCTATTTCACTTGAGTCCTATTAGGGATGGGAATCGGAGATGGAATAATCAAAGAATCGATTTTATTGGTCAAAAATCGCTTTCATAATTCGATCTTAAACAATAGATCGATCTAGTGAATCGATCTCAGACACTAGAAAATCTATATTTTAATTTTTGCTGTTTCAGTATGAATGCATATCTAATATTCACAATCAGTTGAACGCACCAAAACGTTACAAAGATGTTATTTTCTACTATAATCTCAATAGATGGCAATACAGGTTTTATCGCTGGCTTCAGTAATACTAATGTTATCATAATGTTACTTTTTATGTGA
Organism: Opisthograptis luteolata; assembly: GCA_931315375.2. NCBI lineage: Eukaryota > Metazoa > Arthropoda > Insecta > Lepidoptera > Geometridae > Opisthograptis > Opisthograptis luteolata. The sequence continues at coordinate 8,262,350 of OV928044.1, read as the reverse complement.
TATTATAATTTTTGATCTTATAGTTAAATCCAAATTGAAGGAAGTCATTAATAATTGTTATTGAAATTACAAGCTAGATATTACTTTTTGAAAATTGAAAATGTAGTCAGACTTCTACTTGTACAAATTAAGAAACATTGAGGAAGGCCAATGTTGAGTACACATTTTTATTATGTTTACAAATTTAATTTATATTGTACAATGTGATTTGAAGGACAACTCGATGTTGCGGAATTTTAATAACCTTTCGATTCATTAAGAGATTGCCTATTCTTACCAAACAACGTACGGATTCATTCAATTAGTCGCGGATACTATGCGTTGCAGTTTAATACGCGTTGGAGTCATGCAGTCGTGTGCTCAGATATTTGGCTGGAGGTTGCGCCGGCGCACCTCTACTACCAGTCGAGCCTTTGACTCTCGCCAGCCGCTCGCCTCGTGACACCTTGCCTCGCGTTCCATACTAGAAAAAATACTTGAATGGAATACAAAAAACAGTACGATTCTGTGAAAGAATTGGATTACAACTCGAATTGGACTCAAAGCTGTAAGTGAAAAAAAACTTGTGACGTTATCATTTAATTATTTGTGTTTATATTCATGAAATTATTGAGGGTTTGTGTCGTGAAAGTAAACGTAAAATCAGCAACAAAAGAGCAACTTAATCACGTAAAATATAGCAATGAAAAATGAAACGGTTTAAAATAGATAACTTAACCTGTCAATGAATCGGTCGTAGTTTACATTAAACTAAAGTGTTGCTAAATGTAAATATCAAAAATAGTACCTACCAATATCTTCTTCTCTTCTTAAAATAAAAATGAATCCCTATTTTTCTTGGTCACGGCATCACGCGTGAACGGCTGGACCGAGATTTCACTAATTCATGTTCAAATCAAATCAGATCAATCATTTATTGCATTCATATGTTAGTATACATGAGATTTTAGTGGTTATTATTAGTGAACATATTATGGACCCGAATAGGGTATAGCAATGTAGGATTGTTTTGTTGTGTTTGTTATTGCGAGGAGAAGGTTCTTATGAAAGAAAAAATGTTTTATTGCTATAAACTGCAGTTCATGCTGGTGAAACCGCGGGGCGTATCTTGTTATATATAAAAATGATTCCCTATTTCCCTTGGTCGTCACGGCATCACGCGTGAAGGGCTGGACCGATTTCACTAATTATTTTTTGTTGTGTTTGTTATTACTAAGAGACGGTTCTTATGAAAGAAAAAATTGCGATAATCTGCAGTCCACGCGGGTGAAACCGCGGGGCGCAGCTAGTATGGAATAACGTCTTAATTTTCAAATTATAGTTGTGCCACATTATTATTTTGTTAGATGTGAAATGTCTTAGACTGTAAAATGTTTTGTAAGCAGTCTGCACCTATAACTGCGATGGAAGTATAGTCAAGATACATCTTAGAATGTCGTTTTGTTGACTTATAACAATGCACATTGTGTTGATGTTCAATAAATATAAAAACAAGTAAGTTTATTGATACTAAAAATCACAACATTAATAAATGAAGTAGGTACATACCTACAAATTGACAGTTAATAATTGCTCCCCCCGGGTTTTCCCTTTATCTCTTTATCCAGATATTACAGAGCTGAGAGGAAACAAAAATATGCGTACACGCAGACACAAAAACTTTCGCAATATAATATTAAAGTAGGACCACCATTTAGGATTTTTGTACCCCGCCGTTTCATCCGCGTAAAGATTTCCACAGGATTCTTGTCGCATTAGAACATAGTTTATCAATGACCCTCAAGTATTAGGTAGGTTTCCTATTAATTAATTAATTTTCGGAATCAGATAAGTTGTTTAGCCGTAACATATATACATAATAGTTGCGCCCCGCGGTTTCACCCACGTCTTTCCGTTATCCCGCAGGAACCTTTTTCCCAGATAAAAAGTAGCCTATGTGTTAATCCAGGGTATGAGCTATCTCCATTTCGAATTTCCTTCAGATCCGTTCAGTAGTTTTTGCGTGAAAGAGTAACAAACATCCATACATCCATCCATCCATCTATCTATCCATACTCACAAACTTTCACGTCTATAATATTTGTAGGACTTACCTACAAAGCAACATTAACTCTTTAACATATTATACCGATACTAATTCTGTAGATACTTGTATTGTAAATTAACATACAAAATTACACTGTATCGTGGTTAATAATGCTGCTATTTTATTACAGACACGTTATGAATATTGTATTCATCACGATAAAAAAAACTGTCAAGTGCGGGTTAAAACCACGCACAATGTAGGGTTCTGTAGTCAGCACGATGATGCCTAACAGCTATTTTGCAAACCATGATGAAGAGCGGTGTCTTCTAAGTCTAGTGTAAGCCATGTGCCTGTTGCAACGAATTGATTTCATCGCAGCTTATTATTGGTAAGCATGTTAACGCGAAGTGGTTCTTATTTCTTTCAAATCGCATCTGTTATTTCCAAGATGTTGCTTCCGCAGCAATAAGTAGGAATAAAAAAAAAGCTGGTAAGAAATAAAAGCTGGTAACCGAAACATTAATTCATGACAAGTTACTCACAATCGAAAAAGTAGTATTGATGTACATTTTCTAAAAGTAATTCTTTGCTTTTCTGACCACGGTAGTAAGAAAAGGGCAGATATATTTTTGAACATTTCAAGTAGGTTCGACACGTTTCCCGCATTTTTGTGTATTAACAGAAAAAATAACTTAGACAGAGCGTAATGCTGGGGCCACGCTAAGGTCAACGTCAAGGGAAATGTCAATGTCTATCATCACGAAACATATTGCGTTAATTATTAACGCAATTATGTGAGTGGCTACATCTGAACGGTCAACGTGAATGCACTTGAGTTATCAACTAACGTCAAACGCCAATGTGAATGCCGTTGTCAAATTTCGGCCACACTGTCAAACGTCAATCATTGCGCTAATTAACGGCATTTCCCGTTAGTGTGGCCCCAGCATGACTGATAGACAGTGGAGTGATGGACGTGGAACAACAACAAACTGTATAATCTTCTAAGGATTCTTAAAAGGATCCCTAATTATTATAACGTCTTCCACTTGCACATCGAATAATTAAAATTGAATCACATTATTATGATTTGCATCGCGCACGTGTTTATATTCACGTACTATATTTTAAACATAGATAGTACCTTGTATTAATTGCTATACACACTGCGCCACTTGATCAAAGATTAACTTTACAAGCGTCAACGGTAAATAGTGCTATAAAACAATAAGAAAACACTTGCAGATTAAAGCCAAGAAGTTTTGTCGTATTTGATTTATGATAAAAAACCTCATTTTTATTGTTTTGTATTTTTATTCAAAAAAGTTGTAGAATTCCTTGGCAGAGTTTGTATTTCCGGATCGCTATATATGGGTATTTTAAAGGCAAGAGTGAACAGGCACCTTCAAGGCTATTGCATTGTTGGTCAGATCATCACTTCGCATCAGGTGAGGAAACCGTCAATTGCAGGTCTATTGGTAATTTAAAATAATGTTGCATTTTCACATTTCAAGAGCATGTGAAATCTATTAATCTGCACTGGACCAGCGTGACCATAGTTTTTCTGAAAGAACCTGGGACCCAATTCTCGTGGCGTGATATATTACACATTCGATAAATATCGCAATAACTGACAAAATATGTATTGAATTTTGACAGTTATTGTGATATTTATCGAATGTGATAATATATCACGCCGCGATATATGGCGTCACAACATCGGGAATGTAATAGCATAGTACAGTAAGAACACAATATAAGATATACAATAAGACAATAATATACAATAAGATTCTTATTGTACTATGGTAATAGGCTGACGATGATGATGAAACCTTATCAAGTCTTTATCATGCCCTTATTTTTATTACTATCATCTTATTCAAAAGTCAAAAGTCAATTCAATTTATGCAATAGGAATTAGGATACGTTGTGATCACTTTAAAACGTCAAACTTAAAACTAGCTACGCTTCTCAGGCAAGAAATTTGTAGTTACCTTTAGTTCTACTTAGAAACTAGACATAAAATCATCTACGGAATAATGTATGCAGAGTTATTAAATTACATTAGTAATATATGCCATAAAGTAGCTAAATATACTCTTGGAATCTAGATCCGGTATAGGTAGATATACTCGTAATATATTGTTTGAGAAACAAAACGAAACGGCGTCGTTGATTATGACATATAACCTCTATCTACGAGAGAGGGCCTGTTTCAGTAGTAGGAAGTAGGAACGTAATATACTGAAGATGATAATGATGACATAGGTAAATAGTAAAAGAATTTAAATGTAATTACGATACTTTTTAAGTAAATTTAAATGAAACATAGCCCTATGACACTCAGGCATAACGCAGCTTCCTATTAGTAAAACATTTTCGGAAACAGATATACAGTTTAGAAGCCAAATTCACAAACAAACAAATTTACTTCTATATAATACTTTTTGTTTTCAAACAATAATGTCTTGAATTTACAATTTCGCACATCGCCGTAATTACTGAATTACCATAATCGAGTCATTAGTATTTCATGCGATCCGCTGTTAGCTAAATATCGAATGCATTGGGTCAAGATGAACTGGTTGGTATTGTGCAATACGGCACCACGTGCTCTTGCCTTATTTTGGCGTCTCTTCTCAGTAGTGGTTAAGAGAATACAAAACAGAATAGACAGCAATATCTTTCATTTTTGTGATATAATCCTGTACCATAATCAAATCTAATTTTTCATCTGTAAATTTTATATTTTACTTATATTAAAATAATCAGTTTCTGTTGATGGCAAATAACTACCTCCCAACAAAAATTTTGCTTTTATCCTTATGTTAACCTTATTTGAATTCAAAGGACGCAACCGGAAGCTCATTTAAATGCCTGCAAGTGACTGTTGTGACCTTAATTGTAAAAAAAGGATTATTTTAATAGGAGTCTGAGAAAAAATAAGGAAAATTTTATAAACTAAATGTGGTCCACGGTTTCACTCGTGTGGACTAAAGTTTATTGGGGAAAAAGTATCCTATGTCCTTCCCTAGGGTACAAACTATCTCTATACCAAAGAACAATGGCCAAAACGGACCCGCGGTCGTATGAAAACGATCTATATACGATAAAAATTATAGTTTTTTACCTATTAAGATTATAGAAACCATATTTTAAAGACAGTGTAGAAAAAAAAGATGTTGATTTTTTAACTTCGTAGTTTTTAGGACATTTTTTAACTTACACGATGCTTGGATGTGTTGCACGCACTCCGCATTTTCTTTGCCATTCCATTTGACGCTTTGGAAGTCGGACCGCCCTACTTAAATTAAGTCATTAAAATCAACATTATTTTTAAAATATTTACCAAACATGAATAAAAACAAATCTTTTTAATCTATGAACTGGCAAATTGACTATCACTGTCAAGTGACATTGACGGAAACGAAAATTGTATACAAAATATATTGCGGTCAGGTCCAGGGCAGTATGAAAAGTGGCCAATGTTCTTTCATCAGAGCCTGTTCAGGCGTGAAAAGATAACAAGCAGACAGACAGTTACTTTCGCATTTATAACATTAAAGTATGCATAAAGTACGGATGGTATAAACATTAGCCTATTACGTTCCCACTGCTGGGATACGCGTCTTTTATCAGAGAGAGAGAAAGTAAAGGCCGTACATACAATAGAATTGAGAACCTCTTTTTTGAAGTAGGCTAAAAACAAATCGATCATGGCGGTTATTTCGTAGATTTTGAGCCGTTTATTTTATTATATTTTCTTAGGTAAAGTATCGAATATAAAATTCGTGTCCGAAAATATATTTATTATATAGTGCAAGTTTTTATGTTAGGCTCCTATTTCGACTCTTGTAAAAAATGACAAATAAAAACACATGCTTAATATTATTTTTGCGGCAAGCCTGTCTAATTTTTGGGGCAATCACTGTTTTTGTGCCCGTCAATTTTTTTTTGTATTTTATTTAGATGGAACATTAATTCAATTTTAATTTTAAGGTGTTATTAAATTTTAAATTTACTTCAGACCTTTATGAAGGATGACGTATTTTATTACTGCTAAACTAGTGTTGTTGTGCTAAATCACACCAGGTAACGTTAATAAAATGTTTCTATACATACATACATACTCTAAATTTAATTGTAACCTTGGTGATATTTATAGATTAAATGGAATAAAAAAACAATTATTATTTCCTATCGCGGATAGTATAATGGTTGACAAAAGTAGGTATATTAGCAGTAGGTATATTAGCAGTAGGTATATTAATTGGTTTTTATTTTTTACCTCCATTGATTAGACAAACTTCCTTTTCCAGGAGTTTGTCAACTTGCAATAAACTTTTCTACGCTATAATTTAAGAAAGAGGTAAACGTTAATTTGATTTAGAAGGCAATCTTTGGAAACTGATCCGATTTTTAATAATTCTTTCGCTGTTATTAAAGAAAGCTACACAATCTCTAAACGTTGTTTAGGTAAACATGATATACATTGACGTCAAACCGGAGCTCTAAAAAGTAAACTCAGGAGGTAGATAATTTGCAATTTCTAAAAATAATTAGCTGTTCTCCGCGGTTTCACCCGCATGGGCTACTGTTTCCCATTTTTACTCCTTTAGGGGTTGAATGTCAAAAAATCCTTCCTTAGTACACCCCTATGCATCAAGACAAACATGCTCTCTAAATTTCAAATTTCTACAACCAGCGGTTTAGGCTGTGCGTTGATCAGTCAGTCAAGACTTTGATATTTGTAAATATGTATATAGAAGATAACATACCTCAATGAAGTTTATTTAAATACCTTCTATCGCATGATGTAGTGAAGGTTCTGAGCACCACATTATTCATGCTACTTACCTACAATATAAGCCAGACCTACACGGATAAAAAAAGACCTTCCGAAATACCGTTTTCCTTCTGAGTCAAAAGGGAAGGACTTGTGATTCAGAAGGAAAACTAATACAAAATAAGGAAGGAAACGGTCTTGGAAGGTAAAGACTCAGAAGGAAAGTCAGATTATTTTTCTCAGTGTACAGACCACAAGTAAAAATTGCATTTCTAAATGTAATGTGATGCTCTGTCTGTCTGTCTGTTTGTCTCGCTTTTACGCCTAAACTACAGAACCGATAAAATTTTGTACGGAGGTAGTTTGCACCCTGAGGAAGGACATAGGATACTTTTTATCGCGATAAACTGTAGCCCACGCGGGTGAAATCGCGCAAAGTAGCTAATTTATTATAAGACGCGTTGCGTCATTCTAATTTAAACCACTTCTGTCGGCATGCAAAATCAATGTCTAGAAAAAAGAGCCAATAAGATAGTGGAACAAATGTGACACACCTAAAACAATAACTGAGCAAGTGTAGGCCAAGACCGTGAAGTCTGGAGATCATTTAGAAAGGCCTTTGTCCAAAAAATTAACACTTAGCATATAACTTCGCTTCGATTAACTCAAAACATTATAACATCAGGTCAAGTTCACTCAACAGAATTGCAGAAAATACCTAGTATTTATATATTTTGTACACAAAACAGGACATTTCCAGTACATTCTTATGGCATTACATTCTAACGTTCCTACTATAACGCCCAGACCATACTAAGGTCAACGTCAAGGGAAATGTCAATGCCTATCTCCGCATTAAATATTGCGTTAATTTTATTAACGCTATTATGTGAGTGGCTAGGCTATACTTGAACGGTCAACGTGAATGCACTTGAATTATCGGCTAACGTCAAATGTGAATGCCGTTCTTCAATGTCATGGCCACACTCATGTCAAACGTCAATCATCGCGCTATTGAACGGTATTTCCCGTTAGTGTGGCCCCAGCATAAGAATGTAACAGTAAAGTTTAAAGCCAGAAAACATCCCTAAATATGAATACATAACATGAACAATTTGTAAGCATTCCCTTCGTACGAAAGGTAAACCAAATTTACAAAATATTCTTATAATAATTTAACAACGTCATGAAATATAATAATACTAGCTGCGTCCCGTGGTTTCACCCTTTTTCCGAGATGAAAATGTGTCAATCCAGGGTATTAACTATCTCCATTCCAAATTTCACTCAAATCCGTTCTGTAGTTTTTGCGTGAAAGAGTAACAAACATCCAGACATCAGTACTCACAAACTTTCACGTTTATAATATTAGTAAGATAGTCCTGAAACATTGTTGGTGGAGCATTTTCTAGTGCTCGCCTGGCTAATGCCCGAAATTAATAATCGAGCCGATCTGTTATCCGCGGTTTTGGATCGATATGTCATGCCATAATACGTCATTTTAGTACTAGGGCTTGACAGATTACTACTATAATTACATTTTATGATATGACATATCGATTCAAAACCGCGGATAACGGATCAGGATCGATTAATAATTTTGGGCTTAAGTAACACTTTTACCAAATAAATAGCTATAATCTCACATAAGAGCCAGTACTTACACGTAGCGTAGCGCAACCTGCAACCACATCATCAAGTAACTTTATAAGACGTAAAATTAAATGTAATGTGGATTGATGAGAATGTACATTGGTGCAATGTAAAACTGTGTGTGACCTTCAGTATCGCGAATACATATTAATTTATCAACATAATAGCTGTCTAATTAAATTGTTTTACAACCTCGTGTCTTCGAGGTGAGACACGCGGTACTTTCGCGTTTCATTCTTACTTTACATTGTTGAAACAGTTGATTAAACATTTTCTCTTGTGACGCCAATTTTGAGACTTGTTATTTGTTGATTTGTTGTCCTTTGATGTGTTTGTGGTGTAGCTTAGTTAGTGGCATTTTCAATTGAACCCGTTTTTGCTTCGGAAGGCACGTCAAACTGTCAGTCCCAGCTACAACACTGGTTAGCCTTTCGAAAGCCTTTGAACGATCTTTTACTCAGATGTTAGACATTATGAAATGTTCAATGATGTTATACGAGTATATGATATACTAGCTGTTGCCTGCGCTTTCACCCGCGTAGGCTACAGTTTATCGCGATAAAAAGTAGCTTACGTCCTTTCTCAGGCTCTAGACTATCTCTGTACCAAATTTCATTAAAATCGGTTCAGTAGTTGAGGCTTGAAAGCAAGACAAAAAGACAGACAGGCCGAGTTACTTTCGCATATAAAATGTTATAGTAGGGATGTAGGGATTAACATCATTGTGTTTTGTGGTGAAATGCTACCCTGTGAGATGTGATATAAAAACATTTTACTTAACGACTATTTGGATCCATACTAATGATAATAAGAACTATTAACCAAAAAGGACAAGTTAAGAAACTACGTTTTTATTGTATTTGAATTATTATTATAAAAAAAGGATTTTTACAGAATAGCGTTTGACTCCAAGTCACCTGATATTGCGAGATTATGTGGACAAAAGAGTCTCAAATCAAGCTATCGTCGAATAATTTCAAATTTAAATCAATTATTTTAGATTACTCATATTACCACTTTTTAACATAAAAAATTAACAATATTTATGTACATAATGTCAACTTAATTACTACTATTTATTATTAACACACAGAGAGGTTTAGATATTCTCTAAGCATATATTTTGGTTCGGATCCGGAATGCTTAAACAAGGATTATTAGAATTTTTATAAATATGCAAAGTTGACTCGTTTCGGTTATTAGAAATAGGATAAATATATGCATGCAAATTCTTTAAATGAGTTTTGTTTGTATATGTGGGATATGACTTACTAGCGACAGCTACATAAGATATCACCAACGAAGCACTTAGCATTTTGTATTGATGCCACGCCGGTGCTAATTACATCACCGTGACTAAAGAAAATAATAACAAAGAAAAATTTTCACAGGAAAATCTATATTTTTAGATAGGTTACATTTGTAAAAATTACTAAGCACGGTTGTCCCGATTATTCTCGGCGATTATTTACTGCCGTTCACCATCATCATCATCAGCCTGTATCGCAGATAAAGCTCTTTTATTACTACTCTAGAGATGAATTTTGTGAGTTTCAAAGAAAAAGGTTACCTCTTATTGAAAATGAATTTACCTACTCCTATAAAGCTATCCCTAATTCTACTCGTATGAAAGGCTATATTTTTTTGTAACAAAATCCTGTGAAAAAACTCCACGCAAGCGAAACCACAGGGCACAGCTAGTGGTGAATAATGTCTGAAGAAAGGAGCGACGCAATAGAATTCAGCTTAAAGCAGTCTTATCTTACATACAATATATACTTATTATGTACATAACTACTTAGGTACCTATAGACAGGTAATATGTACCGGGTTATTTACATACACATAAATGAAGAGCAATATAAACCTGATTGGTTAATTGAATTGACGTCAACAAAGGAAAAATCCGAGTAAACAGATTCAGAAGGACCCTTCAGTCACTTCATTTTGAATTCTAGACGCGTGTTGCTTAACGAAATAACGATAAACAAGTCTAACACACTCCTTGTGGAAGTGAGGCCGACAGCTTTCTGCTAATCTTTGATTAAACATACCTACATTGTATCTTGTAATATAGGTCGTTCAGCCACCGCCGCTCATAAACTCCTAACTACGAACACATATTTTAATACAAACAACTCTTTAAACTTTGTGCGTTAATAGACCTAATAATAGGTGTTAAATTAAAACGACATAGGACCGTATCTTTATTGTAGTATTTAAATTATGTCCTGTAAGCCTAAGATGGCCTAAGTGACGAGGCAGTTTTATCATCATGGTGTTGAGCCGTGCCAGCATTGCCGTTAAAGCCAGAAAGGTATAAGCAAGTAGGTACCTTTATGTTATGTAGTATGAGTCCTGTAGGTACGGTCAACGACAAAAGTCGCTAAACAATCACAAATTGTCTGATTACTTTCATCATCTTAAACACCAACCTTTGACCGCATCATCACTTATTATCAGATGTGCAGTGTTGTGGTCAAACGCTTTCTTGTAAGTTGCAAAATAAAAAACCAAAATTACTGATCTAAAACACATTTGGAAAATAGAGTATGCCCAGCTACTTCTGTCGCTGACTGTACGATACCTATCGGAAATTAATAAATTTTGGGCACTCGAAAACTTATTATCCTACCTACAATTACAATTATATACCAGAACTTGTATACTGTAACAACAAAAATACCACAGTAAAGTAAAAGAGGAAATATTGTCATTTTTATAACAACTAAACTTGGTACTTTAGTTCTTATAAAAATGATAGTATTTCCTCGACCCGCCTTGTGACACCCGAAGATTATCTCCTACATTTGTAGGAGATTCACGATTTTATTAGTTTTTTTGATATATATTTATGGATACAAAAAAAACTTTTCCTCTATACGACATTACTAGCTGTGCCCGGTGCAGTTTGCAGCAGCGGTGTGCAGTTCCTGCGTGAAAATTATGACGGAGACCGCCCATTTTTCAGGAATAAACAGTAGTCTATGTCAGTCCTCTGTCCATAAACTGTCTCTAACGTCAATTCGTTGCTCTGTTTCTATGTGGACGTTGGACAAACCCAAAAGTACTTACACTAACATAGTGTGAGAATAGCGTAGATATTGTATTCCTCTCCATAGCCTCCCAGGGACATTCGTAATAGTGTTGCCGAACCATCGAGAGTGAAACTATCGACAGTTTTCATCTAAATAAAAATATATATAGTTTAAAAAAACTAAAAAAAAATCACTTTAAAAACGCACTGAAAATTATAAAATAGTAAAATGGACTTGTATTAGTTACGATGTAATGGTTAATTCAAAAAGTGTGGAGCGCTTTTTGGTTGTGTGTATTTTTATAATTATACCCAGTAAAAGAAGCGCTCCACATACTATCGATAGTAAAGCTGCTCGTGAAGTATATACTATCCATAGTTTCGTATATATAGTACTTATATTTATTGTTCCTCGTAAATAAAAAACTATCGATAGTCACGGTACTATCGATAGTATCGTTTTAAGCTATCGATAGTATCGATAGGCTTAGCGATAGTGTTCCAATTGATCGACAACGCTTATTCGTAAGCCCAAACATTTCCCTAGAAACAGTTTGGAAAATGGTATTACTTGAGTCAACTGAACAACAAGGCCCACTCTTTGACGTAGCCCGCAATCATGACGGCCTCAATCGGTGGCCATAACAAGTGCTAGCTGTTAGATAAGGCCTTTGATTCTCATTATCAGCTCCTCTTATGATTCACAACACTCGACATGTTTTCGAAACGCTTCTCTATGAAGGATTACGCTTTCATTTATCTTGGCTGAGCCTCTTGGTTTCACCCGCCGCTCGTAAAATTTTCCTGAATTTTCTAAATTTTCGAGCAACTTTTTATCTAAAAAGGAATTGCCAAATCGGTTTAGATCTAGCAAATGTATATTTATATAGACTAGCTGTGCTCCATGGTTTCACCCGCGAGTACCTAAAACAGTTTACCGCAATAAAAAGTATATTATCTTCTTCCACAGGGTTTATACCAAAATTCCATCGAGAGCACTTTTAGCTTTTTCCGAATTAGTCTATTTTACGGGTAACTTTTCCAATTTATTTTACCCTATAAACCTTATTTAATACATTTCAAATGTATAAAAAAAGAAAAAACGGCCCAGACGTTCTTAAGTGATGCGCTTATCAGAACAAGCATTTCATATTTATTTATTTATAAGATAGATAAATGGAAATTGCTTAAGCTTGTCTTCTTCTTGCGCAGATAACGATTATCTTGTGAGTAAACTACATTTCTTTGATTCGCAGGTAACATAGTAACAACGGCGGTTGTGGGTTTGTGCAATGATTCCACGATGGCGGAAAATAATATCGAAACGTAAGTATTAATAAAAGCTATCTTCATAGGTACTGAATATAATAAATATAAATCATCACGATCATCGGTCTACTACATTCCCAGTGCTGGGACTGGGACATAATATCCTTCTCCTAAGCCCGGGCCACACTAAGGTCAACGTCAAGGGAAATGTCAATGCCTACCATCGCGATAAATATTGCGTTAATTATTAACGCTTATAGGTGAGTGGCTACACTTGAACGGTCAACGTGAATGCACCTGAATTATCGACTAACGTCAAACGCCAATGTGAATGCAGTTGTCCAATGTTGTGGCCACACTTATGTCAATCATCGCGCTGTTTTTCTTCACCGTTTAGATACGATGATCGTTATTAAACCATATTTTTGTGGTAGGGAGTTTCTTAATGCCCACCCGGCTAGCTATCCTATCACGCTCAAGTTAAGGATCTGCCGCCAAGCACTTATCGGTGTGTTCTGGCCAGGGCCGGATTAACCATTGGGCAGATTAGGCAACTGCCTAGGGGCCCCGCATCAGCTAGGGCCCCGTGCACGCATCCAGAAACTTATAACAAATGAAAATTTTATTTGATAATTGGTATCCCTTCAAAAAAACTCATAATTTGCTTTCGTTTGTTTGCACTATGAATATAGATGGAAAAATATATTTAAAAAGTATGAAAAGGGTAAAGGGGCCCCGAGAACTACATTGCCTAGGGGCCTTACGGGGTTGGTTAATCCAGCCCTGGTTCTGGCTGCAGTGACAGCCTCACTTGAGAACCAGTTCCCAATCCAGGTGCAGCGTAGCACTACCTTCGACCACATCGTCACATATAACATCAGTTGACTTGTGGTAAATCTTAACAAGTAAAATAAAAATAAAATGTTTTTCTAATCCAAAAAAACTGTTTTCTCTCAGTGTTCATAATTCCCCAGCGGTATGTGTTGGGCATTATGGGCCTGTTGGCCGTCTGCAATGCCTACACCATGCGGGTCTGCCTCAACCTTGCCGTCACTCAGATGGTCAACAACACCAAGAATTCAGACGATCATTTCGACCCGAACGCATGCCCTGAAGAAAGCGATTTCTTAACAAATGCAACTGTCAGTACAAAACCGGTAAGTTTTCATGCCGATTCATTACTTTTTGGATCATTATAGGTTTGAAAAGCAAATAATTTATGGAAACCATTACTTGAGCCTAAGTTTATTTCAAGCCAAACACATAAAACTTCATAGAAAATACGTGTAATTTTATTAAATATATTTTATTTTATTACATATACATATCTGGAGTTTTCAATTTAATTTTAATGTGTTTGGTGAATGGTCTAATTTGCTATAATAATATTGTAAAATGCAGTATAGGCAGTATAGTATTCTGACCCAAGCTAAATGTGTAACGTCGATAGTTTAATAAAAACAATGGCGGGAAAGAAGCTCCTGTCCCCTTATTATGTGTAAATCATTATTTTTATATTTACAATAAATATTAATGTTTAATTTTCTCGAATTGACTGAATTGCAAAGTAGAGTGTAATAACTAGTTCATAAAACCCATTATACCTTCGACTTACCTTCGGCTCAGGCGGATAAATGTCTTGGCTTTAATGGCTTGTTTTATGCTCTCGATTATCTACTATTTAATAAGCAAGCACATACAAATCACCAGCTTACGTAACAGTAATCAAATCGTTTCCTTTCAGTACGCAATGTTCGATTGGTCGGAATCACAGCAAGGACTTATTCTGAGTGGATTCTACTATGGATACGCGATTACTCATGTTCCGGGAGGTTACCTTGCGGAGAGGTATGGAGGGAAGTGGACCCTGGGAATCGGTCTTTTGAGCACAGCCATCTTCACGCTTATGACCCCGGTTGTTGTGAAAGCGGGGGGAGCTACTTGGTTGTTCATACTTCGAGTATTGCAAGGAATGGGTGAGGTAATGTATTTCTTTGATTTATTGTAACTTTTCTTTCTTCTTTCGCTATACTTACAGGGTAGCGTTCAACCACTACACACCTGATGTTATGCGATGATTCGATTGAATTGAGGTGCCACGCTACACCTGGATTGGCTACTTACTGCATGGCTTATTGCTAGCTGCATCCTGCACTTACACTTCATAGTTTTATTATTGTTCCGCGGGATGTTTTCTGGTATAAAAATTAGCTTGATAGATGTGTTTAACCAGGGTATAAACTGATGATTAGTTTTGTACAAAAAAACGAATCATTTTATTTATTATTTTATTGTCTGCGGAAAATTAACAACTAGATAGATAACAGACACTATTTTTTTATATAATTATAGTTATGGTTCTTTTAAAGTATAGGTACATATGTTTATTATTCTATACTTACATATTTGTATCATTTAGGTACCTATGTGTTCATGAATTAAGTTATTATAATTTTAAATGCAAAACTTACCCAAGGCACGCAACAGTCGCGTTAAATTTACATAATATGTACGTTGTTATGTTAGATTGTTACTAGGTCAAAAGCGCTTACAAAACAAATTGAGCTGAAATTAAGTTATCACAAATGATATCATAGTGATATCTAGACGTATTATTATCATGCCAACTTGCAATGTTCCTTTCACAAATGTAACTGTCAAGGTTCTACCTCAAATAATAAGTGCCTAAAGATAGTAAGGATAAATGTTATTAACTCGCTAACTTTTCCTTATGACTCGATCCGCGCAGCGGGCTACTCAGAGCTAAATGTAAGGTTGTTGTACATTTACTTATTTACAAACAGTTATCGTCTAGTTTAGATACACCTTTTACGAGGGGATGCAGCGTGTAAGTCCTAAAGAGTTGTAAAACTAGATAATCAAAAACAGTATGGTGCTATAACTTAGGCACAGCCACCCAAATAGGTCAAAACCTGAGTTTCAATGAGCTATATGATTGTGATAAGCGGTGAGTATAATATGAACTGTCAAAATGACGTCTAAAAAAGGTGGCAAGGTAGTACTTACTCACTCTTCTTAGACAATTCAAAAATGTGCACATTTTACGAAGTGCTTGTTGAAAGGAGTGCGCCTATCAATGGCGAAAAGTACATTCTGAGCATAACTCTCTATTTACAATACAAGGCCTTTTAAAGCATTTTTATTTGGTACTGTATAAAGATAACATAAAAGTAGCAAAGTTACGTATAAATATATCCCACCCGTTATAATTTTGTCGGTACCTATACTGAATAAAACATAGCACCATATTTTAGTGATGAGTGCGGTCTGTCTCTGGGATATACTTTATCTTTGTATACAGCCGTATTACAGGCCAGCTGTTCCCCACGGTTTCATCCACGTAGTATTTCCCATAGGATTATCATTATAATAAAACATAGTTTATGTTTATGACACACGGGGATAGTTTGGCTTTCTAGTATTAAAATAACTTTCATAATTGGATCAGTGCCTTCACAGATAAGCTAAAACATACAACAGACTTTACGTCTCTATATGAGCTTAGTACGATAAGTCGATACACCCTTCGCCGCTGGAATTCTTTATTGACTGCATTTGTTTTCGAGGAACTGTGCAATCTAAAAAGCATTTTTTAGTGAAACCAACCGTCAATTATGAGTGATTTCAAAGAACATTTCTATCGGTTAAAGAAGTTTTCATTAAAGCGACTTTGGCATCATGCAGTACGAGCTCAGTACTACATGCGGCCGTCTTTATTTTATGATCTTATTAACACAAATTGTTTTCAAAAATATGCAGTAAAAATTTTTGAGCAGACCTTTTAATTTGCCTAAAGGTTGTTCATAACCCTTGCAGTATAAGAACCTTTATTTCACAACTTATAATGGCAGTTCTGCGCGCAACACTAATAGGTACAGCGTTGTCAGTTATTATTTTCGTGATTATTAGTGCCCGATTATATGACCAATACGTTCTCAATTATTTAAGTCTTGGTTGCTAGTGAGTGAATTGGCATAATTTCAGTTCGAGACAACATCTTTGCAAATGAATTACGGCTTAGTTAGTTATTTTTTATCCTCATAGGTTCCGGTACGTTAAACATCAATCAAAATATTTCCATAGATACTGTTATTAGGAGTTAAAACAGATTCATCTTTGATCTATGGACACGAGGAAGTAAATTAAATTTGCTATCGCATATCTTGCGACCCTTGAGATTCTCATTTTTATTCATGACTAGCTGACCCGGCAGACTTCGTACTGCCTCAATCGAAAAATCAAAAATTCAATCAACTTTATTGAATAGCAATAAAGTTCAAATTGACTCTACATTTTATTTAGAAAACGTTTATCTGGGAAAAAGGAAAGCGCTGTTTTTAGGGTTTTTCTGGCGATTATTCTAAATTTTCCCTTTTAAACCTTCCCTGAACTTCCACAAATATTTCAAGACCAAAATTATCCAAATCGGTCCAGCCATTCTCGAGTTTTAGCGAGACTAACGAACAGCAATCGATTTTTATATATAAGATTTGTATAAATAAGTATCTTCCTGCAATCATATATAAAATTGACATCGCTTTCCTGCTTTATGGATGCATATAGGGATTAAAGAGACCCAGCGGTTATACCTACCCGTTGTTTTCCTGTCATTCTGCAAGAAAATTTTTCAAGATAAAAGTAGCTTATGCGTTAATAAGAGTATAAGCTGTCTCCATGCCAAATTTCACTTAGATTCGTTGAGAAGTTTCAGCATAGAGACGTAACAAACATCACTCACAACACCCTCTCTCTCTCTTTTGCATAAATAATATTAAATTAAGTATAGTATTATTATAGTGGTTCTAGTGTATTAATAGAAAAACTGGTCAGAAACAGTTGTTTATCAACAGCGTAAGAGTGTTTTTTTAATTTGCCGCCGATATCATAATCAATATTCACGTTTTTAACCGGAAAAAATCGGGCACGTGCCAACAGTTATGCACTGAACTTTGTAGATTATGACGACGCAAACTAGGTTTATTAGTTTTTTATTTTTACTAGTTACAGGGTAGCGTTTGACTACAAGTCACCTGATGTTAAGTGACGATGTGGTCGGAGACGCTACACCTGCATTCGGAACTGGCTCTCAAGTGGGGCTGTCGGAACACACCGGGCGGGGGGACAATTGACCTAGCCCCAAATTAAGCGCACCGATAGGTGCTTGGCGACAGATTTTTAACTTGAGGTTTAATTCGATTCACAAGTTTTCTTCATAACTTTTCAGGGTCCAACGATGCCAGCCCTCATGATAGTCCTAGCTCGTTGGGTGCCGCCACACGAACGTTCTCGACAAGGCGCTTTGGTCTTCGGCGGGGCTCAGATCGGAAACATCTTCGGGTCCTTCATGTCTGGCTTCCTAATGGCAGGGGATAAAGACTGGGCGAATGTGTTCTACTTCTTTGGGTGCTTTGGAATCCTATGGTTCTTGTTTTGGGTAAGTAATTTGTAACCAATAAAAAATTGAAAAAAAAAATCTTTAATAATTTCAATATTTGCTCCTACTGTTGCATCTAGTTACAGTAACTACAGTTTATATGGATAAAGATTATCATAGGATACATAATTATATCATAATTATGTCCTCTTTATGGGTTAAAACTAAATTTCATCAAGATCTGTTAATCAAAATTAAATGATTTATTATAAGAAGATACAAGATAAAACATTATTTAAAATTAAATTCATAATAAATCAAACACAGTACATACCTACACTAGAAATTTGGTAAGCCTCCAGAAGACGGTAAAGTGCCCAAAATGCTGTTAGCGTTGCCTCATTAAATGGCAATGCTAACTTTTTGACCAAAATATGAGCCAGCATTTTTGTCACCCGTCGCGTCAAATAGAAGCTTTACCAAGTCCCTAAATATTTCGTGACTGCCTGGACCCAAAGTTTCTACCCCAAACGGCTTAAACATGTACCCTCTATCGAGCGAGGCATATTTATGCCGTTTGAGGGTTTCATCTTTTGTCGCGGCGCCACCAGCCCGGATGCTGGCTTCTGGCAGATGGGACGGCATCGTCTTTATTGTGGGAGTGACATAGGGTACTTTTTTTTGGCGCAGTCGGGTTTGTTTAAATGTCTATCATACTTTATCAATTGAAATTGTATTTTTTCAGAGCCTCCTCTGCTACAGCACTCCGAACACACATCCATACATATCAGATGAAGAGTTGAAGTATTTGAATGAGAACGTAACGAGTGCAGACACGACAAGCGTCAGAGACCCTGTACCTTGGAAGGCCATCGTCAGGTCTGTTCCTGCGTGGGCTCTACTTTTTGCCGCTGTAAGTATTGTATCATTATTGTGCAAATCATGAGTGACTAATTTTGGACGTAGAAAATTTTATGTTTTTTACAAGAAAAGGCATTGGTTTCATAAACAAGGTTTGTATTGTATAAATACTTTTTGTGTGACTTGGTGATTTGTTAAAAAAAAATGAAAAAAGTACCTCGATAAGTGAAAACGGATTAAAGAAAATAATTTTCATAGAATTATAATTTTATGATAATTTTGTTATTAAATCAATTATGAAGAATTTGGTTTTGAAACGGGATATTTACAATAACTTCGTTTTTTTTTGAGTTCTCGATATTTCGTGTTGCAAGCGCCATTATCAAGATACTTAGATCATAATATCATTATCATCCTGATCATAGTTTAATTAGCATTTTAAAGAAGTATAAAACTAACTGAAATGGCGCAACGACCCAAAGTGAGTCTTGACCTCCTCACTTGGGTCTGTCCTGCGCCACCTCCTGCCAGTCCTCCACCTGGAGCTCGCGTAAATTCTTCGTGGCTTCGTCGTTAAAGAAGTATAATTTAAAATAATACTAATTCATGATGGTGTTTTGAGACACGTCTATCCCTTACCAGGTGTGGAGTTGGGGATTACACCGTGACGCATTTCTCACATAATTTTTATGTTTGTTTTCAGATTGGCCACGACTGGGGCTACTATACGATGGTGACAGACCTCCCCAAATACATGACAGACGTGCTCAAGTTTAACATAGCTACCACGGGCACTCTCACTGCGATCCCTTACTTAGCTATGTGGATCAGCTCCTTCATATTTGGATGGATTTGCGACGTCTGTGTGAAAAGGAATTGGCATTCGATCAAGACTGGGAGAATTATCCATACGACTATAGGTAACCTTGTCCATAAAATGTTTATAAAGTACAGTCAGTGACAAAAGTAGGTGATCATTCTCTATTTTATAAATGCGTATTAGATCAGTAATGTTTGTTGTCATCCTACAACTTACATTTGACCACGACATAAAACACCTGATGTTAAGCGATAATTCGGTCCTTCGACCTTCGGACAATTTGTTATTATTGCTCAGCGACTTTTGGCGTTGACCTTACCTACCAACTATTTTGAGACAGAGAACGGTTTTTGGAGACCATGTTGTTTGGGGCCTTTTCGGGTTTTGTTGATATTAACAAGTTTGTTGTTTCTTTTATGTGTTGTGTATGTGATTATGTCTATGAAAAAAAGATAACAGAGAAAGTAGATGTATATGAGTATTGTTCTCATGACAAACTGGTTCTAATACCTACTATCCCTACTAAAATTGTAAATGCGAAAGTAACTTTGTCTGTCTGTCTGTCGGTCTCGCTGTCACGTCTAAATTACTGAACCGATATAAATGAAATATTTGCACGGAGATAGTTTGAACCCTTAGCAAGGACATAGGATACTTTTCATCGCGATAAACTGTAGCCCACGCGGGTGAAACCGCGAAGAACAGTTAGTAGAACATAATTCATCAACATTGCTCATTGGGAACAAATAACTAGCGCTGGTCTTCTGTTAGAACCGGGTGATGACGTCACACACGAGAAACCACTGTAGCACACTTATTTATTAATAACAGCAATTTATGCAAAACTAAGATGTGTACTTTGCATTGTACAACTGTGCAAGCTGTCATTTAATCTATGTTAGTCCTACGATTCATAGAACATATTACGTTGGTCTTTCGAGCCGGGTAAGGGAAAATGCTCGTTTCTTTACCAGAACGACGAAGAAAAACATTCTGCCTGCATCTATCTCACATATCGAACAATACATCTCTTTTTACGCCTTACAGAGTAGCGTTATCCACAAGTTACCTTACTTTAAGAAGGTGGCGCCACGCTACGTCTGGAATGGAAAATGGCTCTCAAGTGAGGCTACCAAAACACACCAGATTCTTCCAGCGAGAACAAGGAAATGCCTTATTACCAAACAATGGTTTCATCACAATGTTTTCTATTACTGAAAACTCAAGTTTATTGTGAAATTCAAATCCTATCATCGCTTTAAATCTCAAACTGACTGACTGACCGACACTGTTAAGTACTATCTATTGGCAAATTATAGTACTTGTGTGTAAGTGTGCAATTTTGCATGTAAACGCTGAAGTTATTTGCATATTAATTATACTCGTGTATTATCCTTTTTTACAGCTGCCACGGGTCCAGCTATCTGCATTATACTAGCTTCATACTCTGGCTGCGATCGCTTGGCTGCAGTGGGATATTTCATAGCTTCTATGGCTCTCATGGGAGGATACTATAGCGGAATGAAGGTACATACATATTTGTTATACATAACTACACATTTATTTTTTGAGATGTTAATTTTTATACTTTCTATACATAATACTTATTTTTTATTTTTTAGACCTGGTGAACTTCGTATGTTCACTTGGCAATTACCATACAAAATTACTAATTGTTTTTTTTTTACTTCTTTTTACCCTCTTATTAAAGAAAAAGCAAAAAAAAAAATATGACATTGGTTAATCCGTTTTTAAGTTTTATCGAGACTAACGAACATCAATTAATATTTATATGTATAAGAAAAACAAGTAGCAGAAGAGAGTGAGAGTAAATTTTCGCAATTTGAATTACACCTAACGATTAACCTAGAATGGGAGATTAAACTTAATTCTGGGAAATTATATACCTAATTTACTATCCTAATACTTAAAGTTATAACAGGCGTACATTAATTACTAAAGTTTGTAATATTGATCTAACTTAATATGTTTAATTTTCAGGTGAACGCCTTAGACTTAGCACCTAACTACGCTGGTTCATTAACAGCCATGATCAATGGTACATCTACTATATCAGGCATCATTACACCATACCTCATAGGATTACTGACCCCAGATGTAAGTGATAAATCTAATAACTTAGCTATTTTGTCAAAGACAATAGCTCAAAGCTTTCGGTAAAGGAAAACGTCATGATAAAACCATTTCTTGGCGAGAGAAAAAGACTTTATTTGGGAAAACTGCACACAATAACAAGAGAAAGATATGCACAAAAAAACAGTAACATTGTACATCAGCCATTAATATTATGTGATGGTGCGAACACTGCTGCTGTGTATGTACAGTACCTCCCAAAAAAGACTTGGCAGCATATGCTTAGGCCGAATCCACAGCGCTGATTTTCAGCCAAGACCCTATTGAGTGACGTGCGAATTATACGGAAACAAAAAATAATATATATAGTGGTGGTATAGCATTTTTGTGTGCTCACCTGGCTAGCTACTACTCTTTCTAGCTAAGGATTTGTCGCCAAACACCTATTGGTGTATTCCGGCAGCCTCACTTGAAAGCCAGACCTCAATACACGTGTAGTCCACACAAATTTCGACCACATCGTCACTTAACATCAGGTGACTTGTGGTCTAACGCTACACAGTAAGAAGTTTAAAAAAATGAAACTGTAATAAAATTAGATGTAAATGTAACTCCTTGGGAAAACACAATCGTCTTTTCCCTTTGAGTCACTTGTTGCAACCATTTTTCCAGCAGTTTACCTAATATAACGAGTCATTACGAGTGTAATATACGAGTACTAGCTCGATGGGGAACAATCCTAACGATACATCCATACACTGTACAAGGTTGGGTGTAACTCATTGGGAATCCACTCGAAAACATAATTAACATTAACCCTCAACTACTCGCGTTGAAAAATGTTCGCTGCTGCTCGCGAGGGACCAATCTTACCCCATTTTTCAAATGTCAATAAAAAATAAATACTTGTAAATCTTTAACACATAAGGAATAACATAAACAAATAACTATGTGATTGCGATATTTATGTTTCTTTGAAAACACCATTTGGTTTATAATCTATTTTCATCACAACAATTTTGGAATGTCACACTTTGACGTTCATTGCATTTGTTACATACAAATCTCTGTGGTTTTATTCTTGGATCTTTGAAAAATGTGATATATGCCATGAATTTAATGCTAAAATAATAAATTATCTAACCACATACATAAAAAGATACATAAAAATTCTACCACGTTGTTACTTGCGTGGAATTAGATTAACCCCAAATACAATTTAAAAAAATAATTGCTAATACAATTTAGGAAGTTATTGAAAAAACCCAAAAGGTTGATTCAAAAACCACTGAAATATGAATGTTTAAATACCTTCTGCGGTCAATCTGACCCCACGAGATTAATTTAGGGTTAACAGCATTACTAAGGACTATAAGAAGTTAAAGCTTAGTTAGGGTACATAGTTAAATCACGAAACTTTACTAGGTCGGGTAAATACCTCCTTCAGAAACTGGGTTGTAGAAGTTGGTCGCAAGAATTCCGCAACTAACAGGCGATATTCACCACACAAAAGCTCCACTGTGTACCACATTTCATAAAAGCTCTCCTTACATATATAATTAAGCTTTACATCTTGCATGGTAGTGTTTGACCATAAAATATAGAATAAACGACTACAGATTTGAAATTGGCTTTTAAGTTGGACTGTTATTAAAATATTTTTTTTAAATTGTAGGATGTTGATTTTGAAAATAAAAAATCAATCAGTTCAGTTTATAGGATTTGCTCACAACATTCTAGATGATATAATGGCACTGTAGTAGTAAAAATTAAAATAACAAACTATTATGTATTATCCACTTTAATTTGAGTTAAAGCGGAAAATTGGGGTTAGTTGTAAATTATAAATCTACATGACTACACAGAATTTGAATTTGGGATGCGCATTCCTTTTGGGTAAGTAGGTACTAAATGATTGCTAAGAAGGACGCGTTAAAGTTGATTGGTTTTTTTTTATTTTCCAGCGGACAAAGTTGCGAAGCTGTTTTCATTGAATCAATGGATCGATGCTTAAATTTTAATCGAACGTTGTGTTCATCAAGTACTTTAGTTATTCCCCTTTGAATTTCAAAAAGCCTTTGTCCTACCGAACTTTGATCGTTAAAGTCGCCCCTAAAACGGGCTATTATTCGTGAAACGCTATCAAGTTGATATCAAAAACCTAAACTTTGCTATATTGCATCAAAGCTGAAAGCTTCTTTGTTATTTTGAGGAAAGTATTTTCGGCTACCCTAATTTTTTTTTCGTTGGTGGAGTTTTCAATTCAATCGTGTTTATATACTTACATTCTTTTTATCTATGTTCGAGCGAGTATATCTTCTTCATTTACGAACCGATTTTAAAGGTTATTTTTTTGTGTAAGCTCGAAAGTGGTCCTAATTTAATTTCATTGTCACACCTTGGCATTCAAGGATACGCCAGGGAACTCCTCAGAATATCAATTAGCATTCAATTATTATTATCCACATTTCATTTAACACATTCCATTTCTGAACAGATTTGGATGGAAAGCATACTGACTCAAAAATAATAATGAACACATTTAAGAGAATGACTTAATATAAAAACTGAAAAGTAATCAGTAGTTATTTTCACATTGCGGTTTTTGATGTCAAATTTTTATCAAAATGTTGTTGAAACAGCATTTCATATAGTGCACACACTACACGGCACTGATGTTCAAAAATAAGCTAACTAGGAAAATTACTAATCGACTTTCATAAATATCACCTATGTACAGAAGTACCTACCACAATGTCACATGCAAGTGCGAGCATTTCAAACACAACTAAATATAACTAAATCGGTCGCTTGCATCATGCAGGCCACAAGTTGCAAATGCTGCTCGATATAAACATTAATTATAATAAGTAATTAAAAGTGTTTAACCCCGTCACCGAAAGCATTAAACTGTCAGACACATTAACGTGCAAAGCGATGGACACCGGGTCTAATGCAAACGTGACAAAAAATGTGGCTGAGTGCGGAGTTAACCTCTATGCGAGGTTTCCTGTCTAAGATTACAAATAAACTATGAAAAACATTTTAATCTATATGTCATTAACATACAGCATTATTTTGCAAGAACAATTTTTTTTATATCGTGAAGGTTTGACCACAAGTCACCCGATGATAAGTGACGATTATTATCAGCTTGTGCAGTTTTGACAGACCGTGTCACACACGCGGCCATATTATAGACACTGGCGTGTGATTAGCCCTCTTCTTGCGTTTTAGACCTCTTTTGGTTGGACGCTTTAGACCGAAAGACCTGACGTCCATCTCTTGGTACGTCAATTGCCAGGCTTTATTAAAGTTCTCACACTCGAATTATTAGCAAGGACGATAAAGACCGGACGTTGTTATTTCCTTGACCATCAATTGACTTCTTAATAACTATGCGAACACATGATAGTCTTAAATTATAAGTACTTGTTTCATGAATTAGAGGACCTCTATGTTAATGAATAGGTCGATGTCAATCAGCCCATGCATAGTAAATTAAGTATGTTGGTTCTTCTTGCGCAATTGGTTTCATAACCGCTGGTCTTAGAGGCGTGAAATTTTCAGGGTAGGTTCGTTTGATAATTTAGGTATAATAAATGCTTAGTAACTTGAGAGTAGGTGTGTACGAATTAATTAAATTTCCCTCTTTTTAGTCAACACTAGCCCAATGGCGAATAGCCTTTTGGGTCTGCTTTGCTGTTCTGGTTGGCACCAACGTCATCTACTGCATCTGGGCAGACGGCAAGCAGCAATGGTGGGATGACGTCAGACAATATGGCTACCCCGAAGAGTGGAAACATGGTCCTTTGAGCCTGTCCGACTCTGATACAGAGATGAACAAGAAAGCGGAAGCTAAGGAATCAGCAAAATGAGATGGCTAGTGAGCTTAGCTTTTAGCGAAAGAGATTTATTCTATACAAAATACAACGATCATACGATCTTAAGATGTATTGAGTCAAAAGAACTTGGTTGTGTCTAATGTTTGTTAGATTTTAAGAATTTAACCATCGCAATTTTTGTTGAGCTTAGTTACCAGTAAAATATATTATAACTAATTTCTTTATTACTTTTATTGTAGTTAAATAGCCGTTGAGTACCTACTAATTTATTAATCTTTGATTTTATAACCATCCAGTTTATAAAATTATACCAAAATAAATTTGATTCAGGCTCTATAATTTTGATGTAATATCGTATATGTTTTGGTTACAAAACTATTAAATTAATATTTTAACACTAATTTATTATTTTTTGTAAATATTTGCTATTTATTTTAAATGAAGTTTAAATGAATTAGTACAGAGTGATGTGGTTCATTATACTCGTAAAACAATATTCGTGAAGTTGAAAATAGTAAACAGAAAAAAATATTGCTAATAGATCTAAAATGTTAGTAATACTATTGTAAAATTTGTCATTTTATCAAACAAACTATCTATATAATTTACATTATTATTAAAAAGATACACTACATAATTTTTATAAATTACAATTTTTATGTTTTTAGGCCATACATTACAGACGTATTTACACTGGGCTATGTGTCAGTAGAAGAATAGAAGATCCGAAAATTAACTTCCCTTTCTCAAACTATTGTTAGAGCCTATAAAATATAAAGTATTTCAAAACTTTAGGAATAATAATCATACATATGTAGCTAAAATTACTATTTTGAATTTCTTTAGTTGTTTTAGGGTTTGATATCAAATATCTTGAGCCTGAAACTTCATGCTGTAGGTATTTTATTATTTAGGAAATAATTTGTATAATGTAAGGGCTATACAATTGTATGATAAGTAAGAATCCTAATTATTGTGATGTTTATTTTTAAATTATTTACTAAGATAAAACAACATCCTTTGAAATAACTAATTGAATAGTTAATCACTTCAATTGGCTGTTACAACAATAATAATTATATCAGAAAAATTAAAACTTATAAAAAATAAATATATTTACTAAAATGTATTATAAAAGTAAATATAACTACTTAGAATGTTAAAATTGTTTCTTTCCGCTACTACCCCTATATTCATTTAACGATACGATACGTAAAATTGCGAGTCTATCCCACTTATATATATTTATATAGGTTACTATCCTAATATACATATATCCTTATGGAAGCTATACATACGGAAAGAAAATGGCAGATGGCAGAGATAATTTATTTAAATGAGTCTGTCCTTAGATAACAAGATTAAAATGTAAGACCTGTTAATAGTATGTATAGACGTTTGAGTAGCTATATAGCATCAGTAGCATGTTATCGCTAAGAGACTCGCATGTGCTGAATAATGATCAATCAAATTAGCCTTGCTGATGTTGTATTATGCAAATTCTATATTGTTTCCGGATGCGTGTCAATGAAATCACAATTTGATTTGCACATACACATTGCTAGTCATCATACCAAACAAATTTGGCAGTGCATTCGTACGAGAACTGAAAATTTTATTTCATATTAGCTGTTTACTGCGGTTTCACCCACGTGAACCTAAATGTATCGCATTAAAAAGAAATGGAAGTCCTTTTCTAGAGTCAAAACTATCTCTATACCAAATTTCATTGAGATTGGTTGAGCGGTTTCGGCGTGAAAAGATAACAAACAGACAGCGGAGCATAGAGAGTTACTTTCACATTTATAATATTGGTATGGAGTTGTTCCTCATGGTTTCACCCATGTGAACTACAATTTATCGCAACAAAAAGTACCCAAAGTTCTTCTCTATAGTTCACACTACCAAATTTAATCAAGATCTGTTTAGCGGTTTACGCCCAAAATAATAATCGATCCCGATCCGTTATCCGCGGTTAGGTGGTAACATGTCAAGCCCTAGTACTAAAATGACATATTATGACATGACATATCGATCCAAAACCGCGGATAACGGATCGGATCGATTATTATTTCCGGGCATTAGGCGTTAAAAGGTAACAGACAAAGGGGCAGAGAGCGGCAGCGTTTGACCACAAATCACCTCATGCCTAATTAATGTGAAATATCGCGAAGCTGTGGTCAAGTGAGGCTTCCTAAATACACCAATGTAGGTGCTTGGTGGCGTAAACTACTGATAAGAACCTAAAATGCAGTTTTATTTAAAATACTTGAATACATAAATGATCACATAGAAATAAATCTACAGGAAATCAATTAATCAAAACTGCTATTGCTTTTAAGTCAAACTATTGACCCAGTCAACTGATAACTTTAGATACTCAGAATGATAACGAAACCTTAGGTTAGCTTCGATAATAAAAAAAACGTCATATTATAATGGGTGTTCTTTTATTAAGCCGGGCGTAAGTATATCTAAAACATATCTTCTTACTTACTCGTACAATAATGTGTTGTGAAATCTATAGAAGAAGTTACCTTACTGATCTAAAAACTGTTTTCGAATTGGTAAAAAATATGTCTAAAAGAAAACATGCCTGAAATTCGTACCTACTCGTGAAATTGTACGAGTTACCGTTGGGTCACCAAAACTCAGGGACAGTGGGTATATACTCGTAAATTAATGAAGCTCACACATAGGTATTACATAGTTTCAGAGCTACCTACCTACCCTTGTAAGGAATCAGCCTCTAATTCCTGTATCAGAGGCATCAAAAGCTACGTTGCGTGTTTGAACAAATATTTTCCCTTTTTTCCATTGTTTACTTACATCAAAAATTCGAGGCGTAAGCATTATTTGCGCAATATCTTGAAAAATTATACTAGGCTAATTTACCACAGAGCATTTCAATAGTTGTTTTGATTTGGGTAAGTAAAACAAGCATACAGGTTAGTTTTTAGTGGCCATAAAAAATATGATTATAAAAAACTTGCTGTATGCTTACTGTATGTATTTTAAGCACGGTATGTCGATTTGAAGGTCACTGTGTATTAAGTAGTTTTGCAAAAAAATAATCCGCGGTTCACAAACCATAAATTTAAGTAGATGCTGCTTATACAATTTTAAGAGTTTTGATTATTATAAGGTTTCCACGTAAAAAAAAACTGTACAGAGTATCTATTATCTAGGGAGAACTCAATTAGAAGAAACATTAAGTAGTTCGTGCTCTCTCTTCTAATTTTTGACTGCACATTAAACACCTACAAATAAATCAAAGAAATTTTTTCATTGAACGAGAGCACAGAACACTATTACTCCTACCGGAGAACGAGAGACACTGCTTTACTATTTCGGAGGGTAGTTGTGAAATGTCTTTGATAAGTGTGACGAACTTCAGGCATATTGTAGCGTGTTCTAAGATATTCTACTATTGTAACTAGAATTAAAAAACAAGTAGCAGGGTCTCACAGTATAAGTAAAGTAAAAAAAATGCCCTTGTCCGGTTTTTTTTAAACTTATTATTTATGTCGCGTCGTGGTGTCTATGTAGGTACTTTTTGAAATGCAAACAAAGTGCTGTTTCTTTCGTTCCGGCATAGTACTCAGCATATCTTATAGTATAATTACTACTTGTGCTCTACGGTTTCACCTGCGTCTTCTCTTTTCCGGGATAAAAAGTAATAGGTATTCTATGTCCTTATCCAGGGTTCGAACTATCTCTACACCAAATTTCATCAAGATCAATTTATCGGTTTTGTCTTGAAAAGGTAATTAAACGAACAAACACGATTCGCAGTTACAATATTACTAGTTGCGCCCCGTGGTTTCACCCGCATCTTCCCTTAATCCAGCAGGAACCTTTTTTCGGGATAAGACATAGATATAACTTATCAGACGACGCGGTAGCCGAGTTGGTAGTGTCCCTGCCTGCGAAGCTAGCGGTCCCGGGTTCGAATCCCGGTAAGGGCAAATATATGTGTGATGAGTACGAATGTTTGTACCTGAGTCTTGGATATTTATATCTATATAAGTATTTATTTCTCTATATAAGTATTTATATCGTTGTCTAGTAGTACCTACTCATAACACAAGTTTCGAGGTTAATTTGGGGCTAGGTCAATTTGTGTGTTGTCCCCGATATTTTATATTTTATCTCCATTCCAAATTTCATGAAAACAAACATTCACACACACACTTTCGAATCCTACTAATATTATACAAGAAAAATCTAATCAATCAATCTACTGTGTGAGCGTTATTAATATCATCGTTTGTATATCTAGAAATATGACACGGTATTTTATCACAGTGCTGAATACCACGCTTTGATGCTCTGGTGACAATTACAGTGCAGTGACTTAGACTTTCTAGATCTATAATATAATTATCGCAATATAGTTAACTATCTGCTTAACTAAAGCGTTATCTATCTATCTATCTATCTATCTATCTATCTATCTGACTATTCAATGTATATCTTCAACTGGTCAGTGAGGCTTTATAAAACTGGTTTGTTATCTATCTAATAAACAACTCGCGTTGAAATCGCTTCAACATAGATATTTCCATTTGTTTAAAGTCTTTTGCATGTTAATTGGTTCGTGAAATAAGTAACGTAGGTGTAGGTACAACAAAGTCCGCCTCGTATTTTGGCTATAAAATTAATTAAAATCTTAAATAATAAATTGTTTAAAAAAAAGTTATTTTTAAAATTTTAATTTTAGCCTTATCACACCTGATGTTAAGTAATGATGGCTTTGTGATAATGACGTCGAATTGAACACCCTGTATATTCATAAATTTTTAAGAGCAAAAAAGTTGCAAACAGTAAAAAAATTCTAACTAAAATTAAACTAAATTTTTTTTGAGTAGTTGAATTTGGAACTAGAAATAAACATTAATATCTGTTAAAGTAGTTACAAAATCCTCTATCAGTTAGCAACAAATAATGTAGAAACATTATCTGATTTACTTCTTAACGCCCACATGACCTTGTTTTATCAGATATTATTACAACAAATACGTACATTACTACGTCTATGATAGAAGTTTGTTAACGTGTAACAACGTGCTTTGTAAAATTGTCTTTTTTACAGCGTAGTTTTGGACCACAAGTGACTTGCTGTGGTCAATGGTGGCACCATGCTACGGTTGATCAGGAAACTGGCAAGTGACGCTGCCGGAACACGTCAATGGATACTACAACTTGAGCGTACCTAGTAAATAGCCAGGCATGCACCAGAAAATGCGCTACCACCAAGCTATGCATGGTTTCATCATGAAGTTTTACTTTACAGAAAGCTCAAGCACATTGTATGCATATGCATAAGGTCGCAAACTGACGTCACTTTAAGCCATCCTCGCTTAAAATGAACCATTAAGAACGTATTTTGAGTAAGTTAGGGTCACACATTATTAAGGAAGGTAGATATATATAGGTAACGCCTAATTGTTTAACTGCAACTAGCAAATAACACAAGATAAAAGGAAAATTCTTAGAGCT
The DNA here is from genome assembly GCA_931315375.2 of Opisthograptis luteolata. Lineage (NCBI taxonomy): Eukaryota > Metazoa > Arthropoda > Insecta > Lepidoptera > Geometridae > Opisthograptis > Opisthograptis luteolata. Next base: position 8,231,056 of record OV928044.1, on the reverse strand, counting down.
AATGGGCACAAATTAGATGTAGTTAGTACTACGTCCACGGGTAGTCTTATCGCTTAAAATATTAATAAACCGCTTAATCTAACATAATATAATAAATGTATGTATAATTAGAATACTACACATACAAATATATATTACATACCTTCATAAGAAATGTAGTTAAAAATATAACTGTTAAAAGCATATAATATAATCTATGAAAATAATATCAATATAAAATATAAAAAAAATTGTAACATAATATTGTTTACAACAAATATTATATATATTTGTTGTATACATTTATATAAAAATACATATAATATGTTTATACATATTATTTACATATTGTAATATATAAATTTTGTACAATATGCTGGTACAAACATACCTGATTACAATGTCGTAAAGCCTGAATAGCAATCAAATCTCGAGGCTAGAATTAGCGAGCCTAAGTATCTACTTGGTACCCGGTACCCGTAGGCGTATCGAATACGCGTATCAACGTTTCGCTGACCCCACAACAGGTATCGCCGGACCGCATGTTGGATAAATGATTATGCGACCCAAGGCCGACAACCTCATACATGCTAGGGTTGCCAGCAATGCCAGCTCTCCTCGTTTCTGAACCGCTGACTTTTGTTGCCTAGCTGATGAGTCCGAGAACTGAGAACTAAGATAAAAAATGTCTTTTTAGTTGCAATAACTGTGCTTATTAACCTCCAAAAATAGCATACGCATACCCCTAAATTTTAAGGCTCTACGTCCAGGGCGTTAGGCTGTGCCAATTGATGCAAATTGCCTATGTACAGTAATAAACGCCTTCTGACTGATAATGATGATCGATAATTTACTATAACATTAAAAGTAAACTGTGATGTAAAGAGATAACTCAAATTTTCATGATAATTGCGTCTTTTATTTGTTTACCTTATTTCTGTTTATTGTGAATTACTGAACGTGTAAAGTTTACAAAAGTCATAAGTGGTAGCCCTACAAGAGTTGCGACTCTGCGGAACGAAGGCGCGCGTTTGACAATATTCGCTACATACCGGTAAACGCGTACGCACGTTAATCTGTATAATACACGTTAATATATCTACCAGATACATTGATAACTTAACCAGTCATATGTATAAACACAATCGCAAATAATTCTCATTACGCGCGCGGTTGCTGCGCGAAGCTCCGCGTGTTTTGAAGTGTTTTGTTTATGTTAAGTTTTATTTGAGTTCAGTGTAAATAGTGTCCCTTAATTTAAATAAGAAGGTAAATTTCACTTAAATTTAACAAATGTACTTTATAAAATAATATTTAAATATAAAAATCGTTATATATAATAACAATTATTATTATTAATATAAAAAAAAGATCTCTCTTAATGGTTTGATCAGAGGTTTGATATAGAAGTCAGTACTCATTGATACGACATTTATTGTCTGGAGGGGTTCCTCATTTTGACGGTAGCTTGAGCTCTGCCTCGCTGCCGGTGGCACACTAACTTTATTATTAAAAAGAAAAAATGTAAATGTATAAAATAAATAAATAAATAATAATTATAGTTAGTTAGTCTTAGTTTATTACTCCTAATATATTTATGTACTTATTTTAGAATACATTTTTATTTAAGCAAATTTATGTATTTATTCTTCTATCAAGACACATTAGAATAGTAATATGCTGCTTGTGGTTTGAATTAAAGGTCTAGGTCAGTGTTTCCTAACTTCGAAACAAAAGTATGTAGGTATATTTGGAAAACATTCACTAGACACGTGTAATGCAATGATCAGCATTTATTATTTATTTTAAATTGATATAATTATGTACCTTTTTCAGTAATAATATACCTACTACTATTACTAGTTAGAGACTGAAAAGCACAATAAATTATAACTTATTAATACACACTACAATAATAATACAATATTTCAACACATAAATAAAATAAGAAGTATACAAATAATTTTAGTATAATTATAAAAAAAATACTTATTTAAATTTTTCAAATAACAATCATCAAAGATAATTACGAATATATTCACTACGTTTTATTACCACAAGCATGTAGTACATAAAACTAAATAGACATATTTATGTAAAATGTTGACAAGTCTCTACAGTTACCGATTTAACTATTCAAATATATCTACAATAAAGCATGCCCACTATGTACCGGATAAGGAATGCGATTTAGTCATCGCATATTTTTGGACACATTTTGTGAATACAATTTGAATAATCAGCAATAATGGCTCAAACTATAGGTATATATTACAGTGTTATAAATTATAAACTAGTCGCTAAGAGACGTAATATATCATTCTAACAGCGAAATAGAACAGGCTAATAAATCTGCGAATCGTAAAAATGTATCTAAATCAATTGCAAAATCCAAAAGTTTGACACCAATGTTGCCACCAAACTTTGATCTAGCATTAAACAAAGTATCTATCCACTATATTAATAAAAAAAAAAATCTTTATTTATTTGATTAGATAGTAAATAAAATAATATATCTTATAGCTTAGGCAGATTACAGTACTGTAGTTTACGACATGGTTAAAAAATAAATACAAGTAAATTTAGGCATGTAACATTTGGTAACATTTTTACGAGGCCTTTTCTTCTGTAGCCGATTAACAAACATTATATAAGTACTTTAATAAAATAAATAAAAATAAAGTAAGTACATAATATATATTGTCAAAATTTAGATCACTTCAAAAAATACGTCCGTTTGATATAAGCTACAAATATATTAAAACTCATATACTTGAAGTTCCAATCTCCAATAAAATCGCCAATCTTGTTTGATCAAACACATTTGCTCATTGTGATTTATCATCTTACATGCAAGAAGATCCAATATACAAAGAACACTGTTTTTATTTATAGAACAAGGACAAGTTGTGACGAATAATAGTAATTAAGACTGAAAGAATGGAGGAAAACGACGTACTGCAAGCGCAGGCGCATAAACTACTTGGACAGAAAACACAACAGGCCCAGAAGTACGATAATGGATTCACGAGAGCTCTTCGATCATGTAAGTATTACCAAGAACCTTGAAAATATAATTGTATGCATAGGATATTTCTAGATTATCTTAAAAAAAATTGTCGTGTTGTATTTTACGATAACCTCTCCATCAATCCTAAAGATAAATTCACGTCTGTCAGACAAAAATACTTTATTACATTTATTTTTTTTAGTAAAATAACGCTCCATAGTTTAACTAGGTACTTTGATTTGTAAATAGCACTATAATCAAGCTTTCAGATGTGAAATTTAAATTACTTTTATAGGCTATAAAAGTAGCCACTAGTATGGGCATCTCATTATAAGATGTGTGATCCACTTTTAGTAAAACTAGTCTGTTCCCTACATTTTTGTTTGCCATCTACGTTATCTATCAAGTATCTACTATCATTCATAGAGTAAATACAAGGTGGAAAATACTCAAATGTTATCAAAAGAAATTATTGCATAAAAGAAAACAACGTCACTTTCCCATGAAGGCAAAATACATACATACTTGGCCTTAGACGTCTATGACAGACGATTCAAACTTTGCCAGTGGGGTTTGAAGAAAACTTGTTGGTGGCTATACAGACCAATACGAGAACGGCAGACTCGTCCACACTTAGTGTGGATATGACTATCATTTGCTAGATTGGAATCGCTGACGAGTCGCCTCACTCTCTCCTCAGCAAGCTTGTCAAACCAGACTCTACCATGAAGCCTCTGACCCTTCTTAATCTGGCAAAATAATGCACACATATAATATCTATAGACTAAAGTGAATAACTCATTGGCCAGCGTGTTCCACCTTCGAGTTTCCGTCGCTACGCTTACCATTATTTGAGACGTGGACATACATAGATAGCCTTATCTTTACCTTAAAAAAATAATTAAATCACTTTTTGAGTTCTTCAGTTCTATAATTTCTGTTACCTTGACCTATTATTGAAGCTAAAAATAAAGACGTTTTACGTACGAATTAAAATAACGTTATGTATGCTCATATTATTAAATGTGAAAGGAATTAAGTCTGCACGGAGAAAAAACACATTCGGAAATACCGTTTTCCTTCTGAGTAAAAGGGAAGGAATTGTGATTCAGAAGGAAAACTAATACAAAATAAGGAAGGAAACGGTCTTGGAAGGTAAAGACTCAGAAGGAAAGTCAGAATTTTTTTCTCAGTGTCATTGTTAGTTTCTTTGTTGCCTTTTCGAGCCTTACCACCACTGAACCAGTCTTATGTCGCGTTACAATAACCGATCACGGTGTTCCCTACTGAAGATGGAAATTTGACATAAGCTCCATACACTGAGAAAAAGAATCTGAATTTCCTTCTGAGTCTTTACCTTCCAAGACCGTTTCCTTCTTTATTTTGTATTAGTTTTCCTTCTGAATCACAAGTCCTTCCCATTTGACTCAGAAGGAAAACGGTATTCCGGAAGATCTTTTTTCTCCGTGTAGAAGTAATGTCAAATTTATGTCAAACCGTGGATAGATCGGTTATTGAAAGCGGCCGTTAATAAAATTTGGTATGAAGATAGTTTGAAGCCTGCATGGGGATTACTTGGGATATGTTTTATTACTATTAACTAAGTACACACGAATGAAACTGTGGGCACAGCTGGTATATAATAAAGAAAACAATGTAGATAGTTTTATATGAACTGTTCTAAATGCAAGTAAACATAATATTTATAATAACTTTATAATTCGTAATTCTTGGCCTTATTTCATTGACATTGGCCTTAATTGAGATTTTATATAAAGATGAACATATATATGTATGTATTTAAATATATGTATTTGTAACGTGTATAAAAAAGAAATAAGCAGGTAAGAAATATGCGTGTAGGTATAACATAACCATACTCCATAATCCTACTAATATTATAAATGCGAAAGTTTGTGTTTGTGTGTGTGTGAATGTTTGTAACTACGTATCACGAAGAACATCGAAACGAAACCTTAGCTTATTTCTACAGCGCATTATTTAGAGCTCGTCTTTTAGCTTCCACCCTCAAGTTAAAATCTGTGTCTATCACCTAACAATGTTGTCGATTCGGTTTTGCTACTAAGTTTGACAGGTCTAATAGCATTGCTGTCTTTTCTAACCACTAAAGCAAAAAAGGACAGCATTACCTTTACATCTGTCAAACTCAGTTTAGTTTTAGAGAATGCAAAACCGAATCGACACCAATGTACATCTCTCTATCTTATAATTGGAACGCTGTTGGATTACTTGAATAAATAAATAAAAATAAAAAAACACCCATCAGCATGTTTTGGAAGTCTTACTAAAGAGACTTAGTTCCTTTTCCAGGCGTAGCGTAGCGACACTTTAGATCTCATCGTCACTTAGCAACAGATTGTGATCAGGCGTAACTAGTTTTAAGTTGACGTTTTAAAGTGATCACAATGTATCTTATTGAATAAAACAAATTTTGATTTTTGATCAAACAAAATCCTGAAAGATGTAAAGAATACCATAAACCATAATCACACGACGTAGTGAAGAGTTTTTGTGAAAAGCAGTCAAACTGTTCTTTCAAAATTAATTAGGTTCCATATCCAATTAAAATTATGATTACCGTTTAATTACGTACAATAACATGCCTATGGGCTTATTTATGATCGTATTCGAAGCAATTCCCAGAAGCAAGCCCAACCGTAAACTTTGATCCAATTCTGAGAATTACATATCAGAAACTATTCAAGTCTATTTACATATTATATTACATACTATAAACGAGTTACGTTAACTATGAAACCACATTTACTACTTTCAATCTAGGGTTAGGTCCTGTCTGCATGTCATACATTTGTGTAAATAATTTTAATGACGTCACAAATACGATTTTAAAAACTTTAGCAGATGTTTCTTCGCAACCACATATTATTATGTAGTTCGTTTGACGATAAGTTGCATTTGAATTGCTAGGATATGCAGTTATCATGCAGTAGGTATATAAGAATTTTGTCCATATACATAACTTTCAATTAGATATTACCTAGCTAAGCTCCATGAAACATGATCCAGCGAGACTCCCAAGCGGGTCGCTAGTGACTGGTACATACTTATATAATTATACGCAAACAGTTAGTTTGTGGTGTGGTTTGAAAGCGGTAGACTCAAGTCTAATTGAACTATGTCACAAGTAGTCACAGCTTCCCACATTAACTTTCCCATACACATTGTGATGTAGTACTATGTATGCCCTGTTTATAGAGAATATTTCACTGTGACGGTGAATGAACTTAGTTAACTATTTAACAAGCTATTATTTGCCTGGCATAGCTATGGCTCCATATTATTAAGTTTCCACTATGAGGCACAGGCCTTATCTCAGGGAGAGAAAAAGAGAGGGGAATATGCGCCATAATCCACACCTAAACTTGAACTTATCATCATTGACGACGCGGTGGCTGAGTTGGTAGTGACCCCGCCTACGAAGCTAGCGGTCCCGGGTTCGAATCCCGGTAAAGGCAAATATATGTGTGATGAGCATGAATATTTGTTCCTGAGTCTTGGATATTTCTATCTATATATTTCTCTATAATAGTATGTATATCGTTGTTTAGTACCCATAACACAAGTTTCGAGCTTAATTTGGGGCTAGGTCAATATGTGTGCAATAGTGCCCGATAATTATTTATTTATTTGTAATAAAAAACCGTATATTAGGATTTAAAAAAATTATGCTCAGTTTAGTAAAAAAAAAAAAAAAAAAAAAAAGTAAAAAGTTTCCCTTTCTTAAATAATTAATAACGATCCGACATACATTACGCAATAAATAAATACTACAACCGTATCACTATGTGAAAATATCAACTTGACTAAGATTTTAATTAAACAGTTACGTCAGTCTGCTAACAATTATAATAATGTGATGGATACTTTATGTAACAGAAACCCTCTTATCGTGTTAATTAAACAAAACATTTAACAATTAATGATAACTACATAATCACGACTATTTTTAGTAGACAAACGTGTTATTAAAATATTTTATAAGCCATAAACTAGGTAAGTATTAGAAAAATGGCAAATTATGGATCACGCTTTAGAACATCGATAGGTGCTCGGCGATAGATGTTTAACTTGATGGTTGTAGTCCAGGCGAGCACTAGAGAATGCCACCACGCTATGTTTTCCTTCACTGAAAGCTCATCAAACTCATTCGAGTTCACGACTTTCGGGTTGCATTCCGATTTCACTGCCACTGCGTTATCATCGCTTTAATGATAAAAGAAACTACTCGTAGCTGTGCCCCGAATTAACAGCAGAGTATTTTCGTCGTACCGTGCAGGAGTATTTTTTGGGATAAAAAGTTACCAATGTGTTATTCTAAGTTATGAGCTATCTCTATTACGAATTTCATTGAAATCTGTTGTGCCGTTTCAGCGTGAAGAAGTAATGAAGAAACACACTCATTCACTCACTCAAACTATCACATTTATAATACCAGCTGCGGCCCACGGTTTCACCTGCGTGGAATACACTCTATGGCAATAAAAATTATTCAATGTCTTTCTACACGGTTTGGACTATCTTCACACCAAATCTCATCAAAATCCGTTCGATAGTTTTAGCGTGCAAGAGAAACAAACATCCATCCATTTATCCTCACAAACATACTTACACACAATTTTCAAATTCATAATATTAGTTGGATAGGATTTGTGTGATATAAGATTTTTCATTAAAAACTTTCCAATACTTCCAGGCTGTATTATCCCGCAACGCTACGTTCTTGGTGTCATGGGGCTGCTTGGCGTTTGCAATGCCTACACAATGAGGGTGTGCTTGAATTTTGCCATCACTCAGATGGTTAACAAGACGAGCACAAATGGGTCTACCTATGTGGACCCTGACGCCTGTCCTAGTGATCCAGTAGTGGGAAACATAACAGTGATTGATGAAAAACCGGTAAGCCTTTTCCCTCTTGAAACTAACACGTTAATCACGCGCCCGCATAAGTATTGTTACTAACTAGCGCACGGGTTTAACTCATTGAAGTAAATCGAAGAAAAATGTAACATATATTTTTATAATAAAAAAATAACGCTTATTTGCTAAACATAAAAAAGGTTTATTGATTACAGGAATACCCGCTAAAATAATCTGAAGATTGCTCGATAATTTCACCAATATTGGTCAACCGTTTTGAAGCCCATACACTAAGAAAAATAATCTGACTTTCCTTCTGAGTCTTACCTTTCAAGACCGATTCCTTCCTTATTTTACCTTAGTTTTCCTTCTAAATTACAATTCCGTCCCTTTTGACTTAGAAGGAAAACGGAATTTCGGAAGGTCTTTTTTCTCCGTGTAGGGAACATACATTCATCGATTTCAATATTATGCAGATAGATTTGCATTAATGCAATTGCATTGAAACAAATCCGCATACAAAAGGCTCCCACCTTAGGCCAGGCCGCTTCGCAACACATACCTACATAATACTTATTTCAAAAACTTGATTCAACACAAATTCTCTTGTAAAAATAAATGTCACAGTTGTGCACACACATAGATACTGATTTTACTAATTGTACGGTGTGTAAAGTAAGCTTTACTTGTTATTTTCATCCTCTCATTTAATCAGCATAAATCTATAAACGTCACGACTCTACTAACCAAATTCTAAGTTTTCACTCTCAAACGTTTCTCGATCCCAACTCATTGGTTGGTCATAAACAGATCGTATTCACTTATATTGGTTATAGAGAACAAAGTACATTACTAATTTGTAATCAGTCTCTATGATCGAAGTTACGCAAGATGGATTTATTCTCTTCTTTCTCACGCTATATTTTTCAAGTCTACGCTAAGCGTATCTTTAATTCCCTTGCTATATTCACGCTATTCAGAAGTCTTTGTCTAGAAGGTTACTTACTGGTCATTGACTTCTAACATTACAATGTTTGGATGCATTTCCACTAGGGCTGTGCGTGCTAGCAAAACGGTGCACGAGGAAATCATCACATTGCTCAGTGTGAAAGGGCTTAACAATGCGAGGTCTTCGTACATACAAATAGCAACAGCGAGAAATGTGTGCGAGGGTCGCGATCCCCTTGACTATCGTGCCCGGTCTGTAGCAGGGCCATCATCATCATCATAAACCAACATCATTACATTTTAATTTAAAACTTGACATTGGTGAACCATGCAAAAACAAATATAATACTAAAAACTACATTCGAACTAAATTTCGCGGTCCGTACACTCATGGTGTTCCACTGAACTGCACAGTAAGGGCTCTTGCATAAAACTACAAATTCGAATCGCATCGCAAATATCTGCGAGCTCGCACGAATGCTCCACAAGAACTTCCGATTTGATTCGCATCGCGCTGCATCGCATCGCAGTTTTGTGTGGGAGCCCTAACCTGTGCAACTTTTTAGTGTGGCTTTGTTTGACATTTTTGCTAAGTGCGGTTGATGTGGAGCGTCACTATTTTATAAGAAAAAAAACAATTGAAGTAAGTTCACACCCGAGTGTGAACTCAAAATTCAATAATAATACGAGTTGAGTTACTGATTAATTAGACAACAGCTTCGTAACAATCTAGTTTCTAGTAAAACAGAAAGTTCGTTGTAAATCTATACTAAAATACGTACTTACGCTAAAGTAAGTAATCAGTGGCGACAAATTACCTTTCGGTATATACCGGAAGCGACCGTAGGTATATGCAAGAAGAATAGATTCAAATATTCATTGTACATAACCTTGATTTTGTTACTTTATTGATGGACTACTTTATTGGTATACTTGTACCTATATTGTTTGTGTACTTCACTCTTGTGTTGAAAACATATGACCGTGACATGTTTGTATGAGACACATGCAATGCACATGTGCAATATTTTTTTATATTTTCATATTAGGCATGATAATATATGTTTTGTGTAAATAAAAAAATTATACTTTTCGTTGATAAACGCATCACTTGAGAACGTCGCAGCACATTTCGTCCTATTTTAATGTTCGTAATAGACTGAACAAGGTTTTCGGGTAGATGAAAATTGGAAAAATTATCCGAAAAATTGGAAAATTCAAGAACAACAAAAATGCTTTTACTATGAACTTTTGTATGAAATCAAGAGCCGTTGCAGTTCATCTACTATTTATATTGGTCTAGCCGTGTGGAGCTGACTAGCTTGTATATAAATAAAATATCAATTCCAACCTATTATTATTCTGCATGTAAAGATCTATTACATTGCTAATATCCTATCAGATGACATCACTCACAACTTCACAGCACGAAACAAGTAGGTACTGTACAACTACATAAATAAATATGTTCATATAAATCATATTAAAGGCAGTTGCAGTATCTATGCACTTTTTGACTAAATCATAAGAACACCAAACGCGTATAAAAGCCAGTCTAAAATTTCGTGGAGGTCACGACCCTCAGCAATGAGGAAAACGACACAAGGAGGAGGGAGTTCTTGATGAAATTTGATATTGGGATAGCTTGAACCCTAGGAAAGGACATATGATACTTTTTCTTTGCAATAAACTGTAAACCACGCAGGTTAAGTCGCGGGATTCAGGCAGCATAGTCCATTTCTTTAATGTGTATTTCAGTGACAAGATGAGCAATTTGGTCGCCTGCCAGTATCACGTTTGCCATTCATCATCAGCCTGTATCAGTCCACTGCTGGACATAGGCCTCTCCCAATGTACGCCACTGAGCCCGGTCAACCCATTACAGTTCAGCGTCACCCATATACATCAATGGTGTCACCCAAAAATCTCGCGCTGTAATGCACTGCGTTCGGCATCCATATTAACTAGATGTTGAAACTTTTATATCCCTGTAATTTTTCTGGACACATTGCCCTCTAATCTGGATGTTCACAGTAATGTTTGAGCACTTATTGTTGGCAGTTGAATGTCTGGCAAAGGTGTGGTATATACTTCCCTAGATGGATACTGTAAATAAGTTCTACCACTCCAAAAACAAAACACAAATTACATGTACTCAATTTGCTTTTATCCTGGTTTTATCTGCCGTTTCGGCTATCCTTCCCATTAGTTTATTAATCCAGAGCTAGCAACCTTGTTACTCGTTTACGACAAAGACAATCAACATCAACAACATTGTAGGTCGTCAGTGGTATACAGTAGCAAGGGTCGAGGTTACGACTCTTTTGGTTGACAATAATATAAATGAGCAAGATCGTTACGCGTTTTTTTGAAGCCATTGTTCTTGTTCGTAAAGTGTTAGAAGGAAGAATCAGTCATGTTGTGTTGAGGCAAAGAAAACATACTTGGTATATTTGAGTATCCATATCAAAATCATCGTTCTGACCACTGGGATTTAGGATCTCTCTCAAAGAAAGACCCTTGGCCAGCGTCGTCAGTAAGTCACGTGTAATAAAGTCACTATCATTACATTTTGTTCATCATAATCAGCTTTACGTTCCCACGGCTGAGACACATGCCTTTTCTCAGAGAGAGAGTATGGGTCATCCCACACTGAGCCAGGATAAATCTATCAAATTAATTTTATTTTTTATCTTAATTTATCATATATATAATTAATTAATATCGTTTTTAAAACCTAATTATTGAGACCTAATTATAAAGGTAGAGAGTGATAAATCAATAATCATCATACCTCTGTGTTCATTCTTATAATTGTTACGAGTAACCAATAAATTGTTAAGTGTTGGAAAATAAACCTTAGTGCTCCTTGAATCCTACCAACAATAAAATAATTAATTGCCAATAAAACGTCAATCAATGGAAGTACCTATAACATAAAATGTAGTAGTACTCGTATAGTCAATTTGTTGTGTCACACCTTTTCAAAACAGTTTTTTTTAACCGTCATTTATAATTACGACGCTATGACTCCTTATTAAGATACCCTGTAACTAGAGTATCATATACCTACTTCTAAAATACCTAATGCTTTATAATCCATACATCAATCTTTTTTAGATATACTATTTACCATATTATCGTTGAGTAGTACACATTTTGTTTCCGTCTTCTAAGATAAGCATAGTGTTGGGCACCTTGTTACATATTTACGTCAGCACATATTAGTTCCATTATACCTTTTTAACTGACGAAAAAAAACGAAGGATGTTCTCGGCGCTAGGCGTTTGTAGGTATTAATTTTTTACTAGCTGTTCCCCACGGTTCCACCCGGGTGGGTTAAAATTTATTACAATAAGAAGTAGCCTATGTCCTTTATAAGGCTTTAGACTATATCTGTACCAATTTTCATTTAAATCGTTTCATTAGTTTAGGCGTGAAAGCGTAACAGACAGACAGACACATTTACTTTCACATATAGAATACTAACTGTTCCCCGCGGTACCACCCGCGTGGGCTACAGTTTATCGCGATAAAAAGTATCCTATGTCCTTCCTCAGGATTCAAACTATCTCCGTACCAAGTTTCATTTAAATCGGTTCAGTAGTTTAGGCGTGAAAAAGTAACAGACAGACAGACAGAGTTACTTTCGCATTTATAATAAGTAATAAGAGATTAGTAGGGATTTGTGACTACGCCTAACTTTTTTTCTTTTTCAGTTTGCAGTATTTAACTGGGACGAAAAGACACAAGGACTTATCTTAAGCGGGTTCTATTACGGATATGCAGCAACACAGGTCCCTGGAGGATATTTGGCCGAGAAGTTTGGTGGCAAGTGGACCCTTGGAGTAGGGCTACTGAGTACTGCATTGTTCACATTCCTAACTCCGTTTGTGATAAAGCTTGGCGGTGGTACATGGCTGTTTATCTTACGAGTTCTGCAGGGTATGGGAGAGGTAATGACAATAACAACTTCAAACATGAAATATATTTTGTATCAGTGTTATTTGTATACATCTTACGTACATCTGCGTTTGTTCTCAAGTTACCTGATGTTAAAAGGCGATGTGGTTGAAGGTTGTAAAACGCTACTAAAACTGGCTCTAAAGTGAGGCTGCCTATATACACCGATAAGTGATTGGCGACAGATTTGTAACTTGAGGGTGGTCTCTTGTCACAGATGAGCACTAAAACATGATCTAACACCAAGCTAAACCTAGGTTTATTATCTAAACTATAGTTTAATCAAAATGTTCTCATCACCAAAAGTTCAAGCTATCACCAAAAATATTATAGGTGAACTGAGAAGTGAACAATATTATTCTCAAACCTCTAAAAGTTACGCTTAGTATTTTGGTAGTAACCAAAAGACTCATAAGGAATTAAATATTGAAAACAAAGTTTTTATAGTCATATCGAAAGACGCGCGTGTTTAAACTGAACTAGAACTGTTTGGATTACAGATACGAGTATACAAGTAGTAAAAAGAAAAAGTAGTTCCTATTTGCCTTGATAATGAAATGACATCCACAGAAATGACCTGGTTTAAAGTTTTTACTTGCCATTGCAGTTTATGGGAAACCCGGGTGATCGTAACAAATAAACCTAGTTAAACTTTTACAAATACCTAGTAAAAAGAATCGAGCAAAATAGTACCTACTTTGAGCTGTCAAATATTTTATTTCGATCTAGGAAATTTCTGAGAATTTAAGTTTCAAGTTGAGAGTCTTGGCTATGGTAGGTATCTTGCTTACGTTTTTGTTTTGTACAAGGTAACATTATACAGTGCAACCTCGATATAACAAATCGGAGGGGAACAAGAAAATATTCGTAATATAAAGTAATTCGTTGAACTGAGGTTTGTTATGTTGAGGTTAGATTGGTCTAAAATTCGTTATAAAGAGGTAAAAGAATAGTTTTATTCACCTCAATACTTTCCATCAAAACAACAATGATTACTGTACAAACAAAAGCGTGTCGAAACATGTCGAGACATGAATCACATTATAAGATTAAGAGTTATATTATTGGTGGAAACTTTATATAAAGGTTTTGGGTTGGCAAAATTCGTTAATTAGAGGTATGAATACTTTTTCTTGATAGTTGAAAATTCTTTATAAAGAGGTTGTACGCAAAGAATGTTCGCAATGTAAAGGTATATTTTATATTGACTCTTATGGACAATTCAAGGGGATTACGAAGAATTTGTTAAATCGAGGAAGTCGTTATATTGAGGTACGTTATATTAAGGTTGCACTGTATTATGTACATGTACGTAAGTATGTTTTATTCGGAGTCTCCATAGTTGCTCGTCCTACAGAATATCAAAAATTTTAATGATTTTAATGCGAAAATTAGTGAGTATGTTTGTTTCATACTTCTTCACGTTTGAGCCATGTCTCAACCTCAGCAGGTTTGAGTGAAATTTGCACTGAAGATATCTCTATTCAGGCTATTTTTGGAACTACTCGTAAGACAATATGGGATAAACAATGTTATATTATACCCACGGTGTGCAAGTTGGTTTATAAAAACAATTGAGTCTAGTTATTTTATACAGAGGCCCTCAAAAATTCTCACGAGTCTGTCGCAGTTTTTACACGAACCTTAGCTAATAAACGGACTCAAGTATTTAGGTACGCACTTGTAAAGTCGAGTATCATTGCGAGGTTATTGATAAGTTTTTGCTCACCATATATTGTTAGAGTAAGTACATACTTACCATGTTTCAATTTGCTCAGCTATGTCGTTTCCTGGTACAACATAGGTGAAAATGTACTCAAGTAAACTATGTCAATTTTAGCAAATACAATACCAGTTTGTTTGACAAACATTGAGTATTCTATAGAATAGATGCAGACTATACAACTGATATTTTTTTAGGTACAAAGTCCTATGTGAGCAATACAACTCTGACACATTTTATGCCTAGTTACATTGCTGCCTTTAAATAAATGTTAAATGTTTATTGCTTCTATTGTTGTTATTGTTTAAGGCAATAATAGCTTAGTGGTAGTGACGTCAGCTTGCGATCTGCAGGCCGTCGGTTCAAATGTTGTAGAGCTCTTTGAAGAGTCCGCCTGATAAAGTACCTTTGCCAATTATTTAAAAACCAAGCAGTAGTGAGCAAATTATAGGTCTTTGTTTTTTTTACGAAGAAGAGTGTCAAACAAGCAGCAAGACTGATGGTAAGCGATCACCGTCCCGTATGCACATTTAATTTTAATTTAAAATTCCCGTTGGCACTAAACTCTAATAGGCAAGCGAGTCCCTTAGCATTAGGCAAAGACTTGCTCGTGCTCAGTTATATAAAAAGCAAATATTTTTTTTTCAGGGTCCTACAATGCCAGCCCTCATGATAATGTTGGCACGATGGGTGCCACCACATGAGAGATCCTTCCAAGGAGCTCTCGTATTTGGAGGATCACAAATCGGTAACATCTTCGGTTCCTTCATGTCGGGTATCCTACTCGCGGATGGGAGAGATTGGGCCTACGTTTTCTACTTTTTCGGAGGATTTGGCATCTTTTGGTTTATTTTGTGGGTAAGTTTCTTTTTTACTTTCTATCTACCCCTTAATCATATTCCAATCTGGTCTATTCTCAAGTCCACATTCAAATGTTCCTATAACATTTGAAAAGACGAAAAAAAAATTTCGATTTCCAGATTTTTGTATCTCTTAAAAGGATTATATGTAATGTTGGTTGATATATTAGTCAATGTGTTTATGTTAACCAGTTCTTATACCAGTGTAGGAAGTCAATATAACGTGAAAAAAAAGTATTTCCTTCCTTCCATAAAGTCCGTGTCAAGTCTAAGTAAAAGTAAAAAGGTAATGGCACAATACCAGAAACACAAAGGGTACAATATGGTATGCTCACTAACATAATAGGCTTAAGCCAACACACGTAAATAAATACATTAGACATTCAAATACTCAAAACATACATTTATTTACTGTGAATAATTTTACAGTTCTAGCGATAAGGACTGCCTGTGATTTACTTAACAGTTTATTTATAGAAACCATTATGCTTTGAACTACCATTTATTTGCTACCATTGAGGTGACGTATCTACGTCCACTAAAACCGAGTAGTTCCTGTGAATTGAAATGTTTTGGCAAAAGCACTAAATTTGTTAGAGCCATTAAACTCTAATTTAATCTAATCAGTCAAATCTAATCTTCTTCATATTTTCGATTTCAAGATTTTTAATGATACGATATGGGCCGAAAGCAAATACTAGTTAATAACAAAACATGTAGTTTCTTACCACAAAAATAATTGAAAACATCGTTTTAACGTCTGTTTAGCTAGACACTAAAATAAAAATAATTGTTCTCTACATTAAGTCTATTAAAAAAAGCTAAGGCTGTTTAAATTTAAACACGTGAATAAATCAGTTTTAACCCCTATCGAGTGTTACGACGATTTTCGAAACAACATGTTTTAGACATAGATAGATCTGTTCAACACATGTCTATGGTGTTTAAGTCTTTTGTAGTAAGATAGTTAAAGTCATCTGATAGAAAAAGCACACATGACACAATGTTAACCTTTTTTCAGAGCTTATTGTGCTACAGCACACCAAATTCACATCCATTCATTTCCAAAAAAGAGCTGAACTACTTGAATAAGAGTGTCACAACGTCCGAAAATATTGGAGCAAAGGACCCTGTACCATGGAAGGCGATTCTGAGATCGGCACCAGCTTGGGCCTTAGTTTGGGCAGCTGTAAGTAAATTTTTATCGTGCCAAAGGCGATAATTCATTTGGCATAATTAATTTCGTTCTGGCTGACGATACATCAAAGTGCGAACCGAAAATGACTCTTGATATATTATTTAAGAATGCGAGCTTAGCTATATAAGATAAAACAAACAGAACACCTACATATTATGTTCATCTATCTACCTACTACCGTAGTAAACACCAGTAGGTATGACTATAAGAAACCACAAACCGCATTTGTTGAAGTCACATAAGGTTAAGTATAACTATTTTGCTTGCAGTATCATAACTTCCTAGCAGCGTCACAAGTTCCTAGTCAGGTGGTTAATCTGTTCAGATATTGGTACGGAAATCAAACAAATAGTGTGAAATGGGGCGACACAACATCTAGTAATTATAGACTAGAATGTGGCGTTCGTCAAGGGGGGCTCACCTCTCCGGACCTTTTTAACTTGTATGTGAACGGCTTGATCGGGGAACTGAGGAGTACCAAGGTCGGTTGTCATCTAGGAAATGTGTGTGTGAATAACCTGAGTTACGCGGACGACATGGTGCTCCTCAGTCCCTCGATCAAGGGGCTGAGGAAGCTGCTTTCAGTCTGTGAACATTATGCTGATGATCATGGATTGAAATATAATGTTTCCAAAACAGAAATGTTGGTGTTTAGATCGGGTAAAGGTCCGGACAGGGTACCTGGCGTATATTTGAACGGCACAACTATTAATGTTGTGAAGCAGTTTAGGTATTTAGGACACCTGTTGACAGAGCGGCTGCATGACGATGTTGATATTGAGCGCGAGCGGAGAGCCCTCGCGGTCAGAAGTAACATGCTCGCTCGCAGATTTTCCGACTGTAGTGCGGACGTAAAGACCACTCTCTTCAAGGCGTATTGCCTTTGCATGTATACCTGCCAGTTGTGGATTAAGTTCACTCGGAAAGCCATCAACACGATAAGGGTCCAGTACAATGATGCGTACCGGGTCCTTATGAAGCTGCCGAGACACTGCAGTGCGTCGAGCATGTTTTCTGACTCGGGGGTTCCAGACTTTTTTGCAGTAATCAGAGCGCGGGTGGCTTCATTCTGGAGCCGACTGCGCCGCTCTGGTAACAGGATACTCGAGGCTGTCTCTGACAATGTCCAGAGTCCAATATTTAAATATTGGATTTCTGTGCACATGGACAACAACAAAAAGTAACGGTACATGACGGTGCGGTGTAAAGACACCGTAATTCTATTTTAATTATATATATTTATTTTGCTGCTATATATATATAGTTATATACCTACAATTAATATACTACATACATTTTTTTTTCCTTTTTATTGTATTTTTGTAAAATGTTTCGAATGTCATTGTATGTGTACTTTTATGGGTCTATTGCCTGAAATAAACGATTTTTATTTATTTATTTATTTATTTATAACTAAATTGCACAAAACTTTAGATAGGTAAGGTAACATACTAAGGTTTAACTTTACTAAAACTACCTTCTCTTTTTCATGCCTATTGTTTATTCGTTATCTTACCTTGGGGTTATCTCTTTCTTTTTCTACCCTTTTTTCTTGCAATTTTGCTGCTTTTGATCGGATTAAGCCACAGATATTGTAGTTCAAATTAAATTTTGTGTAGAATCATATGTGTGAATAACTCTTTTTCACACTCTCGCAATTGTACTTCATTTTCATTAATATCAGGTAACTTGTTGTGAAACGCCACCCTATAAGAACAAAAACATGAACAACGTTCCGTTCTTAAGAGTGCCAGTATCTTCATGATGTTTTCCTTTACCGCTATCTGCTATGGAGCTTTCTTTACCACCCTTCTTCTTTTTCTAGGTTGGACACGACTGGGGCTACTACACAATGGTAACAGACCTCCCTAAGTACTCTCACGATGTTCTAAAATTCAATATCGCCACAACGGGAACGTTGACCGCATTGCCTTACATAGCCATGTGGGTGTTCTCCTTCATATTTGGCTTTATCTGTGATCTGTGCATCAAGAAGAAGTGGCACTCGATAAAAACGGGAAGAATGATTTACACTACTATTGGTAAGCAATTGATCGTGCACTTTTTAATGTCTTATGTACACGATAGCGTTTGCCCACAAGCTACCTGATGTTAAGTGACGATGTGCCACGCTACACCCGGATTAAGAACTGGCTTTAAAAGGGGCTCACCCTTATTTTGGTTTCGTTATATGTCCTTCTTTCAGTCGGTAACGACGCAATGGATCAGCTTGATTTTTTTGCACAAAGATGAAAAGCTGGAGACATAGACCATTGTTATCTCGAATCCTGTAAGATAGTATTTGACGCGAGAGAAACCGCGGGTCACATCTAGTTTAGTTATAAATCTACGTTTATTTTATTTTTTTATTGAGGCCCGAGCAACCATATTGAGTGACCACGTTACCCTGTTTAATTCAGAACTCAGCTAAAATTGTCTTATTGTCTTTCCATTAGTTAACAATGTTTGTATTATGTTTGATTCTAGCTGCCACTGGACCTGCCATCTGCATCATTTTAGCATCTTATTCAGGCTGCGACAGAACAGCTGCCATGGTGTACTTTACTGTCTCTATGGCTCTCATGGCCGGCTTTTACCCCGGCATGAAGGTAAGTCGATTTATTTTAATAATTTGTTTAGAAGCCGAGACATACTGCTTTTCTTTTGTTAACAGAAGACCGGAGCTGATTAATCCATGATTTTTTCTTGTTCTCACATTTGAAAGCTGATAAAATTTACCAGCACAATACGATTACATATTTTATACAATTCAGAATTTCGGTCCGTTAATAAAGTAAAAATTGGATGGTAAAATAAAATAACAACCACGCCTAAAAGTAATCATAATAAAAAAAAACATCACCGACACAGCCAGACAAATAAACGCTTAATCTTAATTGAAATCTTATCAAACTCCTTACAAAAGAAATCAAATGCAATACAAGCTTGTGATATTAAACGAATTTCTCCTTCAAGTTAAATTATGTTCATACAAAACATAATGCAATACACAGACCATGTAATATCCTTCAAGAAAATCGAGCGCGGTATGTGGAGATAAAAAAATGTAATAACAGAGTTTTGCTGCGATGAAAATAGTGCCCGTTTTTCTAAGAAAAATGTGGATTCTCGGGTGGCTATTTCGCACACCCTTATTAGAAGTAATGCATGCTGCCTTGGGGTTGTTTTAGAGTCGACCCGCATACTGTATGTGGTTTGTAGGGAAAACAAATGAACGGAGAAAAATGTAAGAAAAGAAATGATTTTTGCGCGATACGAGTAAATTTGTTCTGGGCTTAAAACTGTTTAAAATGAAAATAAGCACGAGTTATCGTCTGTTCTGTATTACGTTGTGTGATCATATAAATAATGTAACACAAACATCCTGCTAGTTTCTGCGGCAACAGTTTATTGTAAGAGCATACACAATTTCACTACAACATTTTACTAGCTTTATCCGGTCCAAAGCTAACGCTACTGATTTTACTACTTTACTACTTTCCCGTTATTTTTTGCAGATATTTTGAGGTAGACGTTTGGTTTTACTTAGTGAGTCCTCCTGTATTGCCTGATTGAAAAAAGTTTAAGTCTCTTTTTTATTAGTAATATTTGCCCCCCGTGGTTTCACCCGCGTCTTCCCGTTATCCCGCAGGAACCTTTTTAGCCTGAGTCAGTGTTAATCCAGAGTTTAAGCTATCTCTATTCCAAATTTCATCAAAATCGGTTTAGTATAGTTACAGTAATAAGTGGTAACAAACATTCACACACATACACACACACACACAAACTTTCGCATTTATGATATTAGTAGGATAGGCAAGCATTTGACCTTAGTCTCACATGATGGTAAGTGGATGACGAGGTCGATGATGGAGCATGCTTGCATAGAAGTTACCTAGTTATTCACTCTTGACTTGAAGGTTCCCAAGTAACCCCAATTTTTAGTTTGGACTTAAAACCGGTTGTTGGTGCCCTAATATAAACCCTTTCTTGTTTTTAGGTGAACGCGTTAGACTTGGCGCCCAACTACGCGGGTTCACTAACCTCTCTTGTGAACACGACATCGACGTTTGCTGGTATCATCACGCCGTACCTTATCGGATTGTTGACACCGGATGTACGTATCGCTAATTATTATTAATCTGACCTAAACCCTTGGACCTGACCTAGACTACTGTAAAAAATAACTTAATTGTACATAGTAACTCAATCATTATTATGAAAGCTGACAATCACATGCAGACAGACATTAAGATAGTGATTTTGATTAGGAAATCAATCTTGTTTTCAAGTTGGCCGTTTTTTAGAGATAACAGCATCGGGCATTTTCCTTGAAATGTCTAGATAACGATAAAACGAACTACAGTCATGTAATAAATAAGCTCAAAAATATCTTAGTATTGTGTTTTGTTAACGTGACATATTGTGCAAAATATATGCACCATGCCACTAGAATTTTTGTTAAATTAGTTGTTTTTTATAATAATAATTTAATCATTTATTTATCTTTTTCATCAAAGGCAGGTATGCGGTTACATACCTGAATTGAGACATGTAACACATACATATCTCATCATACCATGTATCACAACATAGGTCGATATCGATAGTTTTAGATAGGTCATCTGATAGACATCTACTACTGCATTCTAAACCAAAAAAGACAGCTTTAAGGGATATCTTATCTGTACCCCTAGTACAAGTTTCGAAAACGATAAAAGTTTTCGTAAACGTCGTTTACCACCGCCGACTTGTAAAAGTGGCAACTCGATCTGCTTAAATTCAAAAAGTAACTCAATAACATTGTCGGAATATGATTATAACGATTTAAAATAACCGTATTAACGATTTCAGTTCCTCCAAGTCTCAGTAAGATTCGCTGAAAAAATATGTATGGATGGAAACGAAAACTTTTATCGTTTTTGTAAACTATCAAAACCTGTACTAGGGGGTACAGATAAGTTATTTGAAACTTATCAGAACATTGTGAAGTAAGGCCTAAGCTTATCCTGACAATAAATATCATGTTGTTCTTCTCTTCCAGTCTACGTTACGGCAATGGAGAGTAGCATTCTGGGTTTGTTTCGTCGTATTGGTCGGAACGAACGTCATCTACTGCATCTGGGCAGATGGCAAGCAGCAATGGTGGGATGACGTCAGACAGTACGGCTACCCTGACGGGTGGAAGCACGGTCCCATCGTCAAAGAGGTTAATCCTGAACAGCCTGAGGATGTCGCTCTATCAAACCGGAAATCAGAAGAATTAAAGGCTTAAGGAAAACATGAGCAAAACAGACTCGATTTTAATACCAGTGCTACTAGTCAGTGTTGAAATTAAAAGTTTGTGCAATTTAAATCCGTGTTGGATGTATGGATTGTATGTTTGATTGAAATTCGCCTTTAATGGCTCCTATGCAAAACTACGAATTCGCATCGTATTGCAAATATCTGCGAGCTCGCACGAATTCACCACAAGAACTTCCGATCTGATCGCATCACATCGCAGTTTTGCCTTTAGACTCTAGGTAGCACCCCAAAATGTATCTACTGTAAATAAGTAAGCTCACTGATTTCAAATGAGTTTCATATGTTTGTGAGCAGCCAAAAACTTAGGTACATTTTGCGTAGTATACTTACAAAGTATAAATGTGATTAAATAAAAAAGTCCTAACCTCTGTACGTATGTGGTTATAAATCTGTATGAGGGACTAGGAGAAAATATGCATTTTGGTTCGTTTTAAAAACGTGGTATGTTTTTTTAGGTTAAGTATGTATTTTCCGCTTAATCTTAGGCGGCACTCACATTGCTGCGCGTTACGGAACCGTGCGTGGTATCTTTATCGAAAATCACGCGCGTTTTACTTTGTCAGCGTGTTACCGCGCGTGTTATCTGTACATTGTGGTTCAACGTAAAAAACGCGGTCCTACATAGTCACGTGGAGCGGAGCAATGTGACAACCGCCTTATCTAAGTTAAATTATAAAAATACTTTCATTCAGTTCTGAGCTATGTTTAAAGTTAAAAGTATCTGGCTCATCAAGAAATTAGAGAAAGCGAGTTATTAAAAACGCCGTAAAATGGTACAAAATATCTCGATTAAAGCGATTCTAAAACACTTAAATGATTTACGAACAACATTTATAATAACTGTATTTTAGGTTTATGTAACGAATATAAGCAACATAGGGCAGCGCGATAAGGTGGAGTGACGACTTGCGCCGAGTGGCTGGCAGTAGTTGGAAGAGAAGAGCCGAAGACCGGGCTCAGTGGCGTACCTTGGGAGAGGCTTATGTCCAGCAGTGGACTGATACAGGCTGATGATGATGATGATGAAGGCAGCACGTTAGTTTATTATGATCGAATAAATGAAAAAAAAACATGCTATAAATGGATTGATTATGATTGTTCAGAATATTCTTGAATCTAGAAATTTAATAAATTTCAACTAGTTTGTATTTAATTGCAGTAGTACATACTAGAACTGTATGTAAAATGTAAAGTTTAAAATAAGACCACGTTTTTAAATGTTTTGTGTCATGAATATCATAGTTTTTGTACATATTGTACATTATATTAATGCCTGTAATATAACATTTACAAATTAAATCCAAACATGCTTCTTTTTATTTACCATTTTCACCGGACATTTTTTGCATCTCATCTTGCAAGATTGCTTAACTGAACGTGACAGACTAGCTTCCTTACGCACAAGTGCAATTAAAAAGAAAGTAAACATCAAAGCGCAATATAAGAGTGATGGTAGCCGAACGGTTTAGCGTGCGACTTACAAGACGCCGACACCGAGTTCGAATCATCTCGGCGACCTATGACTTAATAAGTTATGTGCGGATTTGCCATCGCTCAAATGGTGAAGGAAAAGATCGTGAGGAAACCGGCATGCCGAAGAACTGCAACATTTTCAAGGGCATGCGACTAACAACCCGCACTGAGCCAGCGTGGTAGTTTATAGCCCATACTCTCTCTCTGAGAGAAGGCCAGAGTCCCAGCAGTGGGAACGAAAAGGCTGATAATGATGAAAAAAGGTAAAGCGTGATGCTGATCAGGTGAGTGACATGCTCGTCTCGTTACTTAATTGTGTAAAACAAAACACTGTATGATAATAAATTTACAGTCGGTTTCAATAACCGATCCATCCACAGTTTGTCATCATGTCAAATTTCTATCTCCAATAGAGCAAAACGTGGATAGATCGGGTATTGTAACCGGCCGGTAGGGAAAACATCCACGCATACCGCAAGCAAAATACGACAATCCTGTAAAAGTAAGTACATACATATTGTAATAAATTAGGTTAGCTAAATGTGTTACCAAAACAGTAGCATTCTCATTCGATTAGCTCCGTACCGGAGTTTGGACTTAAGAGAGTAGATGTGACATTTTCTGGTTTCGCTCTCTTCAGAAGTTCCTTTGAATATGGAACGTCTTAATAAATCTTTAATTAGTCATTGTGTGTGTACAGCGACCAAATTTAGTTTTATAGCCCATACAAATTACACCTAAGTAGGCTTTTATTACATCTTAAAAGGTAGCGTTTGATCGCAAGTCATGTTACGTGACGATGTGATCAAAGGTGGTGCCGCGCTACACATGGCCTGGGAAGTGTCTCTCAAGTGAGGCTACAAGAACATACAAAGGTGCTTGGTAACAGACTGAAGGTTGTTGCTAGCCAGGCGAATCCAAGAAAATACCCTACCACCAAGCTAAACCTACCAACAAGATACTAAATGATAACTGCACTGTATAATTATACTTCTTGATTTATTTATTTAAATATTTTTTACACAAAATAGAGTACATGGTATTACTAAAGCAGTCTATGTTTTATAACAAAGAGAAATCAAAAAAATAATCATGAAAATCGGACGACTCTAATAATGCCGGGCCACACTAATGCTGGGGCCACACTAACGGGAAATGCCGTTCAAAAGCGCTATGATTGGCGTTTGACATAAGTGTGGCCACGATATTGGACAACGGAATTCACATTGGCGTTTGACGTTAGCCGATAATTCAAGTGCATTCACGTTGACCGTTCAAGTGTAGCCACTCACTTAAAAGCAATATTTATCGCGAAGATAGGCATTGACATTTCCCTTGACGTTGACCTTAGTGTGGCCCGGGCATAATAGGAAACACACATACGCGTTGACTCGAAAATATCTTTCTATTTTATCGTTGGTTAAAAATAAGAAATGATTAAATAATTAATTTCAATCCCTATCGCAAAAATATTAACAAACTACAAATTTTCTGTGGATTATATTAAATCTCAAAAAATAAAGCAGATGTGCGAGCTTCGACGGGAGCTTTGTCTTGTTGCGTGCGCCTGCGCGCCTCTCTGATAGCTTTGATGCCATTTGCTATTCGAGCTTGAAGGCGCTCTTTCTTTTCACGCAGTTTGTCAACCTAAAAATAAATCACCATCATCATCACCCTTTTACGTTCCTACTGCTGGGATTCTGGCCTTCTCTCAGAGAGAGAGTATGTGTCGTAATCTACCACGCGGGCTCAGTGCGGGTTGGTAGAATTCGCATGCCCTTGAATGGGAAATAAATATCACACTAATATTACAAACAGAAGCGATGATGGCTCAGTGGTAGTGACGTCGGCTTGCGATCCGTAGGTCTTAGGTTCGAAACTTACAATGAGCTTGAACTTTCGGCGAAGGAAAACATCGTGATGAAACCATAGCTTAGTGGTAGGGCATTTACTTCTTTTTTTTCTTCTTCGCCTGGCTAGCACGGCAACAGATTCTTAACATAAGGGTGTTAACTAACCTGGCAACCACGAGAAACTGCCTTACCATCAGGTTAGGATTAAAAATATTTTTTACTTTAGAAACTCCGTTGTGACGTTTACTTAAAAGAGTTTGCATGCTTACCTCTAAAAGATGCAAACATGAATACAAATAAAATTGCAATAAGGTCCAATTTTCGTGATCGTGAACGATAACTAGGCACATAAAATTATCTACGCTATTTGTCTAATCAATAAGTAGGTAGTTACCTCGTCAGTCGCGTCTTGGAAGTCGCGCAATAGACTCTTTTTGGTGAGGAGGCCAGCTTTCAGTCTTTCTCCTTCGAGTGACCATCTCAGTTTGTCGCGGCGACTCTATAAATAAGAAATAATTTACAACATATCCGAGTGAAAAATGTCAATTGATGTAATTGATAAAGCACATTGTTGTCGATTCTGTTGTGCATTTCAAATCTAAACTATATTTGACAGGTCTAAATAAATGCTGTCCTTTTCTGACTACGGAAGACAACATTCAACTACAACAACAACATCTAAAAAATTAAGGGGTGAATGTTTGAATTTAAAATGTTTTAGAGCGCAAGGCGTTTTCAGTTGTGTCTCTTCAAATGTAGTGTAGGGAGAACGTTCTGTAATTGGGTAGAGAGTTTACTTGAGAGAAAGGTGCATCAAATTTCCAGTGTCAATTTTTATACCTATGCCACAAGTGTAACGACAAGTGCGTGAAATAAGTACCTATACGAGACACCACCGATTTGTGAAAGGTTGAAACTTACTTTCACTGTACCAAGTTCTTCTCTAGCCGCCAAGAAATCCATTTCCGCGTCTCCTAGGTCACATTCAGCGAAGTCTATGACCTCGTCGGTGTGATTCATCTTTTCACGAATATGGGCTAATATTTGGTTGTGTTCTGTGCATTTAGTTCTATTCTTTATAAGTTCGTCTTCTCGCTCTAAAAAATTAAAGTCGCAATCAGCCAATTGTTATTCTGGAGTGTCTAAGGGCCGGTTTTATAAATTTGTATTTGTACAGACTTTTATAAGACCGACGCTAATTGACCAATTTTACTAATATTAAAAAAGTATAATGGTCTGAACAGAACTCAAATTCTTTCCAGTTTTTCTGACTACCTCCTTACGAGGTCAACCTTAAACAGGAACTTAAATAAGAAAGTATTTTTTGAACGTGTCGATTGTTGATTGTCAAAAACTCACTCATAAATATTGTTTTTATTTAATGAGAAGTGCAAGTTGTTTGCCTGATGGTAAGCGTCACGCATACTTATTGTAGGTCAGTACCACTCATAATTTTGAACTTCAATAGTTCGAAATCCTGTGCGACATTGCACTGGTAGTCACCCCGACATATTTTAGTTTCGTTTTCGTGTTCTTCGTTTGTCGTTTTAATAAAAACAATTGAGAAAAGTACCAAAGACATAAATAGAATAAAGATACAAAACATTAGCTATTGTATTATGCAAATTGCATTTAAAATGTATTGGAAGTATTAAGCTCTCGTGAGTCGTGACGTAGCTCTTCCGGTTAACTTTAGCACAGTTTCTTGTTTGGCTGAACCTTAGTGAGATTTTCAGCTAAGCGCTTCCGTGCTTCAAAAGGCATGTTAAGCTGTTGGTCCCCGACTCTAAGCTAATAATCGTCGAGAATGTCGGAGATATTCGGGTACCCTGAAAACTGCGACGCTTTAGGGTTGGCCACTAGCTTTTGTAAACATGTTTGTATATTGTATACACCTTAATGACTAATAGAGTATGTAGGTCAAGGCTTTCGAGATTCCATGTGATGCAAAAAAACTGGCTCCTTTTTTTATAACCAACTAGCTGACCCGGCGAACTTCGTATCGCCAATAAAAGTCACCTTTTAAACCTTCCCTGAACTTCCACGAATATTTCAAGATCAAAATTAGCCAAATCGATCCAGCCATTCTCGAGTTTTAGCGAGACTAACGAACAGCAATTGATTTTTATATATAAGATAAGATTGTAATGGATGGCCTGTTTTGTAAAAGGTGTTTTGTACTTTTAAGCATTTGGGGACTGCACTCAGCTTCAAAATGGGACTGTCTCGTTCAACGCGGGACGTATAATATGTACTCGTATGGTCACCGCCTAAGTCATGCCTACCAAGATAGCATACAAAGCAAGATGCGAGTAGCAATTGCATTACTACGCTCAATACCCAACAGCAAATTTGTTAGACTTCAATTTGAGGAAGAGTATTTGAAACATCTACGCTTTTTTGTTTTCAATTTGACTACCTTCAATTTTAGTGTTGTAGTTCTGGTTATCAATATGTAGTTGCTCGTACTGGTATACATAGAGCCCTGGGCCTAGCATCTCCAGTTTCCTGATGATGGCGTCCAGTTCAGCTACTGCGTTTCTCGCCCTGATGTAGCGGAGACAGAGGCTGGTGCTTTGCTCTTGCTTGCGTCTTTGGAGAGTCAGAAATCTTTCTACAGTCTGTAATTACGGTAAGACAGGTGAAAGATATATAATAATTAATGTAATATTCATACAGTTTTACGAATAAATTTGAAATATTGTGTTGATCGGAATTAATATGATGACCAACCCGCACTGGGCCAGCGGGGTAGATTACAGCCCATACTCTCTCTCTGAGAGAAGGCCAGAGTCCCAGCAGTGGGAACGTGAAAGGCTGATAATGATGAATATGATGATACGAAGGATTGCAATTACCTATTGAATGGGATGGCATATTTAATTTCCTACTCCCTAGTCCCTGCTACTATATAGGTAGGTACCTATGTAGTAAAACGCTATCTGCTTGTTCGTTTTTCTTCCACGCCATAACGGCAGTGCCAATTTTGTACAAGTTTTGCGTATAAATAATGCAAACAATTATAGGCATTTTTTTGTCCTGAAGGAATATAAACTTGCCACGAGAAAATGGGACAGGAAAAGTCAAAAACCTTTCACACAACTGACGAGCAGTGTATTGTTCAGTATAAAAGTAATTTTTCATTATATATTAGTATATTAGGACGTCCTGCGACAAGGTGGAGCGACGACTTGCGCCGAGTGGCTGGCAGTGATTGGATGAGAAAAGCCGAAGACCGGGCTCAGTGGCGTATCATGGGAGAGGCCTATGTCCAGCAGTGGACTGATACAGGCTGATGATGATGATGATGATATTAGGTTATTAACTATTTGCGCCGCGCAGTTTCATCCGCGACTTTCCGTTATCTCGCAGGAACCTTTTTCCGGGATCAAAAGTAGCCTATGTGTTAATCCAAGGTATAAACTATCTCCATTCCAAATTTCATTTAGATCCATTCAGTAGTTTTTGCGTGAAAGTGTAACAAACATCCATCCATCCATCCATACTCACAAACTTTCACGTTTATAATTTTATTAGTAGAATAACATGACGTCAAGAATCAATTGGATTCTAATATCTAATTATTTTTTTCGTCAAAATTTTAACCAACCTTATCGGCTATGGGTTTCCCTTTCTTGGAATAAATGAGACCAGTACCGGTACTTCTTTCTAAACTTTGGAGTGTATCAAACTTTTCCTCCGCATGCTCTAACCGGTTGTTGTATTGCAAATCCACTGCTTGTACCTTCGATTTTATCTGCAAAAGCAAAATTAGACATTATTCACAGGGTGGCGTAATGTAATATTTTTAATGGCTCCCTACTTAGGCCATTCTGGTCTTATGAGACTTTGGGTCATCTAATAGATCATTTAAAGTCACATATTATATTACTAGTTGCACCCCGCGGTTTCACACGCGTCTTCCTGTCATCCCGCAGGAACCTTTTTCCGAGATAAAAAGTGGCTTAAGTGTTAATCCAAAGTATAAGCTACCTCCAGTCCAAATTTCATGCAGATCCACTCAGTAGTTTTTGCGTGAAGGAGTAACAAACATCCATCCATCCATACTCACAAACTTTCACGTTTATAATATTAGTAGGATAGGATTTGAAGCAATGACCCAATATGACAACTTGCTCCTTGCAAAGAGCTGATCCAAAGTCGGAACCCATCTTGACCCCGCACTTGTGCCTTAAAACGGTAAAGGAAAACATCCTGAGGAAACCGACATGTCCAAAAATCATAACATTAACCCCCGAAATCAATAATCGATCCTAATTAGTTAGGATCGATATGTCATGTCATAATATGTCATTTTAGACGAATTAAGTCAAGCACTATAATAAAATGACATATTATGTCATGAAATATCGATCCAAAACCGCGGATAACGGATCAGGATCGATTATTAATTTCAGGCGTCAAAGACACGCGATCTCAAATTACCTGCATTGGGCTAATTTACAACGAGAAGACCTGAGAGAAAACCTGTGTCTCAGGAATTGGAAAGTAATAGGCTGATACGTTTTACAACTAACCTCACTTATAATTAGTAGCTGATTGCGTAAAAAATGTACATTAATAAACTAAATTAAACGTTTAGAAAAAAGTATGTAAAAGAAATATTTTCTCACATCAGCCATTTCTCTCTCTGCTTTTTCTTTTAATTCTTCATAAGCAAACAGTTTCTGTTGATATTTCTCTTCCAAGTCCATAGAATTTTCAAGAGGTTTTAAAACATGTACTAATTTACGTTTCCTGAAATAAACAGACTATTAAGAAGAAAAAAATATCAAACAAACTCTTACAGGCCAGTTATAGTACATTACTGCAACGGCCGTCAACGTAGGCATTATGGAAGAAGGTGTAAATGTGGGCCGAGGCAAAGCCGAGGCACACATACCTGAGTCCATCAATGCCTAGTTGTGGCCAAGGCTTGTATAGTACTTTTCTCAATAAATGCGCGGAAATTAAAACTAAGTAAGTAGTACCTGAGCAGAACTTTTCTCTTTCGAATTTGGCAGTAACAAATTTATATTACGGCTCTTGCCGCCTCTTGAATTTCAGGTGGCGTTAAAGTAAGATCACACTTCACTCATCACACTTCACTCATTGTCTTCACTTGAACTCATTTTGTCAAATACAATTAGTTTTCAAAACCAATGACGAACAACGAACAACAAAAAAAATTCCCGCGTTCTATTGATCGATTGTTTTTTTTTTTTTCAACAAACAGGTTTCTATGTGCAAGCCAGTTCGGAATTTAAATAAAACCTTTGATCAGTCACCTCCTTGGTTCCCATTTTCGGAGTAAAAATCGTTCCATTTTTAAATAATACGAACGATATGAGTTTAATATGTAATTTATTTGGTCGCTAAACACGACATATATGAGTTTTCTATGTAATTTATTTGGCCGCTAAACACGACAGATATGGTTTTTCATACATATTTTGCCGGCCGCTGCTCGCATATATTTGGGCAGTGCAGCAAGTTTGATTTATCTCGAAGAAGGTTGTCAAAATAATACTCTTATTTCCAAGCATGTTTGAGAAAAATAAATAAATTTTATAAAAAGATAAGAAATGTACTAAACGAAAAAAGTTCTAATGAATTACCCAACACTAAACAACAATTTTAGTTTTTCTTAAACCGGGGATCCCGGCCATCTAATAAATCTGTCATCCTCGGATTAAAAATAAAGTTTTCAATGTTTATGTCAATTGGACTAATATATTAGGACTAATATAATAATATAATATAGCTAAAAAGACGACCGTGACAGGTTTTATTGTCAATCTTTTATTAATGGAGGCCAAAACTCATTTTGGGTTGTTGTGCTATCTCAGTTAGCTTCTGTAGTTTAATTTTTAGAGGACTATACAGCCAGGGATAATGTATTTTTCTTGTTTAGTCGTGTGCGTGGTATTTAAGAAATAAACTCATTCACTGATGAATGAAAAATGAATATGTAAAATAGATATGTTCTTTTAACTAGATGACGATATTGATATTATCAAAGTTATCTTTTACAAAACATCGATATTTTTATTAATACTAATTGCGCTCTTTGGTTTTACTTTACATCTATTTTGTACTACTTCAGGCCTAATGATGGCATGATCATTAGTAAGGAATAAGGTGTAGTGACACGGGTACTAAGGTTACTATTTTAGATTAGGTAGTGAAAGAGAACACTTTAAAAACACCTGGATAACTTCGCTTTAGATAATATCCAATAGCTTTTACTATTTATCCAGATAAAATTTTATCTAAAAGCTTTTAAAGCAGATAAAGATGCGAAGCGTCCTTTGGCTAGGTGGAGCGATGATATTATACGCAAAATGGCTGGCACGGGTTCGATGAGAGGAGCCAAAGATCGGGCTCAGTGGCGTACTTTGGAAGAGACCTATGGCTAGCAGTAGATTGGAACAGGCTGATCATGACGATGATGAGGGCACAGAAAAAAATATGATATTTTGTATGTTTATAAATGTTGTGTATGTACTACTTTCTTTGTTTTACTTGCTTGTAGTATTCAGCCATCCTCCGATGCAGTAAGTTATTCTTAATCTGAAGCTGACCTCGATCGAAAGTTAGCTCTCTATGCGCCTGAAGATACTCATCACGGTTGACAGTGACACCAGCAGAGCCCACTCCTTTACCTATTTGTTTGCTGTCTTTTTCATCAGCATCGTGGTCTTCGGCACTTACTGTTATTTATAGAATTATTATCTAGTAGTGTAAATTTATACTACCTCCTTACAAACAAAAAGTCTATACCTAATATCAAAGTTTCCGCAAAATCTGTAAGTGAAGCGAGGACATCTCAGTGGTACATTGACTTGCGATTCGTAAATCGTAGGTTCGAATCCGACAATGAGCTTGAGCTTCCAGAGAAAGTAAAAGTCATGATGAAACCATAGCTTGGTAGAAGGGCATTTTCTAGTGCTCGCCTCGCTCGAGTTAAGATTTTGACACTAAGCACCTGTAGGTTTGTTTCGGACCTTTTCAAACAAGTTCCCTGTTCAAGTGTAGTGTGATATACCACCTTCGACTTCGTAGCTTAACATCAGGTGACGTGTATAGTCTAACGCTACCCTATAGAATTAGAAAAGGGCAAATAAATCTCGTACAAGGTTACTTCACCATTAGCCTTATAGCTCTGCATTTATACCTTTTTGCTATAATTAGTTGCATCATAGACAATTTTTTAGTCTGTTTTATTGTTACTTACCACTGGATCCGCTAGAACTTTCCTTATCTTCTTCCGCTTTTTCAAATTTAAACGTACTAGATTTCTTACTTGATTTAGTACTTTTGCTGGAAGTCTACAACAAAAGATATTAAACGATACTTTTTATCAATCTATCATTGACGTCCTGTTTAAAAAAAGGAATTTAATAATTGATTCTCGTCGCGTCAACCAAGAGAGTTTACTCAAACTTTCCCGTACATACTTTTTACTTCTATTTTATATACATCTGAGTTGTAGGTATCACGCTTACCCAGAACAGTTGAGTGCCACCTAGAATTCTGAAATTCAACAGTCCTGCGTACCAACACACTAAGCTCGTCATCCTGAGATATATGATATTAAATCTCTATCCCCTGCTATTTCACAGAAAACATTATATTTCAATCCGAAATACACCAATGTTTGCACACTACTGCTTAGCAGATAACTGAAGAAGGTGTGGTAGGTAGGTACTACCCCAGACGGTCCTCGCAAAAGAGTCCTACCACTACTAACAAATGTCTAGCAACTTACTAGGCTACTACCTCATACATAGCTATGGAATCTGATCCCTAACCCTGAACTCCTTGCATCTGTTTTCAGAAACTATCTACGTATAGGTAGGTCGGGATCCACAACACTCAAATAACACCAAAACCACCAATAACCCCAAATTTTCTTTAATATAGATATCCAGTTTGCGTATTACGGCACTATTGCTTATCTTCAAGTTTGGGTCGTAACCTTCATGCGAAAGTCATTGAAATCCTCCAAACCGAACAATCCCTACACGAACAACAATTAATATTCATATTTCCTCAAACATTTTATCCATAGAGGGAAGGGAGTAAAACGAAATCACGCTACCGTGACGTCACATTGCATGTCAAGTAAACCACATTAATTAGTGTAAAAGGGACAGGTTCGCCTTACCTTAGACGGCTTAGACTCAGCCATATCGCGTGCTCCTCTTGAATTACCGTTTTATTGATCTGGTTATAACCAAAATTATTTTATTCTATTATGATCTCAGTGGCACAACATGCAAAGACGTTTTACGGTTGCTATGGTGACGCGTAAACAGTTATCGATCCCTTTTGTTTTTAATACGTTGACAGTTGCATTGGCATGAAGGTTTTTTGACAAAGTGCACGTGAGAACAGTAACTTTTATTCTGTGAAAGAAGGTTCTTTGTCTATGATGCAGGTAGACTGCAATCTCTTTGGTTTTTACAACGAGAAAATTCTTATTTTTTTTACGACTTCAGTGTAAAGTTTGACCACAAGTCTGAAGTTCAGTTTTTTGTATTATCAACTTCAATGTCTAACTGGACTTTTTTGGCGGCAATTGAGTTGTCAACGTGAAGATTTTGTTTTTATTTCCAAAACTTGTGTTTCTTCGAGTTATAATGTGTAATATTGGTGGATTATTAACCATTATGTGTTCGTTAATGTGTACGAGTATGGGAAAATGAAATAAAGTTGTGAAAGTGACTTTTCAAGTTGCTCCAAAAAAGTCCGTGTAACTTTACTTAAACACTATCCTCATCCTATCATCTCATCATCATCATCACCATCATCATTTAAACTTGATTCAACTCTTTGAGTTTGAAATCTTTTATACTTGACACTGGCAAATACACTAATCGTGTGACGCCATAACAAAACAAAAAAAAAAAGTCTGAAGTTAAGTGACGAAGTGGTTGAAGGTAGTGTGACGCTATACCTGGATAGGGAACTACTTACTAACGCCTGATATTAATAATCGATCCTGATCCATTTTTCGCGGTTTTGGATTAATATGTCATGTGAAAACGTATCAGGATCGATTAATAATTTCAGGCGTTACCTACTTCACAATTTTAGTATGTGATTACGTTATGAAAAGACTATGCCCTCTAAATTTTAATGTTTCTTATGCCAGTGGTTAATAATTTGCGTTTTTAGGTAACTCTGAAAGTCAGGACAGCCGATTTTATGTATGTAAGTAGGTATAGATAGAAAACCGCTCGTTAGTGAAGATATTTGCTCATGTTACTCATGTATAATTCGTGCCAATTTCATACTGAATTACTGAAAGAAACAAAATTTATATTAGCAACCAATTTACAACTGAACTGACTGAACAGCTTATTTATCTAGACAACGAGTGGAGAGCGCGATAAATTAACACGTAGCACGTGTGAAATTTTGTCGTAATATAATTTTTTAAATGAAATATTCAACGGTTTGTGCTCACGATTGTAAGTAAAGTACCGATCTAGTTTTTCAATTTACAATCGTGATTGCACGCCATTAAACATTCATGTTAGTTTCTGTAAAAACGTTATTTTTCACATATTTGATTCGTTAAGGTAGTTACATACATACTGAGCTTATGCACGCACGCTGTCTTACCCATTTCCCACGCCCTGTTACACCTAGCGTCAGCGCTGGAGTCTGGATTCTAGGTTTATCATCAGCCTATTACGTTTCTATTACTAGGACACAGGCTTTCTCTCAGAGAGAGAGAGTATAGGCCACAATTTACCACGCTAGCTCAGTGTGGGTTGGTAGATGTAGCATGCCCTTCAATGTTGTGATTCTTAGACATGCCGAATTCCTCACGGTGTTTTCTTTTATCGTTTTGGGCGATGGGAACTCTGACTATAACTTATTGAAGTCATGCCGATCCGAGTATAATAAACTAAAAAGACTCTTCCCACTTCTCCTCAAATCTATTGCTATCTTATTTCAGTGACTCAAACTTACCTATCGAGCAATTAACTGGTCAGTTAACTTTTCTTTTCAGGGGATACAACGAAAATTTATTGAAAAGCGTGTGCAAGACGAGTCTGAATATAAATATAGTACCACGCCCACCGCTACAATTCGAATAGTATATTTTTGTTACTAAACGCAGAAAACCCGTAAAAATATCTTCAAGCCACTTTTTGTTTACCAACGCGCACTGAAAGAGACTTCGCAGACCCATAATTTACAGGTATAAGAGTGTTCCTCATGATTCTTCAATTAATCATCGACTTCAAAGTCTATGCAGATGAAAATAGTTTGGAAACAACACTAGGCGGAAGAATGCGTCCCTTTGGTGAAGCGATTGTCGGTTCATTAGTAGCACTGGCCTTTTCCTTCACCAGTTTTTTTTAGGACAGTAACCTCTATTGACTTTGGCAGTGTCACATCTCTACCCTGGGCGTCTGCCAGACTTTCGACAATGCTCATCTCAAAATAACCGCCAGCAAAATGTTTATACGACATTTTTCTGTTGTAAAAAGTTAAAGACCGCGCCATCACATTGTTTCCGGCGTTTGCTTTGATACCTTTCCAAAGAAACGTTAATATATCGGTTTCAGTTTTTATTCCATATAATATTTTATTAACAGAATATTTCTGTATCATCTCTGCTAGTGTTAACAGAACATGTTACAAGTCTGTTAAATGTGATATATCTCACGTACAATGTGTACCTACTAATAAATGTATTGGTATTGTATTGTATTGATAATGCATGTCGATGACTTTTTTGTACAACGGATACACAAGCTAAGCACCGGCTAAGCAATGTTCTCTGCGGTTACTACTAGGATGGGTGACCATTAGTGGTATTTACAACTGAGCGCTTCCGTACTTCGGAGGGTCTTGGTTGTTTTCTTAGGATAGCAGTTGTTAGGCTATGTCTGAAGAATGAAGCGTGAGATAATTCCGGCATTTGTTAATTTCCAAATAAACGTTAATATGTTAGTATCAGTTTTTGTTACATAACACAATATTTCTCTGTCATCTCCAGCGGTGTTAACTTAACATGTTTTATAAACATGTCTGATAAATGGATATAATATCTCACGTTCATTGTGAATTACATATAGTTTTGACGGATAATATCGCCTCAAGGCTTCCTGAAGGTTTAGCTCAGATGGTAACTATTATTCTCTTTGTAAGCGTTTACTTAGTGAGCGATCAAAAACTACGATTAAAATATCGTTTCGTTTGCGCTTGTCGAACTGAAACTTGTCAACTATTTTGTATGGAAGCCAACCAATCGAAACACTATCGATAGGCCTGCCTATCTATACTATCGAGAGCTTAAAACGAGGTAATACTATTGATGATATCGATAGTATTGCTGTCCACGAAGCATAAACTATCGATAGTTCGGCAACACTAATCGGTATTGTAGAAACGATACTATTCTATTCTAGCATTTCGAACGAATAGCTAACATTTACAAGTTGACACTTGTCTACATATACCTACTAATATGCAGATGATCAAGTAAAACAAAAGTATTAGATTAAAGAATTTATTTCATAAAAGAATTATGTTTATATAGAAAAAACGCACATAACATTAAATATACATGATAATGCAAATACAATGGAATAAAATAAGAAACAATAACACTAGGATACATTCCGTAACCACCCGTTTTATTGCATTTATAATTGTCTTTGCGATTATAGCTCTTATTTCGTTGTTATAAACGCTTCTTTGACAGCATGAGCTAGCAGTAACGTTGTCAACATTTTTATAATAATAGCATAGCACATTCTAGTATCAGCTATCCGACCTTTTTGTAAAGATCGAACCGGCTTGGTCCCGAACACGTATTAGCACAAAGCTTTTCTTTAGATTAATACAGAGAAAGCTTCTATACAATAACTTTGGGGACTAAATTATATATTTTTCTTATCAGAGATTCCATATTCCAATATTACTACGGAAGTATTCACGCATTTGTCATTAATACATTATTTATTGACTAGAATAAAGTAGCACGTTAAGGCTCATGCACATAATAATATTAGAGCGGGCCGCGCCACAACGCACTACGCTACATCTCTTTCAAACATTAAATAAACGATAGAAATGCGTGACATTTTGCGGTGCGGCCCATTCGTAGTAAACAGAGGTAGAGTTCATAACCAAGGTAGGTAAAAAACATTATAGGTAGTAAAAATATTAGGTATGTAATACCGGCGTTCCATGAATTAACTCAGTTAATCCAATAAGAAGGTACGAGGCGAGTTAAACATTTTGTAAACAAAAGAAACGCCAGCCATCCAACGTCGATTAAAGATTAAAAATAATAAAAACGTAACGATTTATTCGTATATTCATGGTGTAATTATGGTATCAGAATCAGTCAGAAATTTCCTCGATGTCAAGACGGAGCTTTTTTTTTACTGCTTACTGGGTAGTGTTTGACCACAAGTCACCTAATGTTAAGTGACGATTTGGTCGAAGATGGCGTCACGCTACACCTGGATTGGGAACTGGCTCTCAAGTGAGGTTGCCGGAACACACCAATAGGTGCTTGGCGACAGATTCTTAACCTGAGGGTGGTAGCTAGCCAGGCGAGTACTAGAAAGTACCCTACCACCAAGCTATGGTTTCATCACGATCACAACACCGAAAGCTCAGAAAGCTCATTGTTGGATTCGAACCCACGTCCTACGGATTGCAAGCCGACGTCACTGGGTCATCATCGCTTCGCGTACACTTTATGAGCGCACTTTAGAAAACAAAAGTAACCAATTGTGGTATGTCCACTAGTACGCTTTCATGTTCATCTTGCGTCTTTAACATTCGGTTCGTCTTGCGTCAAGTATGTGCAATACTGATTGCCTTAAGATGCATACAGCGTATTGTCTCCACCTGTGCGCTTCGGTCAGTCGTCGATTTACAGATAAGCAAGCGCTACGGGCATACATTGTTGAACTAGCTTTAGCGCATGCGTTATGGCGCTTCACGCATGCGTTAGACGAGAAAATGATCATGAAAGCGCACCGATGTGGATATACCTTTATATTTTATAAAAAAGGTGTAGATAGCTTGTAAGCGCTCCGTTAAAAATTTGCTAATTCGCTAACCTGCATGTCGCGTCGCACAGCAACATATAATTATACATATTTACTCATGTCTTTATCGCTCCTGATAGTTAAGACACGCGTTAGTGTGCCCTGCCCGTTAGAATCTTTTGTAGGTAACTTATCTGCACCCTTTTTATATAATATATAATCATTGAACGTAACAGTCAATATCGACAAATTTATACGCGTGTATGTGACAGCAGCACCATTTTGATCCCGAAAATAACAAACCCTGCGATTCGTTGAGAGAATGGCTAAATCTTATTCTAGCACACGCACAAATAAGTGTGTCGGAGTGTATTGGTCATTTGAGCACTGTTCAGTAAAGACTTGAGGAAGCGTTCCAGCAATTCATATTGCTTGGAGGCAAGCTGCTTGGAGCGTCATCGGCCAATGATGGTGGGTTCGTCCGCCATGGCCAGCTCGTCCGTGGCTGCCTTGTTCCCTTTTCTCTTACGTGAGTACCAGAGGAAGGACGCAGCAGCAAAGGCATTGACCAAAACGACGAACCAGGCCAAGTAGAAGCTAATGTGGTAGCTGTTAAAAGAAAAACTGATTCAAATATCTGAAGAAACATATCTATTGTTAGCTTAGGAATAGAAAACTGATTTTTGCTTCCGCCCAATACTAAAAACCTTTTAGTCTTTAGGTTTTGTTTTGTTTTTTGGCCACATGCCAATGTGAATAGGTAATACTAATGGTGTTTATAATACTTATTTGACGCACTCGTATGTCCAGATGTACTTACACAATACAAGCGGCACTAAGTCTTAGCAATTTAGAATTATTGCTTCAACATTGATATTATTTATCCGAGTTACGTTTTATTAGCTGGAACGTGGTTTTACACACAAACTTTCGCATCTTACAGGGTAGCGTTTGATAACATGTCATCTAGTGTCAAAGAACCACGCTTTGTCTGGATTGGGAACTGGCTCTCAAGTGAAGTTGTTGGAACGATTTGTTAGATGAATTTCACGAACACATTATTCAGTTGCAGCGAATTTTAGAATCGCTTTTTTTAGCGAATCAATATTTCATGTTGGATAGGTATATTTTGCGAACGCCTTATTTTGTTGCTGTGGCTTTAACACACCGATGAGGTGCTTGGAGATAAATTCGTAACTATCCTACTAATATTATAAATGCGGAAGTTTGTATGTGTGTGTGTGAGAATGTTTGTTACCACGTATCACGGTAACAACAAAACCGATTTTGATGACATTTGGAATGGAGAGTATTAACACATAAGTTTTTTATCCCAGAAAGGTTCCTGCGGGATAATATGAAGACGTGGGTGAAACCCCAGGGCGTAACTAGTTATAAAATAAAATTTTAATTTGGACGTTGCGTTATAAATAACACTTTCGATCTTCTGAATGCCACAACGGTCGTCACACCGCGATTATAAACAATGTAATCACTAATAGGTACGCGTGCCAGCAAAAGCCCTGGGGAATCGTGCATTGTTCGCTGACAACACGCAATGTTATTTATAAACTGTTCTGTTTCATAAATTACAAAACTCTTCAACGATACCCAAAAAAATATGCGTCATTTTTTTATATGTACATACTGCAATGGTCATTAACATTAGAATTAAATTTTGAAACGGAACGTTTACCATGTAGGTATTTGTTTTTTAACTGATGGAAGGAGGAGGTTCTCAATTCGACCGGTATATTTTATTTTCATGTATGTACACCGATTTCGCCCAAGTTTCTGAACCAATATACGTGATTGTTTTTTTGTTTGATGCGGAATAGTTTCGAATTGGTCCCTTAAAAATTTGATTCAGGTAGGCCCAGTAGTTTTTTGTTTTAGTTCTTGACTATTGGACTTTCGGCGCTGTCATGATCACGAGAGTTCATGAAGTAGGTACATGGTACAATACATGGTCAATATCCCGATTAATAATTAAATACTAATAACTAAATTAAATTATTACTAGATTATTTAAATAAAATTTATAATTTCGAATTCGAATAAAACGTTACCTATGTGTGAGTTGGTAATAAATATTGATGTGTATGCAAGAAAAGTAAAGGTTACAATTTTATTGAAAACTTACTAGTGTTTGGCGAGAGTTGGATAAATGAAGAGGACGTTTTTCTTCATGTGGTCTACTGTCGACATCATGACTTGTACAACGACGAATGTACACGATGCTATAAAAAAAGTAAACTATATTAAGTTTCATTAACATGACTCTCTCTTCTGTTGGCTCAGCGGAAACGGAAATATCCTAGTATTTAACTTTGAAAGTCTATTTATTGTTAGTATATCATCATCATCATTTGCCTGTGTTAGTTCACTACTGGATACAGGCTTGCGAAAAAGCACGCCATCTTTTCTTTTCCAACAGTTACTAGCCACCTTGCGTGTATCGTCACTCCTAGCTTGAGGGTGTCCCACACTACGTTTTCCCAGTCGTGGTCTTCATTCAAAATCACGTTTCGGTTCTGCGACAGATATGACCTGGCCACTGTCAGCTTACTAATCTTACACAATACTCACCACTAATAAAGTGTATGCCGGCGGCAAGACGTTTGAACATGTAGCGAGGATTCCGGAAAGTGTATATAGAGAATCCGCAGGCCATTATCATCACGAATAAGCTTATTATGCCGAAGGAAACCATGGTTCGGACGTAATCTGAAACAAGAGGGTTTTTGTTACTTTGAAGTTAGTAATCGCGATAATCTGTCTGTCATTTATATTTCTCTGATTTCCTTTGCTTGCAGATAGAGAAGTCATTAACCTATTCTGAGTTGATTTAGAGGGATTATTCTCATACAAAATGAGTGCGGGAAACAGCCTCGGATTTCTTGTCCTTGTTGTAGGTACGCGTATCGATTTATTGCCAGTATTATTTACTCTTTTAAAACATATTCTGTCATAAGAGTGATAATGCTAAGTGCATCATCTTGATATTAGTCTCATAGGAAGACTGTATTGGATTTATAAAAGTAAATATTATGTTTAGACATAGGTAATAAAAGGAATAACAGGATCCATCCACTAATACTTACTAGCTACATTAACTTCATATGCTGGATCGGAGGGCTTGCCGTTTTCCAAGACAGGTTGCGATAAATATTTTGTACATTCTGTAACAAAGTAATAAATACCTTAATTTTGATGTTATTGCGATATATTTTGCGAACTGGAAAATGCTGGATTGAATGTCATGGTTATGGAAGAGAGGACTCAACACTCTCGATCAAGCCACCTTTCAAATTAAAAAAACTAAATCAAAATTAGTTTATCCGTTTTGGAGCCACGATGCCACAGTTAGATACACAGATAATTTGTAGCGTTACAAACATTCTACAAATGACCACTTTTTTAATGGTGCCAGGGAATACATTCCTGCTGAAATTACTACTCGGGGAAAATCGCGCAACACTGCTAGTTAAAACATTCCTTTCATGGAAATGACGTTATGAGCTAAAAGGGAATCTCAATCTCATTTTCCAACATTATTTTTCATAAGCAAGGACAGCTAATGTAGAGTGGAATAAAAAGGTGCATAATTAAGTTCTACGTATTCTGGGAAAATAAATATTTTTGGCAGATAAATTCGAGGGACACAGCGGGTATTCAAGGAAACCTATTACTGTGAAAATATAACTAATATTAAATGCGAAAGTTTGTGTGTGTGAATGTTTGTTACCACGTATCTCCGTAACTACTGAACTGATTTTGGTGAAATTTGGAATGGAAATAGCTTTTTAATCCCGGAAAAAGGATCCTGCGAGATATTGACGGAAGACGCGAGTGAAACCGCGGGGCGCAACTAGTATTTATATAAAAATCAATTGCTGTTCGTTAGTCTCAATAAAGCTCAAAAATGACTTGACTGATTTGCTTTTTTTATTTTATAGTGTTTGTAATTATCAGAAAAAAAAATTGATTGAAAGATTTTTTTCGGAAAATCCACTGGAAGTTTAGGAAATTCGGGATGCACTGAAAGTGCTTTTTTCTATGGGAGTTTTGTACGAACTCAAAAACTGCCTTAGCCTACGTACGACGGGCGGGACAGGAGTTCTGGATGAAAAACATGTACTAGGCAAAAGGAAAAACATAAACTAGGTAAAAGGCAAAAGAGGCGTCGATGGAAACCCCGAGAGATAACTTATTTTTATAGCTAGGACAGATAGTACGGCGGTTAGAGCTTCCTGACAGTAAGCTTATCGCTAGCAGCTATTCACTTGGCAGGTTCCATTGAGATGTGACAATGGACTATAAAATATTCTGTTTGAATGTACGTATATGAATGTACCTATAACTCTTTGTGTATATTTTGGTGTTTTGGTTCTATAGCATTTTATCCTTACCAGTAATCTATATGTACTTTGTACTAGATTTCGCAAATCAAACACTCACTGTGTACAACTGAACTGTATTGCAATAACGGTCGGTTTCAATTACCGATCTATCCACGGTTTCAGATAATTTGATATTACTTCTATGGAGCTTATGTCAAATTTCCATCTCCAGTAGGGCAAATCGTGGATAGATCGGTTCTTGGAACCGGCCATAAGTGATGTGTTAGTTTATATGTATTTTAGGCAAACTATAAAAGACTATATAATATGAAAAAGTAACTCTCTGTAGTCCTTTATCTATTTGTTACCTGTTGGTGGAGTATGGGGATAATTTGAACCCTGGGGAAGGACACAGGCATACTTTTTATCACAGTTAACTTTAGACTACGTAGGAGAAATCGCAGTACTTGCGAAATTAACTCTACCTTATCCTCTATTTCTATTACCTTTGCACGCCTAAGTTGCCAAACAGATTTGGTGAAATTTGATGAAAGTGGCGAGCGATGGTGGCCGAATGGTTAGGCGTGCGACTTACAAGACGCCGACACCGAGTTCGAATCCTCTCTTCCCCGCACCTATGACTTAATAAGTTATGTACGGATTTGCCATCGCTCAAAACGGTGAAGGAAAACATCGTGAGGAAACCGGCATGCCCAAGAACTGCAACATTCAAGGGCATGCGACATCTACCAACCCGCACTGGGTCAGCGTGGTAGATTACAGCTTATACTCTCTCTCTGAGAGAAGGCCAGAGTGCCAGCAGTAAGAACGTGAAAGGCTGATAATGATGATGCAAGTGGTTTGAACCTAGGAGAAAGATATAGAGTTGTGACCTCAACGGGCCGTCCTGAGCGTGGCTCGTCAGAGGTGCTCACACAACCCATTTCAAATTCAGAAACCCACTGCTTAATAGTTGAATATGATGGGGAGGTGAGTCCTATTGTTGAATCCACCGCTACTTTTATTTATGTTTGTGTAAAACCCTTCAAATAGAAGTATTTGATGACAGCATGATTTTTCAATTTTTCCATTTTCACGAAAACAACAGAGGCGTCTCGCTAAGTGTGCTCTCAAACGTAAACTAACATAGCGATTGGGCTGAAATTGTACGTACAAGCTAGTTATAAATGGTACTGTAGGACACCACTCCAAAAGTAGACTTAGTGGCGCAATCTCTTGGTCAGGCCGGAAACTTTTCACCCCACCCTCGTATATGTATCAAGATATAAAGGCAATATACTGTATTGCCATTCATAAAGTTTTATTGCGCATTCAAAAGGCCTATACGCATCTTTATCGTCTGTACTAAAATTGAGTGACGAATCAGATTTGGGCCATTCAAATTATTCCTAAGGACGTTCGTAATTATTGCAACTGCTAGTCCATTTTCGGTCATAATACTCGTATATATATTAGGGTCTTAATAGACAAATAGACAGATGGACAACAAATTATTCTTTATGAGTTCGGTTTTGTACCGAATGACATAACCCTACTTTATTAGCTGAGAAAAATCGTCACTCATTTATTGGGAGAGTCGGGTCCTAAACTTTTGCACGTCAACAAATCTTAAAATCTTATCATTGCACAGGTGACGTCACTTAGTCTTATTTGCTTTATGATTCCGATTCAGAATCATTAAACTTTATTACATAGGTACCTAACTACCTGCTGGCATCTTTATGGAAATATTCTTAACTAGCTGACCCGGCAGACTTCGTACTGCCTCAATCGAAAAATCAAAAACTCAATCAACTTTATTGAATAGCAATAAAGTTCAAATTGACTCTACATTTTATTTAGAAAAAGTTTACATTGGAAAAAGGAAAGCGCTGTTTTTAGGGTTTTCCCGGCAATTATTCTAATTTTTCTCACCTTTTAAACCTTCCCTAGACCTCCACGAACATTTCGAGACCAAAATTAGCCGCATCGGTCCAGCCGTTCTCGAGTTTTAGCGAGACTAACAAAAAGCA
Organism: Opisthograptis luteolata; assembly: GCA_931315375.2. Taxonomy (NCBI): domain Eukaryota; kingdom Metazoa; phylum Arthropoda; class Insecta; order Lepidoptera; family Geometridae; genus Opisthograptis; species Opisthograptis luteolata. Next base: position 8,186,433 of record OV928044.1, on the reverse strand, counting down.
ATTGATTTTTATATATATAGAAGACTAGCTGACCCGGCGAACTTCGCCCAGCAGACTTTGTACTGCCTGAATCGAAAAATCAACTTCAACTTTATTAAATAGCAATAAAGTTCAAATTGACTCGACATTTTATTTAGAAAACGTTTATACGGAAAAAAGGAAAGCGCTGTTATTAGGGTTTTCCTGGGAATTATTCTATTTTTTCTCACCTTTTAAACCTTCCCTGAACTTCCACAAATATTTCAAGATCAAAATTATCCAAATCGGTCCAGCCGTTCTCGAGTTTTAGCGAGACTAACGAACAGCAATTGATTTTTATATATAAGAAGATAGGTAAATAAAAGTATGATTATCTTTTTAGTTATGTAACTTACCCAATATTGTCTCGTTTATTTAAAAAAAAAATTAATATCATTATAAAAATTCTAGAACGATTGATCGTTCACATAAATTTTCATTAGCTTAACATGACAAAATATTTTATGTCGAGAACTGTTTTGATATTATTTTTGTGAAATGTTTCTATCAAAATGATGAAGACCTATATCAATGTCCTGTTTATCAAAACTTTACATGTGACAAGATCACAGAACATGACAAGTTTTTTTTTTGCTCATAGGTATATAACTAACAACTGTAAACAAGAAATATCTTTGGAGGAACTTTTTTTTTTTTTTTTTGTTATGGCTTCTCACGATTTGTGTATTTGCCAGTGTCAAGTGTAAAATATTTCAAACTCAGAGAGTTGAATCAAGTTTAAATGATGATGGTGATGATGATGATGAGATGATGGAATGAGGATAGTGTTAAAGTAGTGGAGTTTTACTTAAACTTTACACGGACTTTTTTGGAGCAACTTGAAAAGTCACTTTCACAACTTTATTTCAATTTCCCACACTCGTACACACGAACACATAATGGTTAATAATCCAACAATATTACACATTATCACTCGAAGAAACACAAGTTTTGGAAATAAAAACAAAATGATCACGTTGACAATTCGATTGCCGCCAAAAAAGTCGGAGGCACTTTTAGGCGCATTTCATTTGTTTTTTTTTTTGTTTATAAATTATATATTTTGCAGAGCCCACGTGATGTGAGTGTTATCTCACTTTTTTTTTTAATTATACAACTGCGAAGCAGTATCATATGTTTTTTTATTACAGTTACAGAAAATAGTTAAAATTAACCACAACTTTCAGCGTCATCTCGGGATCACGTTTTACTATTTCGGAACCATTGCTATTACAACATTGTTCTAGTAGCAGTACTGTAATGTTTATTTACCAAGTCGCTCTGCGCGACGCTTCCACCAAATAGCCGAGATATTCGTATCGCTGGCGACTGAAAGAACCGAACTGGTATTTTTATCGGTAACTATAAATCTTATTGTGTGGGCAGTCCAGATTCAGAAAGCAGTGTTTATTCTTTGCTGGATTTTAGCCGGTTCCCGTAAAGTACCTTACAGTTAGCCGTGTACATTATCCAGTTTAAAACCGTAGTACCCAGACTTAGAGACGAAAATAGCACCTACGATTAACCTTTGCGTAATAGTATAGTAGATACCATTAGCAATCTGTTGCACCTGGTGATGATTTAATGGACCAACACGTTGGACTGCGTATGAAGATGTGTACAGCGTGCAAAAGTATTTGAAGGCAGTAATTAATAAAATGTTTAGAAGTATTGTTAGTCTCACCTCCTCCGCTAGTTTAGCCTGGTGGTTTCACCTGCGTGGAGATTTTTGGAGGTGCAATCAAACGAGATAAAACGTAAAGCTTATCCTAAGTCACTCTCCAAGCCATAAACTTTATGTAAAAAAAACACTTTAAAACGCACTCAAAAATATAAAATAATGAAATTGACTTGTATAAGTTACGCTATAATGGTTAATTCAAAAAGTGTGGAGCGCTTTTTGGTTGTGTGTACTTTTATTTACCTAGTAAAAGTAGCGCTCCACACTTTTTGAATTAACCATTATAGCGTAACTAATACAAGTCAATTTCATTATTTTATATTTTTGAGTGCGTTTTAAAGTGTTTTTTTTTAGTTTTTTAAACTATATATTTTTATTTTTTTACTTTTTAGTCTTTTGTTACCAAGTCCAATCTATCGGACTCATCAAAAGGAATCATATGAGCCCAAACTCAAGGAGTTTACTAGTAGCCACTGCAGAGATCTCCTACCCACCTTCTGGCTGCATCATCATCAGACCCTCGTCACCAAGTTCAATCTATTGGACTCATCAAGACGAATCATATGAGCCCAAACACGACTCGTCACCAAGTTCAATCTATTGGACTCATCAAGACGAATCATATGAGCCCAAACACGAGGGGTTTACTAGTAGCCACTGCAGAGTTCCTCTACCCACCTTCCGGTTGCATCATCAGACCCTCGTCACCAAGTTCAATATATTGGACTCATCAAGACGATTCATATGAGCCCAAACACGAGGGGTTTACTAGTAGCCACTGCAGAGATGCCCTACCCACCTTCCGGTTGCATCATCAGACCCTCGTCATCAAGTCCAATCTATTGTACTCATTAAGACGATTCATATGAGCCCAAACACGAGGGGTTTACTAGTAGCCAGCGAAGAGGTGCCCTACCCACCTTCCGATTGCATCATCAGATCAGGTCGATGATACCAAATTATTGCATTGTCACCGAGATTACATACACATACAAAGTTTCAAGTCGATACGACAATTAGAAGTGGGTGAAAATTGACTTCTAAGATTTGATTACATTGTTAGTTAGTTAGTTAGTTAGTTAGTTAGTTACAAGTCAAGCTAATAAAAGTGTTTTAAAAACACGTCGCGTGAAAGAAAGACAAATTAACATACGCACTTTTTTCATATTCAAAACATGAATCGATGAAAATTAGTTAAAACTAGTTGCGCCCCGCGGTTTCACCCGCGTCTTCCCGTTATCCCGCAGGAACCTTTTCATGGGATGAGCCTATATGTTAATCCAGGGTCTATCTACATTCCAAATTTCATTCAGATCCGTTCAGTAGTTTTTGCTTGAAAGAGTAACAAACATCCATCCATCCATCCATTCATGCTAACAAACTTTCACGTTTATAATATTTATTACCTAGTTGATAGATAATTTTATTACTACTAAACGAGATACTAGACTAGATGATCCGGTAAATTTCGTACCATTTGGCAATTCCTACACAATATATAGATAATATATCCCTATAGGGTTTTCTCGTTTTCTATTTGTTTTTATCCAATAATCGAAAAAAAAAACAAAACAGTAAAGTCGTTTCGGAGTTTTAGCGAGACTTACAGACAGTGATTGGTTTATATGTATGTATATGCAGAAGAATTGTACTGGATTGAATTGGAGTTCGACGTAATGATGGAGTTCTCGCATAGTTGGAAGAGAACATTTTATTTACAGCTATTTTATTTCAACACATACCTACTCAGTTTTCTACCATCACACCACTCCAGTCACAGCGTGTGCCGTGTCACTCACCACTCCCGCGGAGGCATGCCATGATTACGCTAAAATTATGGTCTAGTGATTCGGCCCAGCCATTGGACTTGGGCCATGGAGACTTGTAGGTATTACGAAAATCCATTTTGCTAAGCGTGTTGTGAAATGTGGTCATGTCAAGAAAACGATTGTGGTAAATAGTAGAAACGTATTTTGCAATATGTGTAATTTCATTTAAACACTTGCATTGTACAACTAGTGTTAGGAATGTGTCGCCATGCACCTACCAGTATTTTTCAGCAGCGCCACTTGAGAGCCAGTTCTCAATTCAGGTGTAGCGTGGTTCCACCTTTGACCACATCGCCATTAAATTAGGTGACTTGCGATTGGATATTAATATGTCTTTTTAATTCATCGACCAAAATATACGAAGTGAAATCAAAATTCAATCAACCTTTTTGAAAGACATAAAAAGGAAGTGCATTCCTTTTTCTTTTTCAATAATTCCATGAGATTGAAAGGTGGCTCCACGCAATGCCTGGACTGAGAATTAGCTCTCAAGTTAGGCTGCCGGAACCAACCCTTAGGTGCTTGGCGACTTAGCTTGCCAAACGAGTACTAGAAAAAGCCCTATCACTAAATCTATTATATACCTATATCTACATACATATGGTTGATACTGAGAATACTCAATACAACAAAAAACAAAGACAAGCAATGACGTCAGTCATATGAAATTTAATTATACTGGGGCACTACGTGTTGGTTTGTGGATTAAATAGAGCAGTGTTATACGTGACTTGAATAATATTTACAAAAGAAAATGATGATATAATAAGACAGACATTTTTGCCAACGTTAATTAAAAATATCTCCTATCAGCTCACTTTTATGTACAACTATAAATTTAAAATTAAAAAAACCCCCGATATCTTAAACTGATTTTCATCAAACATAGCTAAACTAAACACTCGCCTCTCACCTTTCATACAAAAAAAAACTAAATTGAAATCACTTCATCCGTTCGCGAGCTACGGTGCCACAGACAGACATACAGACAGAAAGACACGTCAAATTTATAAGACCCCTGTTTTTGCGTCGGGGGTTAAAAAAGGACTCACAGTGTTCATCTGAACTGTACTACAATCCATACACCCTGTTTAGCGTGACATACGGCGAGTTTTAATAACTTATCTATCCACGGTTTGCACTACTAAAGATAGAAATTTGACATTAGATACTTCTTTGGATTGTCTTCTTTCTTCTTGACTCAAGCTTGAAGTAATTTAGGCGGAGCGGCACTACGATATTTATACGAGAAAACAATTGAAGTTTAAACCACAATGTGAATTTACAACTCAATAAAGTTGTTAGTTTATGTACTGATTACATAACTAGAACACAATATCTTAGAAAAGTGTACATTACTTGTGTCCTAATGAGAGATTCCAGTAAAACATAAAGTTCGTTGTTTCAGGCCAATTGTTTCCACATTTACCCCTTTGGCCATGTAATTTATAATAGTTCAATATGACGTCAAATCCCCAAAAACGTTGTATATGATTTGAAAGCTACCAGTAAACTGGCATTGTACACACTGACCATTGTATTCAATCGTTGATTGTCTAGCGAGTACAGTTCAGTGAATGCGTTAAAATAGCAATAGATTTATTTGATGTTAATAATAGGTTAACACACTGTGGACTGTTTTACAGTTTGCATATTATGCGCCTGCCTACATAAACTTTCATGTTTACTATTTGAGTGAAAATTTTGAACATACTAATTTATTAATACTAATATTATAAATGCAGAAATAACTCTCTCTCTCTCTCTCTCTCACCTTGTTTATTTATTAATCATTCTACACCTACACCCCTAAACAAATTTTGTTCTAATATATTATGGACATAGTTTGAACCCTGGACCTGTTTTATTTCATTTATTGATCACAGGCATAATCTATCCCGATGAGCCAGTACGGGCTGGTAGATGTCGCATGCCCTTGAATTTGGAAATGCCGGTTTCCCTACGATATTTTTTTCATCACTACAAGCTCAAGCTCATTGCGTGGGATTCGATATAATTAAAGAATTCAGCTTAAGTATTAGTTACTAATATACTGTTTTATTCTGATAAACACTCTTTGAAAATCTCCACGTATATAAAAAAGTGGAGCAGAGTTAGCGCTGAAATATACGACACACTTTCGGATTTATAAGATTATGTTTCTAAATAACCATTCCCCTGAATATGCTTGGTGAATCTTCTATTATAAACACGAGAAACTTTTACGTGATGATGCTAATTGAAAATTGTGTTTTAAAGTTTTGAAAAGAAACAAGATAGTAAAGTAAACCGCGGGGAGTTAATGGACAAAACGAGTGAGTAAAAACAGAAGGTGGCACAAAAAATAAACGTTGAAAGTGTAGTTGCGGCCTCGGCGCGGCGAGCGCGAGCATTTACGTCAGTAACCAACATTTCAGTCTTTGTGTTTACAGATTATCTCTGTTGTCTTATCAGGATGTCTTGCTGTCAATCTAAAACACGCATTATTTGTTTTTTTTTATCATATCATAAGACTTTAGTTTGTTCAACAGTTCTAGAACAATCGCAGTTTTACATTGTATCGCGCGTATTTCGCGTTCTTCGAGGATACAAAAAAAATTGTAGTTTTTTTTATTTATGCCTTAACACTAGATATTTATATCTTTAGCCAGTGTAAAGTATATGACATTGATAATAATGAATCTAATGTGTAGCATGGCACCACTATCGACCATATTGTCACTTAACATCAAGTGATTTTTGGCTAAGAGCTGCTACCCGAATAAAGTCTAAAATTGAGCACTTTACATAGTAAAACTCATAAACTTAATGATATTATATAAACTTGACTTCACTTGGTGACTTGTGATCAAACGCTACCCTGTAAGTAGTAAAAAAACGATACAAAAAGGGTTACAAAAAAACCAACGTTCACAAATTGCACACGTATTACGCAAATATTAAATATTTACTATCAACTAGCAAAAATGAAGGCGATTCGTGAGGTCGTATAAAATTCCCATGGAAAAAAGGACTTTCAGTTCTTCGCGAATTTATCAATTTTCCGGTAGATTTTTCTAAAACAATCTTACATACAAATCTCATTCCAATTCAAATGGGAACAAAACCAATTCAAATGGGTCAGTATATATTTAAATCCCGATAGGTGTTAGGTATGAGGATAGTACCTACCTAGCTAGCCAGGAGAGCATTAGACAACTTACTTGTAGTGTAGTTCCCATTCAGGCCGGAAATATCTACAGGAGCCGTTGCATTGGTTTTTAGTGTCTCATTTGTCTCAAAGACATGCCGGCAGTTTTTCCAAATTCCAGACTCACTCCACAACAGGAACTGGTGTTTATTCCCTACTGCTTGCAGGTAGATCGCTGAAAACAAATGAAAGTGTTAACGACTCCATAATGACTTTTCCTGGCCGGTCGCCAGACTGTTTTCAAGTAATTAATATCCGTCACACCAGTTTTCCGGCGCGTCGAAACGTGCCAAATCCTCTCCAGGTGAAATTATTTGTTTCGTGATTGTTTTTGAGTGTACACATTGGATAAATTGGGCGTTAAATATTTTGGCTCGTGTGGTCGGCAGACATAATAAGTGTTATTTGAACTTTATGGTGTGATAAAATAATAGAAGTAGGTATATCCCTATAAATATCATTATCATTAGTCTATTATATTCCTATTTTAAAGTACCATGGTCAAAAACATTAGAACGAGAATTCACGTGATCATGGCGCTTGCAACAGTGCCGAAATATCGAGAACTCAAACAAAAACAAATACATGGTAATTATCCCGTTATAAATCCTAATTCTAATATTATATTCCTATTCCCAAGACTCGGGCCTTTCCTCAGGAGAGTATAGATCATAATCTACCACGCTGGCCCAGTGCGGGTTGGTAGACGTCGCGTGACCTTGAATGTTGCGGTTCATGGACATATTGGACATGCCGGTTTTTTCGCGATTTGTGCAATGGAAAATCCGCATTGAAATTTGGTTCAGGTGGGATTTGAACTCGGTACCAGCACTTTGTAAGTGGCACTTGTTACTTATTTGGTGGCCACCACTCTATACTTGTAAATATACCTTACCAAATGTATTACTTGGTTTTATAATAGTTGTATGTTAATTGGTATATTTTCAGCTATAATTAGGAAAATGCATTTAGAAAATAGCTTGTCTACAGTTATGCTATTAATAATTACAAACGCTTGGTATTAAGGGCATTGGCCTTTGCTCTATTTCTGATCTAAGCGAATCAGCGTCTAATATTGGGTTGTTCATTCATACCGAGATATGTGTGTTGATAGATAGGTACTCATGTATAACTTTGACATAAAATTGCGCTATTAATAACTGTAGTACAGATGGCGGCTTCACCCGCGTGATAATTAGAATCTAGTATTTTCCGCACGTTTATACTTAATCAAGGCCAGTATTAAATTTTAGGGAACTACGAATAAACTTAGCAGGTCAGGGCGCTAGCAACTTCGCTACGGTGTTACGAGCTTCTTATGTCAGAGTTATCTTTCGATTGTATGTACCTATATAGCTCAATGGGAGTGAAATCTTGAGCTTGAGATTTCGGTGAACAATATTGTGATTAAACCATAGCTGGTGGCGGTAAGCATTTTCTAGTGACACTATCCTATAGAATCTTTTTTACTTCTGACAGGGTAGCTTTTGACCACAAGTCTCCTGGTTTTAAGTGACTATGTGGTCGAAGCTACACCTGGATAGGGAACTGGCTCCCAAGTGAGGCTGCCGGAACACACCAACAGGTGCTTGGTGACAGATTCTTTACCTGAGAAAGGACCCTACCAACAAGCTATGAGAAAAGAAACTAGTCTAACTAGAGCTATTAAAGAACAGTAAACGTTTACATACCACCGTCTCCCTCTATAAACACCCACTTCTCAGTGCATACAGCAGTGATCCATATGAATGTGGATAGTCCAATAAGGATTGTGCAGCCGAACAATATGCGGCGCTCGAGCACCAGTGCCTGCAGTAGCGGCCGCCGCTCCACCGTGCCCACTGAAGATGCCGTCGACATCTTGTCCGTCTCCATCTTTGAGCTGCAGCAATTAGATATTACTAATATTAGACTAAACTGTCACAAATTTTAAAGCACGACAACAGCAATGCTACAAAAGTTTTTTTTTTTTGTTATCCATTCATGGAATAACGGGAATTTACCATTATGAACTTTTAACGTACCTATTTTATTTAAATTAGCCGAACCGTCAGTTTTCACATTTTTGGGTAACCTGTCATATTTTCCATTACTTAATACATTTAATGAGACTAAAATAAATGCTAAATCGAATAAATAATCCAGTCATTCTCAAGTGATGAATTTAGCAAATGTATTTGATTTTTATTTATATAGATAGAGAAGATAATAATAGATGACTTATAGTTTTAAACTTGGATAAACGTGACTTATCTACGATCAAGCACTTAACTTTGCACTCATCTACGAGTATGTAGCCAAATCAAGATAATGAATCTACAGAATTTAATAGAGGTCTCAGATCTATACTGATCGGGTGTGAGAGACAAACTTAAATGAAAGGAATAAATTTGTATTTCATTATAGTTTAAATTAAACATAGAGGATAATATGATTAAAAATTAGCAATGCTATTATAAAAAACTTTTCTACCAACCGAAATATTGAAATAAACAATCAATTAAAGCAATCTACAAATAAAAAACACTGCCTGATGCAGGTAGCGAGTCCAAGAGGCAGATTTGTCAAATGTTACGATATAAAGCGATAGGGAACAAAATCTATCCTGATAAGTCGTAAATTATACTGACAAGGCTCGTGTATGATTTATAGCTGCGTAACAAATTATATCCCAATTTGATCTGCTGTTTTGTTGTGATTGAATATGACATCCCTTGGCGATAAGTGTTAATTTCAAACAAAGGAAAAATCAAAACTAAAAAGGTCTGGGTTCTACATTGAGCTTGAGCTTCCGGTGAAAAAAGACATCGTAATGATGGATACTCATAGATTGGTGGTAGGGCATTTTCTAGTGCTTGCCTGGCTAGCGATATCTATCGCCAAGCACCTATTGGTGTGTTTCTACACTTGAGAGCCAGTTTCCAATCCAGGCGTAGCGTAGTGCATCTTCCACCACATTGTGACTTTTGGTCTTACGCTACTCCGGTTTCTTTTTTTTTTTTTTTTTTTTTTACTATTTACAGGGTAGCGTTTGATCACAAGTCACCTGATGTTAAGTGACGATGTGGTCGAAGATGGCACCACGCTACACCTGGACTGGGAACTGGCTCTCAAGTGAGGCTGCCGGAACACACCGATAGGTGCTTGGCGACAGATTCTTAACAAGAGGGTGGTAGCTAGCCAGGCGAGTACTAGAAAATACCCTACCACCAAGCTATGGTTTCATCACGATGTTTTCCTTCACCGAAAGCTCAAGCTCATTGTAGGATTCGAACCCACGTCCTACGGATCGCAAGCCGACGTCACTACCACTGAGCCATCATCGCTATGAATCATATCTAACATATCTTGACATGTCTTTCCCCATGTTTTGTAATTTTTTTCGCACATCCAAGTTTTATCGTAGTTAGATAAATTGTTTTAGAACGCATGTACTGGACAAACAAACATTCATTTTCAAATAAGTACAAACCAATAAAATGCTTAGTTCTTGCTTAACAGGTACCTACTAGCATAGAATCTAGAAATGTGAAAAGTGAAAAGCACTTTTGAACCGGGAAACATCGTAAGCATGAGGATTTCGATTTGTGATTTATTTTCGTCGTGAGATAATGGAAATGACGTCAGATTGTTTACACACTCATTCTAATGGACCATGGAATTTTAGTCTATTTTGAAGATTATGAATTTATAATAGCATCCGAAAGACGAATCTTTAGCCATTCATTTGACCGCTATGTCGTAGTGGATGGAAATTTAGTCACGTCGCGTTTATTCTATAAGTTTATTCTTGTTGTATATACAAACCTATGTTCGTCTTATTTTAGAACTTAAAATTCCCCTCGCGCGTTTTATAACCCACATAAAAGCTAAGTATATTATAATATTATGTCCAATAAATTATTATTTATTACCTCTACTCACCGAAAACTGACTGATCTATCAACATTTAATTGCCAAACTCTTCACTGGCATGTCCGAAATTAAACCTAATGATTGCAAATTAGTCTCTATCTGGTGTTTATTAATGTTACAAAATCTCACTCACGCCCACCAGCCAACCTGCTGGTTTTCCAATCAATCTTTCATTATCTACGAACAGAAATGTTTCTCTGTCGGTGTATTTGTGTAAAAAGTAAGTGTCTAATACCTACAGTTACAACCTTTCTACTTCGGAGTATTCGATGTCTGCCTATCAGTAAATTGAGACTCGGTTTCACATAGACAAGCCAGTGAAATTACGGGGCACAGCTAGTGAGCAGTTTAAATTCCAGTGTTATTTAATATAAGTAAGCAACTAGCGTTTCAGTGAACGAACAGAAAGTATATTAACACCTAATAAATTTAAAAAAAAGCTATGTAGTGATATAGGACACGAATTTTTAATTTAGTGTTTCTTCTTTTCCGATGTTTAGCGACGACACGGTCGATAATGGAGCACGATTGCCCAAAAGATATTTATGAGCCACCTAGGGTGCATATATCTAATTCTGTAACCCATTTTTTAGATGTAGTGCTCATTAGGGTGTCCCGTCCATGTATGGGATTTTTTTATTTTCAAGCTATACTATCGCAAGAGGTGTCAAAACTTGCGTAATTTAACACAGATTACGGAAAAGAAAGAAAAACTAGGATTGTCAGTCATCTTGAGGGCTCTACCACGCTTTGAAGTTTTGTAAATTTTTCGTTTTTACAGACCTAAACTTTATGCCCAAAATAATACAAAAATCAACTTTAAAGGTATTTTATTATTGTAATTAATGAAATAGAGCACAAGAAAACGAAATAAATAAAATAGAGCTTATATTAAATGACAGAAACTTAGAATTTAAACTTAATTTTATGTCCCAAATTCGGCAATTCTGCTCGAGATTGCAACCTGTTTCATCAAGCCATTTCTAAAAGTAGCTAGCATCAGTTACACTTTGTGAGGCCTCTGTCACCAGTTTAAGACATCTTTCCACAGAATGTGTGAACAAAGAAGGTCAACAATTTCCAAGCTCTAATCCTTTGCCATGATTTGAAGATCCTCATGATTAGAAATATGTTGAACCGGCGGTGCGTAACCTGACACTCGTGCCACAACAACAATTTCGTTATAATCCCTAGCAGAGAAATACATTTTTGGTGGCATAAAAATCCTGCGTTTGGTGCTAATTTCAGCTTCTCCAGCTTTTATTATTCTTCGCAATGCCAGCTCCCGAATGTGAGCTCTGTCATCAAACATCATACTGCCAAGTAGGTTTTCTGGGTGCGCGAAAAAAGCATTTCTTTCGATGACGGAATCCACAACACCACTCAGGTTTTTGGGTAAGAATCAGGAGTACATAAATAGTTGAAAAATATGTTTGGCTCCGTCTAAAGACGGCTTTTCTTTGATAAGGAACCAAATGGGAGCGTATACTTTAACCACGTAGTTGACAAGCAATTGCAAAGTTTCTGAAGGATTAAATACATACTTACTTAAAGTCTGAGTATACAATTAGCAGAAGTAAGCCATTCTCAACTTGTCTCTTGTCTTTTCCTTAATCTCGCCGTTTCTGTTTTATAAAGACCGCTAATAACCATTATTCTATCATTTATTTGTCCAACAAAAGACTTCTTTCATTGATAGGAACTCTCTTAGGTTTTAAACACAAACAAGATTCAAATGATGGGCATTTACAGGCAGAAATGTCGAAAAGCTTCTCAGATGACTCCAAAAAACACTTCAGTTCATTTTCAAATCTATCATTTCGTTTACTTTTAGGGTATCTTCAAATGCTGGTACTTTTCAAAATAAGATTTCAGTAATTGAATAACGTGTTCCTTATTTACGATTGGAATCGAAGTTTTAGTCCAAATATTGTTGATCTCTTCATAAACAATCGCTTATATATCAGAATTTGATGGATATTTTCCAATGTACTTTAATTTCAGTTCATTCTTGACAAATAGAAAATATTATTTAATAATATCACTTGTATTTGGTAGCTGTCGACCGTCAAGTTCTTTATATGGTTCCAACATAGCACAAGTAGTCTCAATACGCCTCGAACTCATTATTTAAAAAATCACAATACGTTTTTAACACTAAATGAATTGCAACTGTACTTTTATAGCATAAAAAATTGCTTTGGCTACGAAGAAAACACTCGCGAGTTAGATCAAGAAAGTCCTCGAAATAAGTTGAAATTTGAGGGTATTTGCAGGTTGAAACTTTACTAATTTGAAGATGCTGGTAGTATGTTGTTGAATGCAAATCGAAATATCGTGTATGTATTACTTAAAAATAGGACAGGAAGTAATATTTTTGTTTTATATTTAGTTCAGGAGCCGAATATAATGGTAGTGAAATATTACCAAAAATTCCAATTTTTCAAAAGAACCTGGACTTCATCAATGATGAAGTCAATCTCTTCGTGTGTAAAGCGTAAATCTTCCCCTTATATTTTTGATTTTTAGAGATGTCCCTTTAATGGGTCAAATAGGACTTTAAAGTTTGTAGGGGAAAATATCAACTTCCACGCGGTCGAAGCCACGGGGCAGATCACTCGTTTTTTACTTCTCACTTTGTAATGTTAAACCACAAGTCACCTGACGTTAAATGACGATGATGTCGAAGGTGGCGCCACGCTACACCTGCACTGGGAGCTTGCAGAAAAAGAACTGGTTATAGTACAGTTTTAAATGTACCTATTAGTATGTATGTGATGTATTTATGTATTACATTAAATAAGCTGTGAATCTTAATATCAAATAAACAATAATGAGGTGCCAAAATATTTATTGTATTTTTGTTTTATTTGGCAATGTGCTACATACATATTTTCTGATGGTATATGAGAATTCGTCCTCGTATTTTTAACGTAATATATAGCCCTTGAGTCACCTATTTATATTTATTCAAACACGAGGCGTAGTATTAGTGACACTTAATCGAAATCTAAAGAGGGGTGACGAGGCGTCGAGACGCCTGGCGTCCCCATCGTTATAAAGACGGCTCAGAATGTTTACAGAGGGCATCAAGTGTACCTACTCGTAGATAAACATATCTATAGTGAAACCAGTAAGGACAAGATAAATTGAAACAGTTTAAAATCCAGGACGCAAACTGCCAACTTTTACAAAACCATCATGGCTCCGGAACGTATTATTTTAATCTTAAAATAATGTTACTCAACATCATACTTTGAGTTACTGCTATATAGATAGAACAAGACGCACATTTAACGTGACGTCACCAAAACGTATCTGCCTCTTCGATAGTAATGTTTCTCTAATAACCCCATGGTCTAGATTTTAAATGTGAGATTAAATGATATAAAATCTAAAACAATGATATCAAACGTATTTTTACACGCAGCTCGGGGAGAAGATGATCAATGGTAAGCGTCAAGCCATCACAATTCAGGACCAACCCGAATTTTGAACTTCAACAGTCCAATATCCTGCATTGCAGTGAAGTTTGCTCATCACCCTAAGATATTAGATGGTAAGACTTATAACTTACTGGCAACATTGCTTTTCTATTCAGAACACAGAATAAATAAATATGGGGGGACCATTGCACACAAATTGACCTAGCGCCAAATTAAGCTCGAAACGTGTGTTATGGATAGGTACTAGACAACGATATTCATACTTTTAAAGATAAATAAATAGATATCCAAGACTCAGGAACAAATGTTCAGGCACTACCAACTCGGCTACCGCTGAAATGTTTGTACTTAGCAGTTGAATAACTAGAAAAAGTGTGGTAGGTACTTCTAAGTACATTACTTAATAAACAATCGAACATGATCTGTTTCGCGGGTGCAAGTGCCCAGATGGTTACTTCTATGTCAACACGAATTTAATAAATACTCAATTACTAAAGATTCGCAATAATGTTGCTTGTCTTCGAATTTTCCGGTTGGTCACCTATAATATACCACGCTAAGTTTAACAATATTCATAATTAAAAATGTCTACAAATATGCGATAGTACAAAACGAAAACGTGTTCATTAGAATCTCTGGCCATTATGGAAGGTAGCCAAGTAGACGTAGATACTGCAACAGTAAGTACCTAAAACATACTACAAGACAGTACTAAAGCCAAGTAATATGTAAATAAAAACTGATACACGACCTACAACTAAAACTAAAACAAAAGAATTACATACGATAATTAGTTGGAATGATTATGTTTGACTTGAATGGCAAGCCAGACGCAAAGCTGTTGTGTCAAGTTATACCTTGCTGTGGTTGCCAAAAAATAGTTTGACAAATGTTATGTCAAATCAAAGTGCAAACATAATTTAGATACAGCCGTTCATGCGCTACGTAGCGTGAACAAAAGTTATTTTTCCTCCCCATTCAATGAACGTGTTCCTAGTCATGCCAGCGAACATTCCTGACGACATGTAAAACATGTACTTATAGAAAAGCTTTATAGTCCTTAAGTTTAAAGTTGCAAAATAAATAGATACATTGTTGTGAAGATTCATTTGACGACAACACAAAAATATACGTTTGACTCTCTCTCCATCCTCAACAATGACGTCAAAGACCGCGGAAGTGAGCACTAAAAATGAGAAGTCGCGCAGGCAAAGCTTTACATTAGCACAAAACATTTGTTTTTTTTTATTGGCCTAGGCTCGTGAAGCCGGTCGTTTTTATTGTACAAGACTGCTGTTGGTATCAATCTCATTCACTGTCTCGTAGTGATGCACAAATGCGTGCGATACACTAAATTACTCAGTGTTTAATGAGTTGACAATCTAAAGCAAATTTATGTATTGTCATTATTGTTGGTGACATATAGAATTTCTTATGCGTGATATAATATATATTAGATAAAGCTAAAAATTAAAATGCTGTCTTTTATCCTCGTTTCCTATGATTTTTTCTAGTCAGTGCCTATAACGTTTGCGTACAAATTTTAGAAACCACTATTCTTTCTTCTTTTTTTATGTAACGAGACCTGCAAGTTTCTCACCATAAGGAAAACGTCATCTTAGCCATTTTTAGTCCACCAAATTTTTAGTTTTAACAGTTCAATATCCTCTATGGCAACGCACTGAGCTCGTCATGCTGAGACATCAGTGATAAACTCTCTAATCTGTGCCTTTAACTTTGTAATTTCAATAGAAACCTTTGTGCTTAGCAATTAACTGGCAAAGTTGAAAGTTGTGGTACTTATAGAAGGTTCTACAAAAGAACCCTACCTTTATTTGAAACAGCTGTTTGTGTTTTTAAGTTAATTGCTGTTTATCAGATAACTTTATGAACCGGAAAAGGTTAATGGCTGCGCATTGCACGTGGAGTCACCAAAGTAAAATAATATTATTTCAATTTATATTACGATCTTAATTACACCAGCTGGCAGTAATTAGCAAGCCGTTAAACGTCTTGGCAAGCTAATTCAGACAACTGTCTAACGAAATCTTCACAAGGTGTAGGTAAATATTTTGCTTGGAGGTTTGCTGTTTCGAAACGATGATGGCTCAGTGGCAGCGACGTCGATTTGCAAATCAGAAATGAGCTTGAGCTTTAAGTACAGGAAAATATTGTGATGAAACCATAGTAAATTTATTCATTTCATTCATTTATTGACATAAAGTGTGATACATTTCAATGGGTAGACTCCAGAACTATATGTGAACACTGTATATCAGGAGCCAAAGCTTTTTCCATCGTATGACATCGTATAATTAGTTTGTTAGAGGGGAATTTTCTAGTAGTCACCTAAAAATATCAGCTGTCACGCAGCTAGGAGGGTTCTAGTAGGTATTATACAATTATATTGAATAAACAAAATCACGAAACAAGAAAACCACAAGAAAATGTTACACAAATGCTGACAAAAACATTTGTACAGTTTCGTGAAAAAATCAAAACATTTTTGCAGCTCGGAGCTACATCAAGTGATACCGTAAAATCACTTGGCATTCTCGATACGCAGTATTGATAAGGAAGCTACTAGAACAATGCTGCCTGCATCGTGTTATCAGCTATCCACTTGAAGGCATAGTTGATAAAATGCTTTCGATTGTATAAGCTTTTTACTGACAAATACTGTGAGACAACATTGACATGTAATCTCTATGAAGGCATGCAAATACAGGGGCAGACTCCGAATATGATTTTGTCCCATTCGGTGTCGAGACCCTTGGTCCGTGGGGTCCTAGCGCTATAAGGCTTTTTAAGGAATTAGTCTAGCCATCCAAAGTGAATTGGTCCATCGTCACTTTTTATTAGGTGAGTTTTGGTAAAACGCTGTGCAATAAATTCTACAAAAAATATTAACACTTTAGCAAACGTTTCATTTTAGTCACGTGGTTTAGTAGGAAGACGACAGGTGATGTTAATTAGGGATCAACATTTACTTTCTAAAGATTTTATTAACTAAGGAGCACATTAATTGCGATACCTACTAGTGCCTCGTGTTAATCATCAGCAGCATTATGGGAAAATATGATTACAATATTACGATTCAAAACTTTGTATCACCCTGTATAACATTACATGCAAGTCAATCAAATATTTTAGGGGAGTATAGGAATATGCCAGAAAGAAAATACTTTTCTCTCACAAACACGAAAAAAAAAACTAAACATAACTTTCAAAACTGTTCTCTGTCTGTCTGACTACACATAACTCAAAAAACACTAAGATAATTTAAATAAAGTTTTGAATTGGTTTCTGTGAAGGCTGTAAGGCGGAAGTTTTTAAAATTTATTTCTCTAGAAAAAGAGTTCTGAGAATTTTTACGTGGTAGCGCTAATTATGTTATCGTCACGCACGTGGTTACTATAATGAAATCTGTGCGAACAAGTGAGCGAGCTTTTTACAGTCCCTACTATACAAAAAATGTTAAAGATGTTTTTATCTTACTTCTTACAGGGTAGCGTTTGATCATAAGTCACTTGGTGTTAAGCGGCGCCACACTACACCTGGATTGGGAACTGGTTCTCTAGTGGGGCTGCCGGAACATGCCAATAGGTGCTTGGCGACAGTTTCTTAACTTTATTTGACCACAAGTCACCTGATTTTTAGTGAAAATATAGTGATCGATGGTGGTTCTGGAACACCTATAGATGCTTGCTACCTTAATTTTAACAAACTTCATTTAGTACTGCGTATAAAAGTTTTGAGGTGGTCAAAGGTATGCTACGCCTGGACAGTGAGACTTCTGGAAAACGATGGGTGCTTGTAATTAAGAGGTTTCCGTAACCGTTCTTCTCCCATTCTTATATAAAACAAGGGACTCATCTCATTATTAATAGTAGCAAGGGCCATGAAATTTATAGGGTCTGATGATTATTAACGATCATTAATATCTAGATCACAGCCAAGATATAATCTTGAGTTTGATCTTTTCACCTTATCCTTTTTACGCAAGCAAAACCGTGCGTAATAGCTAGTTTAGGTAATAAAATAGCTAGGTTAAACAAAAAAACTAAACTATTAACTACAAAGCGTGTGACAAACAATAAAAATAATTATCAAAATCGGACTTCTTTTTAATTAGTTTTGCGCGGTACAAAAAAATAACGCTCTTTTTCGTCAGCTAAATAAAAAAGATATTAAATTTATATAAAAAGTTGACAGTGTTACAGAATTTTTTCTCTAGTTAAGCTATATTTTTTAAATTGTTACCAATGTGCTACCAAAACGTTAAACGCAAAAAAAACATCAAAAGATGAAACTAACAGCAAACATTAACATAATGAATCAACTAGTAAAAATACTGACCTGTTGATAGAGACGGGAAACGCTGCCAGATTCCGAACGGAGTTGCTATCTCAAATATTTAACGACTCCGTTCATCTTTCACGCTGATATTGTAAAACACGAACACTTTATTATGATAGAATTAACATTTTCCTCGGTCACAGTTCTCTAACTATCGGGATATATTGTGGGACGCGAGTTAAGTCGAGCGCGCGACTCGTGTGGCTTGCACCGTGCCACTGATAGGTTGGAGAGAACTGAGCTTCGAAAGTACTCCTAGTGGGCCGTCGTCTCTGCGACTGAACTGGGCGGCATGCGGCTTGCCTATTGCCGAGCTTACAGTCGACACATATGAAAGCAGTGCGTTGCGACACGATGCGATGTCGCGTGTGCGGCGGAGAGCTTTAGTCTCGCGATTAACGCATAAATAATGCTGCGTGAGACATGACATGACGTAGCGTTGCTGTTTGTTACTCCACGTTACTTCATAGCAATAAAAATGCTAAGTCAATTTATGCATTGATACTAAATGTTTTAATACTTACAGGGTAGCATTTGATCACTAGCCATCTGATATGGTCGAGGTGGCGCTACACCTCGATTGGGAACTGGTTCTTGCACTCAAGTGAGGCTGCCGGAACACACCGATAGGTGCTTGGCGACAGATTCATGAGGATGGTAGCTAGTTAGTCAAGTGCTATACCCTACTACGAAGCTATGGTTTCATCAAAATGTTTTCCTCCACCGAAAACTCAAGCTCATTGTAAGATTCGAACCCACGTCCTACG
Source organism: Opisthograptis luteolata (assembly GCA_931315375.2). Lineage (NCBI taxonomy): Eukaryota > Metazoa > Arthropoda > Insecta > Lepidoptera > Geometridae > Opisthograptis > Opisthograptis luteolata. Next base: position 8,167,228 of record OV928044.1, on the reverse strand, counting down.
GGACGCAAGCAGACGTTACTAACACTGAGCCATAATCGCTATAATGTCTTAGCACACTCCTTTTTTCCAACTTTCGGTAAATTTGAGTTTATTATGCCACTTACCCAGTATTATAGTAGCAGCTAGTATATAACTGACGCAGTGTGACGTCACATCGCTGTATCGCACAGTCGCATGTTTTAGCGCTGCGACGGGAGGCGGCGTTGTCGTTTCTATGTACGTCAGCCCTTAAAGTCTTGTCAGCCGCTTGCGGATAGCGGCGTTGTCTAGAACTTTGCTTTTATCTCCAAGAACTTTTGCAATGAAAAAGCTGTTAACTTTTGGTCACTGTAAACTAGATTTGTTAGTAATAGATGTTGGTTACTGAAAGCTTAGTAGGTACTGTCAACGACAAAAGTCACTGAACGATAACACATTTTCCGACTACCCTCGTCATCCGAAACACCAACCTTTTACCACATCGTCACTTAAAATCAGGTGTGCGTGTGCTATGTTGTGATCAAAACGCTACCTACCATAAAAAATGTAAAAAAACGCAATCACTCAATGACTGATCTAAAACACATTTCATTTTCGAAAATTAAGTACTTATGATACTTTTGTCGCTGTATGGCAACTGCTAGACATGCAACGTCCTTGGTATAATTTAGATATCACGGACGAAGGTACTGCAAGCAGGGCTGTTTTTTTTTATGTTTTGTTATGGCTTCACACGATTAGTGTATTTGCCAGTGTCAAGTGTAAAATATTTCAAACTCAGAGAGTTGAATCAAGTTAAAATGATGTTGGTGATGATGATGATGAGATGATGGGATGAGGATAGCGTTTAAGTAACGTAGTGGCGCTTTACTTAAACTTTACACGGACTTTTTTGGAGCAACTTGAAAAGTCACTTTCACAACTTTATTTCAATTTCCCACACTCGTACACATTAACGAACACATAATGGTTAATAATCCACCAATATTACACATTATCACTCGAAGAAACACAAGTTTTTGAAATAAAAACAAAATTTTCATTTTGACAACTCAATTGCCGCCAAAAAAGTCCTGGCTGTTTCCCGCCTAGATTCCTCATTTGATTTTAAAACTTTCAGCTTGAAAAAGGTTTTATATTAAAGAAAAGAACTACTTAGAATAGAACAAAAAAAAGTAATGAAGATTTTAAATTTCGAATCTTCTCTTTTGTCAAGCAATTATTCTCTTTGTGTCAAACTATGACTTAAGTCGTAAAGGTAATAAAAAGTTAGAAAATACTAATTCAGAACTTGATATATCTTCTTTTTTGGGAATAAAGTAATTACTTAATTTAGGAGTTCCTATAATGGATGTGTTATTTTTGTTCATATTTATAGTTTGTGTCTATTAGCAAGATAAAATTAAACATCCACAATGATGATGTAAGTACTTGCCTTTTGTGTCATTAGATAAGTAAAATAAATAAAAACGTATGAGAATAACAAACGCAGGAACTTTTGGGATAAAATGTAGTCTGTTTTTTACCCCTTTGACCACACGTCACCTGATGTTATGTGACGATATGGTCGAAGATGGCGCCAAGATCAAAGATGGCGTACACCTAACCTGGACTAGGAAAGGAATCTATGCGTTAACTCGAGGTATATTCTATCCTCATTCTTAATGTTACTCAAAGCCGCATTACCGTTTAAGCGAAAAGGGGTATGTACTTTACAAATTACAAACATACATACTCATCATCAGCTTAACTTTTGCATTAAATGCACCAATTATTATAGGTTTTACTAGCTGCGCCTCGCGGTTTCGCCCGGACTACACTTTATCGCAATAAAAAGCGTATTTTTTTTTCTGAAGTAGGCCACCCTAATCACCTAGGGGTATAAAAATAGCCTACGACTTATTCTCAGACCTGCTAAATATACACATTCATCAAAATTGGTCAAGCCGTGAAGTTCGATGACAAACAATGTGATACGAGATTTTTATACATAATATGAAGATAATGTTAGTGTGAATTGTTATTAGTTACATCGTAATTTTATGATGATTTTACATTTTTAGGCGAAAAAAGGAAGAGCCCGACATGACATTGTGTCAAAAATTGAAGTTCTTTTTAGCAGTGCACTGGCGAGGCATATGCACAGTGTTGTTTCCGTGTATTTGGTTTTGGATACTAATACCATTCCCACCATTGGTAAACCAACTATATTTTAAATAAGTATATTAAGGTGCTGGTTCCCAAGCTAAGCTGAAAAACGGGGTTAATTAGTGTCTCTGTGTAATTCTGGTCTAAAAAAATCTAATCTAATAAAAATAAATGTTAATCTACTTGATATATTATTATAGCAGAACACCTTCAAACCGAATGCTTGCACCTGATCAAGCAAGGTCAACGGTGTATAGCAGGGCATTAAGTACTAGCGACCCGCCCCGGCTTCGCACGGGTGCAATGTATATTTGTAGATACTAATTTGAGGCAGTACTTTACAAAATTTGAATTTTTCGGCTTTTCTGTACATAATATGTATAAATTATACATGTGAACGTTTCTCTTGAATCATTCTATTTATTGCTGAAAACTGCATTAAAATCCGTTTCGTAGTTTTAAAGATCCAAGCATACATAGGGACAGACAGCGGGAAGCGACTTTGTTATATACCATGTACTCGTACCCTATATAGTGATTCTGCTTTCAATATAATTTAACTAAACAATTTAGGTATCTAGGGGGACGTGAATCACCTGATAAACGTCCCCATGCTCTAACCAACTAAGCTGTCCACGCCCGCGGTCTCTCGTCACGTTTGTGAAATTTTTACACCCATTATGCGTTTAAATGGAACGCGTTATCATAATCATCTTCATCATCCTATTACGTTCCCTCTGCTGGAACACTGGCCTTCTCTCACAGATAGAGTTTGGGCCGTTATGATGTCAGCTGCCCTTCAATGTTGTAGTCGTTGGACATGCCGGTCTCTTCACGATGTTATCCTTCACATCTTAGAGTGAACGCGTAACGCCATCTATTGTCTCGGATTAAGACTAAGGCAACGGGAACGTCTAGCACAGCATCAAAGTCGTACAGGTATGTTACGGTGTGGCGCCACCGTCGACCTTGAATTTTTGAATAAATCACATAAAATGTTTAAGGTAGGTAGTCGTGATTTTTCTGATTATATTTCCACTAAAATGTTAATAAAGTATCTAATGTTAACTAAAATGTAAGTTAAAGTGTAAGTAAAGTCCGCTGACGTGAAATGTAACGTGCGAGAAGAAAAAAAACACACTACAACGAAAATTAATTTTGAGTTTGCTTTTACCTTAACCTAATCGGGTACAGTCAACGGCATAAGTAATTAAGCACGCCCAGTTTTTCAACAGAGTCTTAGATCAGCGATAATTGATATTCAAGATCCTTGGAAAAATTAGAGAATGGGGTGTGTTTACCGAATTTTGTTGTAGCTACTGCGCAAAGCAAAACTGTTTATGCGCTTTTAGAACTAAAGGACGTGCGATTATTGGTAGCAAGCAACTATCAGAGTGTTCTGACACCATCGATCAAAACAATTTGTGATCAAACGCTGCCCTGTTAGAAGCAAAAGATGAGTAATACCTTATTTTTTTCAGCCGTGGCAATGGTGTGCGTTCACACTTTTGAACATGGCCACATTCTGGGTGTCGGAATGCATCCCCTTGGCGGTAACTAGCTTCTTGCCCTGCATGATTTTCCCCCTGTCCGGAGTGATGACCAGTAACATAGTCTGCTCGTTTTATACCAATGTAAGTAAAGTAATTTTATGGAAAGTTTGAACTTTGGTTACACTTTGGGAAGTTTTCTAAGGGCTCCTACACGAAACTGCGATGTGATGCGGTGCGATGCGAATCAGACCGGGAGTGCTTGTGGTGCATTCGTGCGAGCTCGCAGATATTTGTGATGCGATGCGAATTTTTCAGATTTGTGTGGGAGCCCTAAAAGCTGAAGAAACGAGGTTCTAGAACTACGCATAGTTAGAAGGTGCTGACCAGACACTTTTTTTGAAAATAACATCTATTAGTGAAATCTGATTATTCTGTAAAAAGTTATAAGTAGTCCGGTTATGTTGTCTTTTGCGTTTTGAGCTATGAACATTGCGTATAAACCTTTTTGGTTCTTTTTTAGGATTCCGTGATGATGTTTCTGGGTAGCTTGTTTCTTGCATTTTCTGTGGAACAGTCTGGTTTCCACAAGCGCTTGGCTTACTTCTCTATTCGTGTCATTGGCTACTCGCATAAAAAGTGAGTAAAGTAATTTTTTTTATTTAGTTAATACATCTAACTATTCTTCAATGTATTTATTACCTACTGGGAAACTAAATGTATGTAAATACCAGCAAGCAGATCTATAAAGGCTTATTAAGACGGGCTGCACCGCAATTCATTCTACATCTCTTTCAAACTAATGTTAATGTAACAATGAAATGTTTTTTTTTATTTTATGTTTTTTTTAATGTTTTTTTGTTTGTTTTTTTTTGTGTTTTTTTTTGTTTTTTTTTATTTTTTGTTTTGTTTTTTTTTTATTTTTTTGTTTTGTTTTTTGTTATGTTAATTTAATAATTAACGACAGAGATGACCGTTGTTTTGCAGCGCGGCCTGCCTACAACAAACTGTACTAGGTTTGTAATAAATACTTAAACCCTTTGAGTACCGCAGCGCCTTTAAGAGGCGCTGTCAAAAAGTCCGTAGATTTTATAAGAATTTCGTCTTATAAGAAAGTTCTTAGTGTGTGTCATTCTCTTTGGCAACTCTATTGATACGTTATGTTATTATTTCAGGTTACTATTTGCTATGTGTTGTGTAACGACTTTTGTCTCTATGTGGATCACAAACACTGCAGCTACCACTATGATGGTCCCAATTGTATTCGGTATATTAAGAGTGTTTGAAAATGTGAGTAAAATACTGCCCCTAGAATGTTAAAAAAGAGTACACGGTCCCTCGAGTACTTGCAAATGTTATCTTTATTATTCTTAGCTATTTCTAAAGGTTTTGTTACTCTCTAATAGACATGAGGTACCTACTCTTTTAGTCGCCTCTGGGACAAAGGTTTCTGGTCTCAATAGCTTAACCCCTTATGGGATAGTGGTGATACTTTATGCCAATCTAGAAATAACGAAAACGTAAAAAATTAAAACACTAAACATAACCGAGCAAGTATAATATATATAGTATAATAAAAAATAGCTTATAGGTCTTTTAGATAATAATATTGTATTTTATAACATTCTGATGGTATTTAAACACGATCTTTACGACTTTAAGAAAAGGGAGCATTGTTAACACATTTTCCATGTATTAATTAATAGAATATTTTTGCTAGAGGCAAATTTATAGAAAAACAGTTTTCATTATCCCCAATTTTGAGCTTGATTTTGGACTGACCGCCTTAAAATGTGTAATTATGAATTTCAGGAGCGCATCCTTAAAATATTTGAAACGGACCACGGTGAACCAATTGCAAGTGATATAACCGCATGTTATTTTAGCGCTATCACGTTTTCAGCTACGATAGGTATGTACCCACAACGCTCTTTCTTCATTCATTATTAACATTCAGGTTTTATCTCAATATTTCCGTAACTGGCGTTTTTTCGGTGTATGTATGTAAAATGTTATAGCAATTGTTTTATTACCTTAGTCTAATCCTCTATGATCACAATTTCTACGATATGAAACTTTTCTTTAGGGAAACTTTTTGAAAAATATCATGTCAAAACGTTTACACTCGCGTTATATTCATGGCACAGTACTCGTATAAAATAGAGACAGCCGTAGACAGCTGTAATATAATCATTATCAAATTGTTTCAGGTGGAATTGGAACAATAGTAGGCACGGCCACAAACATAGTGTTCATAAGCTTATTTGTAAGGTAATTGGAGTATTATAAACTTGTAGCTTGTTATTGTATCTGTTACGATGAAGTTTCTTAGGAAAAACTCTCGATACGATAGGGTGTATTTCCACGGCAACGGCACCCAGAACCGTGCACAATTTGGTTACCGATCTGCAGCAGTCACTGCTCCAGTTATGGCTCATTTTGCACCGTTTAATCTAAACATGTACAGTCAACGACAAAAGTCGCTGAACAGTAACACATTTTCCTATTACTCTCATCATCTTAAACACCAACCTTTGACCGCATCATCACTTAACATCAGATGTGTTGTGTTGTGCTCAAAACGCTATCTAGTATAATGTAAAAAAAAACTCAATCATTACAGATCTAAAACACTTCTTGAAAATCTAGTATCATCAGCTACTTTTGTCACTGACTGTACCTACAGTCAGCGACAAAAGTAGCTGATCATACTTGATGTTCCAAATGCGTATAGAATCTGCGTATAGAAATTGTTTGTTTTTTTCTTACAACTTAAAAGGTCGCGCTTGGCTATAACATCACACACGTGATGATTGGATCGAAGGTTGGTGTTTATGAGAATCGAAAAATGTGTTATTATTCAGCGACATTTGTCACTGACTGTACAAGTATACATACATGTATACATGCAAATAAATAAATTAAAGGTTGTGTTTGTAATTTCAAACTAATGTCGATTTTTAGCTTTTTTGGCTTTCAGTCTGTCTGTTCCGGCTAATCTTAGAAACGGTTGGACCTATTTTGACGAGACTTTTACTAGCAAATAGTTAATGTTATCAGGAGTAAATATATGGCTTTATTGAACTCAATTTTATTGCTAGTTTCATTTGTAACCTATTTTTGTATTACAGTAAATATCCTGACGCTGGTGAATATCTGTCGTTTCCGCTATTTTCTGCATTTTCAGTACCATACATGATAGTTTTAGAAGCATGCTGCTACATTTACATGGGAATGTACTATTTTGGATTGTTCAGGTAAATATTTTGGCGTAACATATCATCATAATCATCATCAGCCTGTATCAATCCACTGCTGGACATAGGCCTCTCCCAAGGTACGCCACTGAGTCCGGTCTTCGGCTCTTCTCATCCAACTACTGCCATCGACTCTGCGCAAGTCGTCGCTCCACCTTGTCGCAGGGCGCAGTGCTTGTTTGATTCACATATTATTGTAATAGTGACTGAACATTCTCACAAGCGATTAGACATAATACTGCAGAGTACGTGTTATTGGAAATACCTTTTTCGTTTATTGTAACGTTGGCTGTACTTTTTTCAGGCCCAGTAGTGATATTGCAAAAGCAACTACAATAAGTGAGAAAGCAAAACTATTAGCACAGGCCACAATCGAAGAAAGTACAAGACAAATTGGAACGTTAACCTATTGGGAATTTGTAAGTTTCTCACATTCATCATTGTACAAGCATAACAGGAGGCTCAGAGCAAAGCTTAGCTTTTTAGACTTAACAAATATCCTGAAAGTTTTGTTTATTGATCGACAAAAAAGGAGGTTCTCAAGTACATACTGATATTGGTAATTTAGATAATTTTAAACCCCTGATAAACTATCGCAATTGTACTTGCTACGTTATGTACATCTGGAAACTTATGTCCGACGGAATCAAAATCAATAGTATTTTTTTCAATAGGATATGTGATCACTTAAAACGTCAAACTTACAACTAGCTACGCCTGTTCCAACCTTCTAATATCAGACGCGTCTACTTGCAGAGGTTATTTTGCAGGGGGAAACGCTGACTTTGGGACTGGCTAGTCGTATCGGTCATGGCTGGTAAGGTCGGTTGTAAGTTGTAACAGGTCAGCGCGACCATCTATTAGATTGGTGGCATTTTTACTGAGGCTATGCTTCGGAGGGGCTCGTTAAGCAGTCCGTCTCGGCTGTCGCAAAGCCATATCGGAATCTTTCGGGTGGCTTAAAGACTCCGTCAATAGAGTTGGTCCTTAGCTCATACCAACAAACGAATGTGATTTTCTAAGGACTTGATTAGTCTCATGATATCTCCTTAACTTTGCAGATGGTCATCGTACTATTTGGAGGAGCCATGATTATGTTTTTCTGTCGATCCCCACAAATATTCACTGGCTGGGGTGATATAGTCATCGACTATTTTCAATTAACCAATAGAAAATTGTAAGTTCAGTTTTGTATGTGGTAGGTAGGCTACATCTGTATTGAGAACTGGTTCTCAGAACACACAATAGATCAAACGAGATTGGTTGTTTTCTTTCAGCATTAAGGATTCTGCGCTGGCTATGTGTGTGGTGTTTCTTATGTTTCTGCTGCCTTCGACGTTACAGATATTTAAAAACTTTAAAGCCAAACGTAAGTATAAAACAGGACTAGGAATAGGACTACGTATGCTTTTTTTTACTTATGAAAGTAGAAGATACACTCAGGGCCGGTTTTATAAACGTCCGTTAGTTAAATGTCGTACCAAATTTCGGTAACTTTGATCTTATTGTCAAAACGTAGTTGCAGTTATTCTTATACCTGTCATTATTCCTCGCATACCATAGTAGTGTGTTTTTAATAATATTTTTAACCATTATTTTATATTATCATGGCAGATTACGAGGAGCTGCCTCAAAACAGAGTTCAGTCGGTTCTTAGTTGGAACATCGTGAATGTTGAGATGCCATGGAGTTTTATGTTTTTACTTGGTAGGTGTTAGTTTTAAAATTAACAGGACTACTTATGAAACAATAGAAATCAAAATGCAAGATGGATTACTGGCTCTTAAGTTAGTCATAGTCCAACTGACGTTCGTATTTCACGTCTTTCTGTTCACATTTGACATAGGTACACGCACTTGTGCGTCGCGCTGGAATTATAAATCGTACAATAAATTACTTTTGGCGTTGGACTGAATTGTATCGAGTATCTAGGGAGGGCAGCTGCCTTTGCTACAAAAGAAATCGTAGGTATAGATCATTTGGCATTCAAAGCTATCTATGTAATGGATGGTGTGGACTAGTGTTGCGCATCGATAGTCAACTATCGATGCTTAATCGATAGTTTATCGATAGCCAACCAATCCCAACAGTATCGATAGACCTATCGGTAGTATTCATACTATCGATATTATCGCTAGCTCAATACTATCGTTGAGTGCAAGTCTCGATAGGTACGATAGTTTATACTTCATGAGCAACATTACTATCGATAGTATCGATCCCAGTATATATCCCATAGTATTGCCTCGTTTAAGCTATATGGTAGATATTAATCGATAGTATAGCTTTTTCAGGTGAAAACTATCGATAGTTCGGCAACAATAGCGTGGACGATGTTGTCTTAACTTTTTTACGTGCGAGGCATGAGGTAACTGACGTTATATCTGACGTTAATTTGCAGGTGCAGGAGTTTCGCTTTCCAGAGGCGCTGATTGGAGTGGCTTGAATGGTAAACTCGGAGACGCTCTGGGTGGACTTGTTTCATTGCCTAACCCGCTAATTCTTTTCCTGATCATCTTGATGACATGCTTTATAACAAACTTTGCTTCAAACGTTGCCGTTTGCAACGTTATCGGTCCAATTTTCATGACATTGGTTAGTGGAATTTCTAATTATTTTTTTATCAATTATTTTTTGTAAGTATTTATGCCAATGCACCTATTGTTACTACACCCTCATAGAGAAAAGCTCTCGGTTATCGCCGAAATTTCCAGTTTTGTGGTAGATTGTCCAGCAAAACAAATTCCCAACCTTATCCTGACAATTACAAAACACGATAGACTAACGAACAGCAATGGGTTTTGATGTTTAAGAAAAGAGAAGGTTACGAAAAGAAGAAACCTAGTTTATTTATAACTTTTTATTCTATTGTTACAGGGTGAAAAAACGAAAGTGAACCCGTTATGGTACATAATAGCGGCTGGCTTTAGCTCGTCATATTGCTTCATGATCCCCGTTGGAACACCCGGCAATCTTGTTGCGCAGAGTGCGGGTAAAATACCCACTAGTAAATTGGTAAGAGAGTTCGCTTTGTATTCATTGTGTAAGGCCGCCTCTAGACGATCAACCATATTGCGCAATATTGCAAATCATGCAATACTATTGACCGTTTGGGGCTAATATTGAAGATTGCGAAGAGATTTGTTTGAGCGAGTTTAATTTCACCATATTTTTCATTGCATCGTGTAGGGTTAGTATTGTGCAATATTTTTCAGTCTGCAGCTAAATCTTGTTGGAACATGTTGCTCGCACGGTGCACACGGGATCAATATTCTGTGACTAAACACGAAAACATTGTGGAATTCGTATTATTGTGCAATCTAATTGATCGTTTGAATTCAAGCCCCGTTCAATCTTATTGTTAAATAAAATGTATTGTGGTTAGCCACCCACACCACGCAAACCGGTTGTTTATTATATTATATTCCATATCAGAGGCATGCTGGAGCATGAAAAAATCAATATCTGACACACTTGAGTCCATGTCATAGAATTTAATAATAATAATAATGTCATGTCATGGTTTTTATAACCTCAAAAGTCTGTGGAAGCTTCCCCCACCGCTGAAATGGAAACATTATAGGACATTTATTCTTCTTAATATCTAATCTACCAAATCTAATAGGTTTCCGCGACGCTCGAGTAAATCCACATTTAGCATCATGGGCTAAAGTACTATATAAGTGTGACCGTTTGCCCCCGCGTGAGGTTTTGGGGCAAACGGTTAAGTATCCTGCTTACGCCGAGCCTTTTTAGTTTGTGAATTCTAACCATAAAAATCTATTCCAGATTGTCGCAGGACTGGGAGCTCAAATTGCTAGTATACTTGTCACGTGGTTTTTTTTAATAGTATATGCGCCAGTTATATGGCCAGATATCAAGACGTATCCTACATGGGCACCACAATAAAGTAAGATATTTTTAAAACACTTTTACTAGCTTGACTTGTAACTAACTAATTAAGTTAGATCTACGTGATATTGTAGTGTTGTACCTATTTATAGATTTAAACTAACCTAAATTTGAGTTATACTTGAGTGACTTTTTAAAGTTCGTCCCCAACTGCGCTATATAATGTAAAGATGTATTTTATAGCCAGACATTAGCTGGATATATCTTGCCGTTATAGGAGCCACCCAAACGATAGTTTCAAGTGCATCACAAACGGCAGCTATAAAATGTATTAAGTTTTACATCCTGATAGCTTTACATTGTCTATAAGTATCATACTCTAGTGTTGCCATACTATTGGTAGGCCTAACGACCAATGATAGTATCAAAACTATTGATAGGATCGACACTATCGATAGTATTGTTGCTTGTGAATAAAAAAACTATCGATAGTATCGATTATGTGTGATTAACACACATCGATGTTATGGAACTGTGAGGCTCAACTATAATGTTAAATTTTAATAAGTACCTACAGTAATAATTTTCTTTCCATTTCAGAATAACCTGTGATGGCGTACAGTATAATAAAAAAATTATGTTATTAAAAGCTATAAGTTTATTTTATTAAGTTGTTACAATATGTATTTTAACGTTATTTTTCATTTTAAGTTTAGTTATGTGATTTAATTTGTTTTGTTTCAATGTGATAGATAGTTTTAGTCCCTTTGGGAAAAGCAATTAAAGGCGTTGTAACTATTTTCGAGTTGTATTTTTGTGCCCTACCAACCAACGTTTATGAAAGTGTCTTTATTATCATTTATTTTTAAAGGTAGTAGTTACAGGATGAGTACAGGTTTAATGGAAAAATGATGATAGCCTTATAGTGGTCACTTTTGGTGTGCATCTGGACTGGATATAACAGTGGGTGAAAGTGCTGGCCTAAGTACCTAAGGTTCATTTTCATCAACCTATTACGTTTATCATGATAAAAAAATATCATTTGATATAACACTCGGGTATTGTGCAGTTTTATAATAGTGAAATAATTTTCAGAATCAAATCGGTCATTCGTTTTCACACATATTTACTTATGTTATGAAATTCAATTGGCAACATTATTTTGAATGCACTATTGCACCATAAACGGCCAATCGAAGTAGCGTTGCTGATCGATAGTCTGCTATCGATAGTTAATCGATGGTTTATCGATAGCCAACCAATCGAAACATTATCGTTAACTATTGATAGTATCAATATAACTATCGATAGTATTGACTCGTTTTGAGTTATCGATATGGCTTTTATAAATGAAAACTATCGATAGTTCGGCAAGACTAAATCGAAGCCATCTTGATAAAATAAAATACCTACGTGATTTACACGGATGTTAGCACAGTAGAAGTGTTACTGTGACTTTAGTTTCAATTGACTAAAATGTTGGTATCTCCATCTATTTCTGTCTCTAGAATAAATGAAGAAACTGCCAATGTACCGTAAGTTTTAATTTGATACGTTGACTACATACCACAATGAAAACTGTTTTGTAAGAAACGTGTAGGTAGGTGTACATTTTACCTCTGACCCAGAAGAGTTGTATAGGCATAGAATTATAAGACTATGTGTATAGTAATGTTTTGTGAATTTTGGTACCTACAATTAATAGTAAGAATAAATTTAACTGTTATTAAGCAGGTAACAACTTGGTGCTAGGTGACAAAAACCAAGTTCTAAACATTTTTGAGGAAAATTTAAATATATAACTCAAAGGTGACTGACTGACATAGTGATCTATCAACGCACAGCCCAAACCACTGGACGGATCGGGCTGAAATTTGGCATGCAGGTAGATGTTATAACGTAGGCATTCGTTAAGAAAGGATTTTGATTAACTCTACCCCCAAGGGGATAAAATAGGGGATGACAGTTTGTATGAAACTTTGTCAATTTTAAACCGATCGGGCTGAGACTTTGCATGAATAAAGCTGTAGTCCACGCGGGTGAAACCGCGGGGAACAGCTAGTTATGTATAAGAACAAGCCCAGAGCGGAAATTACGTGGGTGTCAGACAACTTTATTTTGTTAAAAAATGTACCTTTATAAATACGTTTAAAAAAAATACGTCATTTAATATAAATACGTTATTTTACAAAACCAGACCGACCCAAAGTTTTTTTATCCTGCCATCATCGTTATGATCATGTAAACAACTTTAGGTCGGTCTGGTTTTGTAAAATAACGCATAATTTATATTACGAAAATGTTATTAGGTCAAAAGTTGTCAAAATGCAGATAGGCCAGGATGGTTCTAGCGGCCTCAATTATGTTTTAGAGAATTCGTAGTCTACATAACTAGCTGACTACAACGAAGGATTGATAACATAGGCAAGGTCATATTATTAAGTTAATTTATGATAACATAAATTATATATCCTTGTTACGGTTTATGGGGAATACAACTGTATATCAATAATGTATTCGTTTTGTTGTCAGTGGAGAAGATGATCTCATCACTTTAGAATACAAGTTTAAATTATTATTTCAAGCTCATTGGCGAGGTTTAGTTTGTATTCTGACGCCAATAATATTTATCGCCATTCTCACCCCATTCCCACCGGCGGTAAGTTATTTTAAATACTTTAAAGTATTGAAATAAGTGCGGGGAAATGCGAATAAATACATACGACCTCAAGCCCCACCGCTTTTTAGCCCCGCTTTGTAGTGAGTATGTTGATCTTGGTAAATATGTTTACTTTAAAACTATACTACTAAACTTAATATTACAAATTATACTTTTCTACAATCAATTTTATAGAAATACCAATGGTGTGCATACACTTTGATACTCATGGCGATATTCTGGGTGACAGAGTGTATTCCTCTGGCTATAACATCGTTTCTTCCGATTCTGATATTCCCCTTGGCAGGAGTAATGAATACGATGACAACATGCAGGTGCTATATCAATGTAAGTTTTTTGGTTTACGATCATTAACGTACAAAGCAAAGTGCCACTACTTAAACGCAAAAGGAACTAGTCTGTTTGACCCGACTTGTAGCTGGGTCCCATCATCTCATCATCATTCATATTTGATACTATCTGTGATTGATACATTTAATACTTGGAACGGGCAAACAAAAAAGAAATGGATTTACAAAGAAATGGACGTCGGGTCCAATGTCGGGCCTAATACAAACGTGACGAGAAAAGTGACCGAGTTTTCCTGAATTTTTGCTTGCGACAATTTATCAGCTTGTAACGTAACCAAGCGGAGACTAGCTTGTAAATAGCCCTCTTAGCAAGTTTTAGTATGACATGTAGATTATTTAAGAATCAATTATTTTTTCTCTCCTATACAGGACACTATAATCATGTTTTTGGGAAGTTTAATGTTGGCTTATGCTGTGGAACAATCAGGACTTCACAAACGACTTGCTTTGTCTGCAATTAGAGCGATCGGCTACTCACATAAGAGGTAGCAAAATGATATCTCAAAAATAATGATTTTCACAATTTTAAACATATTACCAAGAAAAAATCTATCGGTGTGTTCTGGCAACCTTACCTTAAAGCCAGTTTCCAATAAAGTTCAGCCACATAAAGGTCTTATTAACACAATATAAAACATGGATTATATAATTATTTTGCCACCATTTCAGGCTTCTATTCGCAATGTCGTATACAACGATGTTTGTTTCAATGTGGATCACGAATACGGCTGCAACTACAATGATGGTCCCCATCAACTTTGCAATTCTTAAGGTTTTTGAAGATGTAAGTATCCTTAACTTTAGCCAAAAAAAGAAAAATATAACATAAACACAAACTAAAACATTTTAACTTATGTTATATGTATATGTCAATAACATACAGTACAATTTTGCTTGCAACAATTGCAGCCTCGAGTAACCATGTCACATACACCACACAGTGACCAAGCGGAAGCTGGCGTGTGGATTAGTCTTCTTTTCACGTTTTAGCCCTCTTTTGGTTTGGATGTTTTTGAGGGAAGGACCCGACGTCCATATTTTGGTACATCAATGCTCGCATAATCGTGTACGTTATCAATGATTTTCCAGTCAGCACGTCTTCGCTCTGCATCAATATGACGCTTTTCCTAAGATTTCTGCATGGCTATAATTTAATATTATTTTATCTTTCAATAGCAAAACTTACTCAGTATTTACGACACAGACAATTATGGTGATAAAACAGCATCTGATATAACGACTTGCTACTTTTGTTCAGCTACATTTTCTGCAACAGTTGGTAAGTTTTTATCGCTACCTAGTTACGTAATCTTCCCGGTTTCATTTCAACTTTGTAACTGTATTTTTAACCAATCAGTTAGCTAATAATTAATAAGAAAAAAAGTAAATATGATCGCGACTTTAAAATGACCTACAGGGCGTTTAATGCTTGTTCTCTTGCCGGCATAATGAGGTTGGAAATGGCAAACAAGCTAGGTTTAAATTTGACGTTGTATTATTTTTATATTGGTAGTTGTTTATTTATTTAATACCAGCTGTTCCCCACGGTTTACCCGCGTGGGCTACAGTTTATCGCGATAAAAATATCCTATGTCCTTTCCCAGGGTTCAAACTATCTCCGTACCAAATTTAATTTAAATTAGTAATGTTTGTTTAGGCGTGAAAACGTAACAGACAGACAGACAAAGTTACTTTTGCATTTACATATTATAATTAGGGACGTTTGTTCCATTAAAATTATCTTTAGAAACAATATGTTTAAGCTTTATCATACTTCCGATTAAATTACAAACTAACTTGAACCTTTTCCAGGTGGAATTGGCACTTTAGTGGGATCAGCTACTAATCTTGTATTCAAAGGTCTTTTTTCAAAGTAAGTAACTGAGTGACACGTAATCTACTTAAAGCCGAGCGACCTTCACTGCCCACTGGTACGCTACGCACGGATGCGTAGCTTGATGACGTCACCAACGCTGGGTCTGTTCGAATGCGTTGTCTATGTAGCCCAATGCGGCACACGCTATACATGCGACTCACGGAGGCGTAGCTTCACGGCTACAGCTGTGTGTGGTTAGTGGAACGGAGTTGTAGCTTCGCTTATATTCGTTCGCAGCGTGTTTTGCAATGGAAACGTAGACACCCGTGCGGTATACAGAGGCGTAGCTTCACGGCTACGGCTGCGTGTGGTGGGGAGAACGGAGTTGTAGCTTCGCATAAATCCGTGCACCGCGTGTTGTGTATTGGAAACGTATACACTCACAGACAGCAAAATGGACCCATGCGTTTCCATGCCGCTAGCGTTCGTAGCCATATATCCTCTTCCTTGCTCTAAACTAAACTCTAAACTAAACGAAGCATTGTAAGGTTTTATTTTCTTTTATTAGGACCTATCCTGATGCTCCGGAATATTTGTCATTTCCAAACTTCACTGCTTTTGCAATCCCCTACATGCTATTGATGGAAACGGCCGTGTATTTGTACATGCTGATAATGTATTTTGGCTTTATGAGGTAAGTGTTTGGCTTTCTTCTGAGTATTAGGTGTACATGCATACATTGTTATACATAAAACTTAACTAATAATGACATACATATTTAAAAGTGATGTTTAATAACATTTGGTAGACAGTAAAGTTGTGCAGCTTAATTAATATTAATGTTATTTCTTACGTTTACGAAGTGCGTAAAAATATGCCACGAAAAACTTAAGAGATATGTACAGCTAAATAAATTTATTTCCAGGCCTAACAGTAAAGCTGCAAAGAGTGCTAATATATCTCAAGAAGGTATCGAAGCAGCAAAGTTAGCTGTAAATGAAAATTGGAAACAGCTTGGCAAGATTAAATTTTGGGAAATAGTAAGGATGTCTAATTTGAGTGTTTTTTTAATTGAATTTTTATATTATCTCGTTTCACCACAAGTTGATGGTAAATAAGTAGTAAGTAGTACATAATGATACAACTTTATTACATTACAGATGGTCATTATTTTATTCAGTGGTGCGATGATATTGTTCTTTTGTAGAGCACCACAAATATTTCTTGGGTGGGGTGATAAAATTACTGAGCATTATGGAATCGTTGATGGTAAATTGTAAGTGTATTTGTACTAATAAGTTTTTCTGGTAGTTAATCTAAGAGTGAGGGGTTAACGCTATTGTTGAGGGTGGTCCGTCAGTCAAAGCGTAACTTCATCAAAAGCGACTCACGGAAAAAAAAGGTATATTAATATAAAACAATTTGAACTCTGCTAGTTTAGTAGTAGTACAGTCAACGACAAAAGTCACATAACAAAAATACATTTTACGATTGCCGTCATCATCCTAAACACCAACATTTGACCGCATCATCACTTAACATCAGGTGTGTTGTATTGTGGTCAACCGCTACCTAAAAAGTTATATAAAAAAAGCAAACAGTACTGACCTAAAAGACATTTGGAAAATCGAGTATGACCAGCTATTTTGTCGCTGACTGTACCTACAGTTCGTAGAAAAGTCAAATGTCGCTCCATCAGTCCACCCGTGCAAAGTCACGGGGACACCTAGTTATAGTTATATATTTTTGTTTTGTTACAGTGTTTGAGATTCTTCAGCAGCTATGTTGGTTGGCTTTGCATTGATGCTTCTTCCAGCAAACTTAGGAATAATCAACAATTTCAAAGCTAAATGTAAGAAAATGATTAATCACTGTACCTTTATTACGAGTTTCATCCAATGTACTCGTATTTATAAATTGAGTCGTACTTTTTTGTGGGAAAAAGTTAGTAACGTAGGATTATTTGTTATTACGCTGCGTTAGTTTTCATACAAATATTTGATGCTTTGTATCATTTATTAATGTTTGAAAGATGTAATGATGCACAAGGCTTTATATATGTACAAGTACCAACTTATACTTTTAGATTATGGAGAGTTACCTGAAAACCCAATAAGAGCTATTCTGGATTGGAGGCAAATGAACGACTTGATGCCTTATGGATTTATGTTTCTTTTAGGTAAGGTTTTGTTTTGAGCGATGGCAAATCCGTAGGTAAGTACAGTCAACGACAAAAGTCGCTGAACGATCACCCTTTTTTTTATTATCCTCATCACCTTATACACTAATTTTTGACCTCATCATCACCTAAAATCAGGTGTGTTATGTTGTGGTCAAAATGATACCATGTTAAATGTATAAAAACAATAAGAATTACTGATTTGAAACACATTTGGAAAATCGAGAACGATCAGCTACTTTTGTCGCTGACTGTACAACATAACTTATTACTCATTGATAGGGGGCCGTAATTAACTATCGCAGACTAAAAACCACGTCGCTCACTCACTGCTACCAATTAGAGGCTAAGCCATTTGGGCATTTACGGCCGTTCCTAATAACCAATCTGTCCACGGTTTGGCCTACTGGGGATACAATTTTTAAATAACTTAAGCTGGATTATGGAGCTTATTTCAAATTTAAAATTCTCCATAAAGGCATTAAAACTGGCTTTAGAAGCATCTAAGCTCTCTTATTGCCTGTTGATGAATTTTATTGAATCAACAAGTTCTTAGAGGTCAGCAACGCACCGGCAACGCCCCTGGTATTGCGGCTTACCGTCAGCTTATTTGCCACTCTATTACAAAACAAAAACAAGCAATAAACACTGGATTAATCATTTCAGGTGGAGGTTTCGCATTATCTGAAGCTGCAAAGCAGGAGTACTCAGACTTGAATGGCAGAATAGGAGATATGTTGCAAAATCTTCAGGGTTTACCGAACTATCTCATATTATTATTTATTATTATTTTCACAGTTTTCGTAACTAACTTTGCTGCTAATGTTGCAGTTTGCAATGTGATTGTACCTATTGTAATGCAAATGGTAAGCATGTTTTTCTTATCTATTAACACTTTGTTGTGCTTTCTTGTCACTTTCCTCCTTTTTTTTCACCTTCTATTGTTCCTAACTAAACATAGCATATTGATGTCCGCCTCTCGAAAAGTGGATTCCTCTGTGATCCTCTGTGTGCGTATAAATTTTATTCTGTTTCCAGGCAAAGGAAATTAATAGCAACCCTCTTTGGTACAACATTGCTGCAGGATTCTCGGCGTCCTATTGCTTCTGCTTGCCCGTTGGTACACCTGGAAACCTCATAGTGCAAGGTGCAGCTAATATACCTACTGGAAAAATGGTAAACATTTGGAACTTTACTACGACACCTATGATGATATTTTTTAAACGAACATGATGCGTGCTTTGTTGCTTGTGCGTTTCTCCAGCGGAAGTGTCTAAGTTCTTGATTTGTGTTAAGTAGTTAATAATTAAGATTATATTTTATGACGTATATATGTGTATGCAAATCTTGAGTTTGTGTGCCCAAACAATGCCGAGATATTCGCCAAAAACATTTTTCGCTGGGGTAACGTATATCTCCATTGCACGGCTCACGGCTGCTCAAGAAAGATGCAATTCAAACAGCTCAGGTTCCTTAATGAGCATTAAGGTGTGTGTGAAGTTAGCATCTCAACTGTTAGCATCTCAAAAAAAAATTGCAAATAAAGTGGCATCCAGCATAGTTCTACAGTTCTAGATAGGTTTTAGCAATAGTTCCGTCATTTTTATAATTAAAATCGAATTTTGAAAAATGAGATGCTAACTTCGCAAATTAATCATAGCATCTCATCGAATTTCGATGATTGGACTACACTAGAGTAAAAATATCATAGTTCTATGTAGATAACGTGCTATCCAACATAGTTCTAGGTTAGAATAGGTTTATGGTGTAGAACTTCCTTAGTTTTCACTCTGGCAAGATGATACTTGTGAAATTCGATGAGATGCTATGAAATATTTGAGATGTTAGCATCTCAGTTTTTAAAATTTTATTTTTAATTAAAATCGTCTTAATTATTATTACTGCTTATCAAAAACAGTAGAACTATGTTGGATAGCACTGTATCTACATAGAACTATGATATTTTTACTCTAGAGTAGTCTAATCATCGAAATTCGATGAGATGCTATGATTAATTTGCGAAGTTAGCATCTCATTTTTCAAAATTCGATTTTAATTATAAAAATGACGGAACTATTGCTAAAACCTATCTAGAACTGTAGAACTATGCTGGATGCCACTTTATATGCAATTTTTTTTGAGATGCTAACAATTGAGATGCTAACTTCACACATTGCACACAGTGCATTAAGTAGGTACTATTAATTTGACAGAAATATTACTTGTTTCAGATCAAAGCCGGTATAATTCCTACCATATCTACAATTGTACTGACTTGGATCAGCGTATGTTTTTGGGCACCAGTTATTTGGCCAGATTTGCATAAACATTCAGATTGGATAGTTTAACAATAATTTAGTTTGAATTAAAATAGTCTTAATCCTTTTCAAGCTTATTATTTCATGTGGACAAATTTAGTGGGTAATATTACCACGAGATGCAGATTTAAATTTAAAGGCTCTACACCCACTTGGATCCACAATCATGTTCCACAATCCACACCTAGAATGTGTGTGTGTGTGTGCGCGCGTGTGTATGTGCGCGCGTGACCAATTGTATTTCTGTACCACTTCGATTTAAAAAAAAACGGTAGACATTGAGAAATTTAGCTGAGGTTATTAATTTTGACCCATTAGTATGTCCATGGACAAAAATATTAGTTGAACAATATAACACCCTAGCCGGTTATTTGTCCAAACAGAAAAGCTAGGACTTATGAGCGCATTGTGGATTACGTAATCTAACAAGTCTCAATCGTTGACATTTTTTGGAACAGAAAAACAAAACATATATTTGACAGTAGTCTGTTTATTTCGGATTATTCGCCTACAAAACAAAAATGCACAACGAAAACAAGGCTTCTGTATCCGACAAATGAAGTCCGACATCTCTTAGCTAGTTAAAATAAAATGACGTTTACACACTCGAATCGCCGGTGGTCCAGCCAGTTACGTCATTTCACTAAATAAGTTAATTTAGTACATGGTATACTATCACTGTATAGGTACCAACTAATTAAGGATTATCATTTGGAACCTAGATTCTAATCAATAGAAGCTGTATAATCAGAACATTAGGCCGCCAGCTCCTGCCTCGGGAGTAGTAGCATCTTTGCCAGGTGTCGTAGGCGCAGTTTCTTGTATAATAGAGCTTCTATCCCAAAGTACAGGCGCATAGAAAGTGACAGAAAGCCATAGAACAAAAAAGCAAATAATTGCACTTCCCAATCCATACATAGCCTGAAACAAAAAACATAAAATTAGTAGGTTTCCTTAATTAAAGCTAGAGAAAAATATTAAATCACAAGATCAAAGAAAATTAACGTTATTTTTGATTATTACAATACCAAAAGGAGTCAAGTCTCTGGAAGACTTTCTATAGGTAGGCCTCGTACTAGGTGGACCGACGACATTAAAAACTCGCAGGGAGCCGATGGATGTGAATGGCTAATAGCCGTTCAAGATGGCGTTCGAGAGGCCCATGTTCAGCAGTGGACTTCTTCTAGCTGATGAAGATGATGATGGTGATGAAGGGTCAAGTCAAATGGGTAGTTTTTAAGGATATGCTGATCATAACATAGACTCTGGGAGTAGACGAGTCTTCCAGAGTATTAAAATTGTGTAACCCATAGTTCAAGAAGCGCCGCCATTATGTCACCCTACCTGTCGTCCATTATTTTCCGCTGTTAGCACCAGTCGTGAAAAACTCTTCACTAGAAACAATATTACGACTTATGAGCATACTTGGGACGGCCGAATAGCCATCGTCCGATCGGCCACCCCATGTATCACTGGAAAGATAGTCACGGGACAGACCAAAGTAGCGTCTTTTATTATCGGAGGCTTCGGAGGCCAAGACACACTTCGGGTCGTTGTGCAACAAACAATACTAACCATTTTCAGCTTCGGAACTTTTCCGGTATAGTGAGCAAAGTACGCCGGCGTATACAAGAACGGGCACATGAAACCTAAAGACGCCCCTATTCCAGCAGCCAACGCTCCCAAATATACCTTCTCAAACACTATCTGAGGAGCGTCCTGTAAAAAAAGTTATTTTGATTAGCCTTATTTGACTGTCAGTCAAAATTTTGTTCATTCGCGTCTCAAATTATTCTAAACAGGTCGTTTATCTAAAGCTATGTATATGTACAACACATTCAAAAATTCATCTGTGCATGGGCGCACGTCATGACGTTGCACTGCTTATACATCATGAAAAGTATATTTGTCTCTCTCTCGCAAGCAGTCAAGGTTGTGAACGTCACACGAGATAGTTATAGCACTGGATCATGAAATTGCTTTGGTGTGAGGATCTTTACCTACTGCGATTGAGCCAACTTTAAAAAACTGACCTGAAGCCAAAATTGACATCAAATGGTCTAAAATTTAAAACACGTTTTTATCCGTTTCCTTTTTCCTTTTATTTTTATAAGTAAAGGTTCCTACATTGCTGTCGATTACGTACCTGCCTCATAATTAGAGACGAAGGCCCTTCCGCCTGCTCAGGGGCGTGCTGTAACAAAAATGAAAGATGTAACCTTTATGGAGCAAAGAAAATTTGCAATAATAAAAATGTATTCCATATTTATTGCAAATTTTCGTACAGATAAATACATTTCAAAATAATGAAGATATGTGCAACCAACATACTTTAATTCCTCTGGTAACTTAGTAAATAGTTTTATCGACTTAAGTCTGTATTATTATAAATTACTGTTGAAAAAACTGGTCTATTTTATTCTTTTACCGAACAATTTGTTGCTCTCACTAACCCTCACTAATAAAGTTCTATATAATGATAATGATTTAAGCTTTCCGATGTCAAACAATCACAGAGCTTGTATCTTACACATATTTCTAGAAAATATATTATACTGTCAAGATTAGAAGTATTCTCACCATATTCATTACGAAAGGAATAAAAACAACAACTGACGCCACACCAGACATCATATTTGCCAACGCAACAGATATAAAACAGATGAGCAATAAGTAGACCATCATGTTTTGGTCACTAAAAAATTTCCCGTAACTGCTTTTCGTGAGATACTGGTCCAGTTTCGTATGCCGGATAGCAGTGCTTAGTGCTGCACCAGAACCTGTGAGAAAAGTTTAATATTATTCTACTTTACTACGTAAGGTGAGCCTTTAGAGCCTTGATGGATACAATACCGTAAGTATCATCTCTAGTAGAAGAAGAGGAGAGTAAAGAAAGGAGATACATGAAATGAAGACGTTTCACAACATAATATTTTCACAACTAAAATCATTAAAAAAATAATTTAGGTACACCACCACCATGCTCTTACTATATTTTTGTCGTATTTGTACTACAGCAGGTAATGATGTATTTTAGTAATGACCTCCACTAAAGCTGGCGCCACTGATGTTAGTTAGGACAAATTAATTATTTTGGCTCATCTAGTCCTAGTGGCGTTATAGAATGGGAAACAAGTAGACTACCTGCCTAAGCTAAGCGGTACTAACCTATTAAAAAGAAGTAGCCATAGTTTATATTCTTGTCCACAAAACGCCACCATAGTATTCCTGATTCTGGTTTGCCTTGTAGCTGGCTTTTCTCTGAAAAAAATTGGGAAACATTTCAATTTATTTGTATCAAGAATAGTCATCGAGGTACGATAAAATGCATAAAAATTAGCTTCGTGATTTCTGATTTCTTATATAACAAATAAAATTAGAACAACCGTAAGATGAAACAATAGTGACCAAGTCTAATTTGTAAGGCCACTCATTATATAAAAAGTGTGTTGACTTACTTTTAGCTGTGAAAACTTTCAAGAACCCAAAACCATTTGGTAACGCATGTAAAAGGATTACATATAAAGCTGCAATAGTAGCATCCCTGATCCTGCAAACAGTTTCAATTTGAGTTGCCACGCAATTTGGGCTTCCACACAAAACCGCGATGCGACGTGGCGCGTTGCGAATCAGATCAGGAGTTCCTGTGGTGTATCCGTGGAGCTCGCAGATATTTGCGATGCGATGCGAATTCGCAGTTTTGCGTAGAAGCCCTTTATGCCAGTTTCAGAGTTTGCAAGTTGAATTGGCAACGAACAGGTCACATCGCTCGACGAACCAATGGGAAGAAACGTTCTCGAGTGGCGACCACGAACCGGACGATGTTCTGTAGGTATGACCGATGACATCGCAAGGGCCGCGGAGAGCAAATGGATGCAAACCGCACGCCCTTCATTGTGGCGTTCAATGATAGATGTTCAGCATTAGACATCTCAGATTAAACTAATTGTGATTCTAGCCTTACCCAGGTATATTATTAAATTTTCTGAAATCACTCCATTGCACTTGATACTTGTTCCATCGGAAAAAGAACGTACACATGTAAAGTATGAAAAAGAACACCGCTAGCTGAAAAAAAGATGTATACGTTATTTTTACTACATGTCAATTTTTCATAATAACTTAACTTATAAATTCAAAAAATACACTGTCTGTTTCTTACAATTTCACGCATTAAACCTCAGAACAGTCTTGATGAAATTTGGTGTAGAGATAGTTTGAACTTTGGGTAAGGCCAGCGTGTTAATCCAGGGTATAATCTCCATTTCCAGGGTATAAGCTATCTCCATTCCAAATTTCAACCAAATCCATTGATTCGTTTCAGCATGAAGCAGTTACAAGCATACTTACACACTCACTCACTCTGATTTTTCGCATTCCTTTATGTTATGTAACAGCGTGATGGTAAGCAACCACTGTCGCTAATACTTGCACCACTAAGGGCATTGCTGGTCTTAAAAAACTCTTTTTACACCATCTTGAAGACTACATAACTCATCATCATCATCATCATCAGCCTTTCACGTTCCCACTGTTGAGACTCTGGCCTTCTCTCAGAGAGAGAGTATGGGCCGTAATTTACCACGCTGGCCCAGTGCGGGTTGGTAGATTTCGCACATCCTTGAATGTTGCAGTTCTTGGACATGCCGGTTTCCCCACGATGTTTTCCTTCACCGATTCGAGCGATGATGGCCGAACGGGAACGCGCGCGACTTACAAGGCGCCAACACAGTGTTCGAATTCTCTAGGCCCCGCACCTACATTAACTATGTTATTGCAATTAGTGTTTCACGACAGTCATTTAAATTTCAGTACTGAACCCACCTTTTCATGAAGAGTCACTTTACTAGGTATGTCTCTTTTATGACTCAAGAGCGTATTTCTTGCCGAACTCATAGAAGCATCATCCATTGGTTTGCCACTTTTTCTGAAAATAAATTAAGTATTATTTGGCTATATAAGTTCGAATGCTTTTGCTTTTTTTATTGAACTAGTGCGAAAAAAGACATTCATGTATAACTAGCGCCATCTATCTATAGTATAGGAACTACCCTTTTTTAGCTGTCAGAAATGTAAAATTATACATACATACTGACGAGTCCCATAATATGGTAAATAATATTCAAAATACACATCACAAGTGCCACTGGAAACGCGAACGTTGTATACTCAAGATAATTGAATATATCAGGCCAATTCATATTAATCATTGTCGTCCTGCAACATAAAATTTGCCTAATTATCATAATAATGATCATTTAAAAGTAGGAGGTTATTCTAAATACATATAAAATATCAAACATGGACATAGTGATGTACTTACTCATAAAATATAGCTCGGAATGCCAACGTCGCAAATGATGAATGTATTATTGCAATACCCCCTGAAAATTAAAGGAAACCGTAAGAGCTGATGCTAGTGCAAACAGACATTAATATAGCATTGTTACTATCTACTCACTATTTCTTAGTGCTTGTTTCATCATCATCATCATCAGCCTGTATCAGTCCACTGCTGGACATAGGCCTCTCGTAAGGTACGCCACTGAGCCCGGTCTTCAGCTCTTCTCATCCGACTACTGCCAGCCACTCGGCGCAAGTCGTCGCTCCACCTTATCGCAGGGCGCAGTGCTTGTTTGATGCCCGTATGATTAGTAATAGTGATTGAATATGCTCACCGATTGCAGCAGAACTTTGGATTGCACTGTTGACGATATATCGCAATTCAACAAAGTTAGTTTCACCTTTAGTGCCCTGAAAAAACAAAAATGAAATAATGAATCTTCTTTTTGTGTAATAGAGTGGCAAACAAGCAACCTGTTGGGAAGCAGTCACCGTCGCCTGCCATGCCTAAAAGATTTGCATTTGCCGACCATATAGAATTTTTAACACCGATTTTGGAGGACAGAACTTTATTGCGCTGTAGAAAAACCTGAAATGTCGGTCGCTGCAGTAATGTCACAAAAGAGATGTAGCATAACGTACTATTCTCGGTTTATTGTTTACAGTATACCTATTCATTATATTCTTGTGCTTACCTGCAGGTTTGTCAAAGTCGATGTCATATATTGTGTTATATATGACGTCACAATGAGTCTATTGCTGAACATTCCCAGAAAAAAGGCGGCGATACTACATTTGTACACCAGCCTGAAAAATATTTTATATAGAAAGATGATTAATTATATAGATTATGTAACTCTTTATTTGTACACTACAATACAGATAATTTTACCTTTTGCCAGAAAATTGTGATGCATCTCCCGAACACAAGAACCATAGTGATAGGCGTCGATCAAGTCCACAGTTATTCAACAGTAATCCTAATACGCTACCTAATATAAACAATATGATACCCTCCTGGAACAATAAAAATAACCAGTCAGTGTGAATCTCTACTATTAATTGATATTGCAAATGCGATGACAGTGACAGTGAAAATGACAGAGTCTTAACTTAAGGGTGGTAGCTAGCCAGGCGAGCACTAGAAAATGCCACACCACCAAGCTATGGTTTCATCACGATGTTTTCCTTCACCGAAAGCTCAAGTTCATTGTAGGTTTCGAAACCACGACCTACGGGTCGCAAGCCGACGTCACTACCACTGGTCTATCATGGCTTCAAATTGTCTTATTGCTGAGATTGTTAGCAGTATTGCCAGCATAATATTTGCAGCTACTTGCAGTAAAACAGAGCCGGGTTAAGAGCATCTCTACCTTTACTCCATGTATCAGAAGTTTTTGGTCTTGGTCAACTTGTAAGGAGAACATCATCATCATCAACATTAGCTGGAAGAAGTCCACTGCTGAACATAAGCCTTCCCACTTGAACGCCACCATGAACGGCTATTAGACATTTGCATCATTTGGCTCCCTGCGACTCTTACAATGTCTTCGGTCCACCTAGTGGGGGGGCAACCTACAGAACGTCTTCCGGTTCGTGGTCGCCACTCGAGAACCTTTCTTCCCCGTCAGTTATCGGTTCGTCGAGCGATGTGGCCTACCCATTGCCACTTCAACTTGCAAATTCTGAGAGCTATGTCGGTGACCTTGGTTCTCCGGCGGATTTCTTCATTTTGGAGAATTTAATAGTAATAAAATCCGCTTACGCTCTGGTAGCAGCCACAGGTTTTGTCCGTTGACATCGCGCCGCACATAGGTAGCATAAATATGGGTATCAGTCCCGTGACCGGTACGTTAACCGGTTGAATCAGAAAGCACCAAGCCATGAGCAACCACATAGCCGTGACGGTCTTCGAATGCTGAAAATATTAGTGAGCTTTGCTAATGGTGTCCCAACCCTGTAGAGAGTGTTAGTTTTTAGAAATCTTTTTCCATAGATTTTATCATCATCGGCCGGAAGAAGTCCACTGCCGAACATAGGCCTCCCCCTTTGAACGCCACCATGAACTTACAGGTATATTTTTCAACTGGACGTAGATGGGCGAAAGTATGGGGAAATAGTTAACCAAATGCTCAAAACAGTCTCTCGATGTTTGAAATGTACTTAGATGTAGGTAAGTAGATGCTTACTTCGTGCTTTTCTAATAACCACGGCAAAGTAACTAGAGGTACTAACACCCCCAGTAATCCTCTGTAATTCGTGACACATATATTTTTGATCCTTGGTCCTATTCCACTAATAGGAGTCTTAGGTTCTTTTTTTGAGCTGTAAATATTAATCAGATAAATTGAGTGAACGTAAACAATATAATTCTCAATTGTGCGAAAATTTTGCGCTTGCGCTGAATAACGCTGACGGATATTAACATCATCACAAAATGTGGTTAGAAAATAAAATTTATTAGAATATACTCACAACCACGAAAGTAATCTGAAAAAGAGAAACTTATCTTTAGATTGTCATTCTATACACGTGATATAATTGCCGTAAAAATATAATGCATTAATCACAGTATAGTGCAGTTTATTGTAATATTCTATCCATCGTAATATTTACATACAAAAGTAAAACAAGACAAAACTTAAAATAAATACCTACTTTCGACTATTCTTGGCAGTTAGAAGCATTATGATGGAATGATAACTTTGACTAAGATACGTGGAAAGTAAAGATAGAACTTTTAACAGAAGAAAAAAAAACAGAGGTTCTCAAGCGACGTGGTTTTTTATGATACCAGTTACCACTTGGTGTCTCACACAGTAAGACCAATCGTAAGCGACGAGGCATCTATTACCATTAATATATCACTACCTATTTATATTATAGTCTCATCATTATATTATCATATTAGTCATTAATATTACTTACCCCCCCATGATGGCGAACTTTTTTTTCTTTCACAGTAAGTTAAACAGTTCAGAATCAAACATGACATGCAACATTCAAACTAGAAAACACATTAGCGAATGATTTGAAATAAGAACAACGTTCATAATTTGTCATCTTCATTACTAAATAGTTTTTAATGTCGTCCAAAAAGTATCTGAGTAATCTTATTATTCTTAGTATATTTTAAATTATTAGATACTATAATGCACCCCGTGGTTTCATCCACGAGGACAGTAGTTTATCGCAATATAAAGTATTCTATTTGTTTTCCCAGAGCTAGAAATACTATAATACAAAATTTCATTCATATCTGTTCATTGGTTTAGGCGTGAAAAGGACAGAGAGATAGAGCGTTACTTTTGCATTTTGTAATATTAGTATGATGTTCATTTTACGCACGGAAAAAAATACTAGTACTTGCATGGTGCAAGCTTATCTTTTTATTATTACTTAAGAATAGCAAATAAGTGGAAAACAACATTCTGCTATCGCTTTCACTTCTGATAATATACAAACCGCCTAAGTAGATTTCTTACAAACCAACCGTCGATAAAAGCTCTAAAGCTCTCTCTCTCTCTCTCAAGTGATACCTACTGGCTGGTTTACCACCAGCCAGCCTAAATAGTTTTATAAAGAAGAAAAACAACAAAACCAAATAGACAAATGGCAGTGTTTATTAATGAAATTGTAACAAATCAAATTTCATAACACAAGGTTAACGTACTTTCATAAATTCGAAAGATATTTTCTTAACTGTAATCATTAACTAGATATTATTTAATTAAATACACAGCACGTTTCACAGCGTCACTTCTCGATATGCTTTATTGGGGGCGGGGAACCCAAATTCTGGATCAGACGGGAGTAGTCCTACGATAAGGGTCTGTGCCGACAGCCCTGTCGTGACGTGGGGGTTGATTGTCACGCCCTCGAGCTCCAGCACCGAACGTGACCAACTCCTCTTCTCTTGTCGGAGGCGGTTCCACAGCAGAAGTGTCAAGAAACCTTCCGCTGGCAACAGAAGCCTGCGACTGGAATATAGATGCGCTTCTTAACCCACTCAGAGTGTTAGCGCTCTGAGGCACCTCTTTGAAATCATCGAAGTAGTTGTCACAGGCTGTTGGCCGTGGAGCAGCCGGGAATCCGTACAACGTTGACGATGATAAGTCTTTTAGTGACGCTGAACTTAAGTTTATTCTCCTATTTTTATGTATAGAACAATGTGGTATCTCGTCTCCATCGAAAACAAAGCGCCGCCGCTCTCGAGGCGTTGCCGCTGAAGATCCTGTTGGAGGATACGTATCTCTCTTCATCATCCGTCTTTCTAATAATGTTGAGTCTCGTTCTCTATATTCCGAGAAGGCATACTCGCGATCCCACGCGCGACAGTCCGCTTTTGCTTTCTCTGTCAACTCAGTAACCCAGTCTTTCTGGTACCATTGTAGAAATAAAAATATCGCTGAGGTTCCCGCTAATTCAACTGCAATAAATCCTCCAAGATACAATCCAAAGGAGTATCCGTAACTATACGACATTCTTGGTGTGTCAAAATAGGTGATGTACCGCAGTTTGTGACCCACTTGTGATTTAAATACGGATATGTACATAACGATTCCGGTCAGCATGATGAGACCTGAAATGGATAAGAAAACAATTTCAAAGACTGTAAAAAATGGCCAAGTTCTAATCCAAACATGGGTGTATCATAGTGCAAATAAAGGCAATGTGTGGCTGCTGCGTAAGATTCATAGCCAACCAAGCAAGCAGATTAAAGTACCCAAGCACCAATACATTTGAACCCAGAATCTTAATCCCAGCATTAGATCACACTGCCTAGCAATAATGTGATCTGGAGCTGAAATTGTTACTATGAACCCTTGTCAGCCTGATCATAGAATGGTGTCTAAAGGTATTGAGACTTGAAACGCTTAGCAATCAACAGTATAAGGCATACCTATATACCGACATAGCTTAAAGGATCAGCAAGCTGAAGTGGCAATGGGCTGGACGTATTAGCCGAAGAACCGATAACCGTTGGGGCAAACGTGTTCTCGAGTGGAGACCGCGTCTCGGCAAACGTATTGTAGGACGCCCTCCGGCTAGGCGGAGCGATGACATACGCAAAATGGCTGGCAGCAGTTGGATGAGAGGAGCCGAAGATCGGTGGCGTGCTTTGGGAGAGGCCTATGTCCAGCAATGGACTGAAGTGGGCTGATTATGATGAGTATAAGGCATAGAACAGTACCATACGTATTTTGTTCGAGTGGCCTACATACATTACCGTAGGTATATGAAACACAGCAATGCACTCAACCGCTATGTATAGGCCCACGTAACGGGCATACGCATGGTACTACTTAAGGCCTAGTTTCAATTACTTAATACCGTGATAAGCTAGATAACAATTGAAGCGTACCAGATATAATAAACATGACGCCGGCAATAAACGTACAGATCCGTCTGCCTTTCACGCAGTGTCCGATCACGCAGCATAAAGCGCCAACTGCCTGCGTGACCACAGCTAGAAGGAGAGGAGCCGCGGACCTTGTCACCACATCTGTAATAAATGAAATATAGACTTAAAAATATACAACTTGAGTTCGAATGATTTCTAACAATGGTGTATTTTTATATATAAGGGTGTTGTTCTACCAGAGCTGTACAAGGTAGCTAAGCTGTCGGAGGAGGCACATTCACTGTGCCTCCTCAGACAGCTGTGAAATTGTATGACTCTTTCCACTAAACTTTAGTGACTAAAGCTATACGAGGGAATTGAGCGGTTCCAGGATGTGTATCAGACTCTTTTGAAACGATGTATGTGGAGTGCAATATATTATACACACACACTACTGTACACATTCCTCATACACAATAATTGCTCGCTTCTATCCTTCGTGTCTCTCATACATATCTTTGGCTTGTTATGAACGTACAAAGATCTCGCCATGCAATCTAAGCGAAAAATTAATGTAATCCAACACAGTTTAGCTACTTCGTACAGCTTTGGTGGAAACGCAGCATAAACGTGTGTACTTTATAGGTACGCTCATTGACGACTGGTACATCGATGGTTGATGATCAAACTTAAGATGGATGGTTACAAGATGTTGTGAAGAGTAAGTAATCTACGATTTCAGCGAATTCAATAACCATAGCTTGACCATAAACCTTTAGCTATACTTACATGGTATGGCGTCAGTAGAATCGCTGGGATCCGGCGAGTATTGCGATAACGGAAAATATGGTATGTCCAAACACCGAAATACTGTCCCTCCAGCTGAAATATACAACATTCCACGTTAAATTTGTTTGTTTATTATTTAAAGATATTAATCAGCCTCAGTCTGTTCAGTCCATAGGTTCAGTAAATTGGAATTTAATAATTGATAGTTAAGCTACCAAAGTAAAAAGAAGACCATTTAGGAAAAATTAATTGGGTCATAAACAATTATTTTTTCCTTAAGATATGGTTGGCTCTTACTTTTCCATTATAGTCAAAAAAGGTCTACGCTACAAATTAAAGAAAGTGCATAACATCGCAAAGCTCCAATAGGCATCAAAAGGTAAAAAACCCACGATCGTATTCAGTCGTTATACCGCTTTCAAAGACAAAAATTACACCATATTTATCTCGACAGTATTGAAACTATATCCTTTTTTATAAGTTACAATCTTATTGGCTACTCGACTCTTGATCTTTCTCTCCTAGCTATCCAGAATTCACAATCGATCCTGATCCGTTATCCGCGGTTTTGGATCGATATGTCATGTCATAATAATTATGTCATTTTAAGTACTAGGGCTTGACATATTATGACATGACATATCGATCCAAAACCGTGGATCACGGATCACGATCGATTATTAATTTCGGGCGTTCATCGTCTCTTGTATAATAATTATGTCCAAATTGCTAAACCTAAAAAACGTATGCAGATGACGTGAAATCAATTGAAATCATTTGTTGACTCATTTAATTTCACTTTAAGTCTTTTTACAGGTGGCCTTAGCTTACGCGTTAGTGTTATGCTCCAATTCCCGTAAAACGTGGTGCCGTCACATAGTCACATAGCAGCTGTAATAAAGCGTCGAATGACGTCTCTGAAACGTTGTCTATGCAAACAAGATGGCGCGGTTATTTGACAGCCTAACCTCAAGCCATTTGCATGACGGTTGTAGCACCATTATATTGCAGTTACTATGTAAAGGCCCCGATATCCTAGGAATTCCAAAGCTTTAGTCTGAGAATGTTTATTATTAACTAGCTGCGCCCCGTGGTTTCACCCGCGTCTTTCCGGGATAAAAGTATCCTATGTCAGTTTCCTGGTCCTAAGCTACCTCCTCACCAATTTTCAGCCAAATCGGTTCGGTTCAGTCGTTCTTGAGTTATAAATAGTGTAACTAACACGACTTTCTTTTATATGTATAGACTAGCTATGTCCCGCGGTTTTACCCGCGTGGACACAGTTGCAGTTTATTGTAATAAAAAAAAATCATATGCTTCATACAAAATCCCTTGGAAAAACACTAATTCTTTCACAAGTTTTTCATCTTTACGCACATCAATTTCAATCATTTTTTTCTCAAAACATTATTCTGACTACTTCAAAAATGTAAACAAAAAATTTGCTGTATCGGTCTAGTTCTTAAGTGATTCTCTTTCTAACGGACACTGATTCACATTTGTTTATCTAAATATATATAACTCAAAAAGGTGACTGACTGACATAGTGATCTATCAACGCACAGCCCAAACCACAGGACGGATCGGGCTGAAATTTGGCGTGCAGGTGCATGTTATGACGTAGCCCACGCGGGTGAAATCTCAGGGAACAGCTGTTTATTTATATAAGTAGATGCATAGAACACGAAGCTAACTATTGTTAACCCAGCAAGTACCCAACTAATCCAAGCGTAAACTCAGACGTCGGTCGTTAAAATAAGCTACTTCTATTCACAAAGACTGATAGGATATTACTTCACGTACCTAAGGGTGTTTTTAAAACTTATTCACTGTCTTTTATGGGAGCAAATTGTAAATGGGCCACGCGCACAATGCATTTCTCTCCACGCGGCTGCGGAACTGCGATGTATTGTACAGTAGCGTCACGTGCGGAAGTTTCGTTCTCATTGTAAACTACTGGGCTAGGAATGGGACACCATTGATACTATTACAATAGCCACGTGAATACTTCTGGATTTTCTCTTACACAACCAATATATTTAGAGCTATGGTGGTCGTACAATAACGTGTCTCACAACCGATACCGAGTTCGAATCCTCACGACCCCGCCTATGACTTACTAAGTTATGTGAGGATTTACCATCGCTCAAAACGGTGAATGAAAACATCATGAGAAAACCGACATATCTAAAAACCACAGCATTCAAGGGCATGCGACATCTACCAACCCGCATTGGCCAGCGTGGTATATTACGGATCATACATACATACTACTCTCTCTCTCTCTGAGAGAAGGCCAGAGTCCCAGCAGCTTTTGCATGTTTTTATCCGACTGTTTCAGCTCAAGTGATTCACTGGGTTTAATCGTACACCGAAAGATGACAACCGAAAGTTTTGTAACATTATGTAAATTGGGTACCTTTATTGCTTTATACTTACTTGCTTTATCTACCAGTTGTAACCAGCGCGGACTACAGTTTTTGCGATAAAAAGTTTCCTATGTAGTTTCCTAAGTTCCCTAGGCCCCAAACTATCTCAATATCTATCACCAAGATCTGTTCAGATGTTTAGTCGTGAAATGTATCAAACAGACAGAGGGAGAGAAAAATTACCTTTTCTTATTAATAATTTTATAAACTCGATCGGATGATTCTATTTCAACTATTCGACTTAATAAATAATTTTACTATTTGAACGAATGACTGAAATTAGTAACTAATGACATCAAATTGACTGCTGACTGGGTCCGATTCAGCCCGAATCACTATAGGAGTCCCACTAGTCACCTACTAGTTGCCGCGCGAGCAGCGAACGGTGACTGTCTAGTCGACTGATTAGTAATTACTATTAGAAATATTCAAACGATAACTATTTGACTTTCAACATAAGCAGTTACTAATATTCAAGTATCCGAATAACCGAACGATTCGCAGTCGCGCATCTTTAGTATGGTAGACAAAAAAGTAAACGTAAAACTTACGATCCGTATGGCATATCCTCCAAAGCCCGGAAACAGTCTGTTTAGCCACCAACTCGTACTTTCCCGTGCCGTTGTAGAATGGGTTGAGCATATTCTCTTCTGTATGGAGCCAGTTGTTGGTGGACACTGCGACCAGGACTGCAACGACTGCTGTACCAGCGGAGAGAGGCGTCAGGAGCCAGAGGCAAGCCACTGATGAATCTATCTGGGCTACCAGGGTCGGTGACGGAGGCGACGGCCTGGAATTTTGAAACAATTTGATTAGAATTTTAAATAGAATGATAATAGGGACCAAATTACGCTATTATTCTTTTTAAAACTGACATGGTCAATATTAGAATTTGGTTTCACGAACTCAAACAAAAACAAATGCATGGTAAATATCCCTTTTCAAAACCAAATTCTTATTTCTGATTCCTTTATAGTCAAGTAGTATCCTATTTCTATTCTTTGCGTGTAGAAAGATATGCGTGGAATCTCTTTAAAATCAAAAGTAGGTCGGCAGGCGTAGCGTGGCGCCGTTTTGACCACACTTCACAGGTAAGGTAACTTTTGATCAAAAGCTATTTTGTAAAATGTAAAAAAAGAAAATTAGGTCATAATTTTAATGCGCTTTTGCATTTAAACTTTTCATTAAAATTTAACCTTATTTTACCTTACCTTTTTTTGTAACCATACTGTCTATAAATGTTAATGTACCTATATAAAAAAGGTTAACCTTATTTGTCAGTACTATTTTGCTTACTTTACTACCATTTTTTGCTAAGAAAATGTGTCATCTAAGTTTTTTTACTACAGTGCTTAGGTTAGGAATTGGCGCTTTGAAACTCTTCTAGGTTTATTGCCCAACTTCGTATACGAATTAAATCAAAATCTAACTTTCGCATACGTCGTAAATTCGTATTCCCATCTCTTTTAGCACGATAAGAGTATAAATCTGCACCTAAATCTACCTACTTATTTAAAACAGGGTTTGGGGCTGAACTTTGTCATAAAGACTGTTTAGGGCTGGGGCTTTTATGAACCACGC
Source organism: Opisthograptis luteolata (assembly GCA_931315375.2). NCBI lineage: Eukaryota > Metazoa > Arthropoda > Insecta > Lepidoptera > Geometridae > Opisthograptis > Opisthograptis luteolata. The sequence continues at coordinate 8,131,673 of OV928044.1, read as the reverse complement.
CTATAAATCTCAACTTCCATGCAGAGTAGAGCGGACATGAAATTCATTTTTACAGGAAATGTCATATACAAGATTCAATAGTTTCAGCTTTGTAAATATTTATTATACTCTTAAAAATAGGTCATATGTACGCCGTATTGTTTCTTTAAAAATTCGCAACGAATCATTATTGTTAAGATGCATTATATTAGCATCAGTTATAAAAACAATCTTCCTTCTGGGTAAAATTTAGTAAAACTGTAGGTGTGACTACTATTTTGTACTTAAGCTTTTACATATATGCCCAGTCATTTTCTAGGGTTTATGCACGCTCTCGACTTATAGCTAATAAGGTAGGAGCCGTCAGTCACCATATAAACACCAAACAATACACTAATTTTCCTACGCCCTAATATGGTAACCCTTCCAGCTCCATCACGACAATTTCGCAGCTCATCAAACCGTAACGCAATAAAATAATTAAAAGTTCACTGGCTGCTTGAGGGCAGAATAAATGACACTGAGACCTTCCAAGCGAGCTCTCAAAGAGTGTGTCATGTTAAATTACAACGGAACATCGCGTCACTTTCACAAAGCTACGGAATGTCGTTTTTGTTTTTCGGAACCATTTATTCGATACGTTATAATGAAGGAAGAAATAAGAGGGTAAAGGTAAAGTAGTACAAGAGTACTTTGTATTATACAACATGTTGTTGTGTATTAAAAGTAAGATTGATACCTAGGAGGTCGCCTGGCTGCGATGGCACCGCTGAGAGTAGGGGCGGGTTGCGAATGCGCGCCGCGCGGCAACGAGCCGTGGACGCACTGCGCACCCCCACCCCACATCACTTCCCTCGGCTTCGCTGGAAAATAAAAATGTTACTGTGAAAACTTGCCCTTGCCCTTGCCCTCGTCCTCGTCTTTGCCCTTGTCCTTTACCTTGATCGTGACCTTGACCTCATTCTCACAAGAGAAGAATGATTTTTCGATGACTGATTATTCGAAAGCCTACACGCTATTCAAATCCGTTGCATGTGCATAATGATCTTATGAAAAAACAGGTAAAGAACAAGTGTGAACGATTATTTATTATTTAGCATAACATTATTCTTAGAAACTGCTTAGAGCTTGGTTACTCTCCCACATTACTGTCGAGGTAGAGAAGGTCGACTGGCTAAACTATTCCAATTGGTGACCTTTCTAAGATAAAATTTTATGTTAATGCTTCTCGTTACGTTATTCTATTTAGACTTACTTGTTGTAATTATAAGCACTAGAAGTATACAGAATGATACGACATCGTTAGCCGGGATTTTACCAGCGCCAATGCTAAAGTTGTGGCTATTGTTGAGCCAAATAATTATAGCGACGATGAGGGATGGATGAGACCTGATGGAATGTTTATTATTCTATAGAAGAAGGGGTGACCTCCAGTATGGGAAATTTCTTGCGTCATCTTTTGAATCACCAATTGGGATGGCGCCGCCACAACTATGCCGAACCAGATCAAGTAGCGTGTGTGTATATTAAATTAGAATTGTAATTCCTAAGTATATCTTAACTATTATAAGGTTAGTTAAATTATGCGCCGTTTTTGAAGATGTCTAGTCTATTTGGTTTGAGAGCTCAACACAATATATGTACTTATGCCATCGTGTGACTAAAATGCTGGTAGGAAGATGAGTATTTAATGCCACCAATATAAGAGAAAAGTGACTAATGTAAATGATAAATGATGATTATGTACGTGGTAAAGTTTGCATAAGTGTTTTGCAGTATGATTGTTGAACCGAATTATATTTTGTAATTTAACTATAAAACTAACAATTTCTTGTGGATACATAGTTATTTAAATTACTAGCTTTACAGCTATGCTTAATGGCAGACTATTTTAAACATTTTAAGCTATTCTCAATAAGTATTGTTTTAATAAATTCTGTATTTTCCTACCATTAAAATCAATGATACACTATTTAAATAGTTACGCATCAGAGCAGCAAATCATAAAAAAACATAACAATAGCGCTGTTAAATGCAAAGCATTCAGGCGCCAAGGATTTCCAACATTATGACTGTTCTGGCAACGGAACGTACTCGTAATCGGTATGGCAAAAATGTCATGATAGCTGTGGTGGCTTATATGCAAAGATATAGACGAGTTACACAACTCGTTTGGTGCCGACGCCGATACAATGACATCTATATCGATAATCGATATCGTTTTGTTGGCAAAAAACACACATCATCATCATCGGTCTATTACGTTCCCATTGCTGGGTCACAGGCCTCTTCTTAAAGAGAGAAAAAGGGGTGTAATCTACCACGCTGGTTCAGTGCGCGTTGGTAAATGTCGCATGCCCTTGAATGTTAAGGTTTTCGGACATGTCGGTTCTTACACCGCTTTTCAACGATGGCAAATCCACACTTAACGTATGATCATAAATGTGGGGTTGAGATAGGATTCGAACTCGGTAACGGCATCTTGAAGTTGTATGAGTTACCGTACAGATATGAATTTATTAAGACCTGACTATATCAACGCACAGCCTCAACATGAGGTTATAGAGAGTTGAAATTTGCAGAGTAGCTTTCTTTGGCAGTGTAATGGTGCGTTATGGAATATTTTTGATAATCACTTCTTAGAGAGGTCAAATGGGATATAAAGATACTACGGAGAAATATCAACATCTATACAGATGATGATGCGAGATAGTTCACTAGTCTACATAAGAATATGCACTCAAAACTTGTAACCGTTATTTTACTAACTTAAACTATCGTAACACCAGCCATTTTAGTTAAAAATGTAAGGCATAATATGCATACTCCATACTAAAGTAATAAATGCGAAAGTTACTCTGTCAAGAAATGGGATACCTTTTACTGCGGTAAATTGTAGTCCACGTAGATGAAACTACGGGGCACCGCTATAAAAATGTAATAAAAAATATAAATAAGAAAAAAAGGTTGAAAGAAGTAAAACAGTTTACTCTATTTTAATTGAAGTTTTATGATATTTCATTAAAAAAACAGCCGTGAGATGAAAGTCAGTCAAGCAGACAAACAAACACCGAACACGGTGGATTTAGAAAACTTTTTTACTTTTTTATCCAAAATATATTGAATTTTTTTTTAGTCGCTTTGATATATCATTATATATCGATTTCAAATTCTTTGATATATCATTATATATCATTTCGTTTTTTTTATTTTATTTTTTTAGTAGGATACATACAACATGTGATCACTTCAAAATGTCAAACTTAAAACTAGGTACGCCTGTTTCATCCTCCTTACACTGGCAAAAGAACAGACAAAAACGCCTGGCAGTCATAAGTTGCAAAAAAAAATATTTTTCTTATTACTAGCCAAACTAAAATAGTCTAACTTCATAATAAGCTTTACGAATAAGATTTCATTTCATACGGACTTTATATTATGGAAATTTAGTTATCGTTAAATAACCCCTAAAACAAACATACAGTAAAAAAGTCATGAAAGTCATAAATAGTCGCTGGAAACAAAGCGCCCCGGAAAGGTCCTCAGAAAATTAGCATGTTGAAATAAAAACGGATGAAACGCAATGTAACATCGGTGTAATTACCGCCGGTACCATTGCTCTGTTTATTGTGTAATCAAGCGCTGCTCTTGTGTACCATTCGTAAACTGTTGCTAATTTTATTAAGCAATTCAGTTTTAAGTGTCAATTTAATGTCCGCGCCGGCACGAAACACGGAACGTCAGTCAGTTTTGTGTTTGCGCATTTAATAAAGGGTTTACGTGATTTTACGTCGAGAAGTATCTATTCATATTCCATTTATATAATACTAACTGTTCCCCGCGGTTTTACCTGCGTGGGCTACAGTTTATCGCGATAGCAAGTATCCTATGTCCTTCCTCAGGATTCAAACTATCTCCGTACCAAGTTTCTTTTAAATCGGTTCAGTAGTTTAGGCGTGAAAGAGTAACAGACAGACAGAGAGAGTTACTTTCGCATTTATAATAAGTAAGGGAAGGGATACTGTGAACGGTTTTCCGCTATTTATAGAAATATAATATTTGTAAGAGCCTATAACTGCGTTGCGTTAGGTAAAATACACTTTAGAATTTTGTTCTGTTCAATTGGAACAATTCACATTATGTTCGTGTTAAATATATAAAAAAATATACATTACTAGATGTACTCGATAGGATACTTTATATCCTGGAAAACAATTCAACAGGACGAGAAAACCAAGGGGCGCAGGCAGTATTAATATAAAATTATTTCTGTCTATGTATCTGTTTGTAACCTTTTCATACCTAAACTGCTAAACAGATCTTTTTTAAATTTGGTGTGAGGATAGTTGAACTCTACGGAGGCCGCAAGATACTTTTTTATTGCAATAAAATTGTAGACCACGCGGGTGAATTCCCCGCCCGCGTAGTGATTACTTTCCCCTTATTTTTATAGATTTGTTATTGTGTACAGTTTGTGTGAATATTTGTTTTTTGTCTCTTTCTTTTTCCTTCTTTATCGTAACATTGATTTCATGACTTTTAACGTGTTAAGATGGGGGCCAACGACTTGATTTTCATCAGGTCAGACCGCACGGCGCACGTTGAATATACCCCGACTGTGCCATCTGCCGTTGTGCGTGCTCATTTGATCGTTCCTAAAGTTAATTTTCCAACAAATCGAGACCAGGGGATCAACCGTGGGAACGTAAAGTTCGCCCTCGTCAGATGCTAAGCTATTTTAACTGTCACAACCCAATAAGACAAATTGAGGCGAGAGCATTATCATCCGTTCAATTTCATACAATTCTCTATTTACACAAATTATTATCAGTTTGTACAACGAGCGATTGGCACAATTCTGCAATCGGTACAAATCGCCATCCGTATAAACGCTCAATTTGCACAAATTATCGGATGACACAATAACCGATTGGTTAAGTTATAATTTAGTTATGAAATAGTAGTTAGTATAATTATAAGTTGGCATTTTCATGCAATCTAATTTCTTTTCTATATTATGATCCCATTGCTGGGACTATTGCCTTCTCTCCAAGAGAGTGAGCCGTATTTTTATTATTATTTTATTAATTACTACTTTGTTTTTTCTTACAATCTTTCTGCTTCATTTCAGTGTTGATTTCAGTTTTCATGATCATTTATTTCAAAATGAATTTACTTTTCAAAATAATAATAACTAAAATGAAAACAAGAGATCCGGATAAGCCATTTTCATATCACAGATTCATTAACGTTACAAAATTATTACTCAATAGGTCAGCGATGAAAGCGAAAATTTAAAGTCACGCAAGCTAGAAGCTGCGACTTTTCGGCGCCATCGCACATTTAATAATCTCTCAAGGCGTAGATCGCATAAAAATCATTTTCCGGCGTGAAAAAGGCAACTTGTGCGTGTCAGCGCAGAATTTGGAATGCGAAGCATGCATGAGGGTGAATCCGAAGCTTTTGTAGCTGCTTTTTTTAAGAATTCCGTCTCAGGTGGACATTGGTATTCGACAATCGTGTCCTACGCTTTTCCCGAAGAATTTTTACAGCCCCGCCAGCTTTTGTTTCTTCGTACTATCCATTTCTAAACCCGCAATGTAATAATGTTGAGAACGCGTCCATAAAAAATTCAATTATTTCCTCTTTCTTTGTCCAGTTTTGTTACGTTCGGATTGGGTGAGTTTTTTCGTATTACCGCTACGGTTTATTGTTATACATTTTGACTAATTCATTTATTTCTACCTTTGAGGAGTTTGGGACAGAAAATGTAGTACTTCAACGGGTCAAAATCGTGGGACGAACATGGCTTTACCCTTTTTATTTGTTCGGGCTAACTCTCTATTGGATGGGGTAATAGGATTTCTTGTGGTTATCGGTGAAAATGGTCGCATTATAATGATCCGGAATTTACCAGACGTGACCAAATCCAAAACGTTGGGAAATCACTGGATTGTATGAATGTTTAAACAAAAGCCGAAGTCTATTTACGAGGTTGTTATTTGAGATCCGTAGCACTGCTACGCCGTAGCTCTCTTCGTAGCCGGCTGCATTTGTTGTACAGGAAATTATAAAAAATATCCATAAATGTTGAACTCTAAACTGGTTCTAAGCCGTTTAAGTAATATTAGCAGATAATAGTTAAAATTATAACATTAACTACCCAAATCAATGTATCCTTCTTATTTAAGGTCGTTCAAGAACATACAACTTTTTTTAGTTATTTTTTTATGCCTGATGTTAAGTAACGACGTGGTCAAAGGTGGCACCACAATACATCTGAACTGGGACTAGCTTTCAAGTGGGACTGTTGGATAATGGGATATTATGAGTAACTTTGGCACATGCCGCATTCACATAATATTAATAAAGCACTGCGCTGTCAAAAAAAATTGTGAAGTAGTTAGTCACCAAATTCAAATCTTAGCTTATTATTTAAGCAAGGCTGTAAATGTCATCATAGAAACGTAATAACCCGTATAATTGAATAGTCGACCGTAAAGAATAGATATCGTCATCTTAACCGAACGCACTCTGGCGAATACAAAGTTTCTAATTGTAACGATGCCGATAAACGGTTCCATTATATATAATTACGTTTTGGGACGTCCCGCTGAAGTCACAGCGTAATAAAATAGCCGTACAGACATTAGAGGCAATTTAGGGTTGGGGTGCTGAACATGTGGCAATCGTTTTTCTGTACTTCTTAATAAATCACACGTTTCACTAATCACTAATAGTATATGAATGTGAAAATTTATGAGTGAAACATTCTATAATAAATCCCTTTTGTTTTGTATAACAGGAATGTTGTGCCCTCGTGCAATATCTCCGCGTCTCATTCATCATAACACACTAATAACACATCACGTAATCATATCACATCCATACTCATATAAGAAATGACGACAGATCCTTAACTCTAGTGCGGCAACTAACCCAGTGAGTACTAGAAAATGCACTTTCACCAAGTAAAGCAAATTACTAAAATTAATACTTCTTTAATGGCTTCAAGTTTAATTTGCTTCCTCAAACGCTTTTATTTATATATTTTCTAATCCAAGTGCAGCGTGGCGCCATTTTTGACCATACTTCGTGACTTAATATCTGGTATGTTATGTCAAAAGCTACATTGCAAGCAGTAAAAAAATAAACGATTGCTGAGCAAATATATTGTGTTTCATTTTAATTAGGTAAATACAAGAATAAATGTCGAAAACATAACATACTAGTTGCACCCACGTCTTTTCGTTATTTCGCAGGAATCTTTTTCAGTGATAATTAATCCAGGGTATAAGCTATCTTCATTCCAAATTTCAGTTTAATAGTCACGATGATACGTGGCAACAAACTTTCACACACACACACACACAAGTTTTCGCATTTATAATATTAGTAGGATAATAAGTTAACGTTATAAGCATAAAAATTCTATCTAGTATAAAAGAATTAAAATCGACAAAGCATACTAAAATACAAAGAGTTTACGCACTGTGGCAAAGTCATATTATCGGAGAAGCAACTTATAAAAGTTATAAAACTCATTTTGAGCGTCAGCCGTCACGAAAAACGATGTGCCCAGTTTTGGCGTAACGTGTTTTTCTGATGGAACCTCTAATATATTACGGAGGGTGTTAAAGTCAAACGTTAACGACCGCACTGACCGGTCCCCAACTTTGAAGTGACAGCAAGTTTCAAATTGATTTTATACTTACGAAATCCGCCATGCGGACTCACGCATTAATTTCGAGATCGCATTTTGCTTTAAATTATGATGTGAAATTGATGAATCATCATATATTTTCTGTTATAGCTTAAAATTTACAAAAGCGATAGCAACGTTGAGAAGATTAACAGCGACACAAAAATACCCTTCCCTTTCACCTCTCGCGATGACGTCATCACCTACCAACCCGCACTGAGTCAGCGTGGTAGATTACGGCCCATACTCTCTCTCTGAGAGAAGGATAGAGTCCCAATAGTAGGAACGTGAAAGACTGATGACGATGATGACGTCATAGCCATCAAAACTCCTTGATCAATTTGTATGGCTGCTCAATAACTAAATTTCACATCACATTTCTAGTTCATTAGTGGCATCTCAATTGAGAAACGATACCTACTAGTCAATTAGTATAGGTACCTACTGAACGTAAGCTCACGTGTAAGCATTAATTATTATGCTGTGTTAATGGCACGCGAGTCGGAAGCGACTCAAATTACATTTAGACTTCAATTACACGGTAGACGGTAGTATCCAACAAAATGTAAAGTTAATGCAAGGCTATAAACGAATGCGCGTGTCGCTCGAGTGGTTTGTTAAGAGTTAAGTCTCCTACTTTGTAACTCATCCCCATTCCAAAGCGACGCAAACCTCGCCGAGCGCAGGCTATGCGGAGCCGCAGATGTCGCGCAAGCGGCATTCTCCTGCAATTTATTTAATGTGGACACGCCTACATTTTACGACGTTTTTTTTCCACGGAGATGATGACACTCACCGTCACGTCTGATTGAGCCGTTTGCTTCACTTCCCAAGGGAGATCTTTTATTAAGTGACGATGCTTTACTGCCTCCGCGAACCGTTTATTTTGCACATCCCGAGTTTATTCCGCCTGCGTCACTGTCAATAAAGTTCTTTTTTTATTTATGGCTTCACACGGTTTATGTATTTAGCCAGTGTCAAGTGTTAAGTTGAACATTCTAAGCGATATATATGATGATATAGCACAGCTAAAAGCCGGGTGCGATGGTCGCTTTTTCTCTTTGAGTTTAAGTAAAGTAGTGGCACTTAACTTATCTTTACACGGGACTTTTTGAGACTTATATAAAAGTCACTTTTCACAACTTCAATTTCCTACACATGGTAACGAACACAATATAATGGTTAGTTAATGTCACTCAATATATTTTCACACAAGTTTTTGACAGTGACAGTTAAGTCCGTCAATAAACGTATTTATTTTTCTTCCATAGTTTACTTTTATGGTGTATGTAGTAAAATGCGTTTAAACGTAAAGCTTATACAAGTTTTAAGGAATCTTTCTAGTACCTCAACGGGAAAAGCAGATATTTTTCCTTGAAGAAATGAATTAAGGATAAGTCTTGTTAGGAATACTGATGAATTTTGTCGGGCTTAAATTGGATTGCGAGAAAGGAGACATAAATGTCATGCATGCTGCCGCGGCTGCAGACATTTCTGTCATCACGTGCTGAGCCGTGACGTAACCAAATTTAAATTCATATATTTATTCTAAGGGCCGGTTTCATAAAGGTCGGTAAGTTAAATGTCATACTAAATTTTGGTAAACGGACGTTTATAAATCCGGCCCTTAATGTACTGGATCTTGTAAAACGCATCATAGCACCACTCTCGTCGAAGTGTTGGAATAATATTCCACCGCCTATAAGGAACCTAGAAAGTTTACAGGGATTCAAAGTTAAATTAAAAAGGTTCATATTTATGCATCAGACAGGCGAAGAACTTCTCAGGAATGACACTAGTGTTATCTAACCTTTATTTTATGTATTGTATTCTTAATATTCCTTCTTCTTCTAATTATTATGTAAGTATTTTTCTATGTGGGTATGTAGTCTTTCTTCTTTTGCTCTTTGATTGTTTTTTGTAATTTTGTTTTCATAACTGTTTCATTTTTGTGTAATAATCGCGTTTATAAGTATTTTATTTAGTTCATTTATTTATTCATTTTTTCCCGTGCGTGACGTCACCTACTGGTACCAACGGAAGACCAGCGCTGGTTCGAAAGAACCCAGCATCATGCTGAGTTGGTACCGGTTTGTGGCGAAAAACATGTAGTTGATTGTCTTTGTAATGTATTAGTATTTAAGTTTATTTGTTTTGTTTATGTTTATTATCTAATTTTATTTTGTAAAGTGTATGTTGTTTTTTGCCACAAATAAATATATTGTCTATTGTCTATTGTCTATAAATCCCAATATAAAACGGTTCTCCTTGTTTTGTCGCATGAATGACTACGATGATCTGTTACAATCGGGCGAGTTAAGCCACGATAACTTCGAAAATCGGTACCAAACCAACTAATTTCTGTGTACGTGCGTAAAAACAGGTGATGGAATGGAGATCAAAATCAATATAAATTTAGTACCTAGTAATTTTTTTTCTTTTGAACTGTCAGTCTTCTTCAACTTCAGCAATAATATCCAACATCTTGAATATATACACCCACTGTGCCATAATCGACAAAAGTATTTTTTTTTATTATGAAAATCCTTTGAACAAAAGGGATTGCCGTGGAGTGCGGATAGACTACTGGATAGCTCTTATATAATATCGCTTATCATGTTTTGATTTATGAAGCGTTATAAAGCGCCGATTCAAGCCCTTTGCATTATTGTCGACAGTAGATAAGCTTTTAACAAACTGTCCATTCATACTCATCCATACTTCCATCATCATCAACATCAGGCGGAATAAGTCTACAATTAAACATAGGCCTCCCTTTTTGAAGTCTTAGCTATTTGCATCCATCGGCTCCCCACGGCTCGTCAAGCGATGTGGCCTGCCCATTGTCACTTCAACATGCGAATTCTGAGAGCAGTGTCAGTGATTTTGGTTTTTATTAAACTCCAATCATGGCGCTCTCCACGCTTACATACTACAATGCATACTTCCAAACTAATATGATAAAGATGTAATAATAGTTATCAGATTTTAATCCCAGTTTAGTTTTTTCGGATTTTCCAAAAAAACATTAAGTTTAAGTTATCATCCGCAAGCAGCGCTTGTTACTAATTGGACGTCTAAATAATGTACCCTCGTATTGACCACCACCTTGCGGGATGAGGTGCGGTATGGCAGATTGGTGGGAGGCGGAGAGTGGCCATTATATACACAGTTTGTGATCTGTGCTACTGTCTCAAACAATACTGCGTACTCAAGTGTTATGAGATCGCTATTTACTAAGGCCGTTATTATGTTACCCTATATTTGTTACTCCTTTGGTGAAGCTCTGAAGTGAACTTAGTTTCAAACTCATTACAATTGAATTTGAAGTGCCGGTATTTATATATTAATAAGTTAAGTTTGTATCAAAAACATATAGGTACAGTCAGCGACAAAAGTAGCGTAACACGCTAATGTCTCCAAAAGTGTAGTCAGAAGTTTGTGTGTTCAAGGTGCTTAGGGATCAAAATCAAAAATGGCCATTTTTGACCAGTTTCGTCGCTGACTGTAAAATACCGAGTAAGATGAAATTAGATAAATTTGATTAGCATAAAACGTGAATAATTATTACATCCTACTTAACTTACAAATATTATAAATGCGAAAGTTTGTGTGTGTGAATATTTGTTACCACGTATACTACCGTATACTACGTAACTACTAAACCGATTTTGGTGAAATTTGAAATGGAGATAGCTTACACCCTAGATTAACACATAGGCTACCTTTTATCCCGGAATAAGGTTCCTGCGGGATACCAGTAAGACGCGGATAAAACCGCGGGTCGCAACTAGTTACAAATATATGTGATGATGGGTACTGTTTGTTAGCTTATATACGACTGTATCCCCCATCTTCTTAAAAAGAAAATGTTCGATATTCTGACTTAACGTTCAATTTCCAATAAATTCTCCTTGATAAAAGATAGCTTATTGCTTTGATTTACTTATATTCTCCAATTAATTGTATCCTCACGCCCCATCGAGCTTATTGAACATTGGATTTTGAAATCAATATTTGTGATATTGAGAGCTCTTTCTTGTTGAAAACTTCATAGCTTTTATCGGTATTAGTAACTAAATAACATTGACTTTATGTGATTAATTGCGTATTCTTAATTTTACATAGGTAGGTACATTAAAATGAGTCCTATAAATATTATAATTTTGATGTTAATACTTTGTATTAGCTTATTATCAAGTCCATTGCCCTTTCACAAATTGTAAACATATTATAGGTACATATTCTATTTCAATAGTGTTTGAATAACGCATTAATAAAGAATAGAATGCGCTATATATCACTACGCTTGGGCTGAAAATATATAACACATTATAATGGAATTTTAATTTAAGAATTCTCACAAACCAGTTCTATACAGGAGCATTGAAATTGATAAAGACGTTATTAAATTAGCATAGTCGTAAAGTTAAGGCTTTACTGCCTACTATGAACGTGCGTTGTAATAGACATTTATAGATACGCCGACAATTTAAACCTCAGCTAAATATTAAAAGATTCATTTTTATTTACAAACTAGCTGTTCCCCGCGGTTTCACCCGCGTGGGCTACAGCTTTATGCATGCGAAGTCTCAGCGCGATCGGTTTAAAAAAACACCCCTAGTCCTTCTTCAGGGTTTGAAAGTATCTTCACGAGAAATTTTATCAAGATAGATATAGAAATATAATCGTAGAAATATAACATACAAATAAGCACACAAAGAGAGTTACATTGGTAATTATTGATAGTCCCTATATATAAAAATCAATTGCCATTTGTTAGTCTCGCTAAAACTCGAGAACGGCTGGACCGATTTGGCTAATTTTGGTCTTGAAATGTTCGTGAAGGTCTAGGGAAGGTTTAGAATTAGAATAATTGCCGAGAAAACCCTAAAAACAGCGCTTTCCTTATTCCCATATAAACGTTTTCTAAATAAAATGTAGAGTTAATTTGAACTTTATTGCTATTCAATAAAGTTGATTGATTTTTTGATTTTTCGATTGAGGCAGTACGAAGTCTGCCGGGTCAGCTAGTACCTAATATTAATTATAGATGAGTCAAGATTGGTTCGGGGGTTTAGTCGTGAAAAGGTAACAAACAAATAAACAAACAGAATTACTCCGGCATTGATAATATTAATATGGATGAGATAGGTGCTATTGGGCACAGAATAACAAAATCGCTTTCACTTACGTTTAATTAAATTATATTGTAGAATAGTATTTATTTCTCAATGTAAGTATGTCCCATAACACAAGTTTCGAGCTCGATTTAGGGCTAGGTCAATATGTGTGCAATGGTCTCCCGATATTTATTTATTTAATCTTTTGCGCCATCACTTAAAAAAAATTACAATTACTAATCTGTTTGTTAAAGTTCTGGTACAGAAAGCTATCCCTTGGTATCTTAAAGCCGTGAGCTATGTTTTACAGTGATAACAGTCTTGTGATCCATCATCTTGGTAAAACCATGAGCAACAACTAGATATAAGATAACAGAACTCCATAAATTGCAGCTAGAATAACACAATGCATGTTTACATTGCCGAGAAGTAGCGCGAAGTTTTCCCTCAGCCAAGCCACCCAGTTATTGTTGTTCGCTCAAGTGGAAAAATTACAATTTCTGTAAAAACTGACACTCAGTTTCGTTTGAAATATTATCTTATGTGCCATTATGAAAGTTGTAACAGTACAATATAAGCCTTTTTTAAAATTCAAAAATTCAAAGTTCAAAAATTCTTCATTTCATAGGATACATAATAATTATGATCAAACGTCAAACTTAAGACTAGCTACCCCTTTCCAACCTCCTTACGCCGGCAAAAGAACAGGGAAGAAACGCAGGTAATTTTTTGGTGCGATCACATTTACAATTTTAATATTACTACTAATATATTGAATTGGAACAAGTTCACTACACACAATCCCAAGCTATTTTTGTCATCTAAATAGTTCGATATTTTCTAATAAGCTAATAAGATTTCTCTTGTTTGGCTGTGCATATTGGGATATGGAAACATGAATATTAACGAGTTAAGAGAATACAACCAAAGCAGACCAGACCCCACAAGCAGCACCCGTTCACGAGTTGACGCGTGTGCTTTTAACTTATACTATCCCACTGCTGGGAAAAAGTCTCCCCATACCCTACCATTGCGGGTATCCTTCGAGACATCTCAATCCCTCGCAATCTCAGACTACCGCTCCGCAAGGCGGCGGCTAGATGACCTCAGCGCCTCCGAAAGTCGTTGAGGACATCTTTTCCTAGGCATGCCTCAGTGACGTCACCCAGGCACGTACATCAGGTACGCAAGGCGTGACAATCCATGAAAATGCAGCGATCCCGATGCATCTGGTTTACGTGTCCCGCCCACTTCCATTTTAGTCCAGCTATATTTCTCAGATACCTATTTCATTAACATCATCAGCCTTCTACATGCCCACTGCTGGGACACAGGCTTATCTTAAAGCGAGTAACCATGTCCTAGAGCGAGTAAGGGCGATAATATACCACGCTGGTACAGTGCGGGTTGATAAATGTCACATGCCCTTGAATATCGTGTTCTCGGATATTTTATACCAGTTTCCTCTCGATTAAGAAACGATGTTTCCTTTCACCGTTTTGAGCGATGGAAAATACACACATCATTTATTAAAGTAGGTTTAGTTTATTTTGTGTTTTATGTAGGTAAGTGTTTGTTGTACCCAATAAAGTAAAACAATCGAAAATCGCATTTCAATACTCCACAGCAACTCCAACCCATACCTATTCCTAGAGAGTGCAGATCAACATAAAGAGGACAAGGATTCGATTTCATATACCCGTTCATACCCGTAAGTACTGAGTGCTTTAATTCCAATTCCAAAGCAGTCACACAAGAATAATTTCGCTTCACCCTCCACAACAGCCATTAAGAAAATAGCTCACTTGTTAGGCGCTGTGTAACGCTCAATCATTCACTGCCTATTATCACACAATCCTACATAAGCTCGGATTAAATATTACAAGCACAGGAGAAAATGGAGGTCTCAGATCGCATGGGGGCATGAAGCAGACTTTGATCGATGATCCCGATGCGCGAAAAGTAGATGCCGCTTCTTTGATATTAGGAGAGTTGGAAAATGAGGAATATTTTTTACGCAGTGTTATTAAAAAATCACTAGTGGCGTGCGATCATGACAAATTGACATTATCAAAACATTTGCCGATTACTAATAATCGATTTTGAAATTAGTTACTTACTTATATTTATAATCGAATAACGTTACTAATTTGTATCAGTACCAACTCGTAATCCAAGGTTAGTTCTATTCCCGCCTTACACGTTTGTAAGTTATCGCAGGGTCTCTCTTCGCATCTTAAGCGTCACATCGATCTTTAAATTACAGTAGTAACCAATGTCGCATTTCAATAACCGATCTATCCACGGTTTTTCCTACTGGAGATGTAAATTTGACATATAGAAGTAATGTCAAATTTATGTCAAACCGTAGACAGATCGGTTATTGAAACCGGCCTTTAATGATTAATTCAACTTATTAACCTACTGTTTGTCTTTAATCGAGATATCATGATACATGTTTATAATCAAATTCATTGTAAGAATCATATAGGTATCTCATAATTACCTGCCGCAAAAAATGACTAGCGTTGTTACTGCAGTGCCACGGAGAACTGTGAAAAATAATCCAGGGTCGTACTGCAACTGTTATATTATGTAAGTGCTGTGCTTACCAACAGGCGAACTTCCTGCTTATCTCGTCGCCAAATAGTACAAAAAATATCACCCCAACGACAGTTTTCAAACTTGAGTTCAGGAATCTTGCTTTTTGCTAGCTTTTCAATTCTCAGGTTGTTGAGCGCAGTGCATTGCCGCGCAGAGTTTCAGACTGTTGAAGTTCAAAATTCTGACTGGCATTGAACTATAGTAAGTAAGCATGGTGATTACTATCAGTCCCATCACTTAGATGCATAAAAAATCACAAGCGAATGGCTTTTGTACTTGAGTGCAAAAGAGACAGATGTTCTTGTCGGAGTTCAATGTAAATTTTTCCAACACTACATATTTAACAAATGAATTATATTGTATTGCATTGAGACAAGGCTTGTCCTTCATTTTCTATGTTCAATGTTCCTACGTTATAAAAACTTCGTGGTTTAATGGATAACTTTTTTACGGTTCCTTATATTGTAAGAGAAAACGAAACTCTTATAGAATCACTCTTGTCTTGTCTGTCTATCTTAGCTTATTTTCTTCGAGTCTACTGAACAAACAACGTTAAATGTTACCATTGAAATGTTTATAAAATATATTTAAAAAGAATTAGAGAGTGTAGAGTTCAGTTTACAAGAAAACCTAAACTAAAGTTCTAAGTCTTAAAAGTTTTCACAGAGAACGGGATTGTACAAAACCCTCTCTACGCTAGTTCGAATCGCGCCTTACGGCTTTTATAAGTAAGTATAAACATTAAATTGAAAACTTTTCCGTTTATAATATACTGTTTGACCGAACTTCCATTCGTGTTTGTTTTACTCTGACGATAAAACCTCAAAGCAGATTGTAAAACGCAGAGTCTATGGAAATGCTTAATGGATGTTGGGTAACGCCCGAAATAAATATAATCGATCCTGATCCGTTATCCGCGGTTTTGGATCGATATGTCACGTCATAATATATAATTTTAAGAGTAATTTAATGAAATAAAATAATATATACTAGAACAATTAACCTATAACCTATATAATAACTAAAATATATTATTAAAAGGAGTCCCTAGCAAGGTTTATAATTAAATGTCAAGCCTTACTATTAAAATGACATATTATGACATGACATATCGATCCAAAACCGCGGACAACGGATCAGTATCGATTATTAATTCCGGGCGTAAGTTTATCAGTTGTTAGTTACCTAGATTTCATCTAAACTAAAGCGCTTCGAAAATCCCAAATCGCTTATCGATTTACTGAAAACGATCGGTACGGCGCGCGCCTTCGTAAAAACTCCCATTCCGAAAAAGGGATAAGTACAAAAACATTTTATTTAATTCCAAGTTTCCGTGGGAGAACAGGAAAAAGCTAATTTGAGTCAGGAAAAATGCAATCAGATACAAAATGCTATCCATTCTTTTAGGGCTGTGCGAAACGTACTCTGGGAGATATCGACCACATTTTCTTACCTCTGGGTTGTTTAATTTATGATACTAGTGTACCATTCTATAAAAATCTGTGATAAAGAAAGAAAGCGGGGAAAAAAGAAAGAGAGGGAGAGGAAGATATACTGAGAAAATGAGACAGAGAGAAGTAGAGGTATACATTAAAAAAAATAAACTAGAAATTAAAATTGAATTGAAATTAAACATAGAGAGGGAGGGGAGAGAGGGAGAAAAATAGAGTGAGAAGGAGAAAATATAGAAAAGCAGAAAGAGATAGAAAGACGGTTTGGGCCATTGCTACTTTATTGCTGTTTAGTAGATGAGATGATATTGATATATTTAAACCTTATGAAGTTTTTCATACAACAACCTTTTCTATTTCTAGTAAGCATATACGTCCGTAACTCCTGTTCTCTCGAGAGTCGTGTAAATGTAATGGATAGGCCTCACACCGTTCGAGTAATCAATCAAGGCGTGCTTGCTCGTTTTATAAGAGTGTTGCCATAACACGTGGGCCAAGGTTGAGCCTTTACTTTTTTATTAAATTACTTAGTAGCTGCTTGACATTGTCATGGTATTTTTCCTACATAAATGTATTATGAGAGAGTTCGTGTACGTTTGCTTATGCGTGCACAATTACAAACATAGCTCTGATTCCTTACTAGGAACTTTTTGTGTCTAGGGTTCTAGAAACTACATGTTTTGAGGATCCACAGTACCCAGACATAGAACAAATACTTGCGTTTTTTTTTCCTTCAATGCATTCAAGGCTTCGCAGTCAGCTTTTCACACGCTACGTCTCATTGGTGATATTTTTGCTACTACTGTCCTGGAATTAGTTTTTTTTTTACCACATCGCTCCTGATAATAAGCAACGATGCAGTCGAAAGTGAATCACGCAGGGCTATGAGGTGCTTATTTGATCTACATAGGACACTTTTATCTTGTACAGATCCTGCGAAAAATGGGAACCCACGGGAAAATTGCGAGGCGTATCTAATAAACCAAGGAACTTCAATATCAGACAATTAAAATATTATGTTTCAGAATAGAAGAGAAGCGTATAAGGTAACGCGGTGGGTGGTAAATTATACTTATTTTATACCTTTATCTCCATTTTCTTAGACTACAGAAGTCCGTGATTAGAACTTCTTTCCTTCTTCCAGCTTTCGTTTAACTAAACTGCCTACTAGGCGCAATTTGAGCCGCTTATATACTCTGCGCAACCCTTTCTTACTCAATTTTGATTGTTATTTGTTTCTGTTGTTGTTATTTGCTGCGCGCGCAAGTAGAGACGCTGATTTACATTACTAAAACAATTTAGTAGTTGCTGACTTAGCAATTTAACTAATTTCATAATCGATTAGTGAACATTCATGATCTCATAACACTAATACGGATAGTAAAGAGTTTACCTAGCTTGGCGTATCTCAGCGTTCTGATTGTAAACCGGGTCGGTGTGCTTTTGGCTATCACAGACACTCCCGCAGTGTTTGAACAAGTTGACGAAGCAAGCTGATCGCGTCAAGAACGCAGATGTCAATAAACATCCAATCGTCCTCTAACTGAACTAAAATAACTAGATATACCCAATTAGATCAAAGCGCGGACAACTAACCCAGCAATTGTCAGTTATTACCGTGTAAAATATAATATTGTTTTAATATAATTCATACCATTTATTTTATGTTAAAAATAAAGTTTTTTAATTTTTTTTTATACTACATACAGGGTAGCGTTTTACCACAAAAATCTAATGTTATCTGTCGATTTGGTCGAAGATGACACCACGCTTCACCTAGCGTGGTATGTCTACTATTCGATTTATATTCTTATCAATTTTATTTAAAATGAAATGCTATACATGCTATATATTATATAGAAATAGTAATCATGGAACGTAAACATTTACGCGTTCATCACTTAATCTCGCATTTCCTGTAATGTGTTACTATATCCGGAATATAAAGTAGTTCATGTATTTTATTAGAGTATAAGCTATCTACATTCCAAATTTAATTGCAAACTTTTGAGCCCATCAGCATGATAAGTTACAGAAACACACTCACAAACTTTCACATCTACCTATAATATCTGTGTGAAAATCATAAAATGTGATACATGTATACCTATATATAAATTTAGTGCCACTATACAGACAGTTAGTACCTATTCCATATTTTAATTAACCATTCTCAAACCCAGCTTAATTAATAGCCAGAAGTATAATGAAAAACGAACATACTCTTTGCAGAAGATTAAACGTTGACTATCCATAGTACAAAAAAATACTAGTGTTTGACACAGGGAGCTCTGAAAGTGTTTCGCTGACGTCGCTGTCGCCCGGCTGGTCTATAAGTGGGCACTTAACCCTGTCTGAACTACGGCCGACTGGACATCCTATTCGATGATCAAAGGACTGGCATGCGAGAATAAGCAAGGAAAATACTAAGGTCGGTTTACCTTCTGTTATGAAGCGGTGGCTTAAAATTCAATAGCCTTTTATTAACTTTTTGAAACAATGATAGGTGGTAGTGACGTCAACATGGTCATGAGTTTGAATGAGCTTGATATTTCGGTAAAGGAAACTAACTTTTTTTCAATGGTTACCAAACATGTTTAAGGAGGTTTCTCCTACATTCTGTGCTAGATTTACTCCGTGGTTTCACCTGTGTGGACTACGATTAAAAGTATTCTATCCTTCTCCAGGGTTGAAACTATCTCAGTACTAAATTTCATCGAGATCTGTTACAGACAGACAGAGTTACTATGCACTTATAACATTAGTATGGAAGTATGGATATTATCAGTTACTGAGAAAAATGTGTTGCAATGTGTTGTGTGTTGTTTTTATTTTCTCCGCCCTAACCTCACCTGTGTTTCAACACCAATCTCTTTAGCCTAACACTGCACGCTTGCTAGGTTGATTGATGAGAACTCGCGCTGGCCTAAGGGCCAACATCGTCGCCCGCGACATAAAAATCGTCGTAATCCTCACCCAATTGCTTGATTATAGCTGTTAATCTCTCGCTAAGATAGCTAACGCTTCCTCAGCCTTTTTTATCACCCTTGTTTTTAGAGATGCATATATTTCCGGTTAATGCGTATGACCGGAATATCCGACCAGATGTTTGTTGACGGAGAGAATTCGTTTCTTGATTAATACTTGAATTATTCATGATTGAAGCCGTAGTAAAAGTAATATAGAGAGAATCATACCAGCCGCGGCCATCACACTAATAAGTAAAATGAGTGTGTATGTTTGTTACTTCTACACGCTGAAACAACTCAACAGATTTGAATGAAATTTGGGGTGGTGATAGCCTGGATGACTCCTAGGCGTACTTTTGAAAAGTTCTTGCGGGTAACGGCAAAATTACAGGGTGCGGCTAGTATTTAAAATTAAAAAAAACTTACGAATACATACAAGTAAATGTTAAACTAGTGACCAACTGTCATTTCAGATTGTCTAAACTGCCCGAAATCCTTCAATATAGTTTAAAACTGTTATAGCTGCACCCACTGTTTTACGTGTTCTTCGAATCACGCAAAATCTAAGCACAACGTTCAACCGTTGTGAGTATTATAAATCTATTCTGTGAAAAAACAAGCTACACCACGAACAAAATTATCTACAAATAATGTTACCCTGGTCATGTAACAAAATGTGGTTTATGCGTGCACTTTTGGCAATAACTGAATTATAATTAACATAAATAACTTAGCCGGACTTATACTAAGCTATCCCGCAAATCCGCACCCCACTGTATCTCAATTGTTTTATTTTACACCCACCAAATGGTAGGCATTCGCGACTACTTAACAAAATTGAAACAGGATAGTATATTTACGTTATACATCTCTGTCTTAGCTAACAGTCCTTTTAATGACCTCTAAAAGGTCCGGCCTTTTCTTGTAAATAAAACTAAGTGGATGGCGGGAGGCAACTTTGGGTCATAAACATACTTAAGTCCGGCTACTTACAGTATGATTAGTAAATTACATCACTATACCAAGTCGGTATACCTTAACAATAATGTCAAAGTGTAGAAACGTTGTATTGTTTTACTAGAATTAAACATACATTTGTGTATTAAAAAAATAATAATCTTATTTAGGTCTCAGAGCTATATACGTGATAGTGTGGCTCGTAGTTATTGTAAAATCAGGTTTGTATGTAATTAAATCTCCATAACTACTGAATGTTTTTCTTATAATGTAGTTAATTTTTAGTCTGGGTATAAGACGTAGGCTAATTTTGAATCTGAAATATGACTTGTTTTCGCAATAAAACAGGAAAATTGCGAGTGAAACAGCGGGGCGCTGCTTGTTTGTTATCTATATTTCATAAAAGAAAAGATTTACTAAGGATTGTTAAAACTTCCAAAGAACTTTGTTTCGTCGTAACAAATACCCGACCTCGTTTATCCTAACAAACTTAATTCGTCACTTAACTTCGTAACTGTAACTTTTGTATTATTAATTCAATAACATTGAGGAAAGTAAAACAAACGTTAATGTGACCCCACTGTTTAGTTGATTACCTACTTCACAGAGTTTACATTATGTATTGCTTGTTGCATTTGTTGGTCATTTCCTTTTTTCACCTTCCCGTCCCGGCGTTACACTTTTTTCGTCCAGTTCAAACGGTGTTACAGCCCTAACGCGCTTAAGTTTCACATAAAAATCATTGTACAGTCAACGACAAAAGTCGCACCAATTTTTGACCTCATCATCACCTAAAATCAGGTGTGTTATGTTGCGGTCAAAATGATAACATGTAAAATGTGAAAAAAACAACAATAATTACTGATTCGAGAACGATCAGCTACTTTTGTCGCTGACTGTACTTATAAGTTTCTAACCTTCAACCCACATGCAATGTTCATAATCCCGATAGTTGAAGCCGAAATCATCTAACACTTATAATTGTTAAAAGTGTTGCACATAAATGTAAGCGAATACCGTTCAAAGGATTCAGTGGTAATGGCAGTGGCTCAGCGACAGTTTTATGGTATAAAATGGTATGAAAGATAAAATGTTTTGAGTGGGCCGAGCGGAAATTGCAAGCGGATCGCTTTGTTTTTTATTCCACTTCCGCTCATGGCTTCCCCGCTGAAAATGTAGCCTAAGACCTTATTTAATTAAGGTACCCGTTCCTTTTAGTTTCAGCTTTAGGTGATAAAATATCAACATTCTAGCTTAAAATATTGTTACATCATGGCGTTATCCTTAATCTTATACTTGCAGCCTTTAATTTACGACCTCACAAAAAGCAAGTCAGCGTATTATTTTCGGCCGAGGATATGGCAACTTTATCGATATCTTGACATATATTATTTTATGGTGTATCATTTTAACATAGCGTATAACCCTTTTTGATATATGTTCCTTATGGTGTAAATGTAGCAGATATATTTAGTACAATAGTTCTATTGGACCTTCGTGGCTTCGAAGTTAGTTTCTATAAACGGTTGTATATACATGCGCACGTCAGAATCTCGCAATTTTCCCTACATTCTCATTTTGTTCTTCTACAGGCGTAGGCAGAGTCCTCTTGTCTTTCGAGGTCGAAAAGTAGCGCATTATTATTAGACTTGTCAAACGTAGTTTAGTGTTAGAAAATACACATCAGAATCGCCATCAATGTCACTTTTGTATCGAGTATCAACGTCTAATCTGAGCGAAGAGCTGGTAATAACAATGACGAGACGATCTCGCGAGAAAATATATAGGAAATGAGCAAACGCCCAAGTTCCGCGTCATAAATGTAGATTTAATGGCAGACGATGTGGTACCCATAATGTTATGGAACGCTTCATTCATTTTACGCACACTTTCGGCGTATTTTTTTAGTACGTAATACGTAAATGTTTACTAACTAGCTATGCTTCGTGGGTCTACCCGTAGTGCTTTGTTCTAGTTTAGGTAAAGGCTTGACTTTAATAAGTATTAAGTGGTAGCACTGAGCTTGAACACATTCATTAAGATCAGAAAAAGTGTCACCGTCGTCTTGACTTTTTTGCTTCTTGCATGGTAGCGTTTGACCACAAATCATCTGATGCTATGTGAAGATGTGGTTAAAGGTGACACTATGCTTCACCTGGGTCGGACACTGGCTTTTAAGAAAGGCTGCTGGATCGCAGCGATTGATCCTTGGTGAAAGATTCTGGGCTAGCCAGGCGGGCACTTGAAAATACTCTACCACCAAACTAGGGTTTTATCACGATGTTTGCCTTCACCAAAAGATCATTGCAGGATTCAAGTTCTCAAGCTTGATTTCAACTCAAGCTAGATTTATGGTCGCAAATCGAGGCCTGGTCCGGGTTTTACGTCGGAAACCACATTTTCTATAATTTTCTTAGGTACATAATTTTTATTTTATTTATATTTTATTTTTTTGTCATTATTAGGTAAGCAGTTGACAAGCCTCATCTGATGGTAAGTGATGATGAGGTCAGTTAGGGAGCATGTTCATATTTATATTCATATCATATTCTATTCATGTCAATGTCTAAAGACAAAGGTCTTCAACCAGTGCGTCCTACCCGTTATGACATACGGAGCCGAGTCATGGACACTCACGGCACGACTAGTCCACCGATTTAAGGTCGCTCAGCGAGCTATCGAAAGAGCTATGCTTGGGGTTTCTCTGAGGGGTCGAATCAGAAATGATGTGATCCGTCAGAGAACTAGAGTCACCGACATAGCTCACAGAATTAGCAAGCTGAAGTGGCAGTGGGCTGGTCATATAAGCCGCAGAACCGACAACCGTTGGTGTAGACGTGTTCTTGAGTGGAGACCGCGACTTAGCAAACGTAGTGTAGGACGTCCTGCGACAAGGTGGAGCGACGACTTGCGCCGAGTGGCTGGCAGTGGTTGGATGAGAAAAGCCGAAGACCGGGCTCAGTGGCGTATCATGGGAGAGGCCTATGTCCAGCAGTGGACTGATACAGGCTGATAATGATGATGATGATTCTATTCATATTTTATCATGCTTGCCTAGAAGATACCTACCCACTCTTGACTTGAAAGTTCCCATATTATAAGTAGGTACTTATCGCGAAAAAAAGACGTTGACAGGGTGTTCCACTCCTTCGCAGTTCACATTGTAAAGTAAACGAAGCGTTACTGTCACTCATTGCTGTTTATTTCTTTCATTTCTCCCACAAACAAAAAACTTAATACGTATTGTGTATATACATATTTTTATAGGCGCGTACGTCGTAGCTAGATTATGAACGCATTGTAAATACTCCGGGCTTTTATTTCGAGTCGCAAAAAATATGTGACATCGTCAAATTCATCTCTCTGTAGAGATTATTTGAAGACGTCGTAATAAAACGTTGGGCTTTCACTAATAAAAAATAGGCTTGCCCGACAATTAAGGCTAATGGCTCTACATTTTAAAAAATTCATTGTGTGGAAAATCGCTTTGAAGTTTGATCACTCACTGGATGGATAGGTACTTTTATCTTGCGACCGAATAATTTTCACTTTTCTCAGCATTTTTCAACTTTTGTTTATAGTAAATTGATGAGTCGATTCTGTAACATCGATTAATAAAAACGTATGTATGATTTGAATACTACCTAGCTGAGAACTGATATCCGACATGTGGGTTTTAGATCTATTTTTAAATTACGAATAAATTGGATTCTACTGAACGAAACTGACGTGAGTGTTCCTACAATGTACCGTTATAAAAAGATATCCTAGCAATGCATTGACAGCACTGACAGACACTACATATTCCACTAAACCCCAAAAGTAGCGTCAAATCGGTTTTAAAGTTTTTATCTAGGGAACAAATGCACAGGCACAGTAATTACAAAAGCTTTATCCCTATAGTTTTGTATTAGAAATCTATATGATTATCTTATATGCGTCAGTTAGAGATTTTATAATATCTACCTCTTTAAAGTTAAAGTTTGTTGTGAGTATGGTACGGCTAAAAATGAACAGAACAGCTATATTTTATTGTAATAAAAATCCTTCACGAATGAAACCGTGGAGTGCAGCCAGTGGATAAGTATAATAGATGAACATCTCCATTTTAATTTCCAAATCGTTACTTCTATGATTTTTCTCAAAGCTCAAGTTTTGCTAAGTTTATAAGACCTCGGAATCAAACAAAGGGCTCACTCTTTTACAATATGTTGTTTAGATGATGACCTAACTTTGAACAAAGGAAACCCCAAAATCAAGTTGAGCTGTTATTAAGTACCTTTTTTATGTGGGGTAGGTTAATTCTCTCTTTGTTTACATTGTTAGGAAGGAACTCGAAAACTTTCCAGATTTATATTTCTGGGCCAGATTGGAGGCAAAAAACCTTTGTGGGCTTAGACACTTCTGATGAAGAGATTCCTTAATTGAACGAGAAACAGAAGGAGGAATACCTTTATCTTGAAATGTAATAAAAAGCTATCTGCCTGTTAGTCTTTACATTGCTTTTGTCTGGTGGTTTAGTGTTAGCGTTGTTTTATGTAGATTTTGGTAGGCGCTTGGAGAGACAGACTCCTCAAAAAAAGGTTGTTAAAAAAATCATGATAAATTATTTGTAGCAAAAGTAACGTTTGTAGGTACATATTCACTCGCAAACTTTCACATTTATTATATATGGTTGTATGGTTTACTTATTTTTACAACTGACTAGCTAGATTGAATTTTTTTTTAATTGCTGGTTGGACATTCACCGACAAAAGTAGCTGATCGTTCTCGATTTTCTAAATGTGTTTCAAATCCGTAATTATTATTATTTTCATACATTTCACATGGTATCACTTTACATGGCGATGATGAGGTAAAAAATTGCTGTCTAAGATGATGAGGATAATAGAAAGAAGAGTGATTGTTCAGCGACTTTGGTCGTTGACTGTACCATGTTTTTTTTTAATAATCAAGCCATCCCGCCTGACAAAGATCTCACCCAATAGAACGGGACGATGTGGCCGAAGGTACACCACGCTTTCCCAGTAAATACCTAGTAAGTTCTACCTAACACTTGTGAGCAAGGCAGGGCATAAAATATGAAAGCTTGAGAAACTAGTGATCTCATTTATAATGAGATAGCACAAAGGCATGAATACACTGTTCATGACAGTCCCGTGCCGGATGTCCCAGAAACGGACAAGGAAATAGTCCAAATGTTAGCTGTCACGGATTCTACGCATGAGAACCAGTTCCGGTTGCATACTGGCGATATTTAAATGCTCTTATAATTCTAACATTACGGCTAAAACATGTCTTAATATAGAGTTTAAAGTCGTTTTAACATTTAACTTTATCATTAAAGACTGTAATTTTGTTGCAGAAGTTCCACAATCATCATCATCATCAGCCTTTTATGTTCCCACTGCTGGGACTCTGGCCTTCTCAGAGAGAGAGTGTGAGCCGTGATCTTCCACGCGGGCCCAAGGCGGGTTGGTAGATATCGCATGCCCTTGAATGTTCTTGTAATTGGACATGCCAGTTTCCTCACGATGTATTTCTTCACCGTTTTGAGCGATGGTAAATCCACACATAACTTATTAAGTCATAGGCGTGGGACCGAGAGGATTTAAGCTCGGTGTTGGTGCCTTATAAGGCACACGCATTACCGTTCGGCCACCATCGTTCGCCTAAAGCTAAAACGTGTCTTAATACAGTTTAAGTTCGTTTTATCATTTAACTTTATCAATAACGACTGTAGTTTTGTTGCGGAAGTTCCGCAAACTGACTTATAAATATACAGAGTTCAGTGTCTACAAACTGTTTAAGGTTGCCGTCACGCTTGTTAATTCTCTAGAAGTTTGTTCGTGTATTTATCGCTTTACGACTCATTTCCACTGTGTCGGATGTTGGGCTTGAATAGATGACCCTGTTTAGGTATTATTGATACTTCAATTCCCATCTGCGCCAAAGTGTTTGATCTGTACTACAATCGGTAGTAGCGAAGCACCTAAAGAGTTCATGCCTAGAAGTACTCTACCACAAACTTATTTCTGTTATTGTATACCTAAATATTTTTTTGATTATGAAATTATTCATTACAGAGAAAAAGTTATTTGAAGTTATAGCTGATATAGTTATAGTACTAGCGATAAGCGCCGTAGCTTTTCCCGCTAGAAAGGCTAAATTTGCACCAACATATTAATGTTTTCCATACAAATCTTATCGCATGATTATGATTTGACCCTAAATATCTTTATACGAATATAGGCCTTGTGTGGCCTCAACATTAGCACTGAATGGCACAACACTGTAACCCTGTGCCCTCCACTCAGACATCGAGTTTTTTAAGTCTCATACGTAGGTATATGAGTTACGATAATGAATTTGTACACAAGTAAAACATTTGAGGTACAATTTTGGCAGAAAATCTGTTCCTACAATTCATCAAAACACGATTGTTTCAAAACTTTGGAAGCAAATTCCACTTTGCTCGCGAGGAAAGGAACTATTGGAGGTCATAACAATAATCGTGCGTCATTTCTAAGTTTGTTTGCAAACTTCAGTGTCGCTTAAGAACTCCCAACGGAAAGATTTGGCCGATGTTGCAAAGAATTCTTTTTGGGAACAAAGAATTTTCTTACATTACGAAAGGTTGAATCGACTGTCATATATAAGTATTACTCACGGGCTATTTAAAATATCAAAATTGTTTGAATTATGTTAAAAGGCAACATGACAATTATAAGAAATTTGAAGGTTAAATGAGTTTCAGTTTTCAGTTATGGAAAAATACATTGTGATGGAACCGTAGCTTGGTAGTGTAGGGCATTTTCTAGTACTTTCCTGGCTAGCTACCAAGCCCCTTTACCAGTGTGTTCTAGCAACCTCACTTAATAATCACATTCTAATTCAATTGCAATGTGGCACTACTTTTAACTTGTGGTCAAACGCTACAGTACCTACTCTGTAAGAGGCTTCAAGACGTAGACCTAACAAATGTTTAGAAAGCAACGCTAAGATGACGCTACGAAATCTCGGCTAACATTACGAACATTTTGTTCCGATTCAAGGTTCACGCATAAAACTTACATTTACACGCCCCAGGAGCATTATGCCGAGCAATGGATATAAGTAATGGGAGATGCGGGTAGCCGTGAAACGATTCACTTAGCAGCTAAGTAAGCTGCGCTATTCAAGCATATTTTGTTCTCAACATAACAAACCAAATATAAATAGTCGACGTTGAGTTTGAAGCGATGATGGCTCTGTGGTAGTGAGGTCGGCTTACGATCCGTAGGGCGTGGGTTCGAATCTTACAATAAGCTTGAGCTTTCTGTGAAGGAAAACATCGTGATGGAACCATAGCTAGGTGGTAAGGCATTTTCTAGTGCTACCCTGCCTAGGAACCACTCTCAAGTTAGGAATCTGTCGCCAAGCACCTATCGGTGTGTTCCGGAGAGCAAGTTCACAGGAGTAGTGTGACACCACCTTCGACCACATCGTCACTTAACATCAGGTGCCTGGTGGTCAAACGCTATCCTGTAGGAAGAAAGAAAAGAAAAATTCTACACACAAAACTTTCATAGAAAGATAATACGCCTTCAGATTTACCGACGGCATTATTTACCGATAACCGTTCATAGTGGCGTTCAAAGGGGGGGTTTCCTATGTTCAGCAGTGGACTTCTTCCGGCTGATGACGATGATGATGAATGTTAAAATATTTTGATTTTATTATTTTATTTGCTCTCCATAGGTATATTGAATGAATACTTTAGCGTCTAATCGCATGTGAAGAAAAACATTTCTGAATTATTCGTTTTGTCAAAATGTATCATAATTATTAAGGAACTTCAACGGCTCTCCTTCTTGGAAGGTCACATGCCCTAACATTAAGAAGCTTATTACAGCTTACCATTAGGCTGTCAGTTCTGACTATACATTACCTACCTACGTTGGAGGTTAGAACGGTCTGAAATCTTCTTGGTAACAACTTCATATGATCATACCAAAAAGTAAACTTTTTGATATCTAGTTCCTAAGAAATAACATTTA
The DNA here is from genome assembly GCA_931315375.2 of Opisthograptis luteolata. Classification (NCBI taxonomy): domain Eukaryota; kingdom Metazoa; phylum Arthropoda; class Insecta; order Lepidoptera; family Geometridae; genus Opisthograptis; species Opisthograptis luteolata. The sequence goes on along the minus strand of OV928044.1, from coordinate 8,102,849 downwards.
AATCTGCTATACTATATAACACTTTTTCCCAAGGCATTGTAATTGAAGTAGCAAAGGAAGGTTTTCTGACATAAGTACAAATAACAAGTCTATACGACAATTAGAAGTAGGTTAAAATTGACTTCTAAGATTTGATTACACTGTTAGTTAGTTAATTACAAGTGAAGCTAATAAAAGTGTTTTACAAAAACAGTAGTTCCGAAAATTCGGATAGTTGGCGTTAGCGACGCGAGAAGCAAGCGAGATCTATAGAACAAAGCATTCATTGCATTTATCTTTGTTTTTGTTATAATTTAACGAACGCATATGACTTATGATATGACTCAGTAAAGCGGTGAAGTGAGTTTTTGTTAGTGGCAAATGCGGTGGCTGACAGCAAAACATTTTTTTTTTATTTCTGGCTTTCCGCCACTGAACCGTGTTTGGCTGTATGGGCTCCGATGCCTTTGCTTTTCCATTGAACAAATACGAAAAAAAGAAATTCGTGTACTATCGCTAGCGTTATCTATCGATGGTTTACGAACTACATTTTTTCAGCTGTCGGAAAATATCCCCATTTTTCTCTCGAGCGTACCTTTTCTACTTCGTGTTTAAAAAAAACTACATCAGCAGACTATCTCAAAACATTTGTGTATTCCAGTCGCATCCCAAAAAGAGATAAGAAATGGTATCAGTAATATTTAATATTATGTTTTTATGCTAGTCCAGTACCACTTTTTGTGTGTTTATAAAAAAATAGTTTCAGACAAAATTGAAAATACAATTTTATTATTGTTCGAGTCTGATCCATTTTTTTTAATAATTATTGTATAATGTTAGAATCTTTTAAGTGTTTTTATAACTTACGATGATAATTATCCTAAAATGACGCTCAAGCGATAATCACTAGGTACCAGCTACATAAACACAGATTTAAGTCTGTCATTTCATACAGATATGTCACTCAATTTCTACTCAAGTACCTAATTAATAGGGTCATTCTAGAATACCAGCTCATTATATTGCCTATTTTATTTTTTTATATCTGTAACTATCTACCATCTCGGTCAATTTGTACACCTAAATAATGAAAACATGTTGAACACATGTTTCCTTGTAAGATCTACACGCTAGCTTGTTCTGTCACGCGTTACATGACTTACATGTTCACAAATAAAATATCTTTATCTTAATCAGCTATCCTGTTAGTTTCAGCACTAGGTACCCGCGCCGTCAGATAAAGCAATACAAACTGAAAGTTCTTGTTTGCACGATTAACGAAATAAACTGTTTGTCTGCTTAGTATTCATGGTGCTTCACTCATTGTGTATTCAAGTCGCGGACGAAAATGAAATATGGAGCATTCAACGTGAATTTTGAACACAAGGTGACTTGGCAATGCCTGCGACGGTTGTCATGAGTCGTATTTTTTGAGATGCTGTGGTCGGCGATTCAGGATAAGAAAAGTATAAAAGTCAAAAGTATTTATTGAGTAGGATACAACCTGTGACCACTTTAAAATGTCAAACTTAAAACTGGCTACGCTTGTTCCAGCTTCGTTTTATAAGTAACTAGCGGTTCCCCGCAGTTTCACCCGCGTAGGCTGCAGTTTATTGCATATGTCCTTTCTCAGGCTATGGACTATCTCTGCACCAAATTTCATTTAAATGGGTTCAATAATTTAGGCGTGAAAGCGTAAAAGATAGACAGACAGAGTTACTTTTGCATTTACAATATTAAGTAGGGATAAACCCATTATTGCTCAGCAATCGTGATGTCAAATTGCAACACCCATATGTTGTTTAAACGCTGCAATTAACTTGAACTTTCGGTATAAGAATTATCGTTATAAAACCTTAGCTTAAAAATAACTTAATGATAAACTAAAGAATGCTCGTAAAGCAACGTACGCATGAGAGTTAAAACTTTACATGCGAGCTCATCCATAACCAAGTTTCAAACAGTTTGATTCAGTCACAACCATGACGTCATCAGTGACGCACGACTCCCCTTCACAAATAACTGAAAACCGAAAGCTTTGCACGCGTGGCTACCGTAACTCGATTTTGCATACACAATTGAACTTCACAGGTATAACCGACAGGCAAAAATATTAATTTTATTTATTGTCGTAGCCATCAGGTTGCAAGGACATCTCTCATATAAGCGTTCTTTTATCTAATATACAGTATAGCATTTGACCATAAGTCACCTGATGTTAAGCGAAGATGTGGTCAAAGGTGGCGCCACGCTGCGCTTAAACTGAGAACTGACTCTCTAGTGAAGCTGCCAGTATTCACCGCTAGGAGTGCTTGGAAGGGGTAAGCTAAGCAAATACTATCTATCAAATGCTCTGCTAATAAGAGGAAAATATGAAAAATTTAAAGTAAAGGTATCCACACTTTTGTTATAGATGTGAAAGTAATATTTTTGTTTATTATCTTTTCACGACTAATCCACTGAACTAATTTTGATAAAATTTCGTTTGAAGATTGAACTATCAAAAGGACAAAGAGTACTTGTTATAGCGATAAAGTGTAGTAGTCCTCGTGTGTGAAACTGCGGGGTGCAGCTAGTTTTATATAAAATCTTGTATGTTTTAAACTTTTGTCCTACAATATCATGTTCCACGCGTATCTCACAAAACGGAAAACTTAAGTGGAAACGGCAAAACGAAAACCTTGTTTTAACTCATATTATCCTCAAACATTACCTCGGCCGTGTCACTACTTTCACTATAAAACAAAGGTTGAGGAAAAACAAGCAGACATATTTGCAGTCTCGGCGTACGTGACGCAGAGGATAAATTTCAGGAATGTCGCCTTAGCTGAGACCCCGTCATGGGATACCGCGCAAATAGATATAAAATGAATGGAAATAGTAAAGGGATATACCAGCGGTTGACCCGAAAATTGGTTCCCTTGACGTGTCGTGAAATCGATAATAATACAGGGATGTTTTTCTTCCAAAAGCTGTGTAACAGCGAGATTGTAGAAATGAGAAAGGGTTTCGGTAGCCAATTCTACAGTTATACATACTACAATGGTTTAATCAATGAAATAGTAGCTTAACAAATAGATATGAAAAGAAAAACATGAAATTTAATCATAGAGTACATACTAGTCAATTAGGGTGCTTACGTAAAGAGGTACGGTGGTATTTCATCCAACGAAATATAGTTCATCATTGAACTGAAGAAGATAAAAGATGCGTGTTTTTAACTATATGCACCGACAAAGGCTGTGCCTAAAATCTGCTGCCTTATATACGTTTTTACTATAGTAGATATTACTTCAAGTACATATCATGACTAGAAAACTGCGCTAAAAAGTGTAATTTTTACGATCCATTTAGTGAGTTCTAAATGACGAACCCTCCACTGCATAAATATAGTATTCACAGTGTATGAAATACGCTAAAATAAAAAAATAATTTTGAAAACATTTTACCTCATGGCCGTATTTCATTTCACATCACGAACAATGAACTCTCTCGGAAAATATTCTGTTACATTGAAGACGAGAACATTGAACAGGCCCCGTAAAACAAGTGCACCCGTAGCACTTTGAAATAGGGTTGAATTTATTTACGTTCACGTTGATACTACGCACAAACAATACAGCATAACTCGATTCGTGAGCACTATCGCTGAATCTTCTTAATGCTCCATTGTTTTCTTCCGCAAAAAGCATGACGTACGAAAGGGATAGAGCACTCAGTTTCCGAGTAGAGGGAGAATACGATATGTCTCCATCACATTTCCATACATTCTTGAAGTCGACAGGGATAGATTTGTATTCAACGGGGATGCGTGACGATGGAAATTCCACTCCATGCCTCGGCATGTATGTGAGCTCCTTTTTAGGACGGAATGATAATAATTTGTCTTTTTTTTTTGAGCTGATTTTCATGAACTTCAATGTCCTAAGAAAATTTTGGTCATTATTGTATTTTGAATGTAATTCTTGTGTGTATTATAATTAAGTGTGCTTATCTGACTGAGTGCCTTTTAAGGAAATGCCAAAACAAAGGGATTACTACTGTGAATGGTTATTGGACATATCCAACGTGTGTGCTTCTTTTCCAAAGGAAAGCCAAGGTGATTTTGGGTAGTGCAGTCAGTGACAAAATTAGTTGATCATACTCGATCTTACAAATGTTTGCCCGATGTTAAGATTAAAATTGGTCATTTTCAGTGACTTTTTATCGTTGACTGTACTAAAATCATAAAAATCATACGCACAAACCACTACAAAACATAGAACCTCAGAATACTCGTAAACAAAACAACGCAAAACAAAAAAGACGCGCTTTTTATTCTCAGCTAAGTTATTGTTCCTGTCCATAACGACAATAGAGGTCCTATCGTCTTCATAAAACGTGAGACAATATTAAAAGTTGAAGTGGCCGAGGCTGCAGGAGCGAAGTTAGTTGATGACGTCAGCGCCGCAAGTGGCAATTTAGACGACGCAGCGCTAAGTGTACCGCTAGTCCTTGCAACCGTGAAATTAGAAAAAAACTTACTTAAGGGTTGTTTGAGTTTTTAGTTTTATCAGAGTAAAATAGGGTTTCTTCTTTGTTTTTTTATGAGTGATGAGACAAGCAAGTCACTCGCTTGGTTGCTTACCATACGTCACGCTTGTCCATTATAGTATGCAGAATTTTCAACTTCAATGGTTCCAAATAGGTACAGCGCGAAGCAAGGCGCCGCTCGTCACTTTATAAATTCGATGTTAAATCTGTGTACGATGAATTCATTAAAAAAACGAGTGGTGCCCCGCGGATTCACCCGCGTTTAATAGCAATAAAAAGTATTTTAAATGAAAGTACACAAAAAACCCATAGAAAAAAGCCACTTGCAGGTTTTCCTTAATTTCCCAATTTCCCGGTTGGGTTTTCAAAAAAACTTTCATACAAACCTTTTACTGACAATCACGAATACAATGAAAAAAGATAATTCTTTTAATTATTTTTTTTTCTTCTAATTTTGTGCAGTCATTCTGAAGTAATGCGCGTACATACATTTAGCGAATCATTTTTTTTTATCCGCTTACATTGTTTGTTACTCGCTCAAATGAAAGCTTAATTTTCATTATTATTGTAATGCATGCTGTCCTCACCTATCAATGTTGTGACGTTTGGTTCTAAGCACAGATTGTGGTTCTAAGTGTATACTGTGTTGGTGAGCTAATAATTAAATAAATATATAAGAGAAGATAATATAATGATTGTTCTGCGGCGCTACTTGCAATTTTATTGTCATCTCAATTTTTATATTTACGGGTGTAGATTTCTATGGTACTATTGTATATTTTGGCTTGCATATCAAAATCGGTCAACTGTTTTGGCGTAGTAGCATCAAAGCCACGTATCAAAGAGGCGTTTCACTTTCAAATTTAAAGAAATAATATAGGTAGCGGAGGGTTTTTAATTAACTTTAAAGGTTAAAATAAGCCAAAAGGGCCATTATGTCAGCGACCCATGAGGGGAGATATTACTTCCGTTTACAAGAAAGCTAAATATGTTAGCTTAATATGTTATTCCAAAAAATATATGAAACTTCTAGTACGTAGCATGAAAATGTACCTAAGATAGGATAGTGATTTTAACCACATTAAAAATATTATAAAAGTGAATGTAACTCTGTTTTAAGGTTCCGTACTCAAAAGGTAAAATGGGACCCTATTACTAAGATTCCACTGTCCGTCCGTCTGTCTGTCTGTCGTCAGGCCGTATCTAATGAACCGTGATAGACGGATGAACATTTCACAGATGATGTATTTCTGTTGCCGCTATAACTACAAATATTAAAAAACAAGTTTGACCACAAGTCATCTGATGTTAAGTGACGATGTGGTCGAAGATGGCGCCACGCTACACCTGGACTGAGAACTGGCTCTCAAGTGAGGCTGCCGGAACACACCGTTAGGTGCTAGGCGACAGATTCTTAACAAGAGGATGGTAGCTAGCCAGGCGAGTACTAGAAAATACCCTACCACCAAGCTACGGTTTCATCACGATGTTTTCCTTCACCGAAAGCTCAAGCAAAAGAGCGGAATGCCCTGCCTTGGTCAGTGTTTCCCGAAAGATACAACCCGGGGGTGTTCAAGTCAAGAGTGAATAGGTATTTACTGGGCAAGCGTGCTACACCTTCGACCACATCGTCGCTTTCCATCAGGTGAGATCGTGGTCAAACGCTAGCCTAGTTAGTTGTAAAAAAAAAAAAAAGCTCATTGTAGGATTTGAACCCACGTCCTACGGATCGCAAGCCGACGTCACTACCACTGAGCCAGCATCGCTATAAAAGTTTTTATAGATAATGGTACAGAAACCTTCGTGCGCAGGTCCGACTCGCACTTGGCCGGTTTTGTGTTACCTTTCACGCCTAAACCGCCAAACAGATCATGATGAAAACAGTTTGAACCCTGGGGAAGGACATAGGTTAGTTTTTATTGCAATAAACTGTAGTCTACACCGGTCCTAACGTGGGAATAGCTAGTGGCTTATAATTTAAACTACATAGCGAGTTCATTTCGTGCAGTATAATTAGTTTCTGTTTTGTTAAACATAACCTATACGTTTGTAACTATAGAAACATGAATATTAATCTTTGTATTTGTTAGAAAAGACTTGATATCACATACTTGGTTTTGACTTTGTATTTATTATAATAATATGGAATTTTGAAACCCTGAAACCACTAGAAACGTAATTAAAGATGAAATTTGTAGCGTAAAATTAACTTTAGCGCCGTGTTAGGACTTGACTTTGAACTAGGTAGAAACTTAACAGCAAATTATTAGACATCTCCCTACATCATTATGTACACAAATTCTGTAGGCATATTTAGAAATTTTTTTTTATTGTTTGAAATCTGAACTATTGCTAAGTGTTTTGTTTTGATAAAAATCTTGTGATTATCTCCACTGTGAAAGTGTAGAACTAGTATCAATTATGCTAATTGTAGATTATTTGAAAACATATTTATCTGGATAGTAGGCATCGTGTCGACACCAGACAAATAAAAAATGTGTTCAACTAAACTACGTCTGTTCCAATCTCCTTACACCGGAAAAAAGCAGGCAAGTAAACGTCGGGCAAGCATTTTTATCACATTTACATTTTGTTTTTCTTATTATTAACTGATTGAATAGGAGCAAGTTCATTACACTCGCCAATTTCTTTCACACTTAAATAACCTGATATTTTATAAAAATCTTTTTAAAACTTTTCATTTTAAACGAACTTGCAGTTTCATATTGAGAGTGGAAAAAAATTGCGGGGAACCGCAATTTTTTCTGTGGTTTTTTTTTGTATAGTCTGTGACAGTTTTCTTCAGTTTTCTCCCGCGGCGGGAGAACCACCCGTATCTTCCATAGGCTTCTTTTACGTAATAAAAAATAATTAATTTGTTATGCTACCATTGATATGGCTGCACTTGACTGGGCGTAGCATTTTTGTATAGCGGCATTACTGTCCTTTTCTACCTTGCATACGAAGCTACTGAATGAACAGGACAGCAATACCGCTAAACGAATATGCTACCAAGTAAAGCGTGGTCGTCAAATAAAATCTCTGTTCTCATAAATTTCATCAACTTATTCAACATCAAGAGCGCAGTTTTTCTCAAGTAATAATTTAGCTTATTTCACAAAGTTCCCTTGGTAAGCTACAATGAGAAGCAAATGCGTGAATTATACGCAAGCGGGTGAAAATGGCAAATGTAAGACACATAATGCGATTTTGCCGAGGGTGTCTTTCCCTTTATTGGCTAAGTTCCATTTTTCTTCTATGTCTCTTTGTACCCTACTTGTTGTTTATGGAAAATGGCATGTTTGGAAAACTTTTGTGGTTTATGTTCCTGTTAATATGTTACACAATATCATTTCTGCATTCGACACTATATCCACTCAGGCGCTGCCGTCGCACGCCTTACCGCCTCTAAAGCGCTGCGCGGTCGAACATATTCACCAACCGCAAAATACCGCGGTATTGTTTTTTGATATTGTCGTTTTTACTTAATTTCTAGCAAACTTATTTAATTTCTGAAACTAGTTTCAGAAAGTAGACAGATTGGGCATTACACTAGTATGATTTGTTATAATGAATATGATATTTTTAAATACACATTACCACGTTAACTTTGTCGTCATGAAATTATTACGTTCATCTGTTGTAAAATGTTTATAAATTTCCGAATAGCAAAGTAAATAACAATTCTATCAAAATAAGAATTAGATAGGTTACACGTTGCTAAAAATAAATATCAATAACTAGTTATACTGTAAAACACTTCACAATTCTAAATACGAAATTCTCCACAAGTTTGTTAAGTTGTACCTAAAAAAGCAAATTGAAGCCAGTGTCTATTTTTTTTCTACATCCATAGATGTTTTTCTTTTATCCGATAGTGCTGTTCAACTAGTAATAATTTTAGTCGATTATAATCGTGTATCACGGCCAATAGTCGATTATAGAGGCTTATTTAGAACACTTGTCGTTGAATCAGCTGTGGGCTTCGATCGTTACCCGCAGCGCTTTAGCGCGCGACGCGCGGGCAACCATCGAAGCCCGCATCGCCTGAGTGGATATGAATTTCCTTTTGCCGTTTTACTAAAGAACTTTCGATAATGTCCGTTAAAGTGATTATTGCCATACGTACCGCCATTCTATAATTCATAATTATTTTTTTGAATGCGAAAGAAGCTATCTCTGTCCCTCTATCTGTGGGATATTTCAACACGACTAAACCTAACAGATCTTAATGAAATTTGCTATCAAGATTTTTTTATCAGTGGCGAAGGCATAGAATACTTTTTATCTCGATAAATTGTAAATCGCGGGGAACAGCCTTATATAGGTAGCATTGCTCACCTATTCGCACCGCATGCCCGACATATCTGTAAAATGCGGAACGTGCGGAAACATTTCCAAAAAATCACAAACACAAACAAAAAAAAAGCACACAGCAAAACATAAAGTGATAAAGCATAAAGTGATTAAAGTTGACGAGCGTAGTGCATTGCGTGTGACGAGAATTCATTTGTGTTGACCTTACCTTAAACAGGACAAGCTAGCTAAGCTAGAATGAGTTCAGTTTTATAAGGGTACTTGATGAACCATCTCATTGTATGGAATGCAACACGCATTCCGTTCACAGAATGGAAGAGAATATTGTCAGGAGCGCTCGTTAGTATTGCATGCGTCAGTCTGAGGACGCGCTGGTCTAAGTGTCCTTGTGTAACTGAGCATTTAGTGTTGTGTTAAGAGCGGACAGGAGTTACAGTGATTTGTATGTGTGTGTGTGTGTTTATGTATTCTATTGCATCGTAACACAGCAAACGTATATCACTGCCTAGGAATGTGAAAAACACATCGATATTTGTCGTATCGAAATTTTTTTTCAAGCACAATTTTAATTTTCCTATAGTTGCCGATGATCAGTACTGTCGACCATCAGTGGAAAACTAAATACGACTCTATATTGTATGTACCTAGATTAAGATATCAATTGTTTTACTTACCATACGAGAAACAAACACGTCTTGATAGTATCAAACATTTTGCCCAAATCATATTACGTTATGCCGCTTCGTTAGATAAACAAATGTTTTGTCAAAAAATAATACAGGGACGAGAATGACGTAATCACACGATGTGTTCACAATTCAACGAATACGTATTTATATTTTCAATTTTAGGAAAACCCATGTACCAAGTTTTTTGGTCTCTCATTTTATGTCTGATTCTATGTTGATTCGCGGACCGTGTTGCGTACCAACAAGCAGCAAAAAGACATTAAATAAAAAAGTTACGAATAAAATGCCTACACTGATGTTCGCTTTTTACTGGCATTGCTCGAAAAGAAAAACGAATTTCTATATGTGAACGAAGGAAAACACCCGTAACAATAGCTCGTCAAACAGAAATTCCGAGCGTAAAAACTACCAACGAAAATATTAAACAATGGAGGACGCAAAATCACTTATGTGACATCGTATTCAGGACACAAAACCGCATAAGTGACACAACGAATTCGGAGAAGGTATAATGTGGAATTAATTTTAGAATTTAAACAGAACGTTGAAAATTCAAAGGTATTATATTTTATTCTAGCTACGAACGAAACTATATTGTGATATTCAGAGTGTTGTAGAAAATGTTAACATGGATCTGCTCTTTTGAACAGAATCATTTTACTAGGTTCCGTGTCACGGGTAAGCATAATGTATAGCAGATACCTATTCACTCATAACTTGAATAATCCCAAATACCTAGCCTATTCAGGGAGCTTTCAGATCTTATATTGATACTAGCAACGACGAGCTGTTTTCCGCAGTTTCACCCGCGTGGACTACAGTTATCGGGATAAAAAGTATCCTATGTCATTTCTTATTGTACACACTATCTCCATACAGAAAATGTATCCAGATAAGCTTAGCAATTTATGCGTGAAAAGGTAACAAGCAAACAAACAGAGTTACTTTTGCATTTTAACCTATTCAAGTAATCATTGTTACGTGCAATATTGCCTAGAGTATATCTTAACCGTTTTAGTACAGACTACATCTATATCTATTTCTATAAAAGAAAGTCGTGTTAGTAACAATATTTATAACTCAAGAACAGCTTAACCGATTTGGCTGAAAATTGGTGGGGAGGTAGCTTAGGACCAGGAAACGGACATAGGATACTTTTTATCCCGGAAAAGGTTCCTACGGGATAATGGGAAGACGCGGGTGAAACCGCGGGGAGCAGGTAGTAGCATAATATATTTAAACGCGAAATTATCTAATTATCTAAAATGAAAATGTGTTGACAACAGTACGGGCTTCAAGCTTGAGGTTTAAAAACTTGATGAAAAAAAGTACATACTACAAACATGTGCAAAATATTTTTTACATAATAATATAATCACGAACAAAAAACATGTCTTTTTTAACCCCTAACTAGAATTCCCTATATTAATGAATTTCAGAAACTACGTGGATTGCGTATTCACAATCCACAGGAAAATACAAGCGCTGTTTTTCAATGCGCAAATATTTATTCTGTTGTGGGAATCGAGCCTGCGGCTTCACGCTTTGCAATCGGCTGTTCATCTATTGATTCACATCGGTCGTCAAAAATGTCTTTCATATTACTCGTATTCATTCAAGTTGTTGGTACGGTCAATGACAAAACTTAACAAAATTTTCTGTGAACCTTCATCATCTTAAACACCAACCTTTGAGCGCATCATCACTTAACATCAGGTCTCGGTGTTGTGTTGTGGTCAAACGCTACATTGAAAGTGGTACAAAAACTCAAACATTGCTGATTTAAAACACATTTGGAAAATCCAGTATGACCAGCTACTTTTGTTGCTGGCTGTACCAGTAGCTACTTGTAATTTTATGACTATAAGTCGTTAGTTCTAAGTATAATAAATGAATAAGCTTTGCTTACTCTTTCACCATCCTAAAATAGTGAGTTTATCCTTAGCCTTTTCCAACCACAAATTTTCTGTAACATCATTTTTAGAGAAAATTCTTTTAGCTTATACTAAGAAGTTAAGCCGCCACGACGTGTCGTCGAGACTTTAAATCGTCGTGAGTGGCGACAATTTCGCTCGGCTGCTGGTCGCGTGAGACTGGCTTACAGTGTGGCGGCCGAGTCGACAATAATGTAGGCGACGTGTGCCTGGCTACCAACTTCCGAACTGTAATCGCTAGGATACTCGACTCCTCGAATATCGGATGCTTGCAAAACCTTTTGAACGAAAAGCCTTACTGGCTTACACCGCCCCTTCCCTACCTTACCTGTTTCCTTCTGGTACCTGTCAATAGCAGTTGATTACGGTTTGCAGAATGAAGAAAATGTTGAGAAAGTATGAAACTCTATTAGTGGTTTTAGTCGTCTCATCTATACTAATATTAAAAGGAGGTAAAATTTATTTGTTTGTTTGTTTAAATGTATCCTAAAATTCAGCGAACAGATTTCAAAAAAAAATTCATAGTAGTAAGTCACATAATCCTTGATTGTCAAAGGTTATGTTTTATTCTAATAAAGTAGAGTTTTAAGAAAAAATAACGATATTTGTAAAATATGTCTTAGTAAGAGAAGAATAGGATGACTGGCTCCTTTATCAGCTTACGCTGCTGGCTAAACGGATAAAGAAATGAAGGCTTCCAGTAGGTCTACAAACAAGACCGCGACATTATATATCTAGCTTTTATGTTTAGTGGATTTTCACGGCTTTAAGTAAACTTCCATTTCTCATAACCAACAAGCAGAATAATCAATACAAGAACACAAAAACTACATCTACTCGTATATCACACTGATTCTATAAACGCAAATGTTTGTGAATGTGTATGTGTGTGTTTAGTTACTTCTTTACGCTGAAACTGCGCAACGGATTTGAGTGCAATTTGGAATGAAGCTCATACACAATAGGCTACTTTTTGTCCCGGAAAAGGGTGCTTACGAGAGAACGGAAAAACCGGTAATCATGGGACGTAGCTAGTAATGTAAATAATTGAGCGATTGAGCGAAACATTTCATACAAAAACGGAAACCCACATTATATCCTCAATTAGACCTGCCTGTTGGACTGATCGATTGTTATTGAATCGATTATCAGATTCACATTTATAAAATAGTTTTAATCAGCCAATTTTTAGCTTTCCGTACCGCGTTTTGAAAGCAAGAACCTTGAGTCGTCGTCTCTGACCTTTTCAGTCTGAAAGACGATAAGCTTCTGAACACGAGTAAAAGCGTACTTTTGTCTTGGTCTCGAGTTACTTTCAATATTGCCCTATTTCTATGTAAGTTACCTATCGGTTTTCTGTATTAAAGAAAGTTTGCGCCAAATATTGCTTCGTCTTGAGTATATTTTCAAAGTTTGGAACTTTGTTCAAGGTGCGCCGTATTTTATAGTAATCTATCAGGTTTGCTTTTTTTGGTAAATCTGTGGTATGAGGAGATCAGCTCGACCTATATGGCCATATTTTTAGGGTTCCGCATCTGATGAAAAACGGAGCCCTTGTAGGATCACTCTGGTGTCTGCCTGTCTGTATGTTTGGCCCAACATTTTTTCTCCAAAACGACTAAGCGAGAAAAGTTGAATAAGCAATGTGAAATATCCATCTCGGGAGTTATAAAAATGTACCCAAATCTAACGTGTGAACAAATTGGCGTTTTGCATAAAAAAATCATACCATGCTTCTTTTTAAATGTTTATAATTATATTTAATGGTGTAGGTAACCCGACTTTTTCTTTGATATATTAGAAAATAGCTTCGCCTTGCATTTACACCCGCGATCTTCACGTTACCCAAAAGAACCTTGTTACGGGATAAAAAGTAGCCTAGGGCATAAACAATCTATACTCCAAATTTCATCCAAATCCATTCAGCCGTTTGAGCGTGAAAGAGTAACAAACATCCTTCCATCCATCCTCACAAACTTTTACATTTATAAATATTAAAGTAGTATGTTAGCATGCTTTTTTTTACATGAGATAGGTAAGCATTTGACCCCAGCCTCACCTGATGGTAAGATGACGGGGCCGAAGATGGAGCATGCTTGCCTAGAAGACCCCTATTCACTCTTGACTTGAAGGCTCCCAAGTTATACCTATCGGGAAACAAAGACGCTGGCAAGGTGTTCCACTCTTTCGCCGTTGGCATTATAAATATGGAAGCGAAACGTTTTGTGCGGATTGGGGGAATTTAAACCATGCTGTAAAAATATAACAGCAAATAAACAATGAAAGAACGGTATAATCTTTCTTAATATTACAACTAACTAGGTAGCTGTAAAGCAAGGTGGAGCTAGACTGTAAGCAGTACTGAGATATCCCGATGTCAAATTACGGGCGATGCAAGTCACACTAACTAATAGCATCCACATTTCGCCGTCAAAAGCCGGTGGATAAGCTTATTTAACGGCAGCGCGTTCAAGCAAAATAGTGGAACAAGAGTACGTGAGCAAGGGATGAATTTGGGGGATAAACCACCGAACTATACCGGTGTTTTATACTGCCTTCAATATTGTCCGTTTTATTTCTTTCTTCGTATAATTGGCGGAGGGAGCCGATGGATGCAAATGGCTAATAGCCGTTCATGGTGGCGTTCAATGGGGGAGGCCTATGTTCAGCAGTGGACTTCTTCCGGCTGATGATGATGATATTTGACGGTGGAATTGCGAGAAATACTATGTAAATCTTACTAATATTGAAAATGTGAAAGTTTGTGCGTGTGTGAATGTTTGTTACCACGTATCGCCGTAAGTACCAAACCGATTTTGATGAAATTTAGAATGGAGATAGTTTATACCATTGATTAACACATAGACTACTTTACTCTATTTTTTATCCCGGAAAAAGTTCCTGCGGGATAACGGGAAGTCGCAAGACGCGCGGGCGCAATTCGTATTGTAATAAAGTTTATGAGAAATGGAAAGGATGCATTGACACTATTTCTGTTTTGAGAAAGGAGTTTGGTATCCTTGAGAGCCTTTGGACATGGTTTGTTAATTAATTGTAATAATAACTAGCTGTGTATGACAGTTACATCCACCGCCCTCCCGTTATTTTGTAGGAGTCATTTTGGTATGAAAATAAGTATCCTATGTGTTAATCCAAGATTTATCATCATTCGAAATTACATTCAAATCCATTGAGCCGTTTGAACGAGAATTAACAAACATATTACGATACGCTCACTTACAAACTTCAGCATTTATAACACTAGCATGATTTGTTTCCAAATAACACACCATTTAAACAAAATGTTAACTAAGTTTTATGGCTTGTCGTGTAATAATGTACTTCGTAGAACCTACACTAAGTTGAATAAGCAATAACTTGCGTTGTAGGTATCTGCTAAGTCTTACATTTCATATAAACTTAGTAGGTATTATTATATTAAGGCTTAAAATAGTTTTATACATATAGGTATTTATATAAGTGTGAATGTGTATATCCATGCGTGTAAGTGCTGTGTTATGAGACTAATATCTAGATAATTTTGTTTACAATAAACAGTCTGTAATTACTCGCAGACTCAGATTCAAGCATATTCCACTTAACGTTTTTGAGCACATAACAAAAAGAAAATTAGACTCCCCAGTTGTGGAACTTGTAGAGTCCCAGGGGACGCACATTATCATCTTCTGGCGGAGTGTGTGCAAAGCCATACGGTGAGAGCATGTGAGCTCACTCAATATGGTTCCAATTTTGTCTAAATTTGATCATATTGATTGAATGAACTAGAGCTGATATAGTCGCTATGCGATTCAAAGCCCTTAACATAAATTAAGATTAAAAAGAGTTATTCTTTCCTGTCTTATACAAGCAGAGTATAATTGTTAGAATCTCTCGGCAATCACGGTATGTACGACAACCTTGCTTGAGAGTCATTTTCCTATCATGGTGTAGCGTGACGTGATCTTGACTAAAATCAGTTGAAAATTATTTTTAAATGTCATTGAATGATACGCTTTGTTGCTATATTCTGTGCTTGTTTTCATTAAAAATTTATATAATTAAATAGTAAGTTGATGGTTACGTCATAATGTTTAAGTTTATTCTGAGTAGATTTTTCAGAATATTAAAACTATGACAGTATTTAAAAATCAAAAATGTGTTTACACCTATTATTGCTGTCAATACAATCAACCCTTACTACAGTCCTGGCGAGGCTAAAAAGCTTTTTGTTGCCCATCCGAACCGATATTCGCTTCCGCGTACAATTTTTTAATAAAACTAACAGCAGCTGACTTGTGCAATATTGAAATATTTGGAATTTCTCAATGAACACGGCGGGCCGCGTGCCCTGTTGCTTTGTGTTCGGACTAACGCATATTTCATGGATATTACACGCCCCGGGGGACCACTCCGGAGTCCACTGGAATGAAATATACGAAAGGGTTTTTTTATACGAAAATCAAAGATACGGCCGGCTTTTACAACGTTCTTTGTTTTGGTACAATGACCGAATTATACTATGCCTAATTATGTCCTGGGAAACATTTTGCCTGCTTTCATTTCATTTTCTTATTTTAAAAGGATTTGTAATAAGCCGTAAATCAGTTGACCCATTAAAGTATCAAGGGACGAGAACCACGGTCATTTCAAATGTGCAAAGATCATCTCACGTCATAGCATCTTACGTTATCCGACTTCTGATAATGCCAGAACTCTAAGCTCCTCTCACCGAGAGACGCAAATAAAACTAGTTCCATTAAAATCACTAAATGATAGTTTCAGTCAACGTTTCTGTATTTCAGTGCCGATCTGCACACGACGCTATTATTTATAAACGCACTTTTATGAAAGTTTCCATGAAATACATGGGTTGGTACATAGGTACAATATAGCTCGCGTATCAACCCTAGCTATATTTTACAGATTTTTTATATTATGGAACCATGGACTTTCCTTTGTTCGTCTAAGTATGGAACTATATTATTTTGCGTCCCTCCATAGTAGATTGTTCTTCAGGTACTCTGAGTGAGACAGTTTTATAATATTTTGAAATACTGTCACACTAATATCATATTTTCGTAAGTTTTTTTTTAAGTGAGTATGTATGTTAGATACTTCTTCACGCTGAAACGGCTTAACGAATTTGAGTAATATTTGGAATGGAAATAGCTTATACTTTATACTTATTATCCTAAAAAAGTTAATGGATAACGGAAAAACCACGGCTGCAACCGCAGGACGTAGCTAGTGACCGCATAATAATTATGTAACAGTTTATTCATTAGTCACCAATTAAAGCGTTAATGGGTAATTGAGTGAAATCGCAACATCATAATGAATCATGTACATTTTATCCCGGAAATAGGTTCCTGCGGGATAAAGGAAAGACGCGGGTGAAACCGCGGGGCGAAACTAGTAATGTCATAGAATGAGTACACGAAGATTACAGAACGGTTATTTCAAAGTAAACAGAAGTCTCTCGGGATGAACAAAGTAAACGTCCCCTTCCGTTGCTCAATTGTTTTGACAGGTTGTCAAATAGATTAGACGTATTTTTTTTCTAGACCAGCAGTCGAAATGATCGTGAGACGTATCACAAAATAAATGTATTGGATACACATTGGATTGGGATGAGATTTTTGAGCAAGTGACTAGATGAGCGGGTCAATTTTCTCAGAAGATGATATTATATAACATTGGCCTTTTTATAAGATCTGCCCTGCGGCATTGTCTGCGTGAGAGTTTGTTTTCATTTTTTAGGAATCACAATTTTGTCCAAAAAACTTTAACACCTCATTTGACCTTCTTTGGAAAAAAAAACCTTACCTAGACCCTTACACTACACAATCTAAATACATTCCAAATGTGTAGTTTTTAGGACTTGCGTTGATTAATGATTATTGTTTTTATGTGAATTATTGACTTGAGTGTGTTACAATATTTAATTAGCGGCTTCTAATTAGTCAAAATGCTTGGAACTGACAGGTTCATAGAAGCGGATGTCAAATGTATCTAATGGCAATACCACAAAATTTGACTCATGCGGTGTTGTTTGCTAGCCGACGATATCTATATCCTTAACTATATCCAAAACCTGAAAATAAACATTTCATCACACAAGTATTTAACTCGGCAGCATTCAACAGACAGCATAAGTAAGCTTAAGCAGCAGACCTCTACTTATTGTACCAAGCTTTCGTAAAAATAACTTTATCCCTAACCGTGGGAGATTCTTACAACTAACTTAACTTGAAAACAGGCTTAAACAATTCTCTTGGCGTAATGCCAATTATTATCTTGACGAGCCACAGAATAAAATGTAGTTTCTGAATATGAATAGGTAACTCTCCATCAAAGTGACACACAATTCTATGGGATAATTATTTACTTAACCTGTTATGCCTCCCGGTTTCACCTGCGGGGACAATACTTTATCACAATTAAAAGTTTCCTATCTCCTTTCTTAAGGGTTAAACTATCTCCATATCAAATTTCAGTAACAAACAATCAGACAGCTTTACTTTTACATATGTAATTTTAATATGGATAATGTAAGTAAATTTTTAATATAATATGTTGATATTTTCTCACACAATATTTTAATGTTTTTGGGATAAATGAAATGAAATAAAAGTAAAGAAAAACCTAATAAAAAAAAACCAACAATGTTTGTATTTAAGTAGTAATAGTAAATATAAATAAATATCGGGGACCATTGCACACAAATTGACCTAGCCCCAAATTAAGCTCGAAACTTGTGTTATGGGTACTAGACAACGATATACATACTTATATAGAGAAATAAATACTTATATAGATAGAGATATCCAAGACTCAGGAACAAATATTCGTGCTCATCACACATATATTTGCCCTTACCGGGATTCGAACCCGGGACCGCTAGCTTCGCAGGCAGGGACACTACCAACTCGGCTACCGCGTCGTCAAAGTGAAAGTTGTTAGTTTTAAATTTCTTCGTATTGTGTTTGTGATGTGCCAATATAAAGTTAATATTTCTATCTATCTATCCCCTTTTGTTCAATTAACCTGACAGCGCTGTCTGTCGCGTTGGAAATACGAAGCCTACAGGCTTTGTAACCTTTACATGTCATTGCAAAAAAGCCAAGCTTTGCGTAGTTGGGCCTTAGAGAAGCTTTTATTGGTGCTTGTTTCCAAACATTTATTTATCTTCACTCTTCTGCATTATTGTGTGTCGATATTGAATTTAGTTTGCTTTTGAGATGTCTGAACGATAGTTCTGAAGATTTTTGGACCACCCTCTATGATTTCATAAACATTATAGACACAACTTTTTGTTTAATAAAACAAATTGTTTTATTTCACTGCCATATACGCGACAGACATTATCCATAAAGCCTAGCCAATTTAATAAACTCAGACGTTATTCCCTCATTGTTTTCTTGAATTGAGCAATAATCATGCCTATGATTATTGCTCAATACAACATGTATATAGTGGTTTAACTCGCGTGGACTACCTTTTATTGTAAAAAAAAGTCTCTTACTCTCTTCCTCTTATTTCCAGAGTTCAAAATATCTTCATATCATCAAAATCGGTTTAGCGGCTTACGATCAAAATTAATAATCGATCCTGATCCGTTATCCGCGGTTTTCGATCGATATGTTGTTTTAGTACTAAGGCTTGACATTTTACTACTAAAATGATATATTATGACACGACGTATCGATCGCAAACCGCGGATAACGAATCAGGATCGATTATTAATATAGGGCGTTAGGCGTGAAAGGAACATAAAGGTAGAAAGAATTACTTTCGCATTTTTTTATGTATGTTTAAAAACTACGTCTTCATCTTACGTTATATTATTTGTTTAATTATGTTACTTTCTCCACTACATTTGTATAAATTAGTAGAGAAGATGAAGTTAAGAGATAAAGTAATGAACTGTAACTGTTGTAAACATAAAGCTATTTTCCTTCTTCTCTATAAGTGGACTGTATAATCATGTATTAAGGTAGGCGTGGAGGACACTTGCGGGGAAACAACCAGAACCTTTTCACTTGCTTCAAAGCTGGACATAAGCTTATCTTTGCATAATGAGAAGACTTATAAAAACAAAGTGCCATAAAAGTTGTGAAAGAGGTAATCTGACCGTGTGCGGAGATACTACAAGTATTACACACTAGGGTTGTTAATTAGTATGCAAGGCTTCGGCTCATGCTAATTAGCAACATAAAAATACTCGACTTACTGAAAAATGAATATATGATTTTTATACTCATATTTATGTTTAATATTTGTGTTCATACTCTAAAAGGCGATACTGTAATAATTTAATGATTAACACATATTGTTGTTGATGGCCGAGTGGCCGATGCCCAGTAGACCACCGTCCCAGGTATTGCTGAAAAGACGAAGTCACGAAGGATTTGCGTAAACTCCACGCGGAGGATTGGCAGGTGACCCAAGGTAGACCAAAATGGCGTCTTATAATTATCAGAGGCCATGACTACTCTTTAGTTTTTACACCATCTCAGTTAGCTTGGTTCATACCCGTATTTTATAGCATACTAGGTGTGGCCGACATGCTTCAATGTTCCTTTTTTACAAAGACATGCGGAACCTGAACACTATAAATAGTAAATAGTGTAAACTTCTTTCCTTTTAGTAAATCATGTTAATAATGTATGATATTGCGTGTATCTGACGGTATTAATATCCTAATCTCATTGTTCTATATTTCAAATATTCTCCAAAATCTATTTTAGTTATTGGTAAAAGTAGGCTCGGGTAAAAAAATATCAATGTATCGAAATGTCGATAATTTCTCAGATAATCATCGTCAATACTTTCAATCGAGATATTGATATATATACTTTAAATTATTTACTTACTTCATACATACGTTTGACTACAAGTCAACTGAATTTGTATCGGATTTAACTATCGATATTTTTACGCAACTATGGTTTTATATTTTATTTTGCTAGTAGAAATTCAACGCTAGTGTTATAAAAGACGTAGATGCAGAATTAGACGTCAAAGGTGTTTTGAATGAAAGTGGAAACGGAAGCGTTTGACAAATAATAATCAATATGCATATTTTTCCCTCGACAATTATTATCGATAGTGATTAAAAATATCAACTCGATAACTATCTATCGATATGTTTTATCTACTTGCCCTAGATAAAAACCGAACTTTTACTCAAGCCATCTTGAGCAAAGACTATTGAAGGATGAAATTACCTTGGCCTATTGCTTAAGTGTCTTGTCGCACACTTGGCTTTTTCATCAAATAGCCTTTCGATAAGAAAACCCATCGCTGAAGTGGACTATCGATTGGTAAGCGTCGAACAAATTGTTTCGACAAAGCGTATTTCTAGCTATTGGGGAAATCCTATAAAATAAATGCAAATCTTTCTCTCTTTCACCTTTTGTATGTGTCCTTTGATAGGTGTGTTTATACCAAAGATGAATATTTAATTTTAAACTTTAACTTTAAAATTTTAAGTTAGTATAATATATGCACGCCTGTGCAGACAGGAATACTACTGAATACGTTAACCTAAATGTTCAATTGAAGATTTAATTTTAGTGCAAGAGGTACAAATTGAAATGAAAATACTTACCTACTCTGTCTACTGAACCGATTTGAATTAAATTTGGTACAGAGATAGTCTAAAGCCTAAGAAAGGACGTAGGCTACTTTTTATTACGATAAACTGTAGCCCACGTGTTAAAAATCGTGGGAACAGCTAGAACTAAATAAATCTTTGTCAATTCTGGTTTCTATATTTAAGTTATGAACGGATTGGTCATTGCTCAAAAACGCTGAAGGAAAACATCGTGAGGAAACTAGCATGTCCAAGAACTGCAACATTCAAGGGCATGCGACACCTACCAACTCGCACTGGGCCTTTATCTGCCACTAGCTGTTCCCCACGGTTTCACCCGCGTGGGCTACAGCTTTATGCATGCAAAGTCTCAGCCCGATCGGTTTAAAATTGACAAAGTTTCATACAAACTTTCATCCCCTATTTTATCCCTCTGGGGGTTGAATTGATCAAAATCCTTTCTTAACGGATGCCTACGTCATAACATCTACCTGCATGCCAAATTTCAGCCTGATCCGTCCAGTGGTTTGGGCTGTGCGTTGATAGATCACTATGTCAACCTTTGAGTTATATATAGATATATATAGATTGTGGTAGATAACGGCCAATACTCTCTCTCTCTGACAAAAGGCCAGAATCCCAGCAGTGGGAACGTAAAGGCTGATAATGTTGATAATGAAAAAAATTATGCTAGCTAAGAAGGTTGTACGTCAACCGGGACCAAGCGCAGAGCTCAGTTAAATAAACGTTAAATCCCGAATCATTAATCATGAAGCAAGTTTCATACTACGAGTCTATTAAATCACGCTTAATTAAAATAGATTTAAACAGTAATAACCTATTTTAGATCAAACAGAACTGCGGTCGCTTGTAACACTGCAAATATTATGTTTTAATGAAGAGCTATAATCGGAAATATCGTTATTGGTAATTAATAAATGATTAGTGGTGAACGCGTCATGTGTCTCTGATTTTAATTAACTCTGATTAAGGTATCGATGTGATTCTTGATTGATATTATTGAATATGTTATTGATATAAGCTATATACCTATAAAGGTGCATATAGATAACTCTTTGCCGTTAGTTTTCTCACAAAAACACCCAGTGAAAGAGAGTAATTATGTGTTTTGATTCTTAAAGATAAGATTTTTTTTCCGTATCTGTGTGTTGTGGATTTACAATCCACGTAGTTTCTGATACCCTAGATACAGTTAAATTTAGTAAATAGTCAGGGCTATGTACTCGTATGTGTTTGTATGGGCATTATTTCTTTATAATCGTAACCAAAATTTATAACCTAGTCCAGTTTCGATAAAAACTGCTAATTCTCAGTACAAAATCAAGTTTTAATTTAACAGTAATTTTTATCATAAAAACTAGTAAAACATGTTTTGTACGAATAGATAAAAATATGGTAACGTTCAGTAACTGGAAAGGTCCGATGGAAAACCGTGATACAAAATCCCGTACGTCAATCAAAACCAAAACCCAAATTTCAGGGGAAATATAGAAATATTTCAGTAGCAAAAAGCCGACGGGTTATCTCAGCGAAAACCGATAAAATACACGGCAGAAAAAGAAATAAGTGTTCTGTCAAATGTCAACCCAAACTTAAGGAGCCCCTCGTAATACGTCAAGGCAATAAAGTTTACCCAAAGAAAATACATGGAAAAACTGCGGGTAGAAATAAAGCAAAGACAAACTAGTTAAAAAAAATGTCACCTCAAAAGTAATTTAGATAAAAATTTATGAGGGTACGTAATTTTAATTATATACAGCACCGGAAGGGTTGTAATGTTGTTTTGTACTTACCATACAACAACTGTATAAACCGTTTCAATTGAGCGCTAATCCTTCAACTAATTAATTCACCATCGTTTCACGTAATTATTTTCACATGTGAACGTTTACCACCAAAGTTAAAGCTACCCACTTTACGCGCTACGAGACGTAGACGTTCGTAGCTACGGTGATACACGCTACGACACACGTGCGATTCCAGTAGCGGCGTAGACACACTGGAGTACGGTTCACACGAACGGCGCTCCCGAAGTTTGCCGAGCTTGGCCGAGCGCAGCCGAGACTTTGTAAGCCGTGATTGATATCAAATGAAATATGAGGATTGAGTAGTTGAGGCAGCTCTTTGTTTCAAGGTTCATGTACAAGGAAATATTCGAGTTTCCCCGCCACAACTGCAACTTGAAAAAAATCCCTGACTTTTTTAGCCATTTCTATCATTTCCCTAAGCCAATGTGTAATGACGCGAACAGACCAGCTTTCCTTCGATATCTTCAGTGAGCAAAAATATTTTCAATGTTTTGTTTTGGTTGCGGGAAATTGCCGTAGAATTTTACGGTCAGTAAGCAACATAATGGCAAATTATTACTGTTGATCTCTAATATTTTCTCTAGAAAGATATTTGTGTATTATTTTGGAACATTTTGCATAGAATCGATTGATGTACGATTTCGTTTGAAATGTTATAATTTGGTATCTCGCACTCTTAACAAAACCCAGCCAACCTAAGTTGAAATTGTCGATAGCAAAATTTTAAGTCCTTATCAAGAGAAATCTTATTAGTATAGCTTATTACAAAATAACGGACTATTTAGATATTTTTTTACTACTTACAGGGTAAGGGTAGTATTTGACCACAAGTTATTTGATGTTAAGTGGCGATGTGGTCGAAGATGGTGCCGCGCTAGACCTGGACTGGGAACTGGCTCTTAAGTGAGACTGCCGGAACAGAGGCTGCCACACCGATAGGTGCTTGGTGACAGATTCTTAACATGAGGGTGGTAGCCAGGCGAGTACTAGAAAATACCCTACCACCAAGCTATGGTTTCATCACGTTTTCCTTTACCGAAAGCTCAAGCTCAAAAAGCACGTTTATTTCATAAGTAATAGGATTTACAATATTTTGAGTCTACATATACGCGTCCTGCTACATGTATTGTTTGAATAGTACATATAGTTTTCGTCGTTTCTCGAAAGTTAACTTTGAAATCAGTCTCTGTTTTATTGAGAGTGCGATTTTATATTTCTGTAAACGAGTCGAATGAAAAAAAACGATAAATAATATCTTTTTCCAGTGAGTGCTCTAATTATTATGGAGCGGAGATGTCAATCGACAAAGTAAATATTTCGCAAATTTTCCGTGTCATTAATTCGCCATTAGCTTGTATCGCTTCCGCAAAGCTACAGTATAAAGCAGTACCTAAAATGACAAAAATTAAAAATTTTAATGTTGTTTAACGATTCAGTGTCATAACTATACTAACTAACAAATTCAGTACATACTTAACATAAAAAAATAATTTCTACAAAAAAATTCACATAGTTTTTTTAAATTTGTTATATTTTTTCTAGGCAAGCATGCTTCATCATGAACCTCGTCATTACTTGCTATTAGGTGAAACTGTACATAAATGCTTACTTTGATATTATTCAATAATTTTTGAACCAAAATTCAATCCGATGCACTACCAACTTTACACGTGAATTGTATGTTTTCAATATCAAAATCCCGCAAAAATACCAATTAAGTACATAAAAAAATGTTTTTGTGTTACTGTGTAAACACAAGCATATCCATATCCAATGAAAAGTTTTAAATAGTGACGTGTTGTAACAGCGGCTCATCATTATCATCAGTCCACTGCTGGACATAGGCCTCTCCCATGATACGCCACTGAGCTCGATCTTCGACTTTTCTCATCCAACCACTGCTAGCCATTAGGCGCAAGTCGTCCCTTCACCTTGTCGCAGGACGTCCTACACTACGTTTGCCAAGTCGCGGTCTTCACTCAAGAAAACGTCTACCCCAACGGTTATCGGTTCTGCGGCTTATATGACCAGCCCACTGCCACTTCAGCTTGCTAATTCTGTGAGCTATGTCGGTGACCCTAGTTCTCTGATGGTCCACCTCATTTCTGATTCGGTCCCTCAGAGTAAACAACTGCGGGTTGTCAATGTCAATGTCACGATATGTCAACGCTTTTACCACACGTACTGAAACCTTCAAAATCACGCAATTTCAGTAACTGTCGACAAGTAATTACATCGGTATCGTAGCAATCGGGTCGCTTTGTATGGCTCTCGATATTCTCAATGGGTATAATACGCTATCATACTAAATTGTATTATACCCGAAGCCCATGATTTGCGAATATTAAATTTATTATCATTACGTATCCCCAAAAGGGTTTAGGTGATTAAACCGTCTCTAGATAATGCCTATCCACTTAGGTTATTCGAGAAATTCCACGCTTATGCGGTGCCTTTGTGGTGCAACGGTACGGCTAATCTATCTATATCTATTACTATAGTTAAACTGTAGAACTGTTATGTCTGTCCATTGAAACTATTTACCAAAACCCAATTGCTGATTTAAGGAGTGTAATAGAATACAATAAGACAATCTAGGTGTAGCGTGTTCCACCATCAGGTGACTTGTGGTCAAACGCTTTCCACATAGTTACCACAATGCTAACGAGCATTGAATAGAAGAAAACACTTCATTTAAAAATATTTGACTGTCTGTTTCAACATGCTAATGTCCAAAACCACTAGATGAGTTTTCATGGAGTTGTCACAGATAATTTTAACGGCAAAATTAAAAAGGTATTAAATGAATTTAAAGTTTTAGCAGCCTGCTTTAAAAGTCCTACTAATCCCTATCTCTATCCCTATCCCTTCTCTACTAATATATAAATGCGAAAGTAACTCTGTCTGTCTGTCTGTTACGCTTTCACGCCTAAACTACTGAATCGATTTATATGAAATTTGGTACAGGGATAGTTCAAGCCCTGGAGAAGGACATAGAATACTTTTTATCGCAATAAAGTGTAGTCCACGCGGGTGAAACCGCGGGGCGCAGCTAGTATAATAACGAAATATGTAAGATACATTTCAGTCTATAAAAGAGGTTGCCTTGACACCGCTGTTTTGTCTGACTTAATACGAGGAAGTCTTATCAATGCAGCGCTCAAATTGGTATTCCTAGAAAAGCGAAATTGAGGATGTTTTCTTTTTGTACCGTAGTAGGCGTATACTATATAAGAAGATATTTTAAAAGTCAGTAACTGATTATTGCAAGCCCATTAAAATATAGCTTTTATGAGGGCAAAGCTACAGGATGATAGGTAGCTAAATTAGCCAATAGTTTCACTAAGAAAATTATTTTTTTAAATGTTATATGAAATATCTTTGTTTATTTCGATAACTTTGTATCTAAGTGGGTGACCCTTTTTCTCAGAGAACCAATCGCAAGGCAGTACCTTAATAAAGATTTTAATGTATTGGCAGCTTTTTGCTGGAATGAACCACTTATTATGATTGGTCGGCACTTACATATTTGTATCTGCATTTGTATAGATTACGTAAAAGCTTCGGGTTTTACCTATCCTGAGAAATAATTAATAACCAACTCATTAATTAAACATCAAATAGCCCATATCCAATATCGATGGAAATGAGAATGGCGATTCTTTATTTGTTCCTTTCTTTTCCTTTTTTGAAGACTGTTTTCGATCACAGGTGTAATTGAAAAATTTTCTAAGAAGATGTATCCTCAAAGACCTATTAATACACCTCTCTTGATAGCCATTCCTTAATCCAGCGTCACCTTTGATCACATAGGCTTGTGGTTAAACATTAATATGTAGAATGTAAGTGTAAATATGTATTCATCATTGTCATTATCAGCCTACGTTCCCACTGACCTATAAGATATTTTCAAGCATCTGAATTTCTGAGGTACTGCGTATTAAATCGGAGGCTTACCATCAAGGACACGACTTGATCGCGTCTCCACGTTGATCACAAAAAAACACCAAAACAAATTTATTTTTTGTCATGTCACAATAGAGCTTTGAGAAATCTCGACTCGAACTGACGAGCTTGACAAACAAGTCCCTCTGGAGAGATAACTTATTTTAACTTTGTGAACCTAGGGAAATATAAATGAGTGATTGATTTAATCAAGTTCAACACAAATTATAATATAGAATATCTTCACTATATCACGTATATTACACTATATGCTCACTTTTATCTATATAAATATAAAAGAAAGTCGTGCTAGTTACACTACTTATAACTCAAGAACGGCTGAACCGATTTGGCTGAAAATTGGTGGGGATACCTTCCCTTAAGCTTAGGACCAGGAAATGGACATAGAATACTTTTTATCCCGGAAAAAGTTCCAACGAGATAACGGGAAGACGCGGGTGAAGCCGCGGGGCGCAGCTAGTTTTAAATAATATGGATGGAATTATGTACCCTTACATACGAGATATTAATTAAAGAGGGGTGAATGAAGCTATGATGACAGGGTAGAGTAAAACAAAAATACATACTGCGCCGACCAATAAATGGGAATAAATGAGACCAGGGCAAGAAGAAGAAGAAGACGACATCATTTTTAATCATAATATTTTATAATATTTTTGTATTAGTAGATTTTTTCATCTATTTTACAAGCAGATAACTTTTGCAAAGTCCGGCTGGGGAAGTAACTTTAGCCATTTATTCAAGTACCAAGCAGTAATGTGCAAACATTACTGTGTTCTAAACTGAAGCGCATTGTTTCCAGTACAAGACATAAAGAGGTTTTACATTAATATCAAATAAGCGTAGCGTTTTACCGCGCTGTATTTTATTGAATTTCAAAATTCTAGGTAGCACTGAACTCCCAATATGTAGGCGTGAAGCTTCCCATAAAACGAGCAACTAGTTTTTTTTATCACTATGTTGCATAATATAAGAAAAAACAACGCATTACCTCGTAGGTGACTTTCAAAAGATGTGGCTCTGCATTGCTTCCGTCTCTTTGAGGCATAGCTAATAAGCTTCACATATAGCAAAAAATCTGAAGCAAAACTCAAGATCAAAAGCAGAACTACATTTTCATACGTCTAGTTAAAAGTATGAATAATTTTACATAAAATAAACTTTCTAATGAAAATTTCAAGACATAATCATGTAGGTTAGTCAACTAGAAGCGATAATTCAGTAACCTTATGACGTGCTAATTTGAATAACATTTTCGTCCCACGTAAGCTTATTTCTGCCATTAAGGAAAACTGGCAAAGTTAACGCCTACAAACTTAGTTAATTATTTACGCCATAAATCTACAGTTTCGATTACTTTGCCCTGTGTCTGTACCGTTCGTGTAAAGTTCATTACGGTGTGAGAATAGTTAAGTGATTAAGAATTAGTTATCAGTACGCTGATACTTTCAAAACCGTAATGAATATCTATGAACCTGTTAAGGTATCTGAGACTTTTAAAGCGATGGAAAGTAAAGCTTAGTGGAAGGTTATTTTCTAATGCTCGCCTGGCCTAGACAATTTAAGAATCTGTTGCCAAGGTATGTTTTACACTTCAGAGCCAGGAGTTACGTGCACGACAAGGATTGAGGCAAACAAGTCAAGCAAAAAAAAGAAATCAGCAAAAAATGTGTGAAAATTTGACTATTTTTTCGCATGCCGGGTACAACTAACGCCCGAATTTTATAATCCTGATTCATTTTTTTTGCGATTTTGGATTGATATGTCATGTCATCATTATGTCATTTAAGGGGTAAAGCTTACTAATTTGGATATCGATTCAAAACCGCGTAAAACGTATCAGGATCGATTATTAATATCGGGCGTAAGTAGTAAAGTAATCGAGTAACAAGAAACGCTTCTAAGAAAAGTCTTATTCAAAATTAATAAAATATCCAACGTAAAATTGGAAACCAAAACAGGCTTAAATAGTTCAAACACTCTTCATCGCTCTTCATTGGGAATAAAGATCTTAAACCGATTAGTGAGAGCCATCAAGTCAACAAAGCCGACGGAATGCCGTCAACAATAGATAATGATAATTTCTAAAACAAGGGTTGGCGGGATGGAAAGCCACTCTTATTTTCATTATTGATAGATAATTTTTAATTGTTAGCTTCACTAAAACAAACTCAAGAAAATAGGAACAATAACGTACAGCTGTAATGAAATTTTACAGTAGAAGACTTAGATTGGGAACTGGCTCTGAAGTGAGGCTGCCGGAACACACCGATAGGTGCTTGGTGACAGATTCTTAACTTGAGCACTAGAAAATGCCTTATCACCAAGCTATGGTTTCATCCTGATGTGTTCCTTCACCGAAAGCTCAATCTCATTACCCATATGATTCGTACCCATGACCTACGGATCGCAAGCCGAAGTCATTACCTCTGAGCCATCGCCGCTCCAAAAGTCTCTAAAAATAAGTCTACACGCTCAAATAGTTCCAATTCTACAATGTTCAGCCCTCCCCATGCATCAGTCGACATCTGCACCATATATAATCTAAGGCTAGCAGTTAAACAGTACCATTTCCAGCGCTGGACCGTACCACTAACCATTAGTGGACACTAACTAATGAACACAAACGAGCCGAATTGTCGTTAAAACCCTCCGGAATTTTGGATTATACTTTTATGTCTTGGTAGATAAATATTAACTAGGGCCAAGTTGTGGTCAGGTCTAGATAGCGGTACGCTTGGTGCGCGATTAGCGCTGGTTTGGGTTACGTCGGTTCGAGTTATCTGATTATCTGCATTATGTAAGTGACGATAAGGTTTGTCATTGGCTGTAAGGCTGTAGTAACAAATGCTGTTCCAATCAAAACTAACACAGTTCAGTATAGCATGTAGTAAATTTATTTTTTATATAATTAAGTAGATGTAACGTGGTACTTTTGAGATTATGTCAAAACTGTTTACTGAAGAAAAAAAATCATTTTTTACTAGTTGCGCCCCGCGGTTTCACTCGCGTCTTCCCGTTATCCCGCGGGAACCTTTTTTCCGGGATAAAAAGTAGCCTATTTATAATATTAGTAGGATAGATATTTATAATATGTATTGGATTTCTTACTTTCGGTTGGAGAATATATAAAACTATTTCAATGGAGATTATTTAAAATATTGCAATAATAACGCCCACAGGAGTAGTGGACGAACGATAACGTTTGCGCCTTGCAAAATATTCTCCAAACTTTTAAATGTCAGGCCATAAAGTCACATAAAGCAGTACTGTATACTGTGGTTTGCTATTACTGAAAGCATTTTATTTTTCCTAAAAAATGATGTGAGAAATAGATAGATAGATGTTATTGTTTCACTATAACAACAGAAAATATAACAACATAAGAGTACAAATCTTAGAGCTTGTGTTACAACGGGTCTTATCGCTTTGAGAGATTTCTACCAGACAATCTTTTATGAGATGTCGATGATGATAATATTTTTATTGAGAAACTATGTGACACAATGGGTGAACAGGCGACTGACTGAGGTCACAGGTTATATTCCCGCTGCAAATATTTGTGCATTCAAAAAAGATCGCAAAAGTGCCGCGTCTGCCTATTGTAGATACCTGATCTCTAGTTTCTAGTAACCTAGATACAGGGAAGCCTAGTAAAGGCTAGAGCTATGTATGTGATTATTATTTACATATGCAGGAAATAAGACCGTCTTATCTTCTCTCCACATACGCATATATAAACAAAAACTATCACGATGATGTTGCCAACATTTCTGAAACAGCAACATTTACATATCTACTCAAACTTACCTCTGAGTTTCGTATGCAAAGTGATTCTGACCCTTTACGTCGAGTCGACAGCGAAAGAGGCGCATCGACATAATAAAACGATTCATTTCGATTGGGCGTGACGCTCGAACGTCTAACGATATAAACCTGGAGCGACCATGGATATAGCTAGCATTTCTGCTTTAAATGTAATGTTGGGGCCATGAAAACTGCGTGGAGATATTGTTTTGTAAACCTGCATCGAACCGGCACTGCAGACGCCAGTTCTACATAACGCGTTTACGCACGAGTTCCAACATGTTTCATGATAATTTTAGAAGCATTTTGTAATCACCTTCAGGTATAAGCCACATTGAAAACAGTACGCGTGTTTTATTTAACACTATTTTTTAAAAGCTTTTGTTTTATAGATGAAAAAGTTGCCGCGGTTGCTAGTTTCCCCGCTTGCGGTTAATATTTGTGTTGCGATTGAAAACATTTATATATAGCAGAAATAAAATCAGTGCATTTCTATCACCTTTACGAAAATAATTTTCTGATCAGTCTGAGCTACTAGTATGCGCAAGAGCTTTGGCATTACGAGAGGGTGATATAGCATCTTTGTGACCAAACTCTTTTCTTTACTTTTGTACACGAAAACCTTGGCTTTGCTGTCCATCTGTCTGTCACCAGGCTATATCTCATGAGCCGTGTTAGTTAGACAGTGAAATTTTCACAGATGACGTATTTCTGTTGCCGCTACAACAACAAATACTAAAAAACAGAGTAAAATAAATGTTTAACAACCAACGTGATTTTAATGCCGGTTTTATTGATAATGGTAGGGAACCCTGCGTGTGCGAGTCCGACTCGCACTTGGCCGGTTTTTTTTATGTTCTTAGTAAATGCTTCATTTTTAAACCTCCTACTTAGTGGCCTGTCACCATGGCTCTAGGAATACGGTATGCCGCGGCCGCGCCACCAGGTATTACCCGTTTACGACAGCCAATTTTATTTTATACCCGTTCATATTGCCATTGATCGTTCCGACTAGATCATTAAATGAATCAAAATCTTTATTTGACGACGTTTTAATGTTGTCGACATCTCTCACGTTATTTGAATATGTAAATGAAATACGTGGCTAGGTTGAGCGAGTGAGTGCTAGAACATGTCTCTGTTAACACGAATCAAATCCCTGCGTTTTGATTCGCTCATAAATATCTAGTATTTTTAAATAGATGAATTATTTTCATTTTCAATTTTCTTTTCACTCAAAGTCACACTAACTTTGAGTGAAATTTTAAACATACTGGGTACTTTAAAGTTTCCTGTGGGGAAACAGGAAAGCCCTCACAACATACCTACATAGCTCCTAGGTTACCAGATAACGCTTAACACGAAAAAAATACTTGCCTTTTTCATCCTATCCTACTAATATTATAAATGCGAAAGTGTGTGAATGTTTGTTACCACGTATCACCATAACTATTAAACCGATTTTGATGAAATTTGGATTGGAAATAGCTTATACCCTGGTTTAACACAGGCTTTTCCGGGGTAAAAAGGGTTGCTGTGGAATAACGGGAACACCCGTGTGAAATCGCGTTTCTAAATATTTGTCCCGTAGCGGGAAAGAAACTCGTGACTCGTCGACCGCGATCTTCACTGTCGGCTTTTTACTCATTACGCCTCACTTGTCGACAATAATTTAATTTCACTTGTCAAATTGTTTTATTTAGTGTTTATTGTTGTGCGTTTTAATAAGTTACAATCCCGATATGAATGCGGACAAGTGGTGATGAAGGTTTCCAGGCCATACCATTGTCAAGTTATGATATGGGTCTCAGAACGATGAGTGAAATGTAATTCCTGTTTCGTGTTATGAGATTTTTCATAAAGAAAATGTTTTGGGTAATGGGCTTAGTTGCGATATTATGAAGAACTTTGCACATTAGGCCGGCGATTAATCAGATGTTGCTGAAATTTGTGGAAATATATAAGAACAGTAAAAACAAATTACAGAATATGAGTATGAGTTAAAGATAAAAAAATTATAAACTTTTCATATTGGACCGGTGACTATTTAGATGTAGCTAAAATTTCGAGAAATATAAAGGAATATAAATTATATAAATATAAATTATGGCCGGCCGGTTATTACTCAGATGTAGCCGAAACTTGTAGAAAAATATAAAAACATTAAATGTACAGACACAAATGTACGGAACACAAGTCAAAGTACATAATTTCTCAAGAACGTGGTAAGGGCTTTTGTAGTACCTACGTAAGTTCGTCTGGAAGCTGACAGATATTGCTTTGCTAGACATTCCAACGGACACGTTCTCATAGTTCTCTGGAAAAGCTGACTGTGATGTTGTAGAATTAATTTATTGTAGGAATGTAAACATGTATTTTATAAATGTTGTGACAATTGTTTTCTCCTCATACTTATTAGATAAACAATTTAGAAGAATTAAGAGAAAACAATTAGATAAAATATATGAAGCTGAAGGTACGTATTTACTCGAGATTTTTTTTAATGTAGGTTTTTTACAACTTACAGGGTAACTTTTGACCATAACTCACCTGATGATAAGTGACGAAGACACATTTATCCCTAACTACGACTATCTGTATTAAAGGTATTAGAAACTACAGCAATAATATTACTATTATAGGTAACATTATACACGCACCCTTAATCAGCTGTCATAAATATCTATAGAAACTTATTTTAACTTCTTGCATCCCATGCTTTTACCTAAATGTAGATTCCTACAAGAAACGTGTTATTTTTTTTTCGGGATAAAAATAGCCTATTTCACTCTCCGATCTATGATCTATCTCTAAGCAAAAAAAAAACACGCCGATCCTTTGCTTCATTACTGTGTAAAAAAAAAAACTAAGAAACCAGCAACCATCATCAAACATATTTACGCAATTATTTAAATTTAAGGACGAGGTAAAAACAAACTTTAAAGCATCGCAAAAGACGAACTGCAGGCGACACAAAAATAAACGTCGCCTGTAATGAATGAAAAGAAAACAGACTTAATTTAATGAACTCTGTGGACAAGCCGTTTAATTACTGTCGGAAATGGTGAAATTTACGGTATTACAGGATTATTTACTTTTCGAAGCCTACTAAAGCCTCAAAGCTAGCGGTTACACCTAACTATACTGCAAAGTTAACTTAGAGACTTGGAAATTGACATAAATTTACTTCAAAGCATTACAGCTCATTCCCACAATGTCAGATAAGTAATTGAGATCTTATCAATCGAGGTCTTGATTAATTGAGATAGAAATACCAAGAGAGTGATGAAAATAATATGAGCAAAGAAAAGTAGAACGGATTGAATTGTGTGAGAGCAGATATTACTGAATAGGAAGTGATGATGGCTGACAGTGGACTAACGAACTAACTGAAATGACGTAACGACCCAATGTGTCCAATAAATATTTAAGGTAAGTAGATAAAACAGTATCTTGATGACGAGCAGAATATTTTTTATCCCGGGTGCTTCATAAACACAAACCTAATCATAAGTAACTCCGATGGTCAGTAATCCAAACTGTGTCTTGGCCTCCGATATAAAAAATCACCACTCGCTCTCTCTATCATGAGCGATTTCAGCCCAGTTCAGAGTCTGGGATACAACCTAAACCTAAACTGGGTGAACTATATTACCTCCGATGTTTTAGATCATGGAATACAACTCGACTTATAAAAATAAATGTCATTGTATTGGCTCTTAACAATCTTGTAAAGTCTGACCCAAAAATAGACTTGTACACGAGCAGCATGGCGTCAGTCAGTAAAGCGCTTCGGAAGGTGTCGTGTCTCTCCAGAGTAGTTAATTTCTTGTTCTTTATCTTTAAGTTATATAGTAGGCTATGTTTGCATGTTGATTACATGTTAATTATTAACTATTTCTCATCTTATCTGTGGAGGCTTTTAATTGGCTTTCGCAATTTACTTTTTGAACTATTTTGTATTTTTTTTTAATTATAATTTATATTAATACAATAATAATTAATATGGCTTTTGTATTAGTAGCTGTAAGCTACCCCAATAAAATAAAATAAATAAATAATAAAATAAAATTGAACTATATTTTATTCAACTATTTGACACCGGTTTCACTCTACAAGTCAACTTTTTCTTTAATTACATGAAAGATCGCCGTCAATTTGTGAGACATGGGCATATGTATCAGACCTTATCACACTCGATCAGCAGGGGTAAGCCAGGGGTCAGTCATGGGTCCCCTCTTATTTTTAATCATGATTAACGACCTTCTCAGTGTGATAGATACAGCTAAATGTATTTTGTACGGTGACGACCTGATGCTTTTTTTGGTGACCAAATCACCGCCTAAGTGCATTAAATTGTGCATAATATGAATGTGTCAAAATATGATATTTATACTGCTAGTGTTGTAATAAACAAAACTTAATTTAATTTAAAATCATCATCATCATCATCATCATCAGCCTGTATCAGTCCACTGCTGGACATAGGCCTCTCCCAAGGTACGCCACTGAGCCCGGTCTTCGGCTCTTCTCATCCAACTACTGCCAGCCACTCGGCGCAAGTCGTCGCTCCACCTTGTCGCAGGACGTCCTACACTACGTTTGCCAAGTCGCGGTCTCCACTCAAGAACACGTCTACCCCAACGGTTATCGGTTCGGCGGCTTATGTGACCAGCCCACTGCCACTTCAGCTTGCTAATTCTGTGAGCTATGTCGGCGACCTTAGTTCTCTGACGGATTACCTCATTCCTGATTCGATCTCTCAGAGAAACCCCAAGCATAGCTCTTTCCACTACTATTTAAAATCATATTACTTGTTAAATAAAAAATAGATAAAAATCGTGCGTCATGCGTCAACTCGTGAACGGGTGCTGCTTGTGGAGTCTGGTCTGCTTTGGTTGTGATCCCATAACTCGTTAATATTCATGTTTCCATATCCCAATGTGCACAACCAACCAGGAGAAATCTTATTAGTAAAGGTTATTATAAAATATCGGACTATTTAGATCACAAAAAAAGCTTAGGGTTTTAGTGAACTTGCTCCAATTTAATCAATTAATGATAAGAATAAAATTGGCAATGTGATCACGCCAATAAAAATTAACTGCCGGGCGTTTCTTGCCTGTTCTTCTGCCGGCGTTTTGGAACAGGGCAGGAAATAGTTCAAAAAAACTATTAGGTGACTCAAAATTTATGTTCACGAACTTCGGTTTTTTTTATTTAGTGATGGTATTATTATTTTTCAAATGACATTTACTGTCCGTTTGACTGAATCGAATTAAAATTCGGAACAAAAAAGCAAGGAGCCAAGGACGTTGTCATAGAGTATTTGTAAATAAACAATTTCCAATGCAAGCCCAAACTACAACCTACTACCATAAACACAACTTCGTATCGTTATCATGACCAAGTGAAACTATTTGGCTATGGAACTCGACTGCTATGCGACTGTACAAGTAGAATACCACGAACAAATTAGGCCTTGTGCGCACTTGTACCATTTTAGTGTAACAGATCTCACTAATTTGGACACAAAAATTAGCGAAAGCGAAAATCTAGCCAAGATGCAAACAATTCTCTTTCTACAATCGTTTTAACGTCAAAGAGTAAACATTCACTTAGTGAGCGTTCAAAAACTACGATATAGTTTCATTTGCGCTGGTCAAAATACAAATTTGGTATAATTTTGTATAGAGCATTGCCATCAGCATATTGAAAACACTACTTTTCTATTATTTCGAAAGAATAGCTAACTTGTAAACTTATCTACGATTTTTCTATTGCCATGTTCTGACTACGTAACTTAACATTGACATAATTATGTCATTTCAATATAGTTTTATTGTTTTCTATTATTGTTAATGAGTGTGGTAAGGGGGCGGTTTAGAGCCATGCTACTGAAATATACATATAGATAGAAAAAATATAATTGGGACATTACAATACAGTAATCTTTTAAATTTAGAGCATTAATAAAACATATGCAAAAAGTGACTACCAAAAATTTGAGCGATAGTACAAAACTTTATGGTATGAAATTCATTACACCAAAATGATACAAGTGTGAACATGGTTTTACGCAAAGCAGTTACTATTAAACTGATCAGCTCAGTGTAGATAATGTGCTATTCAGTGACAATTTCGTAAAATTACCTATCTGCCTATTAGCAGGATGACTATTACCGTTAAATTCAATTTGTCTGACGTTGTATACCTATACAAATGGTTTTGCTATGGATATAAAGGCATTATGAGCTTGGTTGGGCGAGGATTTTAATAGAAACTTTCCAGTATTAAAGGTATGGCTTATAAAAGTTTTGAAACCAGGTTTCCAGCTCAGAAATGAAACATGTATCACGATGATGTTTCTGTATTTTTATTCTCTTCTTTTTCAACCTTAACTTTTCATTAGGATGGCCTCTACGGCTTTGCCATAGTTTTTCCAGTTTCGCGTGGAAGGAGGAAAGCAAGTGATGGAGTCCCTTTTTCAGGGATGCTTGTTTTACAATTCAACTAGAAATGACTAAACAAAAATCCAAAACTGCTTAAAATCGGCTGAGATATTGTAAATGTCAATGTCCACAGATGCTCATCACAGAGAGCATAATTACAGAAAAAAAATAATAGATAGATATTATATAGCTATTCAAAAGCAAGACTAATTTTAAAACAGATAAAACTCATTGCATGAACTTTACTTAACTCCAACATCACTACCACAGAGCAATCACCTCAAAAAGCAACAAAAATGAAACATCATTTAATTCCATAATTATTTATATTATTTCTTTTATAGTTGAACATATTATCTGCTACTAGTTGCGCCCCGCCGTTTCACCCACGTCTTCCCGTTATCCCGCAGGAACCCTTTTCCGGGATAAAAAGTAGCATATGTGTTAATGAAGGGTAGGTATAAGCTATCTCCATTCCAAATTTCATCAAAATCGGTTAAGTTTAGTTTAGTTACAGTGATACGTGGTAACATACATTCACACACACAAACTTTCGCATTTAAAATATTAGTAGGATTTGAATTAGAGTATTTTTAGAACGTAAAAGTTGTTACACGCCCACAATTTCTACAACTTTTTAGAATACGCGCAACCATTACGTTTCCCCCTTTTATTCAGAATTAGGCTTTCTCGCATTTTTAAACAAAGCCCTTATACAGCGGGATTTCTTTTTCGACACTCAATTTAAAAGGGTCGCAATCCAGCTCGCAGATAAACAAGCTTTGAAGGAAGTTTCCAACTAACGACTGCAGTGCTATCTGCCAAACAAACTGTAATAACAAGCACACCTTAGAACGCTTGTGATAAATCCTACAGGTATGGGACGAGAGGTGAACTTCTCGCTACTTTTATTTAGTGATGAGCGACCATGAGTGACTATCACAATCGAGACGTTTACTAATTACTAATACTGATACCTAATTGATTTTGAAATGAGTAACTTACTTAATCGAATAACGTTACTAGTGTGTATTACACCCCCACAGAAGGAAAACTACGGGTGTAACCGCGGGGCGCAACTCATCATCATCATAATCAGCCCGTTTCAGCCCACTGCTGGACATAGGCCTCTCCCAAAGCACGCCACTGAGCCCGATCTTCGGCTCCTCTCATCCAACTGCTGCCAGCCATTTTGCGTATATCATCGCTCCACCTAGCCGGAAGGCGTCCTACACTACATTTGCCAAGACGCGGTCTCCACTCGAGAACACGTTTACCCCAACGGTTATCGGTTCTTTGGCTAATATGTCCAGCCCATTGCCACTTCAGCTTGCTGATCCTATTGGCTATGTCGTTTACCTTGGTTCTCTGTCGGATCACTTCATTCCAACAACTAGTATATTATAATCTAACTAGTTGCAATCCATAGGTCCTGGGTTCGAATAAAGAAGTTATTGTAATGAAGCTATACTACATTTGTTGCGCCCCACGATTTCACCTGTGTCTTCCCGTTATCCCGCAGGAACCTTTCTCCGGGATAAAAAGTAGCCTATGTGTTAATCCAGGGATCTCCATTCCAAATTACATTTAGATCCGTTCAGTAGTTTTTGCGTGAAAGAGTAACAAACATCCATCCATCCATACTCACAAACTTTCACGTTTCTAATATTAGTAGGATATCCAGTCAATATCTCCTTATAGTAGAAAGTACATAGTCAGTAATGGGCTTAGAAGAGTAATAACTAACATAAACACGTAACGAGGTGAAAACTCTTCTACGAGAGTCCACCTGAGTGAGAAATTGCCAAGAGATTTAACAGCTAATATCTCCCGGCGACATTGCTGCGCACGATTTTAAACTACCTATTGGAAGTTCATGATTCGAATGACTAGCTCTTACTCTTGTTATGCATCAAAAAGTGAAGTTATTGAGTTAATTTTTTTTTTTTTTTTTTTAGATATTGACAGATAATTACAAAACAGTTATTTTGTTATTTATATCCTACTTCTCTTTTCTCAATAAATTTTCTCAAGTTTATTACTTCAAACTAAAAATAACAAAGAAATAAAAACAAATAAATCTAAACTAATAACTAAAATACATTATTAAAAGAAGTCCCTTTAGGCAAGGTACCGAAGATAATTAATTTTTGAGTTAATTAATTTGTATAAAAATTGGTTATGTTAAGGAAAAAAGGTAGTAAGTAACAACACTGCGAAGACTCTCAGAGCGTTGATTGTAAACACGAAAAACAAAGTGTGTGCGTTGCGATTCCCAATCGACTTGAAAACCAATTTGTTTTTTCATCTGTTAAAAATGATGTTAAAATACTTGCTTGTATATATTTCGCTCGCGCTTATGAATCGGATACAACCGCGGTATTATACAAAATACTGCGACTTTGCAACAATAAAGAGCATTGAATAAAGGGTTGAACAGGTTTCAGATAAGATTTTATTCCACGGGCGCGTATTTAAAGCCCCGGCGTAGCCTTTAACCCACTTGTAGCATTAAAATGAATTGTGATACTAAAATAAACGGACTTTACGTTTACTTTACTTTAGTAAAGTGTGCTTCTTGAAGGTAAAAATACTCTTGATAAGAAATGAAGCTGTCTTAAAAATAACAATGCTTAGAAAAACAACAATGGGAAAATACAATTTGAGAAAAAAGTTTCTGAAATTGCTGTATGTGTGGAAGCTATTGCGTCGGTAAGAAGCCCTTTGTGTTTTTTTTTTCAATTATACAAATGTTACGATAAAACTCTGTATTGGTGTCATATAAGCTTCAAGTTAGGAATCTGTCGCAAAATGCCGGATGTGTTCCCGCAGCCTTCTTATCCAGGTATAGCATAAATAGTCACATAACGTCCTCTAGATCCTTCATCTGTTCTGGCAGCTGCACTTTAGTTATTGTCGATCTCAAAGTTATTCATGTGGTTATACTTACTATCGACAAACTCAAGACTCAAGTGCATAAAAGACTGCAATGAAGCCAACCTCTCTTTATTCAACGTCCTAACGGAGCACAATTTAATGTCCTCTAATTAGATCCTTCATTAGCAAAAAAAAATAAAACATTTGAGCTACTTTACGACAGTTTTCTTTATGCAGGCGGCGTGCACAACCGTTTAGAATGCAAATAGGACCTGACTCAAGAGCCAATTACTTGCAAATTCATGACATTGAAACCCGCAGAAATCATTTAAATGGATCCTTACCTTGCATACAAATTAATAGTTTAAGAATGAATATAATGGCGCAAAGACTTTGTGCGGAAAGTGTCATGTTGGGATTTTGTTTTATTTTCATTGAGTTTCGCCGAGATATTATAAATTGATACTTGTTTACTAATATTATACTAATATTAGAGGAGAGCGATGGCTGGCACATGCGTCAACTCGTGAACGGGTGCTGCTTGTGGGGTCTCACACACACACCAAGGATTGCAATCTGTAGCACAACGGAAAGACTTGCGGGAGGAGCTTATTCCACATTTTGCAAGTATGCGGGAGAAAGGAGCGCATAAATCGCAAGGTGTGGTATTGATAAAATGATGTAATAAATTCGCTTACGCTTAACTGATGTTCCGACTGATTATAAAAAAAGTTGAATGTCATTTTGACGTAAGACTCTTTTCACAAATCCCACTAAGCGGAAATTAACACAGCAGCAGGCTGCAAGCCCAATCAAACTTTGGCAGTTTACACTGTGACTGTGACGCCAGCATTCAATAACGACTCTCCTTTTTTACGAGAGTTCAAAGCTTCGCTGTTTTTGTTTGCTAGTATTAAAAAAACACATTGAAGCGAAGCATTGAAAGCTGTACACTATTTACTCATCGTCTGTTAAAATTAGCATGCAGATAATACCTACTCTGCAGTTAGATAAAGTTCTGATGTAATCAAGAATGAACTTCGTACAGTTTTGTGTACGTTCAGTGAGTAAAATCAACAGCCCGTATGTTCGCAAGTCTAGAATGTTATTTAAATACGTCTATTCCGTTGAAGCCAAATAGATAATCAGAAAGAAGGGTACATATAGATTTCTATTGATTAATGCTACTATACTGTGAACATTTTGCAACGATTACTTTAGTCATTATTCGAATCGGAAGACGTTCTTTTGGTAGTCCCATCACTAGGTGAACTGACGACATTATAAGCGCTGCAGGGAGCTAATGTATGCAAATGGCTAATAGTCCTTCATGATGGCAATCAAAGGGGGACCTGTGTTCAGGACTTCTCCCGCTGATGATGATGATGACTTTAGTCATTTATTTATTTAGTTCTATTAAATTACAGATTTATAGTCCGTAGATATTTTAAGATTTTAAAGTTAACATATTAAAATACATTTAAAAAAATGTCTAGATCTGAAATCACGACGTGGTACAATATTAGCTGAACATAGGTACTTGACTTTCTAACGCCCGAAATTAATAAATAATCGATCCTGATCCGTTATCCGCGGTCCTGGATCTATATGTCACGTCATCATATGTCATTTTAATGGTAAAGCTTGACATATTGATTGACATATAATTGACATATGTCAAGCTTTACTACTGAAATGACATAATATGATAACATGACATATCGATCCAAAACCGCGGATAACGGATTAGGATCGATTATTATGTGTTCTAGATCAGTAATGTTTGGTGTCTAAGTTTGTAAAGACAATCGAAAAATGGGTGATGTTCAAGCAACTTTTATCGCTGACTGTACGTTAGTCTCCTTTCAAGAAGTCCACAACATAAATAGCATCATGTCATACCTTACATTCAACATTCCTAACAAGTTGTGCAATAGGTACGAGGCATGAAAACAACTCCTAGATTGTAGAATGTAATAACATCCAGCGTTTTCAGTAGAACGGAGAAACATTCTGCTGGATTCATTGCAATCGGAACGTTAGTTATGCAGAACAAAGTTTTATTACAAACAAGCCAATTACGCTTCACTTACCCTCACAAGAACAGAACTGGAAAATTACGCGAGATTCTAAATGGATACCAACTATTGCGTATAACAAATAAATGTGCTTATTATAAAATTGCAGCAGTTGTGATGAAGTATTCAGTTGTTCACCCACCATCAGTGTACTGTTCGTTTTGTTCTATATTTCTAATCAATCAATCATACTTCTTATCTTATTTCTACTTAACTACATACTTAAATTTAAAATATATATATGTCGGAAACGGGTTCTAGATTTGTTGAAATGGATTTGACGTAATCGGGACGCCAGTGCCATCTGGTGGCGCTCGACAGAGTCTTGATGGCATTACTCGACAGGAGAAACTACACAGTTTGCTTGCGGCGGTCGAGGAATCATCATCATCATCAGGAATCATCAGAGATAGAGAAATATAAGTAGAGATAGAGAGAGAGATAGAAATATTGAGATAGAGAAATAGAGATAGAGAGAGAGAGAAATATAGAGAGATAGAGAGCGAAATATAGAGAGATAGAGAGAGAGAGACTTTAAGAGTTTTCAACAACTTTTTATCGCAGAAAAATTATGGTTTTCTCAAGTTTCTCCCTTTCAACGGTTCATCTCGAAACAAATACCGATCAATCCCGTAATTTTCAGCTCCGGTGTAGAAACGGGGATTATGTAGAATTGTAGAACAAACTTTTACTTGGTATAACCAATTACGTGTTCTAAAGTTGATATTTGTGTTGGCAACATTGGCTTAGATTAGGGAAACGTTATTGTAGGTAACAGGTAGTCTGCTGTTTGCTTTAGCTTTGAGGTTTCTACATACTTTTGCTATGTATTTAATGCTGCTGTATAGCTATTAAAAAGCTTAAGTATTAAAAAAACAGATGGACATTGGACAACAAAGCGGTTATATTACTATTCCGTTTTTTTAACGAAATATGACCACTACATCATCATTATCATCATATGAAAAAACCGATGATAATTCCACATCATCTTTATTTTTCTCCTAAAATAAACTACTAGCGGTTCCCTGCGTTTTCACCGGCTACAGTTTGTCGC
This sequence comes from Opisthograptis luteolata, assembly GCA_931315375.2. Lineage (NCBI taxonomy): Eukaryota > Metazoa > Arthropoda > Insecta > Lepidoptera > Geometridae > Opisthograptis > Opisthograptis luteolata. The sequence continues at coordinate 8,059,733 of OV928044.1, read as the reverse complement.
GATGAAAAGTATGTTCATTTTTCAGGGTTCAAACTATCTCCGTAACAAATTTAATTTAAATTGGTTGAGTAGTTTAGAGTAAGTAGGTAGAGTAGTTATGAGGAAATTCGCCGAAGAACCAAGGTCACTGACATAGCTCTCAGAATTTGCAAGTTGAAGTAGCAATGGACAGGCCACATCGCTCGACGAACCGATAACCGATGGGGAAGAAAGGTTCTCGAGTGGCGACTACGAACCGGAAGACGTTCTGTAGGTAGGCCCCCCACTAGGTGGACCGACAACATTGTAAGAGTCGCAGGGAGCCATGGATGCAAATGGCTAATAGTCAGCAGTGGACTTCTTCCGGCTGATGATGATGATGAGTAGTTTAGGCGTGAAAGCGAGACAGACAGACATAGTTACACTCGTATTTATATAATTATATAAATAGTGGGGATTGGAAAATCAATAGAGTTCGTCCCGCACTTGGAATTTCACAGACTATATATTCAAGCTCAATACTTACCCTTCCTTTGATACACGACCTCGTTTAACCATGTAGCTTATATTATGAGAGAGTGGAAGTTAACTTTCGGATTTCGATGAGTTCAGATGCGTTTTTACGGTTATTACACCTATCTATCCCAATCTTCGTAACAATAATCTATAATAGACAGTAAGGGATATAACCCAGAAATATATCTTGCATGGTCTTTATAATCTATAGGTAGATAATTAGAATGATTAGATAAACTCTTTATTGGTAGAGCACAATATTGGAAATCAGCAAAACAAAGTAAAACAACTATAAAAATAGAAGGTAAGTGAAAAAATACCCACTACTATGCCCTGTTGTTTTGTATATTGCTTGCAATTTTTTATTTGCATTTGCTTTGCTTTACCTTTGTTTTTTTGCTTGTTAAAATGAAGGTATATTATTATTATTATTATAAGGTCTTATCGCTCAGAGCGACCTCAACCAGACAACCCAAAAGAAGATAATTAGTTTAAAACTGCATGGACGTATCATAAAATTCTGTTAATCCTACTTAATATTATAAACGTGAAAGTTTGCAAGCATGGATGTATGGGTGTATGGATGTTTGTTACTCTTTCACGCAAAAACTACTTAACAGATCTGGTTGAAATTTGGAATATAGATAGCTTACACTCTGAATTAGAACATAGGCAACTTTTATCCCGGAAAAGGTTCCTACGGGACAACGGGAAGACGCGGGTGTAACCGCAGGGCGCAACTAGTAATTCATATTTGGCTATTAATTTCGATCGGAGCGCGTATCGCAACTGATTAGTCCAAAACCAAGTTTTAGTTTTATTTTATAGTCTGAAAATAATATTTCATTTATTCCAGCTAAATGTCTTTCTAACACAACCATGTAATAGTCCATACTGTTTGTTGGATCAAGGAACAACTTTGCTGATTTAGTGTATGGTGAACCTTTAATGTTCATGTTTTGGCGTTGAGTTATGGCGCTGGGCCTTCGAACCGCCCTCTTTATTGAAAGTGTGTAAAGTAAACACAGGATAAAAGCTTTGTCTATAACATTTTAAGAGTGAACCACTTTTTATTCACATTATACTGGCGTATCTATAGACCTTTGACATACTCATACGATGTAGGACAATGGATAACGCAGTCGGGTAGAGCGCCGGAACGGTTTTCCGGAGGTCGTGGGTTCAAATCGTAGCATAATCTAAAGACTCTTCAGAAAGTGGCCTGCTTCGAAAATTTCCCTGCGTTTTCAGCCTTAGCCTTAGGTACTACTGTAATTTGAGGTTACAATAAATGCAATACCTATACTAAGTGACATTCTACTAATATTATAAACGTGATGATTTGTGAGTACCTATGAATGTTTGTTACTCTTTCACGCAAAAACTACTAAACGGATGTGGATGAAATTTGGAATATAGATAGATAGCGGGAAGACGCGGCTAAAACCATGGGGTGCAGCTAGTAGTAAAAATATATGCGTAAGTTTGTGAGTAAGTGTGTATATTTGTAACTTCAGTACGCTGAAATGACTCAACGGTTTTAAGTGAAATGCACAGTGGAGATAGCTTAAGCCCCGGATTAGCACATAAGCTACTTTTTATGCCGAAACAGGTTCTTCCAGGAAAAGTGGAAGCATAACTGAGGGCATAGCAAGTTCAACACATTCGTGTTAATTGGCAGTAATTGGATGAGAAGAGCCGATGATCGGGCTCAGTGACGCGCATTGGGAGAGGCCAATGCTCGTGGATTAATACAGGCTGTTGATGATGGTGATGTGTTAATTAAACAGGCAGAGAGCATTACCAGTAACAAACGTATACAGATACTGTTGAGGACGTTTATTGCAACTATCGACTAAGTAACAAAACAATAATTCGAACGTAGCAAAACAAAATATAAATTCAAAACATAAAGTATAAAAAAGGTTGTAAATGAATTGCGGTGCTGGCCGCCAACAGATACATTCACAAACTTTTGCATTTATAATACCTACTAGCTGCGCCCCGTGGTTTCACCCATGTGGACTCCACTTTATCGTAATAAAAAGTATCCTATGTCCTTTTCCAGGACTTAAACTTTCTCTACACCAAATTTTATCTAGACCCGTTCAGACGTTTAGTCGTAATGCCCGGGCCACGCTAAGGTCAACGTCAATGCCTATCTTCGCGATAGATATTGCGTTAATTTATTAACGCTATTATGTGAGTGGCTACACTTGAACGGTCAACGTGAATGCACTTGAATTATCGGTTAACGTCAAACGCCAATGTGAATGCCGCTGTCCAATGTCGTGGCCACACTTATGTCAAACGTCAATCATCGCGCTATTGAATGGCATTTCCCGTTAGTGTGGCCCCAGCATAACAAACAGAAAGAGTTACTTTCGCTTTTATAATATTTATTAGTATGGAGTCCTGTTATCTCGCAAGAATATTTTTCGGGGTAAAAAGTAGTAGAAGTATGTGGCAATCTAGATAAATAATAAGCTATCTCCATTCCAAATTTCATTCAAATCTGATAAGCCGTTTCAGCGTAATGGAGTAACAGGCATAAACACGCCCAAAGCTAAACATGTCTAATATATGTTATGAGATACAATAACAGATATACGATATGAGAATTGAGAATGCAGTAATAGAGTGATTTACGACGATATAGGCAGATGTTTCATTCTATTTCTTACTATATCAAAATAAACAATTTATTTTAGGAACTGAATGTTTCTCTATGTCTGCCAATCATTCCGCTGACATACTTTAAACAGATGCTAAGATATAAAACTAAATAAATACCACATGTTATGTGGGTAAGCGATTTATAAATACGAAACAGTATACAGTCTAGAACTGAAGTTATGGCAGAGACATTGCTTGCTAAACACTATTTGGGTCCACATTATGATCGCTAAATTTTGACATTAGGTATTTTTTTTTTACCAACTAACATATTGCCTGCAATAAATAATTGAGTATTGGGACATGACGACTATCCCTACTTCTAAATATAAATATAACTCAAAGGTGACTGACTGACATAGTGATCTATCAACGCACAGCCCAAACCACTGGACGGATCAGGCTCAAATTTGGCATGCAGGTAGATGTTATGACGTAAGCATCCGCTAAAAAAAGATTTTGATTAATTCTACCCCCAAGAGGATAAAATAGGGGATGAAAGTTTGTATGAAAGTTTGTCAATTTTAAACCGATCGGACTGTGACTTTGCATGCATAAAGCTATAGCCCACGCGGGTGAAACCGCGGGGAACAGATAGTATATTATAAATGCGAAAGTAGCTCTGTCTGTGTATGTCTGTTACTCTTTCACGTCTGAACTACTAAACCGATTTAAATGAAATTTGGCGCCGAGATAGTTTGAACCCTGGGGAGGGCATAGAATACTTTTATCACTATAAACTGTAGCCCACGTGGGTAAAACTGCGGGGAACAGCTAGTATTACATGAAATCATGCCAAAGTCTTAACAGATAGACCAGTTTCCGGTTTAAAATATCTGTGTCTGTGTTTGTTGTAGTCGTATACTTGTAGTAGTCAATAGTTAATATGTAGTTATTTATTCAATAGGATACATTGTGATCACTGGCACATGCGTCAACTCGTGAACGGGTGCTGCTTGTGGGGTCTGGTCTGCTTTTGTTGTGATCCCGCAACTCATTAATATTCATGTTCCCATACCCCAATGTGTACAACCAAACAAGAGAAATCTTATTAGTAAAGCTAATTAAAAAATATCGGACCATTAGATGACAAAAAAAAGCTTGGGATTTTAGTGAACTTGCTCCAATTCAATCAATTAGTAATAAGAATAAAATTGTCAATGTGATCGCGCCAAAAAAATTACCTGCCGGGCGTTTCTTGCCTGTTCTTTTGCCGGCGTAAGGAGGTTGGAACAGGCGTAGCTAGTGATCACAATGTATTCTATTGAATAAATAAAAATTGACTATTGACAATTGACACTTTAAAACGTAAAACTAGATACGCTTGTTCTAACCTCCGGCAAAAGAACAGGCATGAAACGCCCGGCATGTAATTTTTTTGGCGCGATCACATTGACAATATTATTGTTATTACTAATTGATTGAATTGGAGCAAGTTCAATAGCAGTATCTATTAAAGCAGAATACCATTCCAGTAATTTATGTATATACAATAAATAAAATTAAGAAGTCGTCTGTCTTCCGCGTCTGCATTTAAATAATGCTGCAGGCTCAACTTTTGTCCGGATTTTCTCCATGGGTGCCGGCGCCAGAAAATTATCAGCGGAGCGAGAAATTAAAGTAGCCGTGAACGGCATAAAATTAACTAAGTCTCTTCCAGGTGGACGTATTCAAGGAGACGGTGAGACGGGTCGTTCGGATTTTGAACCCAAGACCCAGGAGTTTAAATGCTTAACGCAAACAAAACGTATTAGTGTTTTGGCCCCCTACAGGTGGCGGGCCCAAATCAAACCTTAAAATCAAAGTTAATTTACTGGTAGCATTTAAACCAAGCGGCCCACCGAATTACAAATTTACAGTCAATAAAAAAAGCCAACAAAACCAGACTGTTTTGTAAAATCAAAACCCTAACTAAATGTGTCTCTGAACAACGGCCTGTTAAGCCAATAGACGTTTTTGCAATTTTTCCAATTGCGTTATTTATTTGTAGCAAAAAATAGCACGCAATCAAAGATTTAAATATAATAAAAAAGTAAATGTAAAAACATACGCTATCTTCATTGTAAACGCCATTTCAGCGTGAAGAAGTATAATATAGTGTAATGTTAGAGTGAAATGTAAAAAATTGAATAATTTCACTAAGGCTATATCTGCCCCCTCCCCCCGTCCCCACTCACTAAGTCCTGCCCATGCCACCAACACTTTCAAGTGTTAAGATCTTAAGGTACTACCGGATTTCCGTTCGCGTTCGGCTCGCCTTTCCTTCCATGCACCCGGATTTGCACACCTAATTAAATGAACTTTATTAATTTAGCACCTATAACTCACTGAGCTTTTCGGGAAGGTGTTGACTTGAATAAAGATTTGAAATAGCGTCTGCACGGCGTAATTAATGTACATAAACAGTTTTGAAGTACCTTTGTTCGGTACTGGGTGCAGAATGTTAAATTTAACATACCCCGTTCATTGCTTAGGAGCTCTCATTTCAGTAGCGTTTTTTTTTTTGTTTTAAATTTCACAAATGGTTTTTTGTCAATTAGTCGAAGAGCTGTGTGTGAGCTAAAACATTTTCATCGTTTTAACGAAAGAATAATACAAAATTCACAACACACGATTTAAAAAAAAAAAAAAATATTGGAACACTTTTTTTAAAGTTTAAATAAATAATTAATTAACCACATCTTTGCTATGATGATAAACTTGAAAATAATTGTATGCCAAGACGCTAATTCATAGAAAATCTTTTACTTATTGGAGACTATACAATGATTTCTGTTATAGCATCCATTTATATTTTTATTGAAACGAAACTGGTAAAACAGAGTGTCTATATTTCCAATGTTAACTGAATGACCGTTAGGTATTAAATACAGCAAATATCACATTAAGATATCTAAGAAGATAATGTCTTATTCAACGTAATAGTAATATTTAAAATTTAATAATAAAGTACCGAGTTTTATGTCTGTATATAGTGCGCAAAAAAGTCAGATAATATAATTGAATAAACGTCTACAAAACCACAGCTTTTTCAGAAACATTTTATTTTTATTAGTATTTAGAAAGTATAAGCACTTCGAAGCGCGTCCGAGACAATGTCCGTTATCTGAAAATTGCTTTTCCGTTTTCCTGTACCTCTCTCTTATAATGCACAAACATACCTATAGCAAAGGCATCTTTACGGAAAAATATGAAACAATATCCCGCCCGCTCATTAATTTGTTCTTTACGATAGCTCCCGAAAATGAAAACGTGTAAAACGGATTCCGGAACGTAATCCTGCACACTTTCCGGATAAGCGAGCACGGCGGTGGTTAAAAATGGAGCCAATGTCACTGTACGAGTGGTTGAGAACATAACATAGCACCATTTGCCTCTCACACACACACACACACGTATGATTCCATAAAGAATGCCAAAACCAGTTCCAACCAGCCAGTTCCCAACCTAGTATAGCGTGTCGCCACCTTCGATCACATCGTGACATCCTCACTGCAGTAAGTAGAAAAACTTTATTCTCAGACAGTATAGCTAAAAGGCTCGTTGTCATTGTCATATGTCTGCTATGGCTAAACTTCAAAGCCTTGAAAACGGCCGTAAAGTTACCAGCTAATCGGTTAAGTCACATTTCAGACAGTAGGTTATACTGTAAATTCCACTATTCCCTTTTCATCATCGGACTACAAAACGTACGGCAATACGACATCCGTATAGGTTGACATTTCCCCGATCCGCACAAAGCACTTCGGTTCTACATTTATAATGCGAAGGAGTGGAACACCCTGCCAGCGTCTTTGTTTCCCGATTGACGTAATTTGGGAGCCTTCAAGCCAAGTGTGAATAGGCAAGTATGCAGAGAGGTCATTTTTTATTTCTTTCTTCCTAAAGAATAGCATACCTACATTTTTTATATAAAATATAGTACGTATTATGGCAGCTTGTACAACCAATTCCACAATTAGGACGTTGCTAGAAAATAACAGCCAATGCAATTCAAAAAAGATGTATGAGACAAATCTAAAGACCAGATGAACAGAATTGATGTGCATTTGGGATAATGTTATGTTGTTAAAACAACAGTACCGCCAAAATGCGTTGATTGGATCTTCATGTATTAAGCGTTTCTTGAAGTGTATGAGTAGCTATATGTAGTGTAGTGTAATGTAATGTAGAGTTTAGTCTGTGCTAACAATATTTGCAACTTAGGTACTGTTCACAAAGAGTACAACCACAGTTTGACGGGAAGAACGGATATGGATTGAAGTGCGTTCACTTGTCCAGAACGACGGAATACTGGATTCGTTTTGTGCGGGAAGTACGGTTAGGTTTGTACCGTGTTGTTCTCGGAATTTCAGCTTTTCCTACTTAATCAGGAAACGAAGCCGGGGAAGTACCGCAGAAAACTTCACTGATTGGTTGATTTATACTCATGAAGAAGAATGACAGACACTTTTTTTTCTAGAACATCGCAATTTAACACTTTCTTTTTTTGTATTAAATACTTACTCAACATTAATTTAAGTATGTTGATTTTTGTGAGTCACTTTAAAAATTGGTTTAGAGAAAAAGATACATTTTGACTTTTGGAAAGACTAAGAGTGCTTATTCTATGAGATTTTAGAAGTTACTTTTGATTGCGATAATCTGCAGTCGAAACGGGTGAGCTAGTACTAATATTATAAATGCGACAGTAACTCTGTCTGTCTGTCTATCTCGCTTTCACGCCTAAACTATTGAACCAATTTAATGGAAATTTGGTACGGAGGAAGGAAGGACATATGATACTTTTTATCAAGATTAACTGTTGCCCACGCGAGTGAAACCGCGGGGAACAGCTAGCATTATATAATTCTAGCTGTCCACTAAATGTTACCTATATCTCAACAATTGATATCACTTAACTGACAATATTTTAACTATAAATAAAGGGAAAGCTGCTCCGTAAGCACTCATTGAATTATTTCACCAATAAATTGAAGTAGGAAAGCCTCTTATTAATTTAAGTACGTATCGGGATTGGATTGGACCCTTTACCATTAAGAATTCGAAAGGTAGAATAATAAGGGCCTTGAATAGGAAACTCAATTAGGAAATACCTAGCTTCACCTAAAGATAATCTTTAAATGAAGTCCCTAACGCCGATACCGTAAGCCAGTCTTAATTAGATTCTCACAACGTGTAGAGGAAGGGAACTAGATAATACTCAGGGAATCTAATGAAAAGTTTTATTTATCTAACTATTTTGAAATGGTTTAACTTACCGTCTTGAGACGAGCCCGCCTTGTAGGAATAATGTGTCATACTTACGAAAGTTTTAACAAAGCAATGAAAACATTGTATAAAGACATTTTTTTTCTATTACAAAATCTTAGCAGAGCCAATCCCGATCCCTAAATAATGCGTAAGTAACTCTATAAGTCTGTCTCGCTGTCACGCCTAAACTACTGAACCGATTTAAATGAAGTTTGGTACGCAGATAGCTTGAACCCTGAGAAAGGACATAGGATAAGTTTTATCAAGATAAACTGTAGCCCACGCGGGCGAAACCGTGGGGAACAGCTGGTATCAAAATAATTAGAAGATGTAAAGTTAGTGAGGTTGGATGTGAAAAGCAATCATCAGAACTGCTGAATATATTTTGAAAACTACACACTAATCTTGACTTTCGTCTAATTATAGATAGGCTATGTTTTAAGACAAAATTTATGTGGGAATATCTGCGTGGGTGAAAGCGCGTGGAATAGCTAGTTGAGGTTTTTTTAGAAACAAACTGAGATCGAATGATCGAAATTAAATCATTTCACGAGTGAGATAGAGCAATAGCTATTGGTAGAGTCTAATGCTCACCTATTTACTAGCTACGTATATTGTGGTACAAATTATAAATCTGCCACCGAGCACTTAGCAATAAAACGTGTTTCGTCCGGTAGTAGTTCTTGAAAACCAATTCCAGGCAACGTGCTTACGGTCAAACGATAGCCAATTAAAATGGCAAGTTCGAAATGTTCAATTCTGGTAAATAAAATATTGCCTCTTCTCTTTCGTATAAGCTAGTAGCCAACTCTTACGTCAAAGTTTCCACAAAGGCCTCTAAAATGGCTATAAGACTGATATAAAGCCTGGACTAGCCCTCCGAAACACAGTAGCGCTCAGTTGAAAATGCCACTAATGGTCACCCATCCTAGTGATGGCCATTTGGAATGTCGCCTAACCTGATTGATCTGTTACGACCAACTAGCACAGCTATGCCACCAACGCCACAATATGGAAAACGTAAACAGAACAAAACCGCGCTTAATAATAAAATGTGAGCCACAAAAAGCCAATAGGCATTCACGCAGATATTTTATGTTTTGCAAATCCAAACGAATTCGCTCGTAAAAGTACCTAGTCAATTGAATTGTGGTCTCTGTGGATACGTTCGTTGATTCGCGTAATTTCGCTCCAAGGGAACCTCCGAGTAATTTAAACATGAAATTATTTTCTACCTACGTGGAGTGTTAACATTGCCTTACATTAGCTTCAGTTTCACGATAGGTTGATAGAGTCAAGGAGGATTTACTTGAGTTTTGAGCAAAGTTTAATGAAGGATTTCTCGTACAGGAGAAATCTCACCTAAAGATCTACTTTAACTAGCTGAACTAGTTTCATCCGGATTCAAAGTTAGGTAGGTATAGCCTTTCGGGGTATAACGTTTAACTACACGTCACCTTATGTTAACTCTACGCCTGAATTGAGTTCTCAAGTGAGCTAAATACACCGATAGGTACTTGGTAATAGATTCTTAGCTTGAGTGTAGTAGCTATCCAGAAGACCACTAGTAAATGTAAAAGGAAAAACAGTTTGTATTCTTTGTGGAATAAAAACAGTCACGAACATTGACTTCCTGTTTTGACCATATTATGTCACCTGAGTTTAACATCTTCTAGAAAAAGTAAGGAAGAAATGACATTTTGTTCTGATATTAAGATATTATTATTATTCTCCGCAGATTCACCCGCGTGGGCTACAATTGATCGCGATATAAAGGACCCTATATTCTCCCTCAGGGTTCAAACTATCTCCGTACCAAATTTCACTTAAATCGGTTCAGGCGTGAAAGAAGGACAGAGAGACAGACAAACAGAGTTACTTTCGCATTTATATTATTGGTAGGGATTTGGTGTCTTGACTTACCATTTAAATTATTTTTGTTAACCCGTTTGTTGTAACTGGGCCCACTAGACACATTATACGAACTGCTGGTATGGTTAAACATACCGAATAGCTTGTTTTTATCACCGTTATGAAGTTCACAATATTATTTCATATCAAAACATAGCGGAAATCTGTCCCGAACATTCGCGATTTGGAACTTTACAACTTACAATTAGCCGTCATGAGAATGATCTCGTTAAAATTACACTTTTTTGTATATATTTTATTGCAGGGTTGCCAGTAATCACTTTTTTAAAACAATCACTTTATTTATTTTCTATTTTAAACATCCGTGTTCATATTTTTTGGCGCGAATATTTTAATGCGATCGGCGTTGACTTGCCGCGAATGCGTTCATTCGAAACTGTAAAACGCGGCACGTTGTGAATACCGCGTTATTTTTGTTACAACATCGCTCGCAATGAATTTATTATGTATGTTAAACTTATAATACTGCACGGATTGTAATGAAAGTATTAACGCAATGTTTTTGTTCATAATAATGAACTGGATAAATCAACTATTAGCCATGTTAATCCCATAAATCTACTAATCAGTGCAGTTAGGATTATTACACGTTTTCACATTGATCCCCTAGAATCAAATTAAATACAGTATTTTTTTTACAAATCCCTCTTATCATACTATAAACATAGTAAAGAAAGAGTCATTCTTTACTATGTTATAAACGTGAAAGCTTGTGAGTAGGTATGGATGTATGAATGTATGGATGTTTGATACTCTTTCACGCAAAAACTACAGAACGGATTTGATTGAAATTTAGAATGGAGATAGCTTATACCTTGGATTAAAATATAGGCTACTTTTTATCCCGGCAAATGGTTCCTGCGGGGTAACGAGAAGACGCGGGTAAAACCGCAGGGCGCTGCTAGTAACGGTATATATAATTATGGCTGAAGTAAAACTAACAAACTATTTCCGATGACTCAGTGATCCAAAATGTGTCTTGGTCTCGGAAACGAGAGAGCGCCATTCATCTATATCCTGAGCGATTTCAGCCCAGTTCAGAGTCTGGACAGTCTGGTCTGGTCCAAAGTAAAACTACGTTATCAATCAATTTAATTTACTTAAGGTTAAAAAACATTGACGACATTGTAAGAGTCGCAGGGAGCCGATGAATGCAAATGGCTAATAGCCGTTCATGGTGGCGTTCAAGGGGGGAGGCCTATGTTCAGCAGTGGACTTCTTCCGGCTGATGATGATGATGATGAAGGTTAAAATAAACTTTAACCGCGTGATAACAAGGAACATTGACTGCAATTCGATTACAAAAAGTTCCAAATAAACACAATTGACAAAACAATAATACAATAAGACATCAATTAATGAAAATGACGTTAAGTAGCAGAGAGCAATTAATTTATTAACTGCGATCCGGTAACAAGAGCCTACTAATGCCATTAAATTGAATTCCATTGTTTATTGTGAGACGAGAAATTTTAGATGGAAGATCCAATTAATTTGTTTGATGCTCTTATTGATGTTTATTTTTGTTTAGATACTCTTGAGTGCTTGAGATAATTATTTGTAAGTGAGAAGTTGAACACTAGGATGGTAAACAAATACGTACTTACATGCCTCTTGTTGGTACATATGCGACATTATTTAACAATATTTTGGTGTATGTATCTTTTATATATTTCATTCGTTGCAAAAAATCCATAATAAGTAATATTATATAATTTGAAAGTAACACTGTTTGTTTCCTATCCTTTCACGACAGAACCGTTGATGCTTCTTGATGAAATTTGGTGTGTAGAACAACTTTAAATTAGGTACAGGTAGGTACCAACATTGATGGTGAAAATTCTACTACTTCGCGATATTGGCGGAATGGCGGCATGGCGAATTCACAAATTCTTCAATCAATCACAAATTTTTTTACATTTTACAAGGTATTGCTCTGTTCACAACATAACACATCTGGTTTTAAGTGATGATGTGGTCAAAGGTTGGTGTTAAGATGATAAAGGTGATCGGAAATTGTATTATTGTTGAGCGACTTGTGTCGTTGACTGTACTTAAAAACTTTTTTTAGACATTGCGATAATATTGGCAGCAGTCGGTGGTTGGCACAATGAGCGTGGTGTTTTTGTATAGAATACCAGCATATAACTAGCTTATTCACAAGGTTATAACAATTCTCGCGTTCTGTTTCTGCAAGAGAAAAAAATGTTGTATAGTTAAAAATAGAACTTATGCCATGGGACTTGGTATGTTGAAAATATGAGTGGAATTTTATTAGACCTGTGAAAGCAATTCTGGGGTTTTGAGATAAAATATTCCTGAGATGAAGACATCCTTAGAGATTTCCTAAAGCTAAAGTACTGAACGAATTTTTCACGAGAAACCCTTTATTTTAATGCTTATTTCTAGCGTAATAAACCATTATTTAAGTCGTTTTAAAACACGTCAATTTATAATCTGACGTGAAACTCCTATTCAATTTGGAAACAAATTTATCGATAGTTGGTAACCGACGGCAAAGTTTAAATTTCCTTCCGAGGGTAGGTATGTCCCTATCTACCTAGCACAGGTTATTAGGATTTACCATCGGATGCATTATCTTATGGAGGCGACATTCTGGACTGCTGCCGCTTATCAAATTCTGTCAAGACTTTAGTGAAAGTTCACTCATTCTGATTACATGCCAGCCACTTTTGGAATAAGTTTACGAGATTCTGCTTCTGTTTTTAATCTTTATAGCGTGTAATTTATTTGCCAATATTATGGACACGTTCATTGCTTTACTTAGACTAGATCCGTCATAATCTTTCCGATAGGAATATTTTTCTACATAACTTACAATAATCCTTCTAATATTTTCTTAATAAGTAGGTAATATAATATAAGATTCCTCCTTACACCGGCCAAAGAAGAGGCAAGAAACACCTGGCGGGTTATTTTTTGGGCGCGATCAAATTTTCAATTTTATTTTTATTACTATTCAATTGAATTGATGTAAGTTCAATATGATCCCAAGCTTTTATTACTATTATTTTATTATGAACATTAATTTATTATGTATCATTATCATTTATATATTCATTTCAGTACTCAATTGTTTATTGCATTCATATGTTAGTAGATATATGAGATCTTAGTAGTTTCTCCCACGGAGAAACGCAAAAGAATCTAGCTCCATACTAAAATCTCTAGAGAGTAGCTTACAACACCCTGTATTTTAATGGCGCACGATGCTGCTGACAACCGGAATTTTACGAAAGTTTCTGTTTGTAACTAATAGCGTCATGTGTGGGATAACGGCTTATCTGGCAACGGCAATCGCATTTTCATGGGTCGTGTTTTGATCACCCAAGGGCAGTTATAACATATCTATGTATTTACATGCAGCGTGATGCCACCTTTCCACTTTGCAACTTAAGTGCAGATGCAATGGGATAAAAAAATGTTAGAATTTCCTATTTAATAAATGCCTTATCGTTTTTTGAACTTTATTTTTGTTTTATCATACATAAGAAAACTATAACGCCACCAACCGCATTTTATTTCATACAACTTCTGTCCATCCAAAGGTTGTCTGGTAGAAATCGCTCTAAGCGATAAGACCGCCCATTGTAACACTAGTTTTAAGATCTCTCCTTTTATGTTGTTTTATTTTTCTGTTGTTGTGGTGAAACAATAAAGCGTTATCTATCTATCTATCTATCTATCTATAACGTTATTTAAAGAACTTTCTTCAGAGATTAGGATTGCCTAAGTAGTAATATAAAAATATCTTCAACACTCACCATGAGTCTAATTTTTTGTGTGTCCTAATGTGGGACACAAATTGTTGTATACATCACAAAATAACATACATACTTATTGAAGTTAAAAAAACTATGCAAACATTTCACCTCTTCAAACTAAGCATTCGATGCACCTTTACATTATAATGCACTAATGAACTCCTGAATATGGTAGAGTATGGTCCAAGTTTGTGTCTTACCAATATTTGGTTCATATTGATTTATGCAGGCGCATGCATATTCTGCAGGGAGGTTCTCAAAGCGATCCAACTTGTACGGGCAGTGACTCTGTCAAGATGGAATAGTTAACGTACTTAGTACACAGACTACCTAGCAATATGTTACTGCTACGATTGTTACCTCCATTACATGTTGCATTTCAATGTTCCAGTGTTATTACAGACGTATTTTCTAACGACACAGTACCAAAGAGAACAAGAATGGGAAGTAGGGGATGGTTTTTGGATCCGTGTAGATGAAAAAGTTAACCGCAAGTAATTTCTTTCATATTATATTATTATTTTATTTTAGTTAGGTACCTTTGACTACGGATTAAAAATCGATGCAAAAGTATAAAAATAAAAAAGAGGTCATTATAGTTAGTGACTATCGATATAGCGCTATGGGGAAACAACAGACTGCATTGCATGAGGCTGCGGGTTAGATTTAATAAAACAAAATTCTGTCATAGCTTTACCATGCCAAGAGTTGCTAAAGATAGCTATTATTATTTATACTGGATGAACAAAGTAACGGCCAGGAGTGCGAAAGGGGTCACCACAGTCGGACGATCATCATTTTTCATCTCATTAACTTCGAGGTTCGACGTGTCCTGAATGGCCATCGGGCCCATTAGCCTCACTCGATGTTATCCATCCACCTGTAAGTAAGAGCTATTTAAAACATTGTTATTTTTAAGTTCGACGCTTTAATGCTTTTTTTCATGTTAAATTGACTTGCTTACACATGTTAGGTACCTACTACTTACCGACGTAACTTTCTCATATAGCCAGAATGCAGTCCGGAAAATTCAAAAAATACCGGGGTGCGTAGGACTACCGAGATACAGTTATTTCAGAATTTCGATACATAGGAATATTACAGTATATTTCCTTCAAATTTAAAGAGTTTTGATCCTATCGTGAGATGTAGGTACTGCGCGCACGCGTCACCTCATTTTCAATATTCTGTCCCAGTCTACGACGTCATCGCGGAGGTGGAAAGAGGATCAAACATATTATTTTGTACTATCGTCAGCTGGATCTTGACAACAATGTACTTTGCTATAATTTGTGTAACTTTTAAACTTTAGGAGCATGAAAGTTTCAAAAGTACTCACATGTTTTTTACTTTGCAATTTTCTGGAATGTTTGCTGGTACAACGAGGAAGACGTTCATTGAATTTACGTACAAAAAGATCTTTTCGCCGTCACTTGAACATCCGAGCAGTAGTGAAATATTCAAAATCGTCAACATTTATATTTGAAACTACTCGTCCGTATGCTTTACCAACTAAATTCTACGGAACTCCCCAATGTTCATAGCTCGCCCCGCATGAATGCATATCACAATGAAGCGTCTCTTTGAAACCAAATAACACATGTAAAACTATTCACAACTCCTATTGGAAAACTCGTCGGATAGCGACACCGTTACAGAACCTATACGACATGGCAGAGACTAATCTTTTACCATTTGTGTTTACATTACAACGATTTTACTCACACTTATGTCCGAACGGTAGTAGTGGCTAATTGTGCGCCTTACAATGCACAATTTAGGCCCCGCATTGATGACTTTAGACAGATAGATTTATTTATTTATTGAGATAAAGGTTTATTGCCCAATCACAACAACAGAAAATAAACAACATAAAAAGAAAATTTTAGGGCTACTGTAACATTTGGCGGTCTTATCGCTCAGTAAGACTAGACTAGACTTAAAAAAGTTACGTGCGAATATTTGAAGTTAGTGACTTTTCCAAAAGCATTGTCATATATAACTGAGTAAATTAATGTGTGAATAATTAATTTGTTGTATCAGATAGACAGACAGATAGACATTTTATTCATAATCCAATTGCTACGTCAAATTTCAATGCCTAATCTTTAAAATTTCACAACCATGGTGCATTATTGTACTATCACTATTTCCTTAGAATGAATTGTTTATTTTGTCACCAGTGACAGCCTCTCACGGCAAGTGTAAATTTAGAGACATCATGACTACTTTGCTTGAGTTTTACTCTTCGCGCGCTAGATGAGTCACTGTGAACGCTTACATAGTATCATCCCTGTTCAAATGCGCTCACTCGCATTTATACCTGCAGTTTCCTAAACAACGGTCAAAGCAAAACGTTAACAGTTTCAATTTGTGGTCACAAGCGGGTAATGGTGACCACAAACACGGTTCACGGAGTCAAAGTGCATTACCGATTGCGCTCGTTAGTTCTACAATGGCCGAAATTCTCCTCGCTGTCTCGCAATTTTGGGTTGCACCTGCACTGCAGTAATTATGACTATTGGTGGAGCTTTTGTCTTTGCGACAAAATCGTGTACCGTAAGTGGTGCTACTTCTTAAACTTGTATTTCATTCATTAGTAGGTTAGTCAACGCTTTTGTACAATTTGATGAAATATTGGCATCAACTGATTATGATAAAAAAGTGATTATCACAATGTTAATAATAGGAATAAAGATGAAATTGCTGTACCACTTCAGTTTGTTAT
Source organism: Opisthograptis luteolata (assembly GCA_931315375.2). NCBI lineage: Eukaryota > Metazoa > Arthropoda > Insecta > Lepidoptera > Geometridae > Opisthograptis > Opisthograptis luteolata. The sequence goes on along the minus strand of OV928044.1, from coordinate 8,042,864 downwards.
TTTTCCTTGAAAGTGTGTTGAAAAAGTCGTATCAAAGCACACTTTGATCAGTAAACACACTTATTTTACAATGTACTATTATTTCACACTTAAGGAAAACAAGCAGTCTTAATCAACAGAGTTAAAACAAACATATTAGATAATTAGATACAATTGACCTTTCTCAGTTTTCGCTTTAGATTTAAATCCAATATTGGCTGTTATAATCGTCACAAATCTTAAACATCTAATTGACTAAATTAAACATTGTGAAAAGATTTGAATAGATATTCACTGATGTTTTTTTCCAACAAGTTTATAAGAAAACATATATAAGATTTTCTTTTACAGTTTTACCATATATTACACTCTATATAATCCAAGGCTCTTAATCTTCACCTGCAAAATACCTCTCCCATTTTGTTATACACCTTCATCAAAATCCGCTGTCTTAAAAACGATAAAGACTCGCATCCCACAAGCGTTCCCAAGGAGCCATTTCCGCGTGAATAATTCCTTGGCTCGACTTACACGATATTACAAGCTAAGGATTTTATGATGAATAACAATTCTTATACACTAGTTCATAATATAACACGAGATATAACAAAATTGTACATAATTAATATTTATAAAGCTATGATAGCTTTGTGGTAGACATAGGTCGTAGGTTGGAAACTTGCAGATAACTATAACTAGGTATAGATATACTCGTAGCTTGGTGATAAGACATTTTCTAGCGTTTTCTTAGCTGGTTACCACTTTATCGCTTTCTAGCTAAGAATCTTTTTCTCTTAGCATCTATATCACTGTATTCTGGCAGCCTCAATTGAGAGCCAGATTTTATATAGTCAAGGCGTAGCGTAATGCCACTTTGTGTGACGTGTGACACTACGCTGTAAGTTATATGTAAAACCCAAAAGGGTTGTAATTTTTTCTAAAATAGGTCTCATGTAAACAATGCAATAATTCTCAGTAGAAACCAGTATAGTATATAGGTAACAGTAGGATCTCTACAGCCTTAAATGAAATACGCTACAGGTGATGAAATACGGACGAGGCACAGACTTGCAAAACATCCAAGCCTACATATCGTACGCTCAGAATAATCTATGCCTCACCGAAGAGGCGCGTCAATGTAACGGAGATAATTCGTACAAAATAATACCGTGTGTGTTCGGGCCTCCTTACCCTCTACACAGCCAATATTCATGGTTGGCGTGTGAGAAACAACGCGGCGTTATGAACACCCAATTGTGCCTCATTTAACATAGAATTACGCTACTTGCAAAGTGGGTTGCTTTGTTAGATGTATGTTGAGTTTCTCGTTCAGGTGTATGTACGTATAACTAATAACATGTTACTGTGGAGTGAGGGGCATGAGTTTAATCAATGGGAACATGCTTACCGGGTCGATTAGACTGTGGCACAATTTATAAACAAGAAGCTGCATATTTTGTATACATTTTTTTGCTATCGTGCCTACTAATGACATCACAATCCATACTAATAATACAACTCTGTTTGTTTGTTATCTTTTCACGCCTAAACCGATAAACCGATCTCGTTGAAACTGGGAAGGGACATCAGATAGTACAATGACGAACACCATTTTATTTTTATTTATATCAGTAGGCAATCTATCAAAATAGGTTGCTCTAAAAATAGATTGCCTACGTTTATTATATACGTAAGTACGTATGCACAAACTTGTTTTAATTTAACTTTAAAAGTTGTTTCCGAACTTTTTGCATAAAACATTTTGATATCTTGGTGAAATAGCTCGGAATTAAAACAACTGTAAACTTCTCTTATGTCGTCAGATATTAAAAAAGCTTTTCTTTTCGCTGGCCTCGTAGCGTCTGCTGAACCCTCTCCAAGTCGTAGCACACGAGTACCTAATTCAACTTCAAATAGATTTTCCACTTGACTCTACACTATTCCTGAGTTTTACAGGCCATCGTAAACAAAAGCAGAAACACCAATCCCAATAATAGGTTTTGCTCTGTATCCTTTCATATTGTTGTGGAATTACCCAGTGCTGACTCGAAATAGATATCGATTTTGATTGGTCCGGAGGATAAAATATTGGCTTTTAAAGTCTGCATGTTGCGGGAATTTATGATGCACCAAATGCTTACGCTTATTTTTGGTTCAACTGCATGCTAATGTTCAATTTATAATCAATACTTTTGCTTGAAAAATGTATTAAGACTACTCGATCTTGTCATTAATACTGACTGAACGATCTTGTACGTAATATAAACCACTGCCACTTAATCACTTATTTTTATTATCAGTTCAGTTCGTTCTCACTGCTAAGACAAAAGCCTTATCTCAGAAGATAAGGAGTGAGAGAGCATTGGCCGTAATCCACCACGCTGACCAAGTGCGGGTTGATATGTATTGACTTTTGTGGTTTTTTGACATTTCTTGAGTTTTATGCTTTTGAGTGACTGCAAAAATCTTGCCGTCACGCGTGCCCATTACAGTAAGTTTAGTTTGGTAATATGTTCTAGAACATATTTGTGTTTACAAACTGTATATCAATATCTGAAACCGATTTCCTTCGAACTACTTTTTAACTTTACACTCAACTAGAAGTGTCTGCAAAGTTGAACACTATAAAACTGAACAGTTAGAACCATGTCAATATTTTTGCCGCTTACTCGAGTACGGTTCTTCATAAACCTCTCTACAAAGTTCTGCAAAGTTGATATTATTTATGACCGCAACTGTGCCAATCGTAAAAAAATTCCCAGTATATAAAAGGCAGTGAGTGAAAAGAGTAATTTTCTCCTCCATAAAAACAGTTACGCAGTTATTTATGGTGATACCGCAATCTATACAAGGGATTCAGCCCGAGGCAGAGAATTAACGATTATCCCGGGTTTTTCCTACAAAGAAATATTACTTTGACAAGTAAATTCTGTGTAGGTATCTCTTTTCATGCTCATCGTAATTATTAAGGAGGCATTAAAAGGAGTTAGCTTTTTATTAAACAGCCAAGATCCGCTTACAGTTGAGCAAGATCTCGATATTTTAAATCCTGTGGCGTTCAGCAGATCTGCTATAAGGTTAATCGAAATGATACATTTTTACCTTTTTAAATAGAGGCAAATATTATCGCCTTTTGCATAGGTATTTTAGTGCAAACAAGTATATTATTATTCAATTTACATCTTTCAAATTCTTTATTTTAGATTGCTATTAAAGCAACGAATATTAAGTGTCTTTACACAGTAAAACTTCATTCCCTCTGCGGATGTAAAATAACAGATACATCAGCAGTCTATGCAAGTTGCACAATTTGCTCGTTCGTCATACAAAAACAAGTCGCAACGTTCAAATATATCCGCATGCAAATTACTCTATTACCGCGAAACTCAACCGCAATTCTGCGATCCAAAAATCTAAAATACACGAGGTGTAATTGTTACTGGCTGCCTAGCTGTGTTGGCGAATGCAAAAATCCCGTTGTATTGCCGGGATAAATGTAAAGTGTAAACAATCTGTATGCTAATCGCACAGCGTACGCAGATAGCTATACAGAAGGTTTACTTTAAGCACAAAAAGTGACCGGATTTGTAAGGGTCATCAAACTCATATCGTTACGATGGTCAGAGTGTGTTTACATACGACCACAGCGCGAACGAGTATCGCGCCCATCTGATACATAGCCCGTGATAGGCGGATGAGCTGCGCTTATCGCGTGGCGAGCGGTGCGGGAGGCATACGCAAGTGCGACCCGTTTACGTCACAGCAATAATTTAGCTAATATAATTTACAGCTAGTTACACAAAATATCACTATCAGACAAACAAGACATTTTGATAAACTTGTAGAGTAGGTTCATCATTTATTATAGGGTCATCGCTCACTCATCATCACCATCAACCTATTACGTTCCTACTGCCGGGACTCTGGCCTTCCCACAGAGTACATTATGGGTTACATTATGGTTACGGGCGTGACAGAGACTGTAAATATTTTGTCTTTACTACTATATAATAAAATTGCTATAGTGTAAGTGTAAACGTGCCAGCTTTAGATAACCGACATACATTTCTTGACACATTTTGTTTTTGTTTATGCCGTAATAGTTTCTAGTGGGTTCTAGATGGGTTACTGGCTAGTTTCCACTGCGTACTAATCACACGGCGGTGTCTCACGCGCAAGATAGTGTCGAGCTTTTCGCGGCGGTGGCTTTTCCACTCGCAAATGGTTGGCAACGTTTCCGATGCTCTTTTGTTCATGGTGGCCTCTACGCGCTCTTATAAAAATTGACTTTCGAGGGCACTGTTTTGTTTGTAGAATTTTAGGCGTTTTTAGTCGTGCTATACAGTATCTAATACCTATAGTAACTTTTGTTTTAATTGTGGACAGCAGGGTTTAACAGCAACATTTATTCCTTACAACCAACACATTGATTTTTTACAAAAATAAAAAACATATTTTTTTGTATTTTCTTAAAATTTGTGAATGTAATTTAGTTTAACTCTGAAATTGACGACACAGTTCCTTAGAGCCCATACTAGGACATAAAAGACATTGTATGGTTTGAATACAGTTAAACCTGTCATCAAACATTACCAATAAGAATGTTCTGGCCAGTCCCATTATTGGCATAAGGTGTTTTATATGTATCCTATATACACTTAACATCATAGTAATAAAATACTTGCCTACATATTTATATAGATAGATAAATAATTATTGAGTGTGGATTTCCAACCAAATCAATACCATTGCTAAAATATATGATACTAAATCAATTTATATCTACGTCAATACAACCTTGAGGCGTCAATGTCAATATAACTCGCCCCGACCGCCCCTTCAGAAGGGAAAGGGGTGAGACGCAATGGCGTAACTTGTATCGGGTTATTATTATAATGTAGGCGTAGCATTACATATTAATTTAATAACAGGCTACAGGCTCCTTGATATGCCTCCCTCTGAATTACAAAATTGGTAGATTGAATCAATAAAGCGGATTAAGTTGAAATTTTAGGATGGTAAAATTACAACCAGTTCTCACTTCCGTTTCGTGGTTGTTTTTTGTCTTATTGAATTATTCTACTTTGTGTCAATGGCTTATAGCATTTTTATTTTCTTTCTTTTACAGGAAAGCATTTGACCACAAGTCACCTGATGTTAAGTGTTGATGTGGCCGAAGGCGGTGCCACGCTTCCTTAGCAGACCGCAGACCTTATTTTTTTTCTTTCGGCTACCAAACTGGTGGGAGCTGTGTCTCTTTATCTTAGAACCTATCTTAAAAGCCTTCTCGGGAGAAATTTGAATAATAGGCGATTAATATACATAGATGATGCTATGCCAAGCTACATGTAGCTTGAGTTCAAATGAATAGATCTTTATGAAATTCGGTATGGATATAAGTGAAATCACGGGGCACAACTAGAGTAGGTATTGGACAAACTTTAATCCTAGCCTTATTTATATACCTTTAGGTAATTGCCTAAATATCTCATGTCAAAAACACCCGACTCGTGTAACGTCTAGTCTCACAGCTTTACACAACTAGCAAAACTAAACCCATACATTTTGCCGGCACAACAACACAACACTTTGATAAAATCACAAGCAACATCTACCTACGGGACGACCTTTGGTCTTTTGTTGTACAAAACCTAATTCCACTTTACTGGTGCTATCTCTCACGAGATTGAGTTCCCCACGATGCGATGACTAAGCAACCGCCATTACGATTGGACATTAATTAGGAATCTTATTACAATTTATTACACCCAATTTGGGGTTAATTATCCTCAATAGCTAACGCTTTTGTAACGTAAGCCTTAGAACGGCCGGCCACGTCTTTATTGCCTAGCTTCGACTTGAAGTTGCAAGCCGAACCGAACTCTCGGGTTTTATTCGGCTTGAATAATACATTCAGTGAAGCGCTCGGGAATTTGGTAACTGAAAAGTTTTTTTTAATGGAAAACATACGTTATATGTTACTATGGTGATGATAAATTTGAATGGCCTTAAGTTTCATATTAACAGATACCGAAAATAAAACGAGGCGCAAAGTTGGTAGATGTAATATTAGAAAAATTGAAATATGAGTATGCTATATATTGAGCTTGTTCACGCGTAATTTAGGAAAGTAATAAGAAAATAGAGATATTTCTTTTTATGTTAAACTTACGATTCTAAACAAGGAATCACTTCTTGTTGCACTTCAAAATTCTGAGTGGCACTGAATTGTAATCAGCAAGGGTGACGATTGGTTGATTATTATCAGGCCAACAATTTGATCAGTCGCATAAAAATAACTTTTAAATTCTCTAGTCATCGTATCGTAATAATAAAGAAAAAGGACAAGGAACAGTGTTTTTATTAACCTCTCCTACAACGTAAAGAGATCTCCCAATAAAACAAATTGAAAGACATCCAGAACAGCGAACTCATCTTCAGCAAAACACAGAGGTATACAATACTTAGCCAGTAAAACAAAAGTGTATATAGGTACAACCTAGCCCCTGTAATGCAGCTGGTCCGGTTCATTTGGCGCATCTCGCCTTTCGACGGCGCGGCGGCGCGCCTGTTGTGAATAGAATCCAAATTACTTGAAAAATTCTCCAAGTGCATTCCCGCTGGCGAGATATTGCACAAATTGTTCTTTAACTGAATTCAATGTGCTTTTTAAATTGACTGACTACGAGACTTGCTGAGGAGATGTTAATTTAGTCGATAGCACCTTGGGGTATACAATTATACATATCATAAAGAACTGCTTAGTTAAGAAGTTGTACAATACTGGCTGGTATAATATTTTCTCCCTAGTTCGTAGCACTTTTTGAATCACGATCATTTCAAGAAAAGAAAAAAGTACTATTTATTGCCTATCAACTCGATTTAATCATTATTTAATTTACATTGCGAAATAATAATATCGGCTGATTCATCTTTGGTACGTAGTTTACTTGGCGCCATCTCTATTGAGCTGTTCTCTTTTGCGGTAATTCCGTAATAAGTAAACGTACTACGTAATTTTCCTTATCACTTTTTCCTTCTTATACTAGGTATCCATCTGAAGATTCCTGCTAGAGATCACTTTTAGCTATAAGATCATCACCCATTGTACAATTAATTGTTGTAAAACCAATCGCTTCAGCATTTGATTTTACTTATTAGGACCTATATTTTCCAGACCGAAGGTTCAGTTATAAATTTATTGCCACGGCATGACCATTGGCACGACAGACAATGCAATGGTTTTAGGGTATTGCTAAAAAAGTAGACGAGTAAACGCTACCAGATCCACAAAGCAAGATATTGAACATTTAAACGGGAGGCATCCAGAATGGTTTCAATTCCAAATCCTCGTCATATTAGAATTTCTTTGTCTCGCCCTCGCGCCCCAGCCTATTGTGTTGAGCTGTAGGTATAGATCGGTACATTGGAACAATCAATCACTAGACTGGATGGAATGTGTGGTTTTCATTGATTACTCCAACGCCGTGCTTGCTGCGCAAAGCTAAGCGGTTTATTTCACGCCCGGATTTGAATTGGTTTGCTGGATCGCATACTGAATAATAGTTTTGCAGGCGCGTGTGTAGAAATACCAATAGAGTATTACGCAGTTGGGTTCAGACGATGCGGAATTTTTGACACGGAAAATTTTGGATATTAAATTCTGGCGTTGACTTAATCGTGAGTCGTGACGCCAACAACTTGTGTGCGATGTTTGATCGGACGATCGTTTTTAAATCAAATCAAAATTTGCTGTCAAACTTTTGGACCTGCCAATATTTTGTACCTGTAACTTTAAATTTGTAGAGCTTATTTGAATTCAAATATATTTAACGGAAATGACATTAGGTACACATCAATATGGTGTGTCAAGTCGAAATCTAACTTTGTGTGAAGCTGGTGCCAGGAATAGTTAGCATAGTTATGGACTGATAGCAATAAGTATTTAAAATTAATTAACAAATTGATTTTGGACCTGACTATTAAAAATGAAATGAATCATAGCCTTTTATTTAAATGCAGCCAAAATCTTTTCTTTGGTGAATTGTTTTATCGCCATTTAATAGAGTTTTTTTATATGGCAGTCAACTTGGATCCTATCTTTAGTAATGCAATTTAAGTTTTGAAGACAAAGCGCACTCGCTGATTTACCTGCTCTTTGTTTGGAGCGCATTTTGTAAGCAGCAAACGGATTAATTCAAACCCTATTATACATAGAAACCAAAATCCAAGTAGATTAACTTTATTTTACTCCATTTCTATGAGAAATTTGTTGTAATTTAATGAATGTATGTATTAAATTTTTTGGGTATAATAGCTTCATAGTAGTATAAATATTTAATGATTTTTGAATTATACCTACTCGAGATCCTATTTTGAAAATTAGATTTGTTTCCCCTTAGCTTTTGTGTTAATCCAACGAATAAGCTATATCCATTCCAAATTTCACTCTAATCTCTTGAGCTGTGTCAGATTGAAGTACTTAGTAACAAGCATACACACACTCTCACAAACTTTTACATATAAACGCAAAAGCTTGTTCGTTACCTTTTCACGCCTAAGCCACTGAATCTTGATGAAATTTGATACGAAGATAGTTTGGACCCTAAGCAAGGACATGGGATACTTTTTATTGCAATATTTGAGGCAATGCGGGTGAAACAACGGGGCACAGCTAGTTAATAATATTATTATAAGACTGTGCATTAAGATAACAGACTGAGACGCAAGCAAAAGAATAGTTGAAACAAATAAAAGTTAACAACTCGGAACAGTTCCAGTTTTAATAACGTTTGAGGTACCTAAAGCTCCCCTTAGTGCTGTCCAGAATCGCGCTATAAAGCAAATGTGTTTAACATACAAGTTTCGAGCAAATCCGAAATTACGAGCGTAATAATGGGGCATTCGCTGGAAACGTCCTTTCAAAGTCATGCATGCGGTCACTGTATAAATTGTCCTGTAAAATTTCTGTAATTAAAGCCTTGGACTGTAGTGTGTATAATATAATCCATACTAATATTATTTGGTGTGTTTCGGCAGTCCCACTCGTGAGCTAGTTCCCAATCCAGATGTAGCGTGATACCACCTTCGACCATATCGTCATTTAGCATCAGTTGACTTGTAGTCAACAGCTACCCTATAAAAAAAATTGAAGTGACTCTCTGTCTGCCAGTCTGTCTGTAGTGATAGATATAAAGGGTCAGTTCACAAATACTTATTGACTTGCCTTATCAATGGAGATATAGCCTATTACCCTACGCAACATCCAAACCTAACGTTAATCCAGTCATACATTTAATGTTAAACCTCAGCCCGCCGTAAAGCCTACAATATCAATCTACATAAACTGTCGATGGGTTCGACAATTTTATTTCACGGCCAATGATTAAAATTTTATTTATGTTTTATGGTCCGGTGGTCATCAATCGGTATTACGCACGGAAGGAGTGGGAACAGGCGCGCAGTAATAAAACGAAACGCGGCGGGATTATGAACGGAAAAACGGAAAACTGAAGTCGGGATGGTAGATTATACCATTGCTAATCGCGTTGGATTCATTCAATTGTTTTTGATTAGCAGGGCGACTAACATAAGACACGAAGCATATGTGTGTGTGTATGATCATTGCCTCAGATCAGACTCAGACTCAACATAACTACAAAATCGTGTACAAGTACAGTTGGTCCGCGGTTACCTGATAAACGTTTTGCAAGACAGTGTCAGATGATCAAAGTCAAATTATAGAGTAGGTAGGTGCTGCCACAGACCCCTGTAGTTCGGACCTTTTTGAAAAAGAGTGCCTTGTAATCTGATAAATTACGTATTAAAATGGCAAGATTCTATATGTAAGTGCTATAAAACGTTCAACTTTAACTTTCTCGAGTGTCTGCTTCTTGTCTGGCCCACAGTAAATAGTTGACACGAACTTTTGTACTAGTTAAGTTCTTGAAATTTTAGATCGGCCTACGCAGTAGTAACTTGCAAAATTACTGGAGATTTGCCGAAATAAATGTCAATACATGTTATAGACATGTCGGATTACAGGAGGCGCCGGATTAGAGACAGTAAGGCTGGTTTTACAGTGACGCTTTCAACAGCGTGGTTGATAAGCGTCGCGTGCCGCGTGCTTTGCGTCTCTATCGCGGTCGCGTGTTGTTAATGATCCTAGAGACGCAAAGCTCGTGGCCCGCGATGCTTACCAACCACGCTGGTGAAAGCGTCACTGTAAAACCACACTAATATATATCCTTGATATCCCTGCCCCTTTTGTTTCATTATTAAAAAAGGGATTAGCGAAATCTACTAAAATAATTTAACAGGAAACAGAAACGGACGATTGCAATTAACGCCCGATAACATACTGAAAAATTTATTAAAATTGTATCAAACAATTTATTGCTTTAATTGCGTTATCGATACTTTTGTTTTGTCACTAACTGTATTATCGATTATTTTTGTATTTATAAATCGATTTTGGACCAGTTACCAAAGCTGACTCAAAATTGTTAAGATTTTAGTTTCCCCTGTAGGTACTTAGGTACCCTTTATAGCCCTCAGCTACTTTTTAAGTAAACTAATTAGTAGCGTTGGACGATTATGAGATAATAATAATATGTTAAAGGAATAATTCAATTATAATCATAAGTAATTAATAAATTACTATGGTGCGTTGCCTGCGTAAACATCAGCTCCGTTTAAAAATTGTAATTTAAATTATAAAAAGTGAAAATTAAAGTGTGAAACCAGTGTAATAGTGATAAAGGCTAGTAAATTCAGTGTTACAAATAGAAGTACAAACTCTATTATCTATATAAACACGAAAAAAGTGATAAAACTGTCAAAAACAACAAAGCGACTATTTATGGTGATAAAAAGATGTTGTGCCGATTTATACTTTTTGTGACTTAAGTGATTGCCTACTAAAAAGAAGAAACAACTGATCTTACGAAAACCAAGTTCAAATAAAAAGTTATAAATCTAATAACCGAAAATTATATGCATTGGTTAGTCATCAGCTCATCACCATAGGTGCAAAAAATTCAGTATAAAATACCTGCACGCGCCATCTAACGGCTTTAGAAAGAACTCAGTTTATTGGCAGTATCGATAAAAGATTACTGCGCCTGAACCTAAGCAGTTAAAAATACTACCATATACCAACAGAGGGCGCTAAACCTAAAAATGGACGAAATTAAAGAGATGCTGAAAATGATGCAAGAGGAAATGAGACAACAAAAAGTGGATATGCTAGCCATGAAAGAAGACATTAAATGCACTATCAATAATAACATAAACGAGAAATTTAAGAATTTAGAAACAAAAAACGAACAACTCGAGCAAAAACTAGATTCACAAAAATTGGCAATTGACAATTTTGAGAAATCCCTAAGAAGAAAAAATATACTGTTTTTCGGAGTTGAAGAGCGAGAAAAAAGCTATCAAGAGTTGGAGGAAAAAGTGCTAGATATCATAAATAACACGATGAACATCAAATGTGAAAAGCACTACATTGAATCCGCGAGAAGGCTTGGAATAAAAAACGATAAAGTCAGACCTATTGTAGTTACTTTGCTTACTATGGGGATGAAAATACAAATACTAAAAAACAAAAAGAAGCTAGATAACTCGTCCTATTATATAAAAGAAGACTACCCGCTAGGGGTGCTCAACAAGCGAAAAGAACTCCAAAGAGAAGTAGCGATATTAAGAGAACAAGGCAAAAAAGCTATAATAAGATATGATAAAGTCGTTATACTTAAAAATAGAGACCAACACCCAGAACTACAAGAACCACAGAATAAAAAGAGAAGCTTATCTGAATCCCCTGAGATGGCAACATGCTCTACCAATGTAAATAAGAAAACCCAAAAACAGCCTACAAAGATAAACAAGCCTAACAGTTTGAATAGCTATATTTTAAAAAAGCCTACGCTTACATTATCCGATAAAACTGCTTCACAAACATCCGGCTCAAAACAAAATACAGAATAGCAATTAACGCCCCCCCCTCTCGGTCTCCCAACACGGCTTGTCACCGCGGGAGTTCAAGACTACAACCCTCCAACGTGCCAAAAACTCTATATCTGCACATACAATGTGAGATCCCTATTATCACCGCAAAGAATGATTCTGTTAAAATACTCCCTGGAAAAAATCAAATACGACATCATTGGCCTAGCTGAAATCAGAAGAAATGGCAATAGTATTCTCGAAGACGATGACCACATATTTTGCTACACCGGAGAATCTAAAGGGCTCCACGGTGTTGGATTTTTAATTAAGATAAACTACAAACACAACATAGAAAATTACATAGGCATATCTGAAAGAGTCTGTTTGCTAAATCTACGCTTTGCGACAATGAAACTCTCAATCATCCAAATTTACGCCCCTACCTCTGATGCAACAGAAGAAGAGATCGATGTCTTCTATGATCAAATAGAAAAAGCCAGGAGTTTCGCAATCGGAAAAGTTATACTACTGGGAGACCTAAATGCAAAGATAGGTCAAAGAAAACCTGGAGAAAGTACAATATTAGGTCCATACTGCTACGGTAAAAGAAATCCCAGAGGAGAAAAACTTGTCCAATATGCCCTAAAAAATAAATTTACCATAATTAACACAATATTCAAGAAAAATATAAAAAACCTATGGACATGGATTACACCAGATAAACAAAACAGAAACCAAATAGACTACATTCTGAGTAACTACCCAAAACTCTTTACCAACATAGAAACCCTCAACAAATTCTCGTTTCCAAGCGACCATAGACTCTTGAGAGGAACAATAACCTTAGTTAACCAAAAGAAAAGTCGAGCTACCTTCGACTCAACCCCAATAGCTACCCTATCCAATGAGAAATCACAAGAAACATACCTCTCTACCCTAAGAAAGCAAGCTGAACGAATCAACTGGGAAAGTAACGATAACATTGAGACATACTACCTAAAAATAGAGTCATCCATACAGGAAAGTTTAAAGAGCCTTACGTTAATGAAAACAAAGAAAGAAATAATATCCGAAGAAACTAAAAGCTTAATAGAAAAACGTACAGAACTACAACACAAACCCTCAAAAAATAAGGAGGAGAAAAAGGAACTTTCATCACTCTACAAAACCACAAATAAACTACTTAAAAAAGATTATGAAAATTACAGAATGGAAATAATTGAAAAACACCTATTAGCCACGGGAAGCCAAAAAAAAGCCTTTAAACAGTTAAATACAGAAAAAAAATGGATTCCGACATTGAAGGCGCAAAAAACCACAAAGAAGCAACAAACTAGAAAGGACCTTGTAAAAATTGCCTCCGACTTTTACACAAAACTATACGACGATAAATCTGTTGAAAACTACAGTTGCGAAAAGCGTTCTGAAACTGAGGAAAGGAACTTGTCAATCCAACCCTTCTGCGAAGAAGAAATAATGATAAAAATTAAAAAATTAAAAAAAGATAAAAGTCCGGGTGCCGACAGTATTCCAAATGAAGCCTTGATAGTAGGAAAACATCTACTGATAGGCCCACTCACTACTCTCTTCACAAAAATACTGGAAGAGCAAGAAATCCCTATCAAATGGACAAAATCACGGATAACTCTTATATACAAAAAGGGAGACCCAGCGGATATAAATAACTACCGACCTATTAGTCTGCTACCAACTATGTATAAGCTATTTGCAATGTGCCTGGAGAAAAGAATAGAGCCAACTATAGAAAAGAACCAACCAGTGGAACAGGCGGGTTTTCGTCAGGGGTACTCAACGACTGACCACATACACACCTTAGAACAAGTAATAGAAAAATATGTTGAATATCAGAAAAACCTATACATAGCATATGTCGACTACGCGAAAGCGTTCGACTCCATTTCACATAATAGTATCTGGGACGCACTAGAGCATCAAAATCTTCCATACATATACATTAACATTCTCAAGGATATATATAGAAAAAGTACAAGCCGGGTCAAATTAGATAGACTAGGCCCAGAATTTAATATCCGTAGGGGTGTGAAGCAAGGAGACCCGCTATCACCAAAAATCTTCATAGCTGTCTTACAACATATAATGAAAGACCTAGACTGGGGCAAAAAAGGAATAACCATAGAGGGAAAAAACCTCAGCAACCTTAGATTTGCCGACGATATAGTCCTTTTCGCTAAGACATCAAAACAACTAGAGGAAATGCTGACAGAACTAAGCGCTACTAGCGAAAATGTAGGTCTACAACTAAACACCTCAAAAACAAAGGTAGCTACCAACGGTACGAAGAATCCAATACTATTAAATCAAACACCTATAGAATACGTAGAGAGCTATATCTACCTCGGAAAACAAATATCATTTAAAAACACAAGACATCTAGATGAAATAGACAGGAGAATAAACATGACCTGGAAAAAATACTGGAGCTACAAAGAAATATTAAAATCAAAACTTTCAATCAAACTCAAGAAAAAAGTGATGGATTCGAGTCTATTACCCTGTTTATCGTACGGTGCCCAAACCTGGATCTTTAACAAAAGCACCTTGTCAAAAATACGTACCTGCCAACGGGCTATGGAGAGAAGCATCCTTGGCATCAAGACCATTGACAAAATCAATAGTAAAAAAATCAGACACAAAACCAAAGTCATAGATGCATTACAACACGCACAGCGTTTGAAGTGGAAATGGGCAGGACACATCGCCCGCTCTCCAAAAGAAAGATGGCCTAAACTGGTAACAAAATGGACCGGTCCGGGAGGCAAAAGACAAAGGGGTAGACCAAAAGCTCGTTGGATAGACGACATACTTCTATTGGCAGGAAGAGACTGGATGAAAACAGCCAACGACAGGAAGAAATGGAGGCAACTGGAGGAGGCCTATACCCGAAAGGGGCCATGACATTTCAACCCTACATAGTTATTTTCTTTATATATATACATACATATTTTAATGTCATGGAAATTAAATAAAAGGCTTATTATTATTATCTCTTCATTTATTTTTTTTCTTAGGCAAAAGTTTTTTACATTAATTTTATAAAATAATATTAAACAAAATTACTATAAAAAACTTAAACCTAGAGTGCCGCCGGTAGCGGGGCAGGACTCAAGCTACCGGTGGTTAGGGCTGCAGAGTGAGGAACCTCCTGACGATACGCGCCGTGTCAAGGAGTACTGCCTTCTGCATGCGACCCTTGATCCAACCGTCCAGCGAGAGCCTCTTAAGATGTTGGTCGAGACTCTTCGCTATCAGGCCGTTCGCTGAAACGACTATCGGGACGATGATCGTTGAGTCAACATCCCACATAGCGGTCACCTCGTGAGCCAAGTCAAGATATTTACTTAACTTGTCTTTTTCTGCTTTCACGAGGTTCTCATCATGTGGGATGGTGATGTCAACGAGCACTGCCCGGCGCTGAGACCGGTCTATCACCACGATATCAGGCTTATTGGCAACAATAGTCCTATCCGTGATGATAGAACGGTCCCAGTAGAGCGTCGCACAACCATTTTCGAGAACTGGTGCAGGTGCGTACTTATAGTACGGCACCTCAGACTCAACAAGGCTGTACTGAAGGGCAAGTTGCTGGTGGATGATTCTGGCTACAAGGTTGTGTCTGTGCAAATACTCGCTGTTAGCAAGATGAGAACAACCGGAAATAATATGGCGGAGAGATTCTCCAGGACGGCGGCATGCCCGACAAATGTCGACCGTGCCGTCCTTCATTATATATTTCCGATAGTTATTCGTCTTGATAACTTCATCTGCAATTGCACAGACAAAACCCTCGGTTTCCCCAAAGAGGTCACCAAAACGTAGCCAGTTCACCGATGCGAGCAGATCCACATCGGGCCCTGTTAAGGCCCGATGGAAGCGTCCATGTAACTCCTTACCCTTCCATACAGCCATGCGATCATCGGTGCTTAATGTTATTGGCTTGCGCCAGTTCTCGTTTGCCAAGGAGAGCGGCGTAAGGCCTTTATCAACTGCTGCAACATCGCGATGCATCCCACACTCGTTTCTAAGGAAATATTCCCTAAGACTGCACACTTCGCGGTTGTGGAGGTTTTTAACGTTTAAAAAGCCACGACCTCCCCATTTCCGCGGAATGTACAGTCTCATAACAGACGAGCGTGGGTGTAGCATGCGATGTGACGTGAGCAGTTGACGGACCTTTCTATCCAGGGCATCCAGCTCAGTCTGAGTCCATTTTAGTATGCCAAAGGAGTATGTGAGTAGAGGCATTACCCAGCCGTTGAAGGCACGCGACTTGTTGCCACCCGACAAAAGACTATTTAATACTTTTGTCAAGCGACAGAAGAAACGCTCCTTCAAGGACTGCTTTATGTCTTCCACCGCGATACCCAATGACTCTGACATACCAAGGTACTTGTAGGTTTCGGCCTCGGTGAGAGATCTGAGAATCATAGTCTCAGAAAGTTGCAAATTCATAGAATTGACAACTTTCCCCTGCTGCACATGGATAACCGCACATTTATCTACACCGAATTCCATCCCGATGCCACTGCTGAAAACTTCAGTGATTTTCAGCAGCTCCATCAAGTCTGGACGTGTCGGTGCAAATAACTTGAGATCATCCATGTACAGCAGATGAGAAATGACTTCACCCCCTCTACGAAGCCGACAGCCGAGCCCTGAATCCTTCAGCAAAGTACTGAGAGGATTCAGCGCTAGGCAAAACCACAAAGGACTGAGACTGTCACCCTGAAAGATGCCTCGCTCTATCCTTATGGAGTCAAGCGGACCAGAAAGGCTCTGTCCACCACCTGGTTGACGAAGAACTGTGGTCCACTGTCTCATACACGTGCCCAAAAAGGATCTCAGAGTTGCATCAATCTTATACAACTCCAAAATCCTCTCCAGCCATGAATGAGGCACCGAATCATAGGCCTTCTTATAATCAATCCAGGCAGCCGAGAGAGCCCCTCTGTTCCGCCTGACCCGTTGGCATATGGTCATGTCAATAAGGAGGAGCTCCTTAGTACCACGGGACCCAACCCTACATCCATTCTGAGCGGGGGCCAAAATATTATTTGCAACAATGTGTGCATAAATTTTTGCTCTAAGAATGGATGTAAGGAGCTTGTACATTGTGGGCAAGCATGTAATGGGTCTATAGTTTTTTGGTTCCGTGGTACTACCTGATTTATGGAGCAGGGAGGTGACACCGGTTGTCATAAAACTCGGGAGGGAACCAAGCTCGAGGGCTTTTTGGAATTGTATCGCCAAACACGCGTGCGAGCACCGAATCCATTTGATCCAAAAGTTATGCAATCCATCCGGTCCAGGACTTTTCCAGTTCTGGGCCGTATGAATTGCACAACTGACATCCACGGGGTCTATAGTTACAGACCCCATGGCTTCGATTGGCTCACACGTACGTTCGACGATATTCATCCATTCGCCCTCCGTGTGCTCGACGGGCAACGACCAAATACTACGCCAAAAGTCAGTCATAGCACTTGCATCCGGTAGCTGCCCATCACTCACACGTTGGTTAATTCCCTCCCACATTCGGTACACCTTCCTTTGGTCGCTTTGGAAGAGGCGATTCTGATGATACCTATTCACACGCTCCTTATAGCGGCGAATACGATTTGCCCACGCATAGACTTTCTGCTTCAGGAAGTCAATACGTTCCGTGACACAGGCCATATAATTCTGAGGCGTGACATTGGTCCCTGCAAAGGCCCGGTTCACGAAACGCATGACCCGGGGGCGATTGTTGCCCCTGCTGAAACAGATCAGTTTCGCAATGAGAGTCCTAAACTCGGCGATACGTCGCTCGATCCGTATTTGCCATGCACTGACACCTCCGGCCGGTCGCGGTGCTCGGTCAGCGTCTGGAAATTTGACAGAAGCAACGCGACACACCGCGATTGCTGCGCAATATAGGATCGAGTGCGTATCAACAAGGTCTTCACTAGTCTGCAAATATGGTACTAGTAAAGCATTTAGGGCTCCCATTAACGCTAGGTTACGTCTATGAGTGGGCAAATGAGGTAGTCGTGGCCTAGAGTTAGATATGAAGCGGTATCGCAAAATCGCGTCCTCCAAAGCCCTCCTTAATTGCTCATTCACCTGGGTACTTACACTCATGTTCGCACAATCCTCCTCACCGACCACGGGATCCACGCGTGTTGCCAGCGATTCCGGAACAAAGATTGGTCCCGGGAACGATAGCTCAACGGATTGATCCCGTGCCGATGTGGTGATCGCGCAAGCAGGCAGTGTCTCCAGGCGCAGCCGATCAAGCACAGACGGGTCCAACAGCTTGCACCGGTGGATAGCCCGTACCTGATCCGACAGTCGTTGGGCGGATACGGTGACAGTTGGCTCCAGGGTCTGAAACAGAGACAGCATCCGATCACGGTACGCAGTCAGGTTGGTTCCTCCCTCTGTTGCCTCAAAGTAGGCGCGCATGCAGCTCTCATTCATTAGAGAAGTCCATCGCATGCGGCGCACTACACCACCGGTAGCGGGAGCCGTGCGCGGAGCAGGTTGCCCCACAGGCTCCAAGCGTGCCGGCAGCGGTGGCCGTCCTCGTCGCACAGGTGGTAGCGGCGTCGGTGGCGGCGGTGGCCCGTCCTCGTCGCTCGACGCGCTGGTGTCGGGAGGAGTGCCGTACTCACTCTCCGACGAAGAACTCGGAGACGACGAGGCGGGCGGTGGTGGTATTCGTGCGCTGGGTTCCGCTTTCGCCCTCGATCTTGTGATCATTGTTTTTAAAATGTGTTTTTCATTATTGACATATTGCTGTCAGATGGGTTTTTGCTTATAATGTAACTCTTGTGTATCCAAAATAGTTTCTTCTGCATATTGAATTATAAAGTAACGATAAAAATGGTGATACTGGTTCAAATAGGTACATATTCTGTATATTTATTAATAAAATAAAAGATCACTTTAAAAAAGAGGGCTAGTGTCAGAGCGGTTTTTTTTTTTTTTTTTTTTTTTTTTTTTTTTTTTTTATTATTATTATTATTATTAGTAATGATTACTAATATGATGATCAATTCGTTATTTAACTCGATTAGTAGCTCATGGTGCAACGTGCGCGAAGGGTCGCAATCGCAACGCAACGATGACATACGTCATACTGGAGTAAAACTATTCTAAGAATAGTAATACAAAATTAGTAATGTTAATCGATCTTGACAATTTTTTATTATGTTCACTATCGATTATATCAGTATTAGTTGAAGTAAATGTCTCGATTAAGAAAATCAGCCATGAGCGCATACAATACGTAAATAACAGTAATTTAACTGACTGAAAATGATGAAAAGCTGTCAAAATCCTATCCACCACTATCAAAAATCGGCTCACCAAACAACAAATGCTCGTTGAACTAATGAAAATGGAAGCCTTGTTCCATCTGACACATTATGACTGTACAGTCCGAGCGATAAACTTTTGTAGGCAGAAATACACGGTTTATGTTCGGCAAAACACAATTTTATTGCAATGTAACGAAGTAAAAAGTACACCAGCGAGTTGGATTATTTCCAGCCAGCTAGCCTCATTTCGAATTGCACTTTATTTATTGCTAGCCATGGCTTGCTGTGAATTGAATCCAAATTGCTGGAAAAATACCTTGCGAACTATTTCTACTGCACGGCCGATCGCACCTTTAAAAACGGGTATAAGATTATCGTACCGGTTTCGTCACCAATGAAAGTGTTGTTAATCTTACACATATTGAAATGTATAGCAATAACTAAGTAGGTAGGTACTTACCTACAGCGGTGGTGACTGAACGATAACATGTCCTACGCTTTAAAAGGTATCGATACCGATTTCAAATCCCATCTCAGCCTCACACGTAATAATAAGATAAGTGGCAATTTTCCATTACTCAAAAACGGTGAAGAAAAACATCGTGAGGAAACCGGCATTTCCATGAACCACAACGTGCAGGAGCATGCGATGTCTATACTATCCAGCACTGGGGCAGTGTGTAAGACTACGGCCCATACTCTCTCTCTCTCTCTCTCTCTCTCTCTCTTGCTCTCTCTCTCATTCTCTCTGAGAAGGCCAGGAGTAATAAGCTAATAATGATGATAAAGTGGAAAGTAACAAGTTTAGACTGGTCATAAATGATAGGTAGTATAAAATCTTCTGCGATATGATCTATAGGACTAGAATTAACGATTTGGCAATAAAAATCATAAATGTATTGAAAAATAGACGCACGAGCATTTAGCTCGTAAAAAGTCAACACAAAAAAAGGTTTATCAATTTCGCTGCAACGGCATAAATCGACATCAGATGCTCGCTTCAATTTTCAACAGTGAGCCACCAGGCGCCACACGTGAACAGTTTTTCCACCCAACCATCGAGTTATCAATAAAATACACTATCAAACGTACGCACAAAATATTTCTGTCAAAGCAATTCCTCTAGTTTCGCCCGTTCTCTCCGCTATAAAAAACATATTGGGCTCTATGTTTTCTCGTACACATTCAGGTGAAAATATGCCGCGGAACCCGATCGTGAGTCGCTATTGAACCCTTTTTGACCCATATCAAAGGTTGGTACAGTTTGACAGTAACATTATTAACACGTGGCATAGGGTACGCAGGCGCGAGGTACCGGGATAATTTTTCTTGTATAATAACCCTTAAAAATCTTACCTTGTTTTTCCTTGACCCTAGTTTGCTGTCGCGGTTTTCTTCGCAGTTGTAAACACCCTACGCGCTTTACGTTAAGTGCTTACTTACAGCACGGGAAATTAAGCTGTTAAATTCTATGGCACTAATATATCTGTCAAAGTCTTAAGTTCTTATGTAACGGTTAGTGACCTCCCCAGCCAATGGGTAGGTAAGATGTATATAAATCGAAGGAAAAAATATTAAAAACATTATTTGGGAAAAAACTTAACAGAAACATAATCTTAATGGTTCTTTTTGAGATTATTCGGTTTTGAATGGTGTTCACATTTTACACACACGCATTAATTATAAATAAAACAATAAATTACTTTTGGTATTTACCTAAATTTCATTGAGTGCCTAGGGAGGGACACCCCCTTTACCGACGCCCTTGGTAACGGCCGAATAAAGGTTTACGAAATTAGTTAGGTACTTTAATTCCAAGAATGAAACCTTAACATATTTTAGCTTAGACAATTATTTCGCTGAGGAAAAGTGGAAAATCGTGGATGAAACTACGTGGTACTGCTGGTACTTGGTCTTAGTAACTTCTCAAAATATACGTTCGTGTTTTCAGAACTCAGTGCGATTCAAACTTTTCACTACAGTAGCATTAGGTTTTGAAACGGGATTTATACCATGCATTCGTTTCTGTTTGAGTTCTTGATATTTCGGCACTGTTGCAAGCGCCATGATTACAAGACGACTTTTATTGAATGACTATGAGCCAGTTTCAATAGTCTATCTATCCACGATTTGTCCTTAGAGATAGAATTTTGACATTGCATTTAAGGAGCTTGTGTCAATATTCTATCTCTAGTGGGGCAAACCTCTAGTAGGGTAAAATTGACAAGGCGATCGCGCCAAAAAAATTACCTGCCGGGCGTTTCTTGTTCTGTTCTTTTGCGCGCCCTAGCGAAAACCAGGGTAAAAAAACCCTGCTGAGATGGGACCCATTGCAGGTTCATCGCCGTCGGGGCCGCGGAAGAGTTCCAACGCGTGCCCGTAGCCCCGGCACAAAGCGTTTGGTAGTTTAAAAAAAATAAAAAATAAAAATTGGCGCAACTAGTTTTAAGTTTGACGTTTTAAAATGATCACAATGTATCCTATTGAATAAAATATTATTGACTATTGAAACCGTGTTTATATAGGTTATTGAAACTGGCCGTGAGGCAGTTTAAAAGAGTATACCTTCACTATTCGATCACAATCCTTATATTCTGTATATACTTACCTACCTACATAACGATTTAGTTGGCAATACGACCTTACGAGCTGGAAACAAAGGGTGAGGTAGGCAGGAGCTAGCTTGCAGGATCGTAAAGTGCCATTCCCGCCAACTACCGCATATCGTACCTACTACATACCGCTGGTAGGTATATTGCAAACGAAGATTGTTATATCGAACTCTCACACGAACACGCGCACACAGATACACACACACACACACACACACACATACACACGCACACACACACACACACACACCCACACACACACACACACACACAAAACACACATCCATGTTCTATGTATTGTATTGTTAGTGTAGTTGTAGTTTGTTTATGATTATTAATATCATTGTTGTTGTTTAGTTTAATAAGTATATTTATAAATTGTTAATCCGTTATTGGCTTTATGCATAGTTATACGTTTTAAGTGTTGTTAGTTTAAGAGCTGTGGATTTTATATAATAAAACATAGATAGATAGATAAAAGAACTTTTTACGAGTGCACCACAAAACAGTTTTTTTATTCTTCCTGGATTGGGAACTGGGAGTGGGATATTCTATTTATTTTTCCTGAAAGCCAGTTCCCAATCCAGGTGTAGCATGACGCCACATCGTCACTTTACATCGGGTGACTGTTGGTAAATCGCTACCTTGTAACAAGTAAAAACAAAACTTAATAGTAAGGGCGATCTTATCGCTCAAAGGGATCTTTTCCAGACCACCCAATAAACAAGTTATTTAATATTATATAGCCGGTTTCAATAACCGATCTATCCACGATTTGCCCTACTGGAGATAATTTTTTCAGATAAGCTCCATAGAAGTAATGTCAAATGTATGTCAAACCGTGGGCGTGGATTAAAGCCAGCCGTAAGTCATTCATCTAAATCTGTAATTAACGTTGTATTTTATAAATGTTTCTTAGGCTATACAATCACGTGTCAAATCTTTCCTAACAATTTTCCGACACTCCAACGAACAATTCCTTTCCACATTCCTCACACGAAAATACTTTATTCCTCCGCCACAAACCCCGATTCTTTGGCACTGCACAGAACCACCTAATGCAAGCAAATGCGTTTTACCATACCAATCAAAAACGTAAGATATTCCTTTGGCGACGTCGTCGAACTAAAGAAAATTATCGGCAGAGTCGAAGCCCGCGGTTGATGCAGCGGCCATTTGGCTGGCGGCCAAGTTCTCCCGATCTTGTAATTTACTCATGTGGAATGAGATTAACACGACATCTGGACATGTATTTAGTGAGTTTGCACTTTGTGAAATTAATGTCGGAAAAATTTGATTCGCGCTAGCTTTTGCTTTGCCAGCTCTTTGCTTTGTCTCTGAGATATTGTGCGGCAAAGTTATCCTTAGTAAGAATTGTAGGGATAGCAAAGTTCATAATCGTCAGCCTATTAAGGTACATCATTGCCATCGCTCAAAACGGTGAAGGAAAACATCGTGAGGAAACCGGTATGTCCAAGAACTGCAACATTCAAGGGCATGCGACATCTACCAACCGGCACTGGGCTAGCGTAGATTACGCTACGGCCCATACCTTCTGTCTCTCTGAGAGAAGGACAGAGTCCCAGCTTATGGAACGTTATAGGCTGATGATGATGATGATGATGATTATGTCCCCACTACTTACTGACACACAGGCCTTTTCTCAGAGAGAGGGAAAGAGAGATTATGGACCAGAAGAGTATGGAAATTAGTAGATATATAGACAAACCCGTTTCCTCACAATGCTTTTCTACGCCATTTTAAGCGATGGAAATATCCACACAAATCTAATTTTAAAGTCATAGGCGATGATGAGATTCGAACTCGGTGTCGGCACTTTGTACGGTGACTTATGAATACTTACTTACTGTAGACTTCCTCCGTCTGATATGGGCCGGCTTTATAAACGTCCGTCAGTTAAATGTCATACCAAATTTCGGTATATTTGATCTTATTTTAGTACGGTTTTTTTTTATGTGATCTTATTGTCAAATTTTTGTACGGACATTTAACTTACGGACGTTTATAAACCGGCCCTATTAACATACCTACCGCCTACTATCACCTCGTTCTTAGATACACAGATCACAGACCTTTCCTACTTTATCCTACTAAAATTACAAATGCGAAAATGTGTGTGTGTGTGTGTGTTGAATGTTTGTTACCACGTATCTCCGTAACTACTGAACCAATTTCGATAAAATTAGGAATGGAGATAGCTTATACTCTAACACATACTTTCTATCCTGGAAAAAAGATTCCTGTGGGATAACGGGAAGACGCGGGTAAAACCACGGGGCGCAACTAGTAGGTAACTAGTTTTTCTATTAATATGAATGAAATATAAATAAATAATAATTATATACTATCCTAAAAACCATTGGATAATGCGTGGGTATTTTCCACACTTGTCAAAACGGCAGTGCCGGCGTCGCACGATTATAAGATGAATTCATTCACGACAAGTACGAGCACCTAATTTCCTTGTAGCGGAAGTTTGAAGTCTTCGTAATGTAGTCCTCGTTCCCTTTTCCATTCGCAAGCCTTAATTTTACGGAGAGGTCTTTAGCAGTTTATACAGTATTTTTATGTGTACTGTACAGTGTACGGCCTCAGTTGAATTGGAATATAGTTCAGTTTGTTTAGATAAATCCTTACTTAATATTATAAATGCGAAAGTAACTCTGTCTGTCTGTCTGTCTCGCTTTCACGCCTAAACTACAGAACCGATTTAAATGATATTTGGTACGGAGATAGTTCGAACCCTGAGGAAATACCGGCAGCCCCACTTGTGAGCTAGTTCCACATCGTCACTTAATATTAGTACCCCTAGTACAGGTTTTGATAGTTTACAAAAACTATAAAAGTTTTCGTTTCCATCCATACATATTTTTTTCAGCGAATCTTACCGAGACTTGGAGGAACTGAAATCGTTAATACGGGTTATTTTAAATCGTTATAATCATATTCCAACAATGTTATTGAGTTACTTTTTTAATGTAAGCAGATCGAGTTGCCACTTTTATAAGTCGGCGGTAGTAAACGTCGGCGTTTACGAAAATTTTTATCGTTTTCAAAACTTGTACTAGTGTTACAGGTGATTTGTGGTTAGCCGCTATCCTGTAGGTAGAAAAAAAAATATTTTAATGATTGTAGAAAGACATCTGAGCGACTATAGTAAGTAGCAAAAAAAAACATTTTCATACATTTTTAAGTTGTCTATCAGCGTTAATGATTGTAGAAAGACATCTACTTGCCCTGATTGCATGTGCTAATAAAGGCTTTAAATTATGCTATTAACCTACCTCCGACTTAGCGAACACAGTAACAAACCAATTCCCCTGAATAGTTGCCAGAACTCATCATTAAGGATTTACCAGAGTTCCCAAAGATCGGAAACTTATCGAATGTTCACGTACGGGAAAGTGGAATATCTGTACTGATTTCTAACTGTTTTAGTTGGAATGTCGGTTCCTTCGTTAAGTAGCAGGTAAGTTTCTTTATGCGTGAGTGGATAAAACTTCTGTATTGAGAAAGCCGAAATTACTTCACCTTCCATAGAACTAATGTTAGGAAATGAAACAAATCAAATGATAGTCGTTTAATATAACTAAGTTATCTTCCATCTATCTATCTATCTATTTGTAATATCCTACTTAATAATCCTACTACTTAATATTATAAGCTCGAACGTTTGTATGTTTGTTGCTCTTTCACGCAAAAACTACTGAACGGATTTTAGTAAAATTTGAAATGAAGATAGCCTTGGATTAACACATAGGCTACTTTTATCCTGGAAAAAGGTTCCTGCGGGATAATGGGAAGACGCGGGTGAAATCGTGGGGTGTAGCTAGTCTATTTATAATTTAAGTCACACTCGTAATATAAGTAGCAAAAGAAGTCAACAGTTATATAAATAATTCAAATTACAATTCAAGCTAATAAAAGTGTTTTAAAAAACGCTTGAAGTTCGTCTGATGGGTATTATAATATGTTGGTGGTACGGTCAGCAACAAAAATAGTCGAACAATTGCCGATTACCTTCATCATTACATACAGAACTTAAACACCAACCTTTGACCGCATCATCACTAAAATCGGATGTGTTGTGTTGTGGTCAAATTCTCACTTGTAAGTTATAATAAAAAACCAAGCGTTATTGATCTAGAACTCATTTGGAATATCGAGTATGATGCAGCTACTTTTTTAGCTGACTGCAATAACAAGTCTTTTAAGCCTCTATTTTCGTCTTCTTATTCGATTACATTATAATGCTGGGGCCACACTAACGGGAAATGTCGCTAAATAGCGCGATGATTGACGTTTGACATAAGTGTGGCCACTACATTTGACAACGGCATTCACATTCACGTTTGACGTCAGCCGATAACTCAAGTGCGTATATAGTTCACGTTGATCGTTCAAGTGTAGCCACTCACATAATTGCGTTAATTATTAACGCAATATTTATCGCGGGGATAGGCATTGACATTTCTCTTGACGTTGACCTTAGTGTGGCCCCAGCATTACAACGAAACACAACACAGAGTAGGTATGACAAACGCAGTGTCATATAAAGTGGCTGAAAATGTTTGAATCGCTTATCATTTCCGTGTCATTGAATCCGCTCGGTCTTGGCTCACGCCATAATAGGAAATCATTCGTCGATAGAAAATGATTCGATTGTCAAGTTATTGTGTGACTTATTCGCTAAGACGGAGTCACGGCTTGTTGTTATTAATGAACAGACAGTGGTTTATTAATGAACAGGCAAAGGCACATTTGAGATTATGGAATATTAAGACTCGAATTAACTGTTTTGCCGTTCCCTGAGATACAAGTGTTTCATGTTCCTTAATAGAATAAATTAGTTAATAACGTTATTCTTAGAATTTGGTTCACACTGAGAAAAAAATTCGGACTCTCCTTCTGAGTCTTACCTTCCAAGACTGATTCCTTCCTTTTTTTACCTTAGATTTCCTTCTGAATCACAAATCCCTTCCCTTTGACTCAGAAGGAAAACGGTATTTCGGAAGGTCTTTTTTATCCGGCATATTTATGTAGGTATGTATTTTTTTTTATTTGTTCTCGATATTTCGGCAATGTTGAAAGTACCACGATGGCGATAAAAAGTACACAAGTTCTTTCCCAGAGTTTAATCTATCTCCATTACAAATTTCAACAAAATTGGTACAGCCGTTTTGGAGTTCATAGAGAGTATACACTTATTGATTTTATATACCTTTACATCGATACGAATCCTTCTTACTAATATTATAAACGTGAAAATTTGTGAGTAGTATGGATGGATCGTTAAATGGATGTTCGTTATTCTATCACGCAAAAACTACTGAGCGGTCCGAATGAAATTTGGAATGTCGATAGCTTATACCCCGGATTAACACATAGGCTACTTTTATACCGAAAAAAGGTTCCTGCGGGATAACGGGAAGACGCGGGTGAAACCGCGGGGTGTAACTAGTATAATATATTTTTAGCTAAACAGTCAAATAGACAACGTATTTTGCAGGTAACTTAAGTGCTAAACATAAGCGTTTAGTTGAACAGCAAGTACTACTTCCTTCCTTTTCCGATAAAATTAACTTGGTGAGCAACTAGGCTAAGTTAAATAGCTTAGAGCTAACTGCTCTGTTATAGAGCCTCCGCTAATTGAGGATCTCTCCTCGGGATATAAAAAGTAAATGAACCTCTTTATGTGTTAGGTAATCGACATTAACAACGTGGCGCACTCGTTGAAAGTGTTGTCAGAACGTAACTGTCTTTATAGGTTCTTAATAAATAATGATTGGATTATTAATTATTGGTTACTGAGTTCTGGATTGAAGGGCTATGTTTTAAGTAAAATGACAGGGCACAACGAGATTTATCCTACAATGCGAAAGTTGTGTGTGTGTGTGTGTGTTTGTGTGTGTTTATACTCTTAACACACTTTTTCACTTTTTCCGGGATAAAAAGTAGCCTATGTTGATAGGCTCCTGTGGGATAACGGGAAGACGCGGGTGAAACCGCGGGGCGCAACTTGTCATTATATATTTCAGAGTGACGAGCGCAGTGCTTAGCCGCAAAGGATTTTGAACTGTTGAAATCCAAAAATCTGGAGGGTAATAAACTGTGATGGGCAAGTATGATGCTTCACGTCAGGCGAGTAACTAGCCCGTCTCGTCACTGGTACATAAACTAATAAAAGTGTTTTAAAAAGGTATCTTTCTGTTTGCAATATGGTAATTCTATTCACGCATTCGTTTAGAAGGCTACCAAGCTGGGTAGCTAATGTTTTATGGAGTAACTTAGGACACTTTTATTTTAAAAATTTGAACCCTGGGGAACGTCATAGGATACTTTTGTAGTTCACGCGGGTGAAACCGCTGGGAACAGCGGATGTGTAGTTCACGCGGATGTGTAATAAAATTAAATCCCTTGCTATATTTGTTATTCAAAAACATCCACGTTAGAAACGCCTAATTTCACTATGACTGCACTCCTGTGACGTCATAATTGAACTAATGAAGCTAGCTGACACGTACTGCAATCTGGGCACCCGAATTTATTCACACCGAAAAATTGAGCTCTAGACCCAGCTTCCACGAGAAAAAAGTATTTAATTGCTCCCAAGGAGCGAAGAGAATGGTGAAAATTCGGGTAGCGAATTTATAGGAGCTATTTGGATGCAAATGATGAGCTTCGCGGCCTGCGCCAGTCACGGCGTAACCCCAAAAGAATAAGTGAGAAACGTCTTACGAGAAAAAGGGTCGTGAAATGCTTGATACTCTCACTATATTTATTTACAATGCGCAGCTCCTGACTCTAAGCTGAGTAATAGAATAATAATGCGTAGTGATATTATAGCGATCATAGGTTTGTGACAGAGACGTCGGCTGGCGGGCGTTTGAATCCTACAATGAGCTTGAGCTTCCGGGAAGGAAAATATCGTGATGATATATAGCTTAGTGGCAGAGCATTCTTTTAGGGTCGCCTGACTTACAACTATCAAGTTAAAAATGTCCAAGCGCCTATCGGTGTGTTTCAACAGCCCCTCTTGATAACTAGTTCCGAATACAGGTGTATAGCGTGATGCCTCCTTCGTACACATCGTCATTTAACATCAGGTGACTTGTGAACAACAAAACTATATTTACTTACAATGCACGGCACCTAGCTCTAAGCTAACTAATAAAATAATATGGTATAGTTTTGATTTATCTTTATTTGTAGAGTAGGTAGGCTTTAATGCATTATTCATTTATACGCCGCTGAAAGTCAATGGGCAAACACAAATGTGTCGTTACGAAAGCTGTTTGTTTTTTCTCTTGTTGTAAAAATCTGGTCGCAGCTTTTTTATGGCGTTGTAGGTAGAGCGGGGTAACTATAGGTTACAATGCTGTTGTTTCATTTGCATATCGCGCGCTGGAAATTTTTACCCATTTTTTCTTCAGAAAACATACCCACTTTTGGATTTAAAAAATAACTGGATTTTCTGTTAACATTTTGTAAAAGTTGGTTTTTAATGTTGAGGTAAAAGTTTGTAACGTATGTTTAGGTTATATTGCCATAAGTGATGCTGTCATAGAGATTCAGCCATACTTATATATATCCAGTTCAGCCAGTTCTCAGTCCAGGTCTACACCTGGCGCCATCTTCGACCACATCGTCACTTACCATCAGGTGACTAGTGGTCAAACGCTACCCTGTAATCAGTAAAAAAAAAAATAGCCATTTCGAAATACCACCGAGTCATTATACTAGATTTTGCAGTCATTTGATTTTTCAAAGATTACTGTTTTTGGTACCGTTTGCTTTGGTTTTTATTTCTTTTGAGATACAGTACTTACATGTAGTCAGACGACTACATACGTTGCAGTTAACAAAATTACCTACATCCAATAATAAAACTATATCTGAGCTAAAAGCAAAATCCCTCAAATTTCACTGCTTAAAATTTTAGCTTCCCCGCTCGCCGTGACAGACGATAAATAGGTATCGTCCTACAAAATGCACTAGAGCGCTGGCTTTTGTTTGGCAAAGTTGTGGTAAACAAGTTCGACATTCAATCCTTTGTGGGATACTTTAAAAGTTCTGGAAAGAAGGCCGGGGCTTAGTGACGGGGTTGCATGCGAAGATCGTACTTCCGTTGCACTACATCAAACTGTAGTAAGGGAACTTTATCTTTTTCACACAAGGGACTTATTAGAACGAATATTATACAGATTTTTTTTTCAATGTTTCTCACGTTTAGAAAAAACACGTCGCTTTAGCTAAAGGCCGCACTACGGCTTACCACACGTGGTTTTTGACCGTGTCATTTTGTATTTCCATGATTTCAATACAAGCGAATGCGGTGTTTTCTCGCCATAGATACTATAAGCCGGTTCTTCAATTCCGCTTGCGGGAGAAAATCGTAGCGTAGCGTAGCGACCTGCCATTAAAAATAAATTTTTCGTTGTACCAATATTATTTTCATGGCATTGAAAAAAAAAACATAGATCATAAATGCACGCAGAGATATAAAGACATTTATTGTATTTAGGCCCTTACTATGTTTTAAATGTTATAATACTGCTCCGTCACCTCAACGCGCGCCAACAATGAAGATGGACAATTTATTTTTATAAAATTTAAACTCAATAGACGTTGTACGTATTGAGAAACTTTGTGTTGATTTTAAAATGGCGAAGTTAATCTTGAGAACGGATGCTGGCTGGATAAGAAATGAAACTTGTATCAACAAATCTCGATCTTATTTTAACATTATAAAAGTTGCAGTATTTGTGCGATTTTTGGGCATCATTGTACTAACATTAGGTACCTACTCTTATTTGATTTAAATACTACCGAACCACGCGATTTACTGTAGCTCATACAAAAAACCCATAGAAAAAAACACTTTCTGTTTTCCCGACTTTATCCAATTTTTTGGTAATTTTTCCTTATTTTCTCTATATGCATTATTTGGACTATTGCGACTACTTTTATTAAAGGAATAACCAAATCTCAAGATGCGCTTACAAACAGAGAGCATTTAATTATTTTGTTTATCTTATATTATCTTATATATAAAAATCAATTGCTGTTCGTTAGTCTCGCTAAAACTCGAGAATGGCTGGACCGATATGGATAATTTTGATCTTGAAATATTTGTGGAAGTTCAGGGAAGGTTTAAAACGTGACTTTTATTGGCGATACGAAGTTCGCCGGGTCAGCTAGTCTTATATATAAAAATTAATTGCTGTTCGTTAGTCTCGCTAAAACTCGAGAATGGCTGGACCGATTTGGATAATTATGATCTTGAAATATTTGTGGAAGTTCAGGGAAGGTTTAAAATGTGACTTTTATTGGCCATACGAAGTTCGCCGGGTCAGCTAGTCTTATATATAAAAATCAATTGCTGTTCGTTAGTCTCGCTAAAACTCGAGAAAGGCTGGACCGATTTGGATAATTTTGATCTTGAAATATTTGTGGAAGTTCGGGAAAGGTATAAAAGGTGACTTATTAGCGATACAAAGTTCGCAGGGTCAGCTAGTATTATATAAGAATAAGATGATCCCAACCCTAGCAAATTTCATCTCAAATATTAATGTATGTAGACAGTTCTAGTGTGGGTATGTGTATCGATATGTCAAAATTCATTATTATCGTTAAAATGAACGTGAATTATTCTCATCTTCTCATCAAGTGTTAACCTGCTAACATATCACAACATCGTAACAAACCCCACAATTTCTAAATCAGCCAATTTACGGTATAACTCATACTCCAATATTTCAGTTTTAGAGCCTTAATTTACCTCCGCTTCAGAGGCTTTAGATTGTTTACTACAATGGATTAATTGCCAACCAAAATAATTAGGGTTCGTGGTCGGAAGCCGATGGTGAAGCAACGTTTTGACGTTTACGAGCACCGCAACATACCAGGAACAAGTGATGGCAATAAACCACCATTATGTACTGCGTGGCTTTGTACCTAAATACCGTATAAGTACATGAAACATCTTAGTTAATAAATTTTTCACATGAATCTTTCTTGCCTACATTTCTAATTTGTCATCAACTGGTACTCAATTCGACTGCTGCGACACAGTAGGTACTTCTCCAGAACATGTATGAGCGGTAATCTATCACAATGCACGAGCAATAAGTTTAGTGCTAAAACGACGGATATATTCACTAAAAAAAAGTATGAAGGCAACTCTTTTTCCAATACGTTTTTTTTGCCTTTTTTGGTATCTCCATTCATTAAAACATTGAACTAGCTATGCGGACGTGCGCCGCAAAGTTTACACCAATTTTCAATCAGTTGAATATGCAAGTAATGCTGTCTGTTTCTTTGTTACTTCACGCCTAAACCACTAAACAGATCTTAATGAAAATTGGTATGAAGATAGTTAGAACCCTGGGGAAGGATATAGGGTACTTTTTATTGCGATAAAATGTAGTCAATGCGTGTAAAATGGCGGGGAACAGCTATTATAAAAATAAGACAAGTGTACTGTAAAACCATCCACAAGGACTCTTGCAAACCATCGGACAACAAAGTTAGAGCGCTATCGCCAACCGTACAGAAATAAGACATGACGCGTTAAAAGGCAAAGCGGTCCGTTCCTTCCGGCACTCTCGGCAGGAGATGGGCTATTCATCGCCGTATCGACGTTGTGGCTCCAACAAACTTCATCGGAATTGTATAAGGGAACATTTTAAAGTTTATAAATACAACGTTTTACTTACTGTTTCATTTGATAAACGAGCAGCTAGATGCCGCCAAATTAAGACTTTATTTACAGTTATAATATGGAAAGCCGTAATGTGAGGTAGAAAAAAAAATAGAAAGTTTTACTGACTTATTTCCGTAATAACAAATACAAGAGTAGGCAAATAGAGTAGGCCTCTCGTAATATTTGTATTTTTATCAATACTATAAACCGATTTTGAATTGTAAAATCACAGCACATTATCACAAAAATGAAAAAATTTGTGACTGTGTAACATATGTCACTTTTAACTGTAACGACTCTATATATTTCAGTGAAATTTTGAATGCTGACCTGTTAACCTGGATCTAATCAATGCTAATTTTTATTTCGGAAAAAACTTACTTATGTTAGAAAAGGAAAAACCACGGTCGTAATTACGAACGCAGCTAGTTTGGGATAACAAGATGTCATCATCATCATCGTCATCATCCGGAAAAAGTCCACTGCACAATAAGATTTAAAGAAATAAAAATAAACAAACTAAGAGTGGAATGCCTTGACATTGTCAGTGTTTCCTGAAAAGTACAACCCGGGGGTGTTCAAGTTATGAGTGAATAGATATTTGCTAAGGAAGCGTATACTACAACTTCGACCGTCGTCGTCTTCCATCGGGTGAAATCATAGCGAAATTGATCTGAAACCACAGCAAATGCCCAGTTAGCAAAACTAATAGAAAAATAAAAGAAAAAAAAAACATTCTCTTTGAAATACCTGAGAGCTGGCTATCGTTTACCTTTACTTATCTTGTCGATTATTTAAACTAGGAGCTGGAATTCTCCGTCGAAAGTCGATGTAATAAATTTAATAGCAAAATAAACGACGTCGTTAACTTATCTGAAATATTGTCGGTTGAATAACTCAACGGTTTAAACCAAAAATATTTAGGTTTAAACGGAGACGCCTCTCGCAGATTTGAAAAAATTGAATGGATTCATTTATCAATATGGCATGATTTATGATTGAGAACTCTTTCAGTAAATACAAATGAGAGGGAAGTAAGGACGTTGGGTCACTGCCAAAGTATAGCCTGATTAATGATTTTTGAGGCACACGGGAATGTTTCGCAAAAATAAATTTCCAAAAGTTGTCCGCTCTCGACAGGGAACCTCGGTGATTCGCGTCGGGTCGGATGTTTCCTTTTATTGCTGTTAAAATTTGTAGTGTCCCTTCTCTACCCTTGTTTTATTAGCATTATTTTTCAATTGGCGATTTTATTTCGACGAGAGAAATTACTGGAGACATAGTTCAAGAGCGTTCGTGAAACAATTTATTTTGTTTTAGGTTCTTTTACTTTTTCAATGATGACACGAAACAAGGTTACCTAGTCATCATCATAATCATCATTAGCCTGTGTCATTCCACTGCTGGACATAAACCTCTACCAAGGTACGCCACTGAGCCCGGTCTTCGGCTCTTCTTCTTCACCTTGTCGCGGGGCGTCCTACACTACGTTTGCCAAGTCACGGTCTCCACTCAAGAATACGTCTACCCCAACGGTTATCAGTTCTGCGGCTTATATGAACAGCCCACTGCCACTTCAGTTTGCTAATTCTGTGAGCTATGTCGGTGACCATAGTTCTCTATCGGATCAACTCTTTCCTGATGCCTCCTTTTGAGAGACTCCGAGCATAGCCCTTTCCATAGGTTTCCTAGTACTGTTATGTAAAGAGGTAAAGACTATGTATATATTTACAAGGAGCTTGTTTTAGAGAGGGCTGTAACATGAAAAGTTGAACAACTTGCAAGTGGCCGACCGTTTCAGTTTGCAGCAACTCTAATTCTATCAGGGAGGTCGTTCCCAGTTTTTGCAACTACGTCGAGTTACCAACACTCGTTCAATCTGGAAGCCGACTGCTGTGAATACTCTTTGGGGAATGGGAGCCGACGAAATATTGTAGTATATGTAGTTATGTAGTAAGAGTGTTTACTCATAACGCGATATGTGTCGATTAGCGCTATCGCTCGGATATCGGTTAAAACGCGACTTATGTATAGAAAATGTACGTACAATTGCAATTGTTTCCCAAATCGCACGTTATATCAATATTGGTCGCGGATCTTCTCGATACCGAATTGCGTGAAGTCTTTTCACCTGCGATATCGTTTGATGTTCTAGCACTTGCGATTGGGTCAAATATCATCACATCGTGATATGTCGTAGGTACATAAAAATTGAATTGACAATTAATGTCTCGATATTGCATCGCATCGCTCCATGACTTACATGAGATTTTTTCCATACTACCCAAGAACAGAGAAATGGTAAGTACAAAACTACCTATATGAACGGTGGTATGAAACATGAATCAATTAAAATAGATCATGTATACTAGAAATACTAATAAAAAATAATAATACCAGTTCCCAGTCCAGGTGTAGCGTGGCGCCATCTTCGACCACATCGTCACTTAGCATCAGGTGACTTGTGGTCAAACGCTACCCTGTAAATAGTAATAATATAAATACTTACTTATATGATACATAGAACAATGTCTAATAAATTCTTAATACATAATTATTATAAACATTCTTAAAATGTATATTTCAGCTTGATCATACAAAAATAAGTACCTACTTAGTTCTAAAAATTGTGATCTTTTATCAGACACATTTTGGCCCAAGAATTGCACAATTTAATTCCTTATCCCTTTTCCATCATCCAAGAGCGAGACCAAAGGCAGACCAAAGGGTAGCTCCATCGATGTATGGTGGATATTCCGCCTGCCCGCAGCTACCGTTTTGCTTCCACATTTATCATGCCTACCACTAGGAATGAAACTCCTAGCCAGTTTGTATTTCTCGCAACAATTTGAGAGAACATGCTTCCTTTAGGCATACGTTCCTAACGAACGGAAGCGAGTTACAAGCTGTTACAAAGTTTCTAACCCATGAAACTAAATTTTCTGTCACAAAGCAATTTATTTTTTGTTTTTTAATTTTTTTTAAGTTTTCTTTTATATCTAAATAACCTTTGAATTACTACACCAAACGACAACGATAACCTAACATCGTGTCCTCAAAATTTTATAACCCCGGCTTTTACAAATCCCCTCCTAACACTTCTTATTTGCTAGCTTAGCTCTCTGACCAAACGTTGTTGAATGGTCAAACGAAATTTGGTTTCAAAGCAACACCGTCATGTCTATTCCGAGTACCTACTTCTAGCTATAGCTCATATTTGTATGTGTGTTTGTTGGCAGTGTAACAGGTGTTTATGTGGCAGGCCTAGGCCTTCCACTTATATAGACCGAGCCGTATTTCACTTCGGTTATACAATATCTCAATATCTTA
Source organism: Opisthograptis luteolata (assembly GCA_931315375.2). Taxonomy (NCBI): domain Eukaryota; kingdom Metazoa; phylum Arthropoda; class Insecta; order Lepidoptera; family Geometridae; genus Opisthograptis; species Opisthograptis luteolata. The sequence goes on along the minus strand of OV928044.1, from coordinate 8,006,925 downwards.
ATACATGAGTTGTACAGATAACATGTTAGGAAGTATCTACATCGCCCTTACAGAGTCGGGTAGCGTTTATCGCCCTGCGGGCTACCCCGTCCAATATAAATCATCTGCGTTCCTATAACTTTGTTGTTGCCCTGTAATTTGAAACGTGTTTAGTATGTGGTTGAAGTTTAAACGTGAACGTAGATAGAAATTAACTATCTCTATGATCGGCATGAAATCGTATACTTTTTGACATTAAATAGGTACATAAGTGCATAGTTAGCGTGTTGGTGTAAACTGTAAGCTAATATTTGTTTTTATAAATAAATAAGCAAAAAACAAAAAAAAATAAAAAATAATAATAAAGCAATGCTTAATTGTGATTTACTTCCTAACCCCTATAAAAAGACGTATTACGTACTAGATGTTCCCCGCGGTTTCACCCACGTGGGCTACAGTTTATTACGTTAATAAAGTGTCAGACTATCTCTGTACCAAATTTCATTTAAATCGGTTCAGTAGTTTAGGCGCGAAAGACAGACAGACAGACAGAGTTACTTTTGCATTTATAATATTAATAATATAAAATATGAATATAAAGTAGAAAAGTAGAGATAACTACAGGCCCCAAACCTCAGTTTTCGCCTTATTTTCTGATGACATTGACATTGGTTTACGAGTATGTTCTGAAAATGAAGACAACAAAACTTCTTATTCTCCCGACCTCTTTTCATCTACAAAAAACGCCAAGCTCACGCCAATAATAGTAGAGTTTTCTCAAGTTTGCTTATGCAAATCCATCGAAATCAACAAATACTCGGAATATAGATTGTACGTCACGCAAAGATTGGTTTCTGAGCTCGCTGTTTATTCAGGGGTGTGTAGTATGTCGTTGAAACTTCCCGTCGCCGTCACATAAGTCAGAGGTAAATGTAAACTCCTAAATATCTCAAAGCAAACATTGGAGTTCGAACCATTCGGAAATACGGCCGAAGGAAATTCAGAAGGGGTGGATTGGGTAAATGCGGCTACTAGAGCACGGGACCGGTTGTATTTCTGATTCACCAAACTGTGTAATCCTAAACAGTTATTTCAAAAAAATAAGCATGATTTTGCTTGTATACAAGTAATTAAAAAAAACACTTTAAAAACGCACTCAAAAATATAAAATAATTAAATTGACTTGTATTAGTTACGATATAATGGTTAATTCTAAAAGTGTGGAGCGCTTCTTATACTGTGTAAATAAAAGTACACACAACCAGTATTGGACTCATCAAGACGATTCATATGAGCCCACACACGAGGGGTTTACTAGTAGCCACTGCAGAGATCCCCTACCCACCTTCCGGTTGCATCATCAGACCCTCGTCACCAAGTCCAATCTATTGTACTCATCAAGACGATTCATATGAGCCCAAACACGAGGGGTTTCCTAGTAGCCAGCGCAGAGATGCCCTACCCATCTTCCGGCTGCATCATCAGATCAGGTCAATGATACCAAATTATTGCATTGTCACCGAGATTACATACACATACAAAGTTTCAAGTCGATACGACAATTAGAAGTAGGTGAAAATTGACTTCTAAGATTTGATTACATTGTTAGTTAGTTAGTTAGTTAGTTAGTTAGTTAGTTAGTTAGTTAGTTAGTTACAAGTCAAGCTAATAAAAGTGTTTTAAATAAAAAAGAGCAAAATATGCTAACTCTAGAAGACTCACATAAGAGTTTTTGCTACATGCTACGGTGAAATTCATTTAAATTGTGAACAAACATTTATTCATAAGCTCGACGCTTATTTTTTTATAATAATAAAGTATTTTAAAAATGAAATGAGATCCATTACAATTTATTTAGTAGGATACAACGTGGGGTCACTTTAGTACGTTAAACTTAAATCTAGCTACGCCTTTACTAACCTTCTTAAAATAGCAGGCAAGAAACGCATTTCAGACCTTTTTTTAGCTCGATCACATTTTACAACTTAATTTTTATTACTAACTAGGTGTTCCCCGCGGTTTCACCCGCGTGGGCTACAGTTTCTTATTTTTACTCCCCTAAGGATTGAATTTCAAAAAATCCTTTTTATAAATATAATACATACCTTTTAAATTTCAAGTTTCTACGATCAGAAGTTTGGGTTGTGCGTTGATATCAATCAGTCAGGACTTTGATTCTTATTTAAATAGATTGATTCATTGAATACAATTCCAAGCTTTTTTGTTAACTAAATAGAATGATATTTTATATTAAAAAAGTACGAGTTTAGCCACTCGCGGTAGCAAAACTCATAGTAGACCTTCTGGTGAGCACGGGTCTCCCAGATTGATATTCTAGATTGACACTCAAGTAACATAATTGTATGGAATTACAGACACAATGTCGCTTGAGCGCGTTCTGGAATACCAGCCTCAATGTCCGTTTCTAAAACCAACTTCGTTTGCTCGTACATTGAAGAGCTAAACGACTAAATCCATTTCCTCTCACTAGATCCTAGCTACAGCTCTGTCCAGAAGTTTTATCGTCAGAGCGTTACCGATCCGCAGCAGCGTAAAATTGCGATCGTCGACAGCAGTCACGCCTGCGATCCTTCACGCACGGCCACTGGCGCACTATGATATAATCTGCTGAAGCTTTATTGCTGAAAATTGCGAACTATTTTCAAGGAGGTATGTAATATCACGTAGATAGGTTAACACTTTATTGGTACACCACAATACATAAAAGTTTAACAACGAGAACAACAATACAACGATGTCAAGTGTCACAAAGTGGTCATAACGCTTTAACTCAAAGCAGACCCAAAAGCAGAGACAAACACATAAAAAAACATAAAAAAGAAAGAAACTCAATACTTCTCTTGTATGCTAATTAATGATGAGACGAGCAAGTCATTCGCTTGATGGTAAGCGTCATGTTTGCCCACGTTTGCCACGCGGCAATGCACTGCACTCGTCACCCAGAGATATCAGATGATCAATCTCTTTATGCCCTGTAATTTCACTTTTCACAAATTTTCTCTTCAATCAGAAAAACCTTACCTTAATGTGGGATAGCGGGAAGATACGGGTGAAACCGTGGGGTGCAACTAGTATGTTATAAAGCTTTGTAAATTCGGTTATATCGAAGAGGATAGTGTAAGTAAAATTTTCGCTCAAAACAGTTCTAACTCGCCTGCAGACAAATTGAGTTAGTGGATTCTGTAAATTTATTTATAGGTACGTACTTTATAATGCAAAATATTTAAATTGACGATCTCTGAATATAAAAGACGTTTCGATTGGTAGAAATGATTACTTTTCTCCTTAGGGGGTCCAACGAGTGGCTAGTACGTGACGTCGGAAAATTGTAAAATTGTTATTCTAACCGTGTTGAACAACCCGTTTGGAATTACGAAAATTGTATCTGGAGATGTATCCGGTGTTGTCAAAACTAAACGCAGGAATATCATGTCTAGGATATAAACTGAGCTATCTGCACGCTTGGTACACATTCCGAATATTGCCAACCGAATTTCAGTTTCAATTTCAATTCAGTCATCTATCGTCTGAGTTACTAATGCTATTTAGCGGCAAATTACAATTGGCAGTATTGAGCCTGCCGTATTGTCACATTACAGTAATACCGTTGTAAACCGCAATCTCGCAAATGAACAAACATTAGTCCTTGTGCTATGTCATAATAAATCTTGAGCGTAATCTCATACATGTGTGATGGATACATTGACACTGCAGACTACTATTACTTATTAACACATAGGTATAATACTATCAATATTATCAGCGTACGCAGGTCTTCTCTCGAAGAGACTATGTGCCATAACCAACCACGTTGACACATTGTGGGTTTTGCATGCCCACTGTGGTTCTTAAACAGGCTGGTTTCTTTCACCGTTTGAGCGATGGCAAATCTGCCCATAAGTTTGGGGACGAGAAGGGATTTGAACTTGTTATCCGCGCCTTGTATGGCACACACATTACGGTTCGAGTAATACTATGATATATTACCAACCTTTCATCAACTGTATATTACGAGCAGTATTTCAATGTGACAAAAACGTCACTCTATTCCAGTATAAGCCATTCCCAAGTTTGTTAAATAAAAAATATGTTAAATCACCACAAGTTACGAAATATGTTAAGTTCACGCGAGCACTTTAACGCAAAACATTCCACAACTTCTTACTCAAACGGTTTAACTAAACACCAAAGAAACCGGAATGAATTCTAAAGACTTAAGCACACGCTAAAAGGATTCTCAGAAAGCTTGAGTCGTAGAATGCTGTAAAGCCTGTAGTACCCATCAGGGAGAGCGCACGTAACACGGTTGTAAGCTGTTACATTTGAATATACTAACACACAACACAAGCTTATAATGAATGTTACATGAGCATTATGGATGTCGGGTCGAGAAAATGAGTAGGCTCCAAAACCTCGTACTTGTGTGTGGAATTGTGGAATTAATTGAGGAACTCCTTTGCCGCAATGTAAATGTGTAGGTGTGTTGTTTGCTGAAATCCTTTACTTTACGTGTAGTCCAAGCTCGTTATAATCGAAATAGGTTAAGTTATAAAAGTTAAGTAATAAGGTTTCGTATATAATTATAATAATTGGTTATAGCTCAGTGATAATAACGTTGGCTTGCGCCCCGTAGGTTGTAGCTTCAAATCATACAATAAACTTGAACTTTCAGTAAAGGAAACCGTCGTGATGAAACCATAGCTTGGTGGTTGGGGCATTGTCTTGTTTTCGCCTGTTGCCAGGCACATATTGGTTTGATCCAGCAGTCCCACTTGAGAACCAGATTCCAATCCAGGTTTGGCGTGGCGTCCGTCCACCTTTAACTACGTCGTCACTTAACATCATGTGATTTGTGGTCAAAAGCTACCATACAGGAAGTTAAAAATAAGTACATTTATAAACCATTCAAGCTATTATCAACAAAATCACTTATTTTAAATTATATTTAAAAAAACTCACTTTGAAATCTTTCCAAGGTAAATAAACAACCATTGATATTCAACGCCAGTTCTTTGAAATCAAGTCTTGTAGCTCTTGATGTCCAATTGATTTGTAAAGAATGAAGCAACTTGCTATCGGAATAAAGTAGAAAAAAAACACGAAGAACTCCTCCACCGACATCTCATCTCCAACTTGCCTTCGTCTTCTTCTTCTTCTTCGTCTTTAATCTTCGTTTTTTGTCTTGGTCTTTCGTCTTTTTTATTCTAACAGCAACCAAGATACTCGTAAGTGCCACTAAAATGGTTCGCCAGCGACCTAACGCCCGTACTTTTAAAATTTAAAGGAGTTGAGAAAGAATCGCTTGTGGAATAGCTAGAGGGGGGATATGCAGAAAACGAGTCCCAAGTGAAACGTCAGTGTAAGCTTCGCCACCCCCTCTTCGAAATATAAAAATAACAACGTACGAAACATAGTATAAACACAGAAGTTTTTATCGCAATCTTCCTTATAAAAACTCGTCGCGGATTTCCTAAGAACTCGCAAAGGGAGGAAATCAAAGCGTCTGCAGGACGGTCAACTTGTAAGCGGCTTACTTTGATCCCCTATCTCGCGACACTGTGGCAACAAGTTTTGATTTTGAACAACCTTCGGGGATAGTTTTGGTGTGTTTCGGGTTGTAGGAAAATATTTACTGTTTTGTTAAAGGGTACATTGACTTTGATTTAAGCCTAATTTGGGAACTATTTGTTAGGAACTACTTACTGCTACAATTAATTTGTGGCTATGTCATCTTTATGTCAATCATAAGACATATCGGGAAACGGAAAACACTTTACATTCTCTTGGGAAAACACCGACGGGTGCAGCTAGTAAGCATAGCTAGCTGTTAAAGTTACTACCCCTATCATTTTTCTATAACATAATTAAAAAGTAGTTCTATCCATTAAAAAAATTTACCATTCATTTATTTAATACCCCAGGCAATTAAGTTTAAAAAAATTGAGCTGAGATCTGCCAAATAAATAGTTAAACTAATTACATAGAAAAGATTAGTATATCCTTGAACTTTAATTAAACCTATTTATTATATTTAAAACATATATATATACCTACGTAAACATTCCCGTTGAACTTTAATAACGACTCTCATAAGCAAAGATCTGTGTACTCTTAATTCGAAAGTTTCAGCATCTCATTTTACTCCCAAGTCTTAGGAATGCTGCAAAAGGTAATGGGTTGCAGTGTCGAAGATCCATTAGAAATCGAGAGAGTAACACTCTTACACACACAAACACTGATGTATATGGATAATTTAGGTCTTGTTAACGCGCAAATCCCTAATAGGCCAAAAAAAACTTGAATATAATAAGGCCTTTGAAGCTTCGTGTTATCACAATAAATAAATGTTTATGCCCTATGGCGCAGACATACCTACGCGTAAATTTACTCCAAACTAAGTATGTTACTTTTAAAATTTTCTTTTTGCTTACTAAACGCAAGACTCTAATCTACTACAAACATAGAACCACCGCAAGAAAACTGGCTTTCAAATAAAAAAACCGCATCGAAATCGGTCCATCCGTTTGACAGCTACGATGCTACAGACAGACACACACACACACAGACCGGCAGACATTGACGTCAAACTTATAACACCCCTCTTTTTGCGTCAGGGGTTGAAAAAGAAGTCATTTTACTCTATTTTTCTTCTTATATTCACTGTTCGCGTCCACCTATATAAAGAAAATATTGATGTATCGTCACTAACCGTAAAAGCCGCGAGTTGGACTACTGCTAAGCAAGTACCGAGATGCGGGTAGTCTTGAATTTTCAAGTTACGAAGCCAATATAGGAACAGCGGTGCAGTGTCGCGCAGTGCCTTATAAAGTTTGACTTTGCTTTGTTGGAACGACGCGCCGCTGCAAGTCGAGCTTGTTTTGCAACAAGTATAAGTGGAAAACAAAACCGATACAATGTCTAGGCTAATCAATAACTCATGTGTCTGCCGGCATGCATTATTTAGCTATTATGCCCGTAGTGTCGTTATGCTGATTGGCTGATTCATTTATAATGGGCTACTGATTTTGAACTTCCTCTTGTACTGTCACAGCCAAAACGTTATGGACGTACTGAGATTCTGATGCTGTATGTTTACTTCTTACAGAGTAACTTTTGACCACAAGGCACCTGATATTATGACGTGACGATGTGGTCGAAAGTAGCGCTACGCTATACCTATATTGGAAACTGTCTGAGTGGGCTGCCGGAATGAACTGGAATGCTTGGCAACAGATAATATTCTACATTCGAGATCAAACTTCGCAATAATCAATACTATTTGTGTACGTGAGTGAGTGAGTGTGTGTGTCTTAATTATTTACGTTGAAATTGCTTTACAGATTTGAGTGAAATTTTGCGAGCTATCTGGTACAACCGCGAGGTGCAGTTAGTAGAATATATCTACTACTTAGTAAGGTACTTCGTGTTAAATCGGAAACAACCGTAAAGCTTCTTTACCTTCATAGTTGCATGTAAATAAACAAAGATAAGCTTATACATTTGAATATTTTATTGCAATAGCAATTTAGTATTCAACGCGTCTCATCTCTCGGGTCTACGAAGATCTTTGAAGACATTAGTAGAGGCGCAGCCGACGTTGGGACCCTTTTTTTATTTTAAACTAGCAACCCCGCTTCACCCACGACTTCTGATGGCGAATCACAACAAAGTAGATGGCATAAAAACTTTAACTTTGTAATGATGATAATGTCTGGCTGAAAATATTTTAAAGTACCTACGTTTTTTCAAGAAAATCTCTGGAGCAATCCAAGACTTGACTAACTAAATTTCAAGTCTAAGTAAAACGAAATGTTATTAGTTAAGTTTACCAACACATTTTAGATTACTATTCTATATAGTACAAGCATACTACGATACTCAGTCAGTACCGAGTACAGTTGATGAAACTCTTAATGGATACTGTTCAGAAAATGTATAGGAAATGTGTGTACTAAAACTTACGAGTATTTCATACATTTTCCTAAGAGTTCTATATAATGACCGATACCGACTATTTACATTTCTGTTAACATATAATTATGTTTGTTGTGAAATTAGATCTAGATTGGGGTCTCGTTATGTTCCTTAACTTTTTTTACATCTTTTTGGGTAGCGTTTGACCATAAGTCACCTGATGTTAAATGACGAAGTTGGTTTGATTTATGTTCCATAACTAGGTGTACCAGATAGAGAACTAAAATCAAATCAATTTCGAACTATTTTAGTAGAAATTAAGTTAAAGTGAGTACTTACTTGCATCGTTACTAATAGTTCATCACAAGTGGCAAAGTCCAGTCCACCTCAGCAATAAACTATTTCACAATGTGTTCAGCAACAGATGTCGCGAATGTTCCAAGTTCTTATATAAATCAAACCCTTTTAATGTCCCGATAGCTTTTGGGTCAAGTAAGTGATTTACAGATGCCATAAAGATGGTCAGAAATCAGCTATTATTGCTGTTGTCAGCACCCTCAAAGGGATGGTGATGAAATGTGACGACTTGTAATGACATGGAAAGTTCTGTACGGTTCGGGGGCGGGTGAGATATTAGATTTGTTGGATTGTTTGTAGGAGTGGTTATCTCTCGGACATCAAAGAGGAAAATATAGAGAAAGTAAATGTGCGTTGTTCTTTGCGAGAGTATTTATATTCACTCGCACTTTATGAATGCCCATTATTGACTAGGTTTCATAAAGTAAGCAACTCATTCGAAGGTCAAAAGGTGGAAGGTGTGCAGTTTATTAACAAAATTCCAAGCCAAGGCTTGTTGAATTGTTGATAGCTAATGCTTAATTAGAAAATATAAATCTATTTAGATTTGTCCAATTCAATCAGTTGGGATTAACGAGAAAAATGTTAATGTGATCACGCCCTAGAAATGACCTGACTGGCATTTTTTGCCATTCATTTACCGATGTAAGGGCCTTAGAACTGGTGTTGCTAGTTTTAAGTTGGACATAAAATACTTTTATCGCCATAAACAGTGAAACCACGGGCAAGTATTTATATATAGATAGGCTTTCCAATTTAAAAACCCCATTAAAATTAGTTTAATATTATTTACTCGACGAGAGTCAAAACAGAAAAATATGCAATCACAGCCAACTCACTTGGTTCCAAGTGAAACTTAAAATTTTAATGTTCGGTTCAAAGATATAAAATAGAAGTCAAAATATACGCAGATAGAAATTGATTCAAGCCTTAATTGAAACATTAAACCACTCCGGGACAAGTAAACTATTCCAATGTAAAACCGAAGTTGGCGGCCGATCTCTTAACTACAAGAACCGTCCTCGTGGCGAAGTGGCTCCGGCTATAGTTACCAACTTGATTAGGTACTTCGTTACTCACAGAATATTTATTAAGAACTATCTACGCCCCGGGGGCTACTTTGGCGTTTTTCCCGTTATGCCTCTAATATAAATAATGAACTTATATTTTAATCAAGGGCTTCATCTATCTTCATGCCAAATTTCACTCAAATTCATCGCGACGTTTCATCGTAAAGAAGTAACAAACATACGCGTTCACGCATTTATAAAACTACAAGTTGCGCCCCAGCGGTTACACCGCAGGAACCTTAGGAACCTATAAAATAGCCTATGTGTTAATAAAGGATACAATTATAAGCTATCTCTATTCCTAATTTAACTGAAATTGGTTGAAGCGTTTCAGCACCCAGTTTCAGTAATCAGCACACTTACTGACGCACAATCTTTCGCATTTATCACTCTAATCACACAAATATCATGAAATATGCGAAAGTGTGTCAGTGATGCTGGGAAATGCCGTTAAATAGCGCGACGATTGACATTTGACATAAGTATGGCCACGACATTTGACAACGGCATTCACATTGGCGTTTGACGTTAGCCGTTAACTCAAGTGCATTTATGTTGACCGTTCAAGTGGAGCCACTCACATAATTGCGTTAATAAATAATTAACGCAATATTTAGCGTGATGATAGGCATTAACATTTCCCTTGACGTTGACCTTAGTGTGGCCCCAGCATGAGTGAGTGTGAATTTATATTTGTTATACTCCTTCACGCTCAAACAGCTCACCGGATTTGACTTAAAATTGGAAATTAAAGTAGCTCGTGCTTGTGAAGCAGCTAATGAAATAGCTTGTACCCTGGATTAAAACCTAAATATGCTATTTTTATCCCAGAAAAAGGTTCTTGTGGAACAACTGCTAACAGGAAAACCGTGGGTGTAAACGCGGAGGGCAGCTAGTAATAATAAAAAGTGTGACTCCCTACGTTTCTGTTATTCCAGGAAAAATGTAAAAAAAGCCAATACTTACGGAAAAAACATAAAACAAACTTGCATAAAACAAATGTCCCTTCTTGTTCTTGTTCCAAAAAGGCAATAAGAGTTTGCCAAGTTTTCTTTAAGGGTTAGTTAATTCCCCGAGGGTCTGTTGAGTTAGTTTACTTAGTATTAGGGGTGATGTTTAGGCCCTCCGACACTTGTTAATAGATAACAATATAAAAACAGCTTGCAACCGGCACTCTATCCTTATCTTTTATACATATATAGATGTCATTCATATTTAATGGTTAAACGAACTTACTTTAAGTGATGTTCGACCATAATTAAACTAGACGTTGCATTCGAAGATATTTATAGTCCCACCAGAACCCAGCTACTAAAGCCCATACAACTAACAAACGAGATAAGTGTCTCTGAAAGAATGAAGTATGACGGAGATGACAGCACTGTCTATGACGTGGAAGGTATCGTTCAGAAACAGTGAATTTTATATTCTTGTGATTTGATTTTTATTTTTACAGCACTAAAAATTATGTGCGGCGCCTAGTGTAATAAAAAGGGAACTACCAAGTGAATAAATATCGAGAATGCAACGTCGAAGTGTAATTCTATATCCCGTGCACAACCAACCAAGAGAAATTTTATTACTAAAGCTTATGATAAAAAATTGAACTATTTAGATGACAAAAAAACGGATTTTAGTGAACTTGCTCCAATTCAATCGATTTTATTAATAAGAATAAAATTGTCAATGTGATCGCGACAAAAAATTACATGCCGGGCGTTTCTTGTTTGTTCTTTTACGCCGGTAAGGAGGTTGGAACAGGCGTAACTAGTTTTAAGTTTGACGTTTTAAAGTGATCACAATGTATCCTATTGAATAAAACAATCGAATTATATTACTAAAATATTTTTTCATAGGAATATAGGTAAACCCTTAGCAAACGATTTCCAGAAAATCTTTCTGATAGCTATTGAAGTGGCTTTATGATGTAAAACTGATGTAAAACAATGCGAAGCATGAGGTTGTGATTGCAATTCCCACGCTTCTAAACAAAATTGAAAAAAGATGAAATATTTATTCCGTGTCTGGGTGTTGTGGATCTGCTAGCCACATACGAGTAGTTTCATACCCTAGATACAGGCATTCCTAGTTAGAGGTCAGAGCTATTTATGCAATTGTTCAATTGCATATAAGACATTATCGTGCACCCCTATATTACCAAAGGAAGCTATCCCCCTTTCATTGCTACATTTCATATTGGAAAAAGGTTTCTGCGGGATAGCGGGATAACCGTGTGATAACAGCAAGTATACTCGTATATCAAACTAATTAAATAATCAAAAGTAATGTATCGATATACCGTGTTTGAGTAGGTACTCGTATTTATTTAGGTCAGTACAACAACGTATACCTATATAGGTACTGTTATGTCAAACTCATAATTTTTGATGTTACTCGCCGAAAATCAAATCCGTGACTCGCTTCCGTAGTAATAGACACCATTAAGCTTCGGAGAGAGCCCGTCACGTCAGACGCCCAATGTGAAAATACTTTGATTTCCCTAAAAGGAAATGACTGCTTTCGACAACTCACTATAACGCAAAAGTTCACGTAAATGTTCACGTTTTATTAAAGTCAATAAATCAAGCTAAATTCACGTAAGCTTTGATGGCAGAAGTTTTGCAATTTCAGTATTCCCCAATAATGGATTTTTAACGGAAATTAAACACTCGAAACGAAAGCTAACTCAGATTCTATGAAAGGTTTAGCTACATAAGTAGGTATGGTATACCTACATTTTCATGTATTACTATGGGTATAATTCAAAGTTTTCTTTAAAGTAGGTAATTTATCTGAACTGCCGAGAACATCGATATTGGTATATAATAATAATCACCAATATTGTATATAGATGAGGACTAATATGGTATTCAATATTTTCCTCAATTGTATGTACTTAAGTCAGGATTTTGAACTGTTTAAGTACAAGTTTCTGGGTGGCACTGATCTGTAATTTCCAAGCGCTTATCAGAGAACTTGCTTATTTTGTCACTCATTTACATAACAAAACAGAAATAATGTATGAAAAAATTGGCCTACGGTTATTCTTTTCATACGCCGTGTATTAAATTAAAGTAAACCTTAACCAAACATCAAACGGGTTCTTAGAATAATTAAAAGAAAAAGATATGATAATTATGGCAAATGTTAGCTTACTTGTGGTCTAGAGAATTTGTGGTTAACAACCTTACTTGCCAAACTTAAAAGAACCGACAAACATGAAAGAGCGCGTGGCGACAAAAGTCCAATGCAAACATACTCCTGCAGTGAAGTCACGGCGACAATTCACGGCCGGTCATGGCAACGTAAACAATGCCAACGACTCCCCATACGATGTTTACCTACTGTTCACTGTTGAATTCACGTGCTAACACGACATGGATTAATCTCAGTGGAACGAAAAGTAGAATAAAATCCATTGATACATTAGAGTGGCACAATTGGACACAACGAGAAAGAATGTGGGCAACCTGGCTGGCATCAGTTTTACATCATATAGTAATTGCCATTTTCGGTGTTTCATGAACAACCCAAGGGTGCTCAAATCAATAGCGAATAGATATTTGCTAGACAAGCGTGCTACACCTTCAACAACAACATCGCTTTCCATCGGATGATATCGTGGTAGAACACAACGAGTGAATTGTAAAAAATATTTTAAAAATAACCAGTATTGCCGGTACGCACGTCCCTTAGCCAAACATTTCATATACATATTAATTCCATAGCATACTTAGGAACATATCATTCTCACTGTTATCTATATCAGCACATATTTATATGAACATGCGTTAGCCCTAATTATTGAGTAGGTACCCAGCTACGAATGTGAGCGATACGAGTAGCTTGGTACGCGCCGTAGCTAGTTCTCGCCCTTCACGCCCCGCACGATTGCCCTACACGTCTTCGTTGAACGACTTCATGGTTTTATACACTGTGGTAGGTAGAGTCCCTACATGCTGACAATATAGAGCTTCGTATCCTGGTAGCAAAACATGTGTGTGATAAGCATGAAAAATGCTTGTTCTTGGGTATTGTATGTTTATGGTGTATTGATTTGTATTCCATACCCCTAAGTTACTCTACTTAATCGTAACATTATTTTACTACACATATAAAGAACATCGACCACTTTTCATACAGCCTTGGACCTGACCGCAATATATTTTGTATAAAAATTACGAATAGTCTATTGAAGTTATACAACCGGCCTATAACAGTTTTTGGTGTGTGAGATTTAGTCAGGTTTAGAAAAAGAAAAAGGAGTACAAACAAAAATAGTAGAATAGTACATATCGTAGCAAAAGCAAAAAGAGGTTAGGGTTAGGGTTGCCTGATCTGAATCGATCTTCCAGAAGATCAATATCGAACAAATCTATTTAATTTTTTCTGATCTCGCCTTGAAATATCGTTTGTATAATCTTATTAGGACTAAAGTCACATTTTTTTCATACATAGCTCGTTTTCATACAAGCTTAGGTCCGTTTTGGCCATTGTTCTTTGTCGCCATTCTGTCGCCACTCTGCTGTTTGCAATAGCTAGCACTTACTACGACTTTCCTATAGTAAACCTTCAACTTTTTTCATAAAAAGGTAGTAAACCTACCTGGAACGCGGAATGTACCGCTATATAATTTCACAAAGTTTTTATTTCCAGGATTTCTCTCTGCTTTCATACCTAAATAACTTGACCACCGTGCACTTTATTAAATTTTCCACTTAGTGATAAAGATACTTACAGAGTAACAATAGAAGTTGGGGCATCTGAAGTCAGAATTGAAAGTTTTATTAAAAAGACTGGAGAAATTCATCAGTGCCAAATTAAGTTGAAAATTTGAATTGTTAATTTTATTTGACGCACCTCGCTCCTGCTTAATTATGAAGACGGCATTTTGTTTGACTGTGGAACTGCGGAAAGATTTAATAACCTAATTGTATATTTGCCCTTTCACAGGTGGGTGTCGATTTGTTATTGCTTAAGCCCTTTCATCCAGTGGTGGATTATGGCCCATACTCTTTCTCTGAGAGAAGGCCTATGTCCCAGCAGTGGGAACGTAACAGGCTGATGGCGATGATGCTGCCTGTATCGCTGTTATGAGTTTTATCAACTAGACTTGAAATCAGCCTAGCTACTTCAGCGTAACTACACGTAACTATAAGTATCGTAAAACATATGTTTTAAAACCGGCATAGCTACTTCAGCGTATAGCTAAAATTTCGTTGCTACTAACATTTTACGAGTCAATATTGAGTAGGTACAGTTGTTGAAACTGGCCATAGGCCTCGTTATAGATACTGCAAATACTTCAAAGAGATATGTACATGTACGAGTCTCCTTTCTACTTAAATGAATATCAATGTCTTATGCCAACGTTGAATCTTTAAAACAAAACGAGAGCCACATCTCCGCATGAGATTCTGGAATGAAATCGCGAATTCCCTAATAAGAGGTAATAACCAATTATGCAAATTGACCTCCGGTGCGGTGCCTTGTTACTCCCGGAGCTATTTAAAAGATGTAAAACAACGCATACTCATATGTAACAAGTAGGTAACTTCTAAGTAAACTTTGATGAAGTCCCATTTACATTTCAGATCGTTGTGAATAAATTTGCTGCCTTTGACTTACCAAACTGCTGGGTTCTTCGTCAGTCATTTCAGGCGTAGGTTTTTTTTTTTTTTGATAAGGGCCACAGTCTGATAATTTCTGTACTCTGACTTTTAGTCTCTTAATTCTACATAAACTTTAATTATTTTTTTTTGTTTTGTTATGCCGTCACACGATTAGTGTATTTGCCAGTGTCAAGTATAAAAGATTTCAAACTCAGAGAGTTGAATCAAGTTTAAATGATGATGGTGATGATGAGATGATGGTGATGATGATGATGAGATGATGGGATGAGGATAGTGTTTAAGTAAAGTAGTGCTTTACTTAAACTTTACACGGACTTTTTTGGAGCAACTTGAAAAGTCACTTTCACAACTTTATTTCAATTTCCCACACTCGTACACATTAACGAACACATAATGGTTAATAATCCACCAATATTACACATTATCACTCGAAGAAACACAAGTTTTGGAAATAAAAACAAAATTTTCACGTTGACAATTCGATTGCCGCCAAAAAAGTCTACATAAACTTATGGGGTGACTTTTCAACGAGTCCGCACCCAATCAAGCCACAGTGTGTCTCATTCTCATTGGATTTTTTCCCCAACGAATCGCACTTACAACATATTTTTTTAATTTGAATTTTTTGACTGTTTGTTGTGAGAATTACTAAGTGCCGCCCATTGTAACTCTAAGATTTTTCCATTTATGTTGTTTCTACCCTCAGTTCTTGCGGTGAAACAACAAAGTGTTATCTATCTATCTACTTGGACATCGATTTTCAATCATAAACATATTATATACGACATATACATAGTACGATTATTTGACAAAAAGTTTAAATTGACCAAAATTTGGTGACAAGTGACAAAGTGACTTTTTGGCGTCAATCGAATTGTCAACGTGAAAATGTTGTTTTTAATTCCAAAACTTGTATTTCTTCGAGTGATAATGTGTAATATTAGTGGATTATTAACCATTGTGTGTTCGTTAATGTGTACGAGTGTGGGAAATTGAAATAAAATTGTGAAAGTGACTTTTCTAGTTGCTCCAAAAAAGTCCGTGTAAAGTTTAAGTAAAGCGCCACTACTTTACTTAAACACTATCCTCATCCCATCATCGCCTCATCATCATCATCATCACCATCATTTAAACTTTATTCAACTCTATGAGTTTAAAATATTTTATACTTGACACTGGCAAATATACTAATCGTGTGACGTGAAGTGACAAAGTGACATATTTGTATGAACTGTCACCATCAAATCTGTGCTCAAGTAGGTACTGATCATCGCTTGAGCGTCATCCTAGAATACCAGCCTTATAAAAACGAGTATCATCAGCTACTTTTCTCGCTGACTGTACTACTTTACGGTAGAAAATTAGAATCCGCCAAAGGGAATCTCGAGCCACTCGAAGGAGTGCCATTAACCCCAGTTAACTAAGTGATGAAACTTTTTACTTTACCAAGTTCCCACCTTCGTGATAACGCTACAGATAACAAACTAATACTTACTTTTTGTTTACGAATACTGCAGGAAATGAAAGCCGTGTTCCTGTTGAAAGTTCTTTCCCTTGATACGAGATACATTATAAGCCGCCAGCTTTCAATATGTTAATAGATGGGTAAGTGAATATGAGGCTTACACGAGGAGAAAACTTGGGAAACAATAATGGATTATTATTATAACCAAAAATGAAGAAAGCTACTATGTTAAGGTAAATCGGTAAGTATTACGATGTCTACCAATTACAACACACCTGTTTTTGGTGTCAAAAAATATCAAAAATGAAAACAAACACAGACTATTGTTTTCTATTGGTTCTATTATTTTTTGCGTCATCATTATATAGCAAAACAAAATTTCGTCACATTATCGGATCGAATTAAAAATCAGAGTCTAGTTGTAAAATATCATAAGAGATTTTTTGTAACTATCGTGCCTGGATTGTAGCTGTATTCTTACTTCACACTGGCTAAATGCACAAACAGATTGTCAACAACGCATCGGCAACTCCTCTGGTGTTGCAAATGTCCATAGGCGACGGTGACCGCTTTCCATCAGGCGGGACATCTGCTTGTTTGCCACTCTATTACACAAAACATAAAAAATAAAAAAACTACGTAAATCCTACTCGTACCTTCGTCTAAAGCTCTTCAAGCAATTTTCTAGCACTCACTTACCTAAACAAAAAAATCAATGACAGTACAGGCGTTTGTTTACCTGTACCTTCATCAGTTGCAGCTACTTCTAATGGCGGCTTCAACCTTTAATGAAGCGCATAGCTCGCCAAACTGAAGTATCGACATTCCAACGGCTACCTAGCTAGCTCTTATTAGTCAATGTGCCTTCAATATCGAGGGATGCTATCGAATGGAACGCGAAATTAATAGCACTTGATGTAATTATAGAAGGTTCCAGAATTAAATAAAGGAACCATTAGCGTCTCCGGTCTCGGGAGATTATGGAAATTATTTTAGAGACGTCACCTTAAAAGCTTTGTCGATAGATAATTCGATAGGAATATCAAACGTAGTGAAGGTATGGTGAAAAGGTAAGAAAGCAAACTGGGTAAGTAATGTATAAAAAGTCAACAGACGTGGTTAGTTTAGGGACTAAAAGGTTCTATTCATTCTACAAAGAGCTAGGCGTTCGGCAAAATTCCACCCACGTTTTTCTTCCTCTTCTCTATCAAGACCAGGAGAGGAGCAGAATGTTCTAGTTGCCGTAAATACATTCTAGGTGTGTTTAGGTCTCAAGAATGTATAAGGCATTTACCATTTACTATTATCAAACCTGCCATACCTTCCCCACTTCCCATCAGATGATATTGTGGTGAAACGATGACCTAATTCTTCAGTAAAAAAAGAAAGTTGTATTGTTTTGTAATTAGTGCGCACCATGATGGCAGTCAACTAGGTGACTAGTTGACTGCTGTCCGATATTGCTCACTACGTGTGACAAAAGTCTTCAGTATTCCTATTGCAAGCACTTATTGTAAGCAACTGACTATTATTATTATTATTTTACGAGAGCGACAACCTTTGTATTGCAAATTGAATCATGATGCTTTAATAAATTAATCGTTAAGTAGACCTGTCTCGCTTTTAGCTCGTATGCCTCTTTGCCATAATTCAATGTGCCTTATACGCGCGCTGTGGGTGATACCTTTTAACTAATCGAAAGGGTAACCTATAGTGACTTCGTTTGGGATCTTGTTTTTACCTGACATTTCAGTATCTATTTGTTGTCAATGATCATAATGAGTTTGCACAACACGGTCCATCTTGACGCAAATCCATACAAAGACCATAGAAAGAAGTGTACAAATAGCCACTTTGTAACACTGGCAGATAAATAGCCGAAGGTCACTGACCGGTGGCGTTGTCGGGTCAACGCACCACGCACCCGTCGCTCGCGCCCGCAAACGCGTTCCGCGTAGTGCGCGGTCTTTAGCATATCGCACAGTCCCGTCCGTACTGGTGCTGCGGTAATTCAGTCATCATCAGACGTTTATCGCACACATATTTTCACCATCTTTTTCTCCTTTTTATTCACTTAGGTACATATTTTGAACATTAGAAGGTTGGCCACATATATTTTCTAATACTATAAAGAGTACGTACAGGTAAAACTTGGTCTACCGCCACTCTCTTTTATCTGTACCTAAATTTGACTTATTGGATACAGCAACAAAGACCTCAGGTGTGTTTGATCGATCACTTTTCTATGAAAGCAATGTTCGAAAAGTGTGTACGGATAAACTTTTGCTGGGTATTAATTTATTGTAAGTACTTATTGGCAAAACTTTTTGTATTACGTAGCCGGAAAAAATAATTGGTTCCAACGTATTTATATTGCGTAGATTAGTACAAAGTTTTGATGAGTAACTTTTTATTTAATCGTGAAGTCGAGATTTTGTCAATATTGATTTCTTTTCGAGAAATATCCACTGTTACGTAATGCTCTTTTTCTAAGCTGAACTCTTATCTGTGTAGCATTTTCCGTCTTGTTTGGTCCTTGGCCATCTTTTGATTCTTGGTACGACATGACGTCTATCATTCTCATACACGATACAAAACAAGTGCGTACAAAAAAACCTTAAGACCTTTCAAGAAATCTGGAACAAAAGAAAAAGAGATCTGTTACATATGTTTAAGGAACATTAAATATTAAGACAACGTGTGGCTTTATAAAGTAATTCTCTTATTAGCTTTATGAAGGTAATCGTAAACATCTCGCTATTATCATAGTAACAACACTTCATCGAACCGCTTGGAAGAATTCCAAGTATATCAAGATCTATAACTAAACATTAAAGCTATCGAATCGAATCGTTCCTAATACGTTAAACTGATTTACTTTGAAACAAGAACAAGGTTACGCAGATTAACGTCAACCTTCATAATTACTTTTTCAACTTCCAAATACTTCGCTCCATTCGTCTCTGTTAAAAAAATGTTTTACGGTCTCTAAGTGTATTTTATTTACAAGTTGAATTGTTTTTCTCCGGAGTTTGGACAGGTTAAGAGGTATCGGCTCTTCCGATTAAGTTGCTTGAACAAGAGAGAACGTTGTAGAAGTTCTTTGCTAATTTTACTTTTTATTGGCAGTTTTAGTCGAACTGCTGTTTTTTTGTGAGGTGTTTTCTTTTGTTCCAATTTATACGTTGTTGTTGTAGTTTTTATGTATTAATTTTCTCACAAAAGATGATATGTTTCGTTCTCGTGTAGAAGTGTAGAAGTGTAGAAGTTAACTGTTTATACGTAGTTTCTATTTATGGTGCGTTTGACAGCCTTACTTGAAAGAAAGAAAGCAAGCTAGCGTGGCGCTACATTCAACCATTTATCATCATTTAACATTTTGAGTTGTGATCAAACGCTACTCTGTTAAATTTTTTAAGGGGTTTCAACCTTTGTGAAATCGACGGCTAGCTCTTCTCATTTCTCTGAAGCAGCAAGGTGTAATTTTGAAGTTCTTAGTCGAGAGGACGTTTACTGGAGGGCCAAACTTTTACTAGTATGAAAATTGTTGCAAGAACCGAGTTTCATTCTCATCCCTTAAGTAAATGCAACGTTGTGTACTTTGAAGATGAATTTCACAGTCTGTTGCGCCACTTTTACGTTAAATGAGCTGGATGGTGTTTACTTCGGTCCTATATCTACACGTCGATATTTATGTCTTGTCATTAGTCTTGTGCATAGTTCTTCGTGACTTGGAGCGCTCAGTTTAGTTTGCAGCTCTGTAGTGAACTAGTTCGCTCATTTAGTTCGTCAGCTCCCGTCTCGTACCAGGAATAGGCAGATCTTTATCCCGTTGAACCTTCTTAGAGATTGATACTCAGAAAATCATTTCTTAGTGCATGCACCCTTACGCAATCCTACTAATACTACTAATATTATAAATGCGAAAGTTTGTATGTGTGTGAGTGTGTGTGAATGTTTGTTACCACGTATCACCGTATTTTGATGAAATTTGGAATGCAGATAACTTATACTTTTCATCCCGGAAAAAGGTTCCTGCGGGATAACGCGAAGACGCGGGTGTAACCGCGGGTTGCAACTAGTATACAATATATACATACTATATACTACAGCAAAGGAAGCCTGAAACTAGGCATTGATATGTCATTGAATGAGCTAGTGCTTCGAATTTTATATTTATGTATAGAAGATACTTTAACAAACAATATGTCATTAACAATAGTAGACGATTGTACCAGATACAGAGGCTTAAGTTCATTCAAAATTACATGAGAAGTTTAAAATTGTATATTTTTGGCATGCACCCGTATTCCAGGGCTTTCAACGACTCGCTTAACTGTGTCACGTAAAATAAAATTCATTTAGTGTGTAATGAGGCTCTAGAGATCCAAATTAAGACTTAAAACCTCTCGCCGCTGGCTGTATAACATTATTTTAGTAATTTTTCAATTCAAGCTTTGCGAGTATGCGTTTGAATTCGTTTTGCTTAAAATATTAATGTTTGCCATATAGCACTTATCAACAGTCCTTCTATCTATTTATAGAAATATAAGCAAATATATTGGGTAAACTCCCAGAAGAGCATCGGAAATGCTTGAAACTTGGTCGGTGTAACTCCGACATTCTAAGATAATGTGAATTCTAGCCGGTACACAATAACTAGGGATGCCCGATTTGAATCGAATTTCAAAAGATCGATTTGCTTCGAAGCGATCTTCACCTAGATCGAATCGAATGCCTGGAAGATCAGATGAAAAAAAAGCGAATTATTGTTACTTTTATGCTCTTGTAGGTTTGATGTTAAGTTCGATATACATATATCATATAGAAAAAGAAAAAAAAACATTTTTACCGAAAAGGACTACATTATTTAAATGTACATGTAATTAATCATATGTAGTGAGATTGTGTGGGTAGGTACTAATTTATTGTAAAACATATTGTGTAATAATATTTTAAATGGCTGAGCATTTCAGTCTTTCCTAGTATAGATGTAGATAGCATTGTCATTTGCAATTAGTTAAATAAGATAATTATTAGATACTAATTTTTTTATCAATATCAATACGATATTTGTAAGGTTGATTCAAAACTACGCGATTCAGATCGTAGGTCGGTTCAATGGTTTACTATTCAAAAAATCGATTCAAAAGATCGATTCAGTAACAAAATTGGGCATCCCTAAGAATAATCAACTAGAGCATTATATATATGAAGCCAAACTATTCTAATAACAACTGCTCCCAGAGAGAAGTCAAGCTAAAGAAGCAATTAAAGAACTTGAAAATAGTTTACGCTCGACTTTACTTGACTCGTGTACTGCATAATATCTGTTCTATCCTTACAACTTTTATATAAAGCTACTCACAGACCTGAACGTGTCAGTGGCTGCTTTATTGCATCTAAATACATACTCGCAAGTCTTGAACGTTTCGTTTTATAGGACAAGGAGTATATAATACTTTTAGTATAATGTATAAAATTGTTGTACAATATTGTTAAAGAAAATTTTTTACTTTGAGCTTTTTTCTATTTTTCGTGGAATGTGCTCGATGCCTCGTCACACTATGACATAATATATTATGCCAGTACACACTCGCCTAGACATGCGGAGATATCCCGAGACAGGCATGGTACAGTGATCTCGCCTCGCCACCTCTCAGCATCGTGTTTATTCATTGATTCCTTGCGGTTGAGTCAAAGGAAGCCTTATAGTCGATATGCCACCTTTACACACTCGTCGTGACATCCCGGCGCAAGCTGAATGTACATGCATGATGCCCTCGTCTCATCCTCGTCTTTTGGCTGCAAGTCATTTTTCTGCGTCCGTGAAGATAGCGAGAGCAAGTTTTTCACCACGAATTAGTATACCCTGTATAAGTGTTTCAATACTATACACCAATATTAGTAGTTTTGAAAATTATTTTCTAACCGTCTGCTAAAACGATCCACTGCACATTCGTTGATTCCATTCACTGTTCAGCGGAGTCATAAACAGATAATGCAGGTCTGTCAGCGCCTTAAGTCTTAGCTGAAACTTTTCCAATCATTCCAGGAGTAAGTTGGAAACTAAGACCTAGCGTCGTAGTAGATAAGTTACGAGACTTAAATAAGAGTATCGCACTTATTAGAGAAAAGTTTATTGCACAAATTTCTTAGAAAAAGTTAGCACCATCATAATCTGTAACGTGTATCCTAGCTGATTGGATGTTGACCAGTTAGATGGGAGTGGCCAACGCTGGAGGCATAGATACCGATTTCAAATCCCATCTCGAATGATGTGTGGATTTGCTATTGCTCAAAATTTTTAAAGTACATAAATTTTGTCCCTGTGGGAATCGCAAACCCACGATCTCATGCTTCACAGTCAGTTGTTCACTCGTAACGCCAAATCGTCATCGGTCGCTTAGCTGAAATCACAAACTGCCTAAGCGAAGTTTCAAATCGATACGACAGCAGTTAGGAGTAGGTGAAAAATGAGTTATGACATTAGCTGACAATGTTGCTAGGCCAATATAATAAAAGCGTGTTTTAAACATGTATGATGCTATCATCATTTATATCCAGTTTATATTCAGCTTGTAAAAATATAAACTCAGCTTAACATAGCTCTAGCACGTACGATATGAAGCCAGAAGCTGGCGCTACAACGACTTCAACAATTTCCTTGTGCGGTGAATGCATTTAAATCGCTTCTGTTAACATTAAAGATAAAGATAAAGATAAATTTATTTCACAAAAAGTAATTACTAGTAACAGATACAGAAAATCACTTAATCAAACAATATATTCTACTTAGTAAAAGTTTAACGATGGACCCCAAACTAAGCACGAGGCCTGTATTTTGGGGCCCGAGTGCAACTTTACCAGAGACCAGGTATAGTTTAATAAGTTGAGACAATTTATGGAAAGACCCCCAATATTAGTTAGCTTATCGATGAAACAACCATGACACTTCTTTCATTTGTAAAAGAACTATAAATACGGACTCTTTTTAACCCTGTCTGTCTGTCTGTGGCACCATAGCTCGCGAACGGATGAAGCGATTTCAATTTAGTTTTTTTTTGTATGAAAGGTGACGGGCGAGTGTTTTTAGCTGTGTTTGATGAAAATCGGTCCAAAATTTCAAATAATATTTTAATTTTTAAATATTATTTCATCAGGTGAGGTAGTATTGGAATTCACGGAAGTCTGTCACTTTTATTTAATTTTACTATTCATCTTATCCTTAGCCTAATAGATATAACCATGGAAAAAAATATGACAAAAAATAGATCAATATAATAATAATATTAAAAAAAACACGTCAAAACGTCGTCTTTAATCACGAAAAAGAAATACAGGGCGTAAAATTGATGGTTTGTCACAAAGATATGATGGTCTTAAGTAATTCAAGCCTTTTTATAGAAAAAAAATACGTGTACACCTTTATGTGGAGCAATATATTTCCCATCGCTCAGTTTTGTTTTCCTAAGGAAACAAATAACGTACATAAACAAACCCACTGACTGCTACCATTAAATCTAATAACAAAACGTCATGAATAATTCATCAGATGTTAATTTTTTTCGTGTACATAAGCATAGAATTTTGTTTAAGGAAATAAATGTATCGTACCGAAATGTCCTTTAGACAGGAAAAGAATAATATAAATTTTATTGTCTGTCTTCCTGTCTGTCACACAGCGGATACCACTTATCATCAGCACCTTTTTTTATACAAAAAAAAAACAAATTATATCTTGAAATAAATGTGTACTGAAGTGTATTTTTGTGCCATAATTCCATTGTGCCTTGTTTACGCATGGCTTATTGCAAAAGGTAAGGAAGAATTGAAGAGGTGCAAAACTATACTTTGCAGTAACAAATTGCACGTGAGAAAAAATAAACATCCTTTTGTTTCAGAATTTCAGATAAAATTAAAAAGGTTTTCCTACTAATAAGTTTGTGTGTATTTTAATGTTTGTTACCACGTATCACCGTAACTACTAAAACGATTTTGATGAACTTTTAAATGTAGATAGCTTATACCATTCCTGCAGGTTACCGGGAAGACGCGGGTGAAACCGCGGGGCGCATCTAGTTAACAATAAAAAGTGGATTTACCTGCCTTTGCCTGTTTAAATAATGAAACCGGTTTAGAAAATAGGATTTGTCTATAACACACATAGACAGTAAAATACTACGCAGATAACACGTAGGCACTTTATCAGTTTTCATATCAGAGCTCGAATCCTCACAAATGGCCCTAGCTATATTTTCTCGCAGAACTCTCAACTACAACAACGAAAACTTTTATCTGTTTGTCGCCATATATCAAAAAATCGCCAGGAAATAAGTTTCTTTTTATAATCTGTCTCATTTTTTCCACCAATAGATCATGCGACAGTTTATGTGGATAGGATCGAATAGTTTTTTCTCTCTGTTGAGATAAATCGCCCACCCGGGGGGCAAAATGTATGTAATACAGGCAGTGGTTAAGCTTGAAACAAAAATGAAGGTTAATATTTCTCTTAGATCCCTAATCTTTTCTAATTTGGCAAAAACGTTTAATTGCTTTCAAAAACATATTAACCGTAATCAAAATAAGTCGTATTTCAAAGTGACATAAAGGGATACAGATACGAGAAAATGAAAATCCGGCTGAAAAGGTTTGACTCAACCCTTATGGATGTGGTTAAAAGTATTAAAAATAACGTTCCGTTTACGATTAAAATTAATAGCAAATAACCTTAGAACTTCAGTTTAGTTTAGATTTTGACACATGCAACTGAGCCAAAATAACGATGTACAGTATGTATTTCACTCTAAACAAATCAAATACATAGTGAACATTCCGTTTTTTTAAAAAGCTCAAATATGCTATAATTTTTCTTTGTACAACATCATTATCATCATCGGCCTGTGTCTGTCCAATGCTTGATATGAGCTTCTCCCAAGATACACTATTGAGTCCAGTTTTCGGCTCTTCTGACCTTATTACGCCAGCCACTTGGTGTTGCTCCACCTAGTTAGAGGGTATCCTCTCTGTTCTACACTACGTATATAAATCACAGTCTCCACTCAAGCACTCGCCTACTCCAAAGGTTGTCAGTTCTGCGGGTTACTCAGCATCGTTTGATGGAAATGTCAGTAAAATGTTGTTTGTAAAACCTAAAACATAAAGTTAGAATACTGTGATATATAGTTTAGTGAGCTATGGAAATAGGAAACACTACGGAAACGCGACAGAAGGCCCTCATGGTTGAAATAATTTATTTCTGTATGCATCTGCTTGTGATAGATACGTGGTAATATAATATAATACTATGTGAAATATAAGTAAGATATGTATGTTGGAAACATAGTATGTTACCGTGTTTTGTATGGTATTTTCTAAAAAAACATGGTACCTTCAACCACAGCGTCGCTTTCCATCTGGTGAGTGAGACCATAGTCAAACGTCGTCAACGTCTAGGCTAGCCAGATAGACAGTTGTAAAAAAAAATGTATCCATAAGGTTTATTTTTAAACATTTTTTATTACTCTTCTCAACTTGTTTAAAAATAACTTGAGGAGATCCTTTTCTTCAACATCTTACAAGAGCAACTTGTACCCTAATAGAACTAGCTAGCATTTGAAGATATTTTGACTCCATTATTCTTATGACGGATAGCATATTGTTTTTCTTTTTTAGAACTGTCGAGATGATCAACTCTTTTGACTGATACTTAGCGTTACGCTTGCCCATTAAATTCATTGCCACTTAGAATTTATAACATTCCTGCAGACTTTTTGGCGGCAATTGAATTGTCAACGTGAAAATGTTGTTTATAATTCCAAAACTTGTGTTTCTTCGAGTGATAATGTGTAATATTGGTGGATTATTAACCATTATGTGTTCGTTAATGTGTACGAGTGTGAGAAATTGAAATAAAGTTGTAAAAGTGACTTTTCTAGTTGCTTCAAAAAAGTCCGTATAAAGTTCAAGTAAAGTGCCACTACTTTACTTAAACACTATCCTCATCCCATCATCTCATCATCGTCACCATTTAAACTTGATTCAATTCTCTGAGTTTGAAATATTTAATACTTGACACTGGCAAATACACTAATCGTGTGGCAAAACACGGCTAAACAAAACAAAAAAAAAACATTCCTGCACGTCAATGGACTACGCTCGTATTCGCTGTACTCGTATATTATATGGGTTGTAGGTACATACCTACCTAGTTGAAAATTACGTTAACAATATCTATTGTATTTTTAAACGATATTATTGTTCTCTCTCAGATTGTTTTAACATAATTCCCATCCAATAATTTTCCCATCGACACCGACGAGTTGTTCCTAAATCTATAAAGATTTCCCTCACATCGTCACGTAAACAAAATTTTGCCGAAACATAAATTCCCCGCCTTATTTCCGTTGAAAATACTCCCACCTACCTTGTAAAATTTATGGCACGGGGATTTGGTTCATCAACTTCGATTGCGATGTTTTACAGGAACCCATGAAAAAGTATGTCTATAGATGACATCGGGAAATTTAAGTACCTAAACTTATATAGTATCTATACGTGCGATTCCAAAATCTACAAACTCTGGCTGATAAAAAACACACAGCCTTACCGGAAAGTCCTAGAAACCCGAAATCTTGAAATATACATTACATAGAATAGTGCTTTTTTATCACTTCCTGTAGGGTGGCGTTTGACCACAAGTCAGCTAAGGTCACACTCTGCTCTTAATTTCGAAATTAAAGAAAGTAAATAACAATATTTTATTGAAACATAACTAAAAGATATTGGTAAGAAGACCAAATTGCCGCTTTCCCGCCTTTTTCTTTCTTTTTCTGTGGCATTCTACAAGCCAGTATTTTTTAATTACAGTCTTATGACAGTATAAAAAGTTAGGACATGGCTCGCATAGTTGATAAAAATTTTTTGACAGCAGGGAAATTTGTTACCCAGGGATGAAAAGTACTGTTTTCATCCCAAAGTAACTTCAAGCGTAGGTACTCTTCCAAAGTATGAGAAATAAAAATGTTTACATACTTACATTTTAAAATGGAACAGAAACACCGACTAGACAGGAGTTTCAGGCCACGTAGTACATTATCATCACCCTCGGGACAATACATTTTATCGTTTTTCCGCGATAAGTAGCTCATGGAAGATATACTGATTTATATGGCTTCAGAAAATATTATCGCTGCTATATATGTACGTACGATTATTCGAACGCCACGACATTCGGTGAATGAACTCAAGAAAAAACTAGACCAGGAGAAAACGGTTCTTTCAATTCGGCGCTTGTTTGATTTATTTTATGAGATAGCTTTTCGTTCGGCTTGTAGTTTTCTTTTGAAAAGTGAGAGGAAATGTGTTCCATGGGTAGGATTTTATTTGAATTTTACGTGAAAGGAGGATTCTATATATATATATATACATATACGATCGATGGCGCACAATGTGCGAACAAAGTTCAAAATCCAAAATTCAAAACATTTTTATTTAATAGGATACATTGTGATCACTTTAAAACGTCAACTTAAAACTAGCTACGCCTGTTCCAACCTCCTTACGCCGGCAAAAGAACAGGCAAGAAACGCCCGGCAGGTAATTTTTTTTTACCGGCGTAAGGAGGTTGGAACAGGCGTAGCTAGTTTTAAGTTGACGTTTTAAAGTGATCACAATGTATCCTATTAAATAAAAAAGTTTTGATTTTGATTTTTTGGCGCGATCACATTGACAATTTCTTTCTTATTACTAATTGATTGAATTGGAGCAAGTTCACTAAAATCCCAAGCTTTTTTGTTTGTCATCTAATAGTCCGATATTTTTTAATTAGCTTTACTAATAAGATTTATCTTGTTTGGTTGTACACATTGGGATATGGGAACATGAATATTAACGAGTTGCGGGATCACAACCAAAGCAGACCAGACCCCACAAGCAGCACCCGTTCACGAATTGACGCATGTGCCAGCCATCGTTCTCCTCGACCATATGAGAAGGAAGAGGGCGACCAGCCGAATGTGAAGCGAGAGGTCGGGGTTCGATTGCCGCACTGGGAAAATATTTGTTGTAGATTCCCAATGTGAGTTATTATTAATTGTATCATAATTATAAAAGTTAATAGTAAGTTATATTGGGTGTCAACAATTTTTAGAATAGCACAAATACGTTTTTTTGTGCGTAATGAACAAATAAAATAAACAGTTTTTATTACAGCTACCTTTAAATAAATATAGTCCAGACAAGCCATCATGGGTATTGTAAACTAGTTGTGCCCCGCCGTTTCACCCGTGATTCTCACAAGATTATTATTACAATAAATCTGCTTATACCATTGAAAAATAGAGTATCTATAGATCTATCAATAAAAACTTTTTCGATATCGGATCTTCCGAAAATTACTCCCTACAACTAAACTCTCAAACTCTACCTCTTCATTATTAGTAGAGATGCTTATTTTTTACGTACTATCTTTATAATTTAGCCAGTGTTCGCAATACATTATTACTTCCCCTAACACTGACCAGCCACTTAATCACTGTAACTGCGGCTAATGTGGAACATTATTTCGGACGAAGAAAGCCGCCGGAATTATAGCCGGGACGTGAGGCTATACAAAATATTAGACTATTAGTTCTAGCAAGCTGTCAGGGGAACGGTAAGTGATACGTAATCTCGGCCTACGGCTGTTTTGTATCTGATAAGCTTTATCTTATTTTCTTGCTACGACCTGTCCCGGCTTCGCAAAGATTATGCCAAATGAAAGTTCGCTTAAAACTGTCGAATACAAAAACTTTTGGACTTTTTATTGGCTCACTGGAAGCCTAACTAAGGTTAACTATACACGGACAGCCTGAATCAGTCGACTGTCGACAGCTTCAAGCTGCGACTGCATAGTGAACTACAGACTTCTAGGTACGCGCATGCACGAACCGCTCGATCAGTTGCAGTAGTTCACTATGTAGTCGCAGATTGAAGCAGTCGATCCTGACTGCTTCAGGCTATCCGTGTATGGCCAGCCTTAAATTCTTTCATACATTAATTACATCAACTCTAATCAAACCATTTAGACGAGTTGTCTAATTTTTCTCCGACTTGTTTTACAAATATGGTGATTTCTTGCTGAAAACTTTAGTTCATCAAATTAGAACATAACCTATGATACTCAGAGATACTGTAGAGTCCTATAAGTGAAAGTTTTTTCTGGAATCGGTTCATTAGTTTAGAGTTAATCTTGGATGAGACCAGACTAAAAACATAATATAAAATGTTACTGATCCCATTTGGTATCTCTTCTATCCGACCCGAATACATCTATTGAATTAGACTCGGTGAAACAAAACAACGACACCAATTTTATTATACAGTTTTCCGTTATGAAACGAAAACACATTTCAAGTATGAAACATGCAGGGTTAAGTGATAGATAAAGCAAACCCACACTGCGAAAGACGGAGTGGAATGTGCGGAGCGGAAGAATACAAAATATTGCACTAGAATCTGATATTGCGAAAAACATTCTGTTCAGTTAAAAGTCGTACAGTCACGGATGAAAATCGCTGAACACGTCCTTCTTTTTACTAAATTTGGGAACATCAAAAATCGCTAACGTGGCAATAGTGGAGGGCAATTGTGAGGTATGCTAATGGAATCATTCGATTATGACGATATCTTGAGATATCTCGATTATACTAACTTACTGATATAACGTAACGCAACGCAGTAATAATAAAATAAAAGACGCCACTTTGGTCTGTCTTGCGCCACCTCCTGCCAGTCCTCCACCCACTATCTCGATTATAGCTATTAGTAATTATATTAGTTTAGTAAGCCCAATCCCTTACTGAATTACTTACTTACCCTCCTGGGTAGCACCAAAATATTTTTTACGACGGGTGTAAAACTAATCCAGGATTAGTAATAAAACTTAGTAAGTTATCAAAATTAGTATTAAAATTAGAAAGTTATCAACTTCATAATCGATTGTCAGTAAACGTCTCGATTATGACTCGTAGTCATAGCACACCGCTGTTCAGTAAAATTGTGGATGGACACCAACTTTTGTCGTTGAATGTACAACTAATATTGTTAGTTTCAACAATAGAAATTATGTTTTCAAAACCTGTATAGATATTATTTGCGGATGGATGATGTTCAGTGCCTAATTAATTATATCTATTTAAGCTTCACAAAAAGACTCATTACTTTAACATGTTCTAGAAATCTATTCAGGCGTTCTATGTAAATCTATACATATAATAAAAATGTAGCAGGTTTGTACATTATGGATATTGAACAAAAACGCATATGGGGTGGGGTCTTTATTAGAGCGACAAAAGCTAAAACAACAGTATTTGAATTGTGAATTATTTGTCTGTCTGTATGTTTGTACATGCATCACGCAAAAACTATAAAATGAAATTGAATGCCGTTTTCACCGATGCTCGAAGCCTAACTAAAAATGTTGTGTTTGTTTTATTTCAATCTAATATATGTATAAAAAACTTATATCTATTTAAAAAAATCTCTTCGAACAAGTATGTTTTGGATCAAAGTTTGGCATTAAGATAGATTATTTATAATCTAGAACAGCACATAAACTACTTTTTATCATTACATAAACATAGGGTAAACTGCGGGTATAACTGCGGGTAACAGCTAGTTTAATATAAGTATAGAGAAACCTATGTGCTATAATAACGTTATGAAAGGGACTGAGATAACATTTACGTCGTGGTTGTGTCGATGCGGAGCGCATCCGCTTTGTCACAGAGCGCAATGTCTAGTGAAATATGAACCTTTATCGGCATCCAAGCGCTTTGTAACGTGTTGAATTATGATATGAATTATTATGGACAAATATCACGATATAAAGAACATATTAAGTCGCGCGGAGTCGTTTCATCCCTATGCACCAAGCGTTTCGGACTCCTTCATTTGACGGACCGCTAGGACTGCAATCCCTGCTGCTTTTTGTTTCCTGATTTCCAGATATAAAACCCATAATCCCCATCGTTTTTCTGCAGTTTTTCGTACAAAATTGGCTTACAGGTCATTAAACGCACTTTACAACACTGCATGTAGACAATACATAGTGCTTACTTACTTATATCATTTTAACGACTAA
The DNA here is from genome assembly GCA_931315375.2 of Opisthograptis luteolata. Classification (NCBI taxonomy): domain Eukaryota; kingdom Metazoa; phylum Arthropoda; class Insecta; order Lepidoptera; family Geometridae; genus Opisthograptis; species Opisthograptis luteolata. The sequence goes on along the minus strand of OV928044.1, from coordinate 7,975,362 downwards.
GTTTATATCCACAAGCAGGTCCGTCTCAAGCTGCGGGCCCTTGGACACCCAAAGATAGGGTACACAAAAACATAAATCTTCAGAATATACACTATCACTACCACACCACTATTCAATACCACTGAGTTATAGCTTTTAACATGATAAAAATATAAATAGACACTGGGATTCGGCATTTTGGGGCCCCTATCAGGCCCTATATGCCCTAATGATAAAGACGAAACTGCTACAAGTAATATATTCCGTGTATTTGCATCAAAATTGTTTAAAATTTTAATGAGCGCTATTTAGCTTGATCCCCCAAATCTCTCTTACATGGAGTAGCTATAACATAACTATTTGTAAAAACACGCGTGCATATCCCTTTGCATAATCTCTCTTTATCAAAGTATATCTGACGTTAAATCTCAACTTACAATTAACGATACCATCAAAAGAGGAAATCTTATGAGGATTAACATTGCTTTGGCCTCTGATATCGGCTCAAACAAGTCTTGAGCAACTCGCGCTACGAGCACAGATTAACGGAATAGAGTTCGAAAGGATTAGCAAAGTGCGATGTTGAGTACCCGCTAGGATTTTGAACTATAATGCACAGAGTTAAGGCTCAGGTAAATAGGAGGAGATTAATGAACAGTTGTGAAGTTCGATGAAACAATAACCCCCCTACGGCTGGCGGCAGCGCTACTGAGCTTCATATATAAGTAGGTTCGTATATATAGATTTTTGTGCTGCGCTTTTCGTAGCGTAAATGACGGGGGAAATATTGTGCAACGCTCGCTGTAGTTACGTCGGTTACGCTTTAATATTATGATGACAGACACCAGATATACGGACACCAACTGATGACTGGCGTCTCCTTTACGAGTAAGTTATGTCTATTTATTTAGACTTGTATTTATTTTCCATAATGTTTCTTGTATCTTATGCTGCTGCGATTTCTCCCGCGTGGACTACACTTTATCGCGATAAAAATCCTTGTCCTTCTTCAGGGCTCGAACTATTCCAAATTTCATCCAGATCGGTTCACCCGTTTAGTCGTGAAAAACAAACAAAGAGCAACATCTTTCACATTGGTAAATGTAGATAACATATAATATGCGTGTTTGTGTTTATCTATCGTGCTTTTCATAGTTGAACTCGTAATCATCTTCATCTCCTTTAATTCCCTCACTTAATAATCTCCTTTGTTTGATGGTTTAAATACGTTTTGACTGTATTATTTCTCAAAGGGAAGTTGGTATATGGCACACAGTTATAAGGCACATAATATGATAAACAGAAGACGCAAACAATGGATTATGAGTAAAATAAATTGATTTTCATTGCCATTGAAATTATTTACCTGAATTCATCGTAAAAATGTATGTTCGAAAAAATACCAGACTTACATAACGAAGGTAATTACTATTCACATTTGTAAAATTAAATTGCTTATTTCTCGAGAGAGGGAGAGGACGTTACAGTAAAAACTTCTGTTTACGTACAAACATCTAATTTACCAATAAGTGTTACTGAAGAAAAGTTCTCACGATTTTTCCCGTTTTATATCTGCTTGAAAAAGTTTCCGGGCCATTTTCATTATAGGTGAAGTTGTAAAACGTGTATAAATTTTAATGATTTCAACAACTTTAGCACATCACATTTGTTTTAACAGTAATTGAGTGCTTGAACTTGCACAATATTGTGAATTTCGATGGATGCCGCAGGCAAGGGTAGGTACAACAAGCCTCGCTACTATAAGAACAATATGAGCATTATTAGGTTATTTTAACATTGAACGATGAATGAAAATTACGCTGGCATTGAAATCAACATCATCATCCTACTCATGAAAGGGAGAGAGAGATAGAGAGAGAGAGCGATAAAAAGAGAGATAGAAAGAGGTCATCAGTATAGAGCTGAGTTGCTAGATTCGATATCCGTATCGATGAATCAATTCGGCCACTACCCAACCTTAATTTCGTTTTGTTCTTGTATTTAGATAGAGATGGTTTATAAATCTTATAGCCTCGCAAGCTGCAATCAATTTCATAAGTAGGTCACTTGACTGCATTGCCAACGATCTATGGTGAACATTTATTTTGTGTGCGTAGTCGATTTGTGACGCTTGTATGGAACCCTGTCTCTGTCACTCGTTCTAACTTTAGGGAGTAATGAGTTTTCGGATCGGTTTCACCGGTACGGCCGTGAACGATGTGAAAACTCAACAAAGTTTAGAGTGACGAATTACCCGGACCCATAAATATCGGGCGATAATGAGCAGGTAAAAATAACCTTTTCTCACCTAACACCTTTTCAAAAATAACTGAGAAAAGTTAGATGAATATGAGTAAAATTATCACAGGTTCTGTGTAAAATTCTAATAAGCCCTCAGGTGGGCGATGCTTGCATCAATTTGCGTTGCAGATGCAAAATTAGCTTGTATGTCTCAATCTCATGAATAGAATAATATTACTTTAATAACTACTTTGTAAGTTATTTTTTTATGATTTTTATTATGTTAAAAGTGGGATCCGATATAAAAAGTACTGGAAGAAATATTACTGATCCTGCTTCGAATCTCAGCAAGGGATCTGACTAAAATACATCTACAAAATGTGCTTATCCTCCAAAGTCATGTTTTTCAGAGAGAATTTTCTACCGACCGAATTAGAACATTTTATCTTGGAGCTTGACATCAATTATAACTTAATAAATACTATTTGAAACTGCCATGGTCAATACCATTAGAATTAGGTTTTGAAACGAAACAAAATTCTAATAAAAGAAGGACTGGTTCTCAAAGATTGCAGCAGAAAGACATCGAGCTAACTGTTTAGTGACAAATAATTCCTTCGTATTCAACATGCGAAGAAAGAGCACGACTTATCGCTCGGAACGCAGAGTTCGCGACACACGTCCTGGTCGCATGCTGTAATTCATCCAAAAACCCATTTCAACTCAAACAAATAGGCGCACCGAAATAAAACACTCGAGCCACATGCAAAATACACAACTCAGTAAGCGGAAACAATAAAATATATTTTCTCTGTTAGTAAGCGAGGCCACTGAGTTTGTCGTACCGCGTAAAAATATATCACGTCCCTCTGAGCCCGCTTCTGCTATATAACATTTCATTAGCGGTCAGCTGAGACGTCCCGGCTGCACAGACAATAAATTTTCATTTTTGCGGAGGACAAGTGAAAAGAAAAGATAAATAGTGGGACAGATTTGGCTCGGGGCATATAAACTATTCGCTGGCTTCGCGGCATACGCCGACTGCGACCTTTGCGGTCACAAAATATTTGATTAACAAAAAAGGAGCAACCGTGGAAATATCTGGCTGGTAAATATTTCGGGAATCTGTTGCGAGCAAATAATGGGCGAGGCGAGTGGTTTGTTGACTGTTTATATTCGCGTGGCAGAGTTAGTGGTCGCTGAGTAGTTGCTTTTTTAATTGCTGCTGTTCGCTTTTTTTTGCGGCCAGTGTTTCGGATTGCGTTGCTACGAATTTTCATAATGTTTTTCATTTTATCGTTCTCAATTGTCTCGTGTGTAGGAACGGGAAGAAAACTGATTTATTTGTATTAATTAATGTTGGAGCGCTTAAAACCGAATCGGATAACTAGTTTTATTGCATAGGCTATATCTTAAACTTGAACCCATATAAATGTGAAAGAAAAGTTCAACCTCTTATAGGTGGTAAGATAGGGGAGGGGATGATTGATTTTTCGCCCGTGATCTGATTCCTTTGAAACATGGCACTCATATATTTGTGTATTTCTGATGACTACAACCTAATCTATTATGATATATCCTTATATCATTGTAGTCTCAGAAAACAAAACCTTCTTTTATTAATTTACTTACATCGAGCTTATCAAGCTTTGCGGTTTAAATTTGCATCCTTAAAATTTTTTGCTTAAGAGATTTTTAGATGGACGGTTGGTCCTTTTTTCATATATTTTTCATAGAAATCGTTTATGAGCCGGAAAGTAACACGCAGGCTAATATTCATTCCGGTAAAATGCATGGTTCCCGATAAAATTTCTACGCGGGTGAAAACACGGGCCCAGGTAGTAAGAGGTACTGTATACTCAGCTATTACTTTATATAAACTTTATAACATGCAACTGGATACCGCTTGCGGGAAAATGAAGGATTACGGAGCAAACTTGCAGCTAGTCAAGATTACTCCGTCTAATTTTCACCTCCTACTTTATACCTTCGAGCAATAAATTGGAGTCTACAGTGTAATAAATGCTAACTTATATTAGTTTCTTGACGTTCATTTTCAGAATTTATGACCAAACACGGTGTAGCTAAAACGAGCTTTAAGACTTTGTAATAAGAAAGTGGGAGCTTGCTGATTTTATCACCTGCGGAATATGGCTGTGCTAGTGATCGAATCAATAAAACTCAGCTTTATAGCAAATTGGTCGTTCGTTGATCATAATCGGTCACGTTACTTTTTATATCAACAAATACCGGAACTGTATCTCATTTGTAATATAAATAAAACATGTGTAATCATTTGAATATTATATACGTAGGAAGTGTGTCTATCTCTTTCGCTATCTAACTCCAAACTATATTTGTAAAAGAAGTTGTTGATTGAATTTACCAGGAAATAGGACTCATCTTACATCATATCTTACCATGTTTATTTGTTTGGATCATGTCAAACCGGTTGAAAGGATTTGGAGGATATTTGCTTCGATAGACTTCAGAGTAACATACGAGGTACACGGTACTTTTCATCTCAAGAAAGTGTGAGCCTCAGGGCGAAATCAATGTACAACATAATCATGATAGTAGAAAAAAAAATCGTGTTATTTCCCGTCAAACAGCGAGAGATGGTTGCCAAACGGTAACACGTGTGGATTTGGTTATAAAATTATTATATTTAATTCCATGAATAGCACTACACTTGTTTGTTTCATTGAAATGAACCAGGACATCATGAACGAGCAGGAGTTCAATAATAACTACTCTGACCTATAGCGGACCTGCCAAAGTAGCTCCGTGAGCTCCGTCTCATTTGTATATCCTGCCAATTCATTATGTACTGGTACATTTCATTGGGAACTTGTAAGAAAACATCGATATAACATAAAGTAAGCTTCCTTGCATTAAAAGTAAACACCGAAAATCTCTTGCAAAAATCTTAAACAGATTGGATAAAAATATCTTATACAGACGAATGTAGTCAGAATATTGCCCACTCGCTCCAATCGCTTTGATGACACGAAGCAATAAAAGTTAAACGACTTGGGGGACTGACGCACTCCAGAGATAGATGTTATTTCAAATAAATTGACAGCTCCCGTGGGGTAAATAAATACATTGCGAATAAGGGCCTAATCACAACAACATTTCTTACGACGACGCCTAGAGAAAACTGTAATTTTCCATGAGAATGTTTATTGATCAAAAATCTGAAAACAATCGAATGCAAATTGTGTTTTAAAACAAAAGAAGTGTATTAAAGCTTTGAAATTAAAATACAAATACTACGTACAATAAAACGGATTTCATGAAGCAACACATGCTTTAACTCTACACATTGTTCTTTTACGCAAAAATGCTGGCAGCTGGAAAATAACTTTTTTATTAGTAACATTCCGAAGAACTCCACACATAGGCGCATTCATTCCAGCGGTCAGCGGAACCGCGGCTTAATGGCCACCGCTGACATTTGAGAAAAGGGTCACTAATTTATCTAAACATAGTTCGTCGGGAGTTTCCCTTAATGATAATTTAAATCAGAGGCAGTACTCTAGGTTTTGTATGCAGTTGATTTCGTAGCACGCACACATGCAAAAAAAATGTGCTGTGGTATTTAGCTATTTATATGTATAAAACACGTCTTCTAGCACATTCAAAATCACTCAACCAAAGTTAGTAGGTAAATATATTTTCCTGTTCGCAATATTTTGACATCTGTCACATTTATGTCAGTGTCAGATCTGTCAAAGCGTAGTTTCACCGTGTGTAAGGTGAAGGTCGCTTTACCTTTTATAAGTAAGGGATCTCCACGCGCCTCGCTCCCTCTTCTCCGAAGTCTTATTCTAGATTACACACTGTAATGATCATAAAGAAGAGCATAAGTGTAGCAAAATCATATTAGGATTTGATGCAAGTTTGTGTACTGTCTCTACCACTTATCCAGCGCCTTAATTATAGTTTAACTTATTTGCGGCGCAGCTGCCCCAGCAGCATCCACTCGAGGTAATTAGGATGTTCACAATATAAACAATAGTTGATGGCCGTCACGATTGTAACAGCCCTAATTGGGTTCCTTGATTTGAGCTTCTGTTAATGAACTAAGCAAGAACTAAGTTTGTTTTTGAGCTCAATATGTATCTTGGTACTAAAGTTGAACGATAATTGTTGATCTTATTTATGTACATTTTTATTTCAGCTTGGTTCTGGTTCGTTTTATGATATAGTTCACGTGGATGAGGCCGCGGTCTGCAGCTAATTAATTGTACACATACATTACTAGCTGTGCCCCCTAATTTCGCTCGCGTAGATGCCCCACAGAAATTGTGCATTTATCCAGGACTAAAAGTGTAACATGGCATATTTCGACCTGACTAATGCTATACTAAAAATCACATCGATTCGTTGCTTCGTTGCTGCGTGAAAGATGGACAAACCAACAATCACACTTACACATTTACTTATGTGCGAGGATTGATTAACTGTTTACCTACATATTCTGATTTATATTGATTCTACATACAACATACAATATATATAACACACACACATTGATTTTAATACAATTAATGGTTAAACGAACTTACCTAAAGTGATGTTCGACCATAATTATACTAGACGTTGCATTCGAAGATATTTATTCACTTTGTAGTATCCTATTTATTGCACAGGGCGTTGCACATAATTTTTAGAGCTGTAAAAATAAAAATCAAATCACAAAAATATAAAGTTCACTGTTTCTGAACGATACCTTCCATGTCATAGGCAGTGCTGTCATCTCCGTCATACTTCATTCTTTCAGAGACACTTATCTCGTTTGTTAGTTGTATGGGCTTTAGTAGCTGGGTTCGGGTGGGACTATAAATATCTTCGAATGCAACGTCTAGTATAATTATGGTCGAACATCACTTTAGGTAAGTTCGTTTAACCATTAATTACACTTCGACGTTGCATTCTCGATATTTATTCACTTTGTAGATGTTTAGCGCTTTCACACAAACGAGATAGGCAGGCAGGATTCTAGGTAGAAAAATAAAAAGATACATTAACACATATAAACGAAAAAAGTGGAGTGATTATCCACATTATTATGAACCTTACGTTCAACCTAAAACCAATAAGTCAATTGATAATGTAAGCCCAATTACCGTTATTAGCATTCTTGCTTGAAGATATTATGAATTACCTTTGTGAATGCAACACTTATAAGCTTCCTGACCATCCTGTTGTTCATTTTATAACATGGACAGAACTCCTTATAACTAGCCGAGGTAGAAGTGTAACGGCTACTATGTGCCGCAAATACCAGTATTTGCACCAAACTATAAATGTAAGTATGTCTAATGTATATGTGACTTGTGGTAGGAGCAATGGATTATCTCTTAGATGTATGAATTAATTTCTTTGATGGAGGTAGCTCTTAGGTGCCATGGCATCTATCTAAAATGATAATACTCTCTCTGGATATATGTTTTCTCTGTGAGGTAAAAAAGTATTACTAGATTAGGCACCAAAGTATTTGTAGGCGAAATCAGTAATTAGTCTATTTCTAGTAAGTGCTTCTAGCCAAATATTGATTTCCATTCGTGCGACTTACTTTAATTTCGCACTCGTTGTATAGTTGACAACGCGAGGAAAGGCACAAACTTTTTGGATATGGAATCAAAAGCTTAACTCTCGTTTGGATAAAATTACTACAAGTGATTGCGTACTAGGATCTCATGTAGATACGTATTTTGAATAGCAAAGTTTAATTCCGTAAACTTCTTTTGTGAATCTTATAATTTGGTCATCTAAATAACACATTTACCTGATATTAAAACAGAAGCCGAACGGCGAGTCTGTACCTGAATGATATTCAGAGACGAGAATTTGAATCCTATTTGAGAAAACAGGAAAAAATATGGTAATACTTTGAATTATTATTATTATCCCATGTGGCTTTATTCTCGGGTCTTTGCCCGGACCTTTATTAGGCATTGGCGGAGCCGTAGCCAAAGCTAAGAGGCCACGCTAAGGGTGAAGTGTACTATTACAACAATGCTAAAAAGTTATCTGAGTTCTTATTGAAATTATTGAATCCAATTATTATTTTTTCTGAAATTATTATTATTATTTTTTTTTTTTTTTTTTATTCTAAGTTTAAATTATAATTAATTTTGATACCCCTTGGAAATATAACTATGTTTGGTTGATAATACCTTCGAAACCAGGATATAATGCTACCAGAGAGGGTGAAATGGATCAATCTTCTTTGGAAAAATAAAAATAATAAGAGTAACTAAAGGCCTTCTTAGGCCTGTTAGCTGACCATGACTCCCGTGCAGTGGCTTGATCAAAATAATATTTCTTAAAAATACAGATAAACTAGAATAGAAGGAAGACGTAAAATAAATGAGTTTCCCAATCCAATGAATGCATTGACCATAGGGTCCATAAGGTCAGGCTATGCCAAAGGATCTCTTATCCGTAATAATATGTATAATATACCATCTAAAACATAAATGTGAAAAAAGTGAGACAAGTTCAATATTGTGATGGTATGTTTGGTTGTCAACTTCACATACAAAACAATTGTGGTCTAAATGGGTGCCCAGTTCTGTGAATGAATCTGAAATTTAATGAATTATAAGAAAGTGTATAACATGCATAAGTAAATATCATTTGCTTAGTTTTTTAATGATGTAAGTTTTTTTTTTTTTTTATATTATATGCTTCGCACAAATATTCTTGTACATAAACATCAATTTAGGGACTCCAAAAAACAGTTCGTGATTATGATCATGATAAATCACAGGCACCTGGAGCCAGGTCCCATTCAATGTTTTGGTCCTTTATTAATTAATATATATTATTTTGTACGTATATTAAGCTATCTTTGCTTAAGCTAGTGCAAGATATCTCTGAGAGTATATTAGACATCTTCATTAATGCAGACAACAGCGGTACTCTGCCCATATTTATTCTGTTAATCCTTAGCAAAGCATTGAAGGCCAATGTAAGCTGATTTCAATTCTAATAATAAAGTATGCTAGTTGTGATTGTGTGGTCCCAAAACAAAAAAACTCACGTTACAAAAAAACACCCCGCCCAATAAGGGAGGCACCTATGAAGATTTCTAGAAGGTACTTACCACTGAGTTAAAACATTATTTTTCCCAAGACGACTCTGACTTCGAGTTTGATACATTTCTCATATAAATCATTCGTAATGTTATGCAGTTTGTAATTTTTCTTTCTATACAAAGAAAACTGCAGGGTAGGCTAAGAAAAGTAACCTAAGGTACAAAGGTTAAAAAGGTAAAAAGGCCCTGATTGTCAATCTGCTTAATCTGGAAAAATATTTTGTTTCGTCAGGTATTTTTAAGTTTCTTTTTTGTAAACTTTAAACACATATAATGACTTTTCTGTAAATATGTAGTATTTCAATGCCGAAATGTGTGTGTTTTTTGTTCCAAATCAAAATACATTTTTGCTTGTTTTAACACAAATCTTAACCTTTTGAGAAAGTTTAATGAACCCTCTAAGCAAATTTTAAATTATGGTCATTAATGTGTAGTAAGACATCAAAATAACACACAAGTAACAACAGATCTCGGTTTCTAAGATAATTACCAACTGGTACAGAAGCCAATGACAAACCAAAGGAAGTCATTGAAATACATAGGTTATCTTGAAGTTTTAAATTATGGATAGGAACTTAAAATTACGGTTCCTTGATGTGGACATAATGTATATAAAAAACCTTACTTGGTAAATATTAGCTGTGTGAATATCTTCATTTTAAAGTCTTCAGTTGTTATTGTCCTTCATATTCAAAATGAACCTGATGTCTAGAGATGTAGGTAGAACGCCAGCCTTGCTAAACTTTGAATGAAGGCCAGAGCCTTCTCAAATGTTTTCTTTGTAAGAAGTTTAGTTTTTAGCATTTATTTCAATTTTCTATCCAACTGTATATATTTCGTTGTTTTGTTGTTATATAATAAAAGACAAGTGTTTTGTGTTCTTGTTTTTTGTTTATGATTTATGTCCCACAGATATAAGTCTAGAAAATGACTGGCTTGTTTTAGCCTTTATAAGGAGTTTATCCCGACTCTTTAAGTTCGTGTATAAGACTGCAGAAAAAATTCTAAGTTGAACCTTGGTGCCCTCCGTAAGCTAGGTCTTCAGGTATTAGGGTTTCCTTTATCGTGGTTTCTTCTGCCTTTAACATTTACACTAGGATTCTACCCCAACGTTTAGATACCTTATCATAAATCGCCCACCAAATAATTCATCTTTCCGTACTGGATCTATGAATGCATTTTGGCTATAAAAACTCTGGTGCGGCAGACATTGGCTTTTCGCTTGAGCTGGGACATGCTAGCTGCATCTGCAGTATCTGTAACTAGACCTGTCGGAATGAATGTACGGGATCTAACCCGGTTATCATCATCAGAAGACCATTGTCGCGGGTCTGGTGTCGGTGACCTTGGATGATTATGGTCGAGCTTTGTCTGGTCAAGAAGATCCAGCGCCATATCAGGTTTTGTACGTATTCACGCTTCACCTATAGACTATTTGATTCAACCAGCTGCATGTGCAGTATTGAAGGTTTTAAAGTCATTGTCCATACTCACGTTACGCCTCTTGGCTGTATGATTCAACAAGCTGCGTGTGCAGTATTGAAGGTTTTTAAAGTTATTGTACGCACTCGCGTTACTCCTTTAGACTGTATGATTCAATAAACTGCGTGTGCAGTATTGAAGGTTTTTAAAGTCATTGTACGCACTCGCGTTACTCCTCTAGACTGTATGATTCCATAAACTGCATGTGCAGTATTGAAGGTTTTTAAAGTCATTGTACACACTCGCGTTACTCCTCTAGACTGTATGATTCCATAAACTGCATGTGCAGTATTGAAGGTTTTTAAAGTCATGGTACGCACTCACGTTACGCCTCCAGACTGTATGATTTAAAGTCATGGTACGCACTCACGTTGCGTCTCTAGACTGTATGATTTAAAGTCATTGTACGCACTCACGTTACGCCTCTAGACTGTATGTCATGGTATGCACTCATGGTACGTACTCACGTTACGTCCTATGACTGTATGATTTAAAGTCATGATACGCACTCATGGTACGCACTCACGTTACATCCTATGACTGTATGATTTAAAGTCATGGTACGCACTCATGGTACGACTCTAGACTATATGATTCAGCAAGCAGCGTGTGCAGTGTTGAAGGTTACAATACGCCGCCGGAGTAACTCATTATCAGCCGAGCATCATGCAAGAAAAAAGAATGGAAAAAATCATGAATTATGTGGGTAGTTACAAAAGAAAAACTACGCAAAAATCATGAGGAAAAAATATCAGTTATTTTCCAAAGTATGCGCCTTTTCCCTAAAAAGGAAGGGACAAAGGCAAATTTACAGATAAAACTAACACGCAGTTAATGACCACGAACTAACCTTGATCGTCCGAACTAGTTGGCGAGTTTCGTATCTTGCGTTCCCAACATGTTATTTTTCGTCATTATTTGGACTTATGACGATCTTTTCTCCATAACACTGCTTTCAACTAACTTTTTCACAAAATTTCCAATAAAATAACGGATTTAATCGATAAGTCGAAGCTGCGACGCCCGCACATAAAAAAGGAATGAAGTATGACGGAGATGACAGCACTGCCTATGACATGGAAGGTATCGTTCAGAAACAGTGAACTTTATATTTTTGTGATTTGATTTTTATTTTTACAGCTCTAAAAATTATGTGCAACGCCCTGTGCAATAAATAGGATACTACAAAGTGAATAAATATCGAGAATGCAACGTCGAAGTGTAATTCACAATAAATCATTCTTCACTCAATCAATTTGTCAATTAACCTTGTAGTCATATAAATAATAAAATTGATGATATTATAAGTGGCAACTAACTATACCGTTGCAAACCATAATACCATCACATAATATTAATGGCTTATGTTACTGATTTTTGCACGTTTCTTTTGTTATTGTGTGCAGTTTTCCCAAATAAAGTCTTTCTCTTCCTCTCTCTCTCTCTCTCTCTCTATCTCTCTCTCGCTCTCTCAAATAATAGGTTAAAGAGGAGTTCCGTAAACATAATAATAATAATAATGATACAATCATATTATTATGCATCTCGTTACTATTCATTCAGTTGCCAAATTGTTCTATAATTTTTTCACTTTTACTACTTCTATGTATAACATTTGCAAATGACTTAGCCAATTTCACCTTCATTAATTATATGAAATTGAACCTTTCACTGAACGGGCACCGGTTTCCAATGACGCTTTTAATATTTATGAGATTCATAATCTGATCCGATTAAACTCCAGTTCTCCACAAGGTTGTTAGTTGGAAAGTTAAATCCAACAACCTTTTTTAACCTTGTATAAATTACAGGAATGTTGGTATAGGGTTCTTTTTATAGACATGATAACGTTTGACTTTGGCTTAGGTAAAGAATATCGAAATATCACTCACTCTTTTCTCATAAAGATCGATATATATCGTCTATTTTTAAATGTGTAAAATAGATCAATATTTCATATTTACTAAGAGTAAGTATCAATTTTAGATAATGTGGTCATGTAACGTAAGTATTAAGTCAAAACAGAAACAAATGCAGAAACAGATTTCGAAAGTATTTTTTAACGTAGGCGAAAACGAAAGTGTAATTAGTGTGTGTGTTAGTGTGTGTGTCTCTTTGACAAAAAGTGCTCATGACAATATTCATTACTTACGTTTGACTTTGGCTTAGGTAAAGAATATCGAAATATCACTCACTCTTTTTTTCACTCTTGTTTGCCTATATTGCTAACCTAAACTCCAAATTGGTTCCTATTCCTATACAAAATTGCTTGTAAAATGATAAAGTTTAACAATGTTGTCAGTATAACTTTCCAGGATTTTATCACCTCACCAGAATTTCACGGATGGAGTTTATTGCGATTTAAAAGCCCTTTCAGTTGAGTAGTGATACCTAACTTTGTACAGACATACCTATCTATGTATAGACTGTCCCGTTACATTAATGTGAAATATTAATTCCAGGAGCCAATAGCTAAAACTTGTCTTTATCACCATCAGCTTGTGTCCAATGCTGGACATAGGCCTCTCCCTAAGTACGACACTAAGGCCCGTATTATAGAATGACGCTCAAGTGTTGATCAATGCTTAAGTAGCGATTAAAGTCCAAAATTAATAATCGATCTTGATCCGATATCCGCGGTTTTGGATCGATATGTCATGTCATAATATGCTAGGGCTTGACATCATCATCATCATCATTATTAGCCTTCCACGTTCCCACTGCTGGGACTCTGGCCTTCTCTCAGAGAGAGAGTATGTGCCGTAATCTACCACGCTGGCCCAGTGCGGGTTGGTAGATGTCGCATGCCCTTGAAAATGTTGCAGTTCTTGGGCATGCCGGTTTCCTCACGATGTTTTCCTTCACCGTTTTGAGGGATGGCAAATCCGCACATAACTCATTTTAAGTCATAGGTGCGGGGCCGAGAGGATTCGAACTCGTTGTCGGCGGGCTTGACATATTACTACTAAAATGTCATTTTTTTTATGTAAGTCATGCTGTTTTTCCTCAGACAACAATGTCCAAAGCCTCTCTTCAGCTGATGATACACCTTGGTATTACCAATTTAATCTATTTAATACTGCTCCAAATTATGAAAAATTTGGAGTTGGAGAGGGGGAGGAGTGTGAAGGCGGGGAATGGGAGGGAAAAGGAGGATAATATATAAATACAATACATAAATACATATGTAGTTATCCTATAATTTTCTTCACGTTATTATTTTATGCTATTTGTTTTGTTTTTATGCTGCGCTGAATATATGATTATATTAATTATATATTGCCAGCATAATTTGTCTACTAATATGTCAAGCCCTAGTACCTAGTAAATGACATATTATGCCCTAACATATCGATCCAAAACCGCGGATAACGGATCAGCATCGATTATTAATTTCGGGCGAAAGTGACAAGTACATCACTTATCATCATCGCTTGAGCGTCATTCCAGAATGCCAGCCATAATATTGGTATGGTATCTAGCAGTAACGTTATTGTTTTATCTTCAAGCAGGTGAGTAGAGTTGATAGGGTTACCAATCCAATCCCGTACAATACAATTTTTTGCGAGATAAAAGCATCCTTTAACTGAAGAATAAAAAAATAAAGGTGAAAAGGGTATTGTATTAAAGAGTGTCGTGAGCGACAATCAATTTCTGCGTAATGGGTAAAAAATGAAGGGATTGGATGTAATAGGCGCCTACGTGGGAATAACAATGCCTGAGGACCGGCTATGTCTATTTATCTTTTTTTTATATCTCGATCCCTTCCCTATTCAAACAACACACAAAATTTTAACTTTCTGTTTGTTTGTCCGCTGAACCGATTGTGTTAAAATTATTGCTCATATGTAATGTAAATGTAAAGCACAGAGATTAACATAGAATATTATATAATTAATAGAATACTGAAAGCGATAGTTCTCAAAGTACAGAGAAAATAATATGATCCCATATCGCTCTGAGGACCAAATACTGTAAATATACCGATTTTATCCTACGATAACTTATTATAGAATGACGGACAGAACAAACAGAGTTTCGAATCGACGTGAAACTGGAAAAAGTGAGAGTGGAGCCGCGTTAACCCTGTACATGTACTTTTAATATGTAATAGGATACACCAAATCCAATCAGAAATTTCTTCGAAAACAATGTACCTACTGCTAAAAATCCTTATGAAATTCTTGTATACATATATTTATATAGATATGTTTGTATAGCGGATATCTAAACAACGGCTTCTCTTTGTATATCTAGGGTTTCTATGATTTTTCGCTTATAGCTAGCTATTGCTAAGTCAACCTCACTACAACATAGGTTATTTGTATTTACGTTAAAAAAACAAAAGAATTTGCTACTGACAAAGCTTAAGTAAGCACTTATAATAATGGAATTGGAATTCGGTAGTATCGCAAAGTGAAATCTTTCCGGGCATAATTTCCCCTTTTGGGCTAAAGGTAAAAACCGTGCAGTAAGCTTTGGGAATAAAACCACGGCTGAAAGGGTTAATGCAACGAACATCGGGCACAATCGGTAGCTTGTACAACCAGACAGTATGCAAGGTCTTGCCCTATGTCACAGCTGATGTCGTGGGACGTTCGCCTCCTATAATATAATTTACAAGCTTGTCTTTACAAGCTTTTATTTAACTTGCAATTTATGTAGGTAAAAAATTTTATTCGGGTGAAATCTTGCAACTCAATTTTGAAGCATATATCTTCAACCAATTGAGCTGAAATTTTGTCTACAAAATCAATTTGGATGACTTAATACCATGATTTGGGAGAATTTATACCATGCTGGTTGATGAACAAAGAGTATGGCATCTTAATATTGTGGTGTAGACAGGCCAAGTGAATTTTCTGAAACTAACCTAAGTTTAGACAGGTCTAGAGTATTGCTGTCCTTTTCTGAAAACGGAAGTAAGAAAAAGAGAGCACTATTTTTAGACCTGATTAAGTTGATTTATTTAATTTAATTTCAGAAAATGTCAGAATCGTAGTATGTACTCACTTAGATGTTTAATTGAGGCCTCACAATATAAATAAAACAGTTTTTGAAATTCATAATAAGAGTGGGGTATGGTATTGTATTGAAGTTGCAGCACTGTTGTTCTTGTACAGCACAATCGACCTCGAGGGGCAGCCGGTGGTAATACGGAGCCTAATCCGATATTTTACACGTAACTTTTAACAACGGACTTTAATGTCCCTGAGAATCGGGGATACGCAGGGTGCGAGCGGGATAAAACGATTATCGCTTGAAATGTGGTGCTCCTTAATTTAATCTTGGCGAATGTTCGCGATTAAAATAGAGCTGTTACATTTTATTAAAACAATAAATATTTGGTTCTCTTTGGTTTGACTTGCCCCAGCTTTGCACGGATAAGCAAACATAAGTAGTTTAGGTACTGCTGCGCGTCTTGATTTCATAAACAAGTGACATGGAAAAAAGTACTTTCAGTTTACCCCAAATTTTTCGGGCAACGTTTCAAATGCATTTTACAGTGTTTTTCTTCCCTTATTTATATTTTAACAAACACAAATTTTAATAACTTCAACGGGGCAATTAGGACTATAAATTCACTTTGTTTGTTTTACCCTTTTTCTCATCTACATATTGTACAATTTATGAAGGACTAGTGCTCTGCCTGTGGCTTCACACGGGTAGGCAAAGGTTTTTGAAAGATTTTCTGTTTCATGATTAATTTGTGGACTACAATGACATTATCATTATATCTAAAAGAAAAGCTCAACAAAATTGCTCTAGCTGTTTTGGTAAGAAAATAGCTAAAAACGAAACAAACTCACAAACAAATATATATAACGTTACAGTTTTATATTTTAGAAGAAGGATCAATATAATAAAGGACAAATTAATTATTCAATAATAATGCGAATAGAAAAACAGCATAACGAATCGGTATTGGGCTTCTCATTCTCATTGTCACTTTTTGACAAATTTTCCGTACTAAAATTTGACAATAAGATCAAACTTACTGAAATTTGGTCTGACTTTTAACTTACGGACGTTTATAAAACTGGCCCTTAGTGTAACTCGTAAAACCAACAGGACAATAAACCCGTATAAAGACGGATATTATACACTCAAGTCTACCGAACTTAATCAATCTCGCGGTGACAAAAAGTTCGCGGAACACCACGCTGAACTCGAAAAGTACGTTCTTAGTTACAAATTACTTATTCACTTCTAAACACTAAAGAAACGTCCACAGAATCGAAATTAAATTGCTAATTTCGGTATTAAAGTCCCAGAACCAGCTATCGATCCCTTCTTTCGAAAGTTCTTCTCAATTCTCGCCGAAAGTGGAATTAATTTGAATTTGTTCGAAACATTTATATTACGACCAGTTTTGTTCCATTCATTTTGAAAGGGCCTTTTTACATAGGTTTCGATTTTAACCGGCAAGGAATTAGGTAATACATTTCACTTCAATGATGAGTTAATGAGAAATGAACGTGAAAATTAAAACTACCGATAAGCTTAGGTAATAACAATTTCATGTGTGTGACTAGCTGCACCCCACGGTTGCGCTTGCGTTTTTTCACAGTATCCCACAGGACTTTTTTCCGCGCAATGCACAAGGAGTGAGCGAGGCGGGAAGGAGTGCTGTGGTGCGATGACGCTATAACGACGCAGGACAGCGCAGTATTGTTTTGAATATCCTTTTATTGTATTGTATATATATAACTACACATACATCTACGTCGACGCTACGACGACGGAGAAAGCTGCGTTGCGTTGCGTCGTCGCAGCGCTCATGTGGCACTCATCACGTTGCGACGTCGCAGCGCAGCGGCCGTGTGACATCTCTCTCTCTGAAAAGGCTCTTATTAATTTTTATATAAATAGCCATTATTTTCTTGTAAAAGGCGTTTCTGTGAAAAATAGTATCTTGTCTATTTATATCATTTAACATTAGAGAATTTAAGGTCAAGCGCTACGCTACCCTATAGCGTGTAAAAATATATACATATTTAAAAAGATAAATCGGCTTATAATATCATCAGAAAGTTTGAGCGGTTAAATTTGAAATCCAATATAAACTGTGGGGTGAGAGGGCCGCTCGTTGTTACGTACTTATCTGCAAAGTTTTGGGAGTGTCGAATCATGATCCACTTTGGACTATTCACTAGAGATTGTTATAATACTAGTACAGTCGGCCCTTGATAATTATAAACGTTTTGAAATTAAAGACTCCTTTTGTGTATACGATACATAAATAATAGGTTTATATCAGGGGTGGCCAACTGGTCGATCGCGATCGACTAGTCGATCTTGGCTTAGTTCAGTCGATCGTGGGAAGGCAAAAGATACCAGTGGTCATAATTATTTACATACCATTTGTCAAAAATACGTAGAACAGACAGAACAACCTGATTTTTCTAATCTAGCAAAAGATACTGAACAAAAGTGCAATGTTGCTGGCGGCGGTTGGATGATAGGAGCTGAAGATCGGGCTTAGTAGCATTCTTTGGGAGGGAGCTATGTCCAGCAGTGGACTCGAATAGGTTGATTACGATGATGATGTATAGATTGAACATTTCACAACAACATTGAACAAAGTATATTTTTGTATACTTTATGGTATGTCCTCAAATATAATAAAATATATATAATATAATATATCCGACATCTTGGACCGATTTTCATCAAACAAAGCTAAAAAAGCCTAACATCATTTTGAAAAAAAGCTGATACTCTTACAATAATAAACCTATATTAACCAAACATGAACCACCGCAAGGAAACTGGCTTTCAAATAAAAAAAACCGTATCGAAATCGGTCAATCCGTTTGAGAGCTACGATGCCACAGACAGACACACATACACACAGATAGACAAGACAGACAGACATCGAAGTCAAACTTATAACACCCCTCTGTTGCGTCGGGGGTTAAAGATAAATAAATAAAATAAATATCGGGGACAATTTCACACACAAATTGACCTAGCCCCAAATTAAGCTCTAAACTTGTTGTTGGGTACTAGACAACTTAAAAAAAAAAAAACAAAAAAAAAACAAATAACTTTTGTTTTATAGCCTGGATAGCTACCATCATCGAGTTAAAAATATGTCACTAAGTCCGTGTCACTGTGTTTCATTAGCCTCACATGAGAGTTTGAGAGCCAGTTCCCAGGCCAGGTGCCCGCCATCATCAACCACATCGTCACCTAACATCAGGTGACTAGTGGTCAAACGCTACCTGGTAAGATATCAAAAAGAACATTTTGTTTCCGTTTTTATTTACTGCCTTTGTCTTTAAATATCGTTCTAGCTGGTACATAAGAGCGCCAAATACATATTTCGAAACAAATGTAACACACAATAAAATATACATAACATGTACTAACATTGTCATAAGTGGTGTCCACAATGACTTAACATTTTGTTTCAGATTAAATTCACTTATCACTTGCAACTCACTCCCAGAAAATCGTAATTTTACCTCCCGTGACGTAAGGATCAAAAGACGATGAACTGAGTGGCCCTTTGAGCATCGGCCCTTAAGGGACCGCTGACCCATCTCAAAGGCTACCTAATGGCTTGTGTCGACGCGTTATCTGACGCCTACGGAACTGCGTTCGTCCACTGCCTCAATAGGTAATAGATTCATCCTACTTTTTGGCGTAAAAAAGCTAATAGTCATGTTTATCAAAGGCAGTAGTGCTAACAAGCTAACACTCGTATTTGTCAATGGAAGTCACAGTCATAACGTAACCATATCATGTATGTAAAAATAAAGTAAAGAGCTTCGTCAAAATCGTACACCACAACATCTTGCTTTCCTTATTGAGTTTAAGTTACTTCTTAAATTCACTTATAACTACGTAACGAGTTGGTATTATCATAAATTGAAACAAATGTAACGAAATCGATGATCTAGCCTTCTTTTCTTTCTTTCCAGAGACAGTATGCTGCCGTAACAACGCCTTAGCATGCTGCATCAGGGCCGTAGGATGTCGTAGCAAGGCCAAAGCATGCCGTAGCATGTCGTAGTAAGACCATGTCATAGCAAGGCCATTATAATATGCTGTACACCCCGTAGCATGCTGCATCAGGGCCGTAGGATGTCGTAGCAAGTCTATAGCATGCTGTAGCATGTCGTACTAAGGCCATAACATGTTATAGCAAGGTCATTACATGCCGTAACAACGCCTTAGCATGCTGCATCAGGGCCGTAGGATATCGTAGCAAGTCTATAGCGTGCTGTAGCATGTCGTACTAAGGCCATAACATGTCATAGCAAGGCCATTACATGTCGTAACAACGCCGTAGTATGCTGCATCAGGGCCGTAGGATGTCTTAGCAAGGTCATAGCATGCTGTAGCATGTCGTAGCAATGCCATAACATATCATAGCAAGGCCATTACATACCGGAGAGCAATTGAAGGCAGAAGGCCTCCGACAATCCATCTCGTAAAAGTGTTAATAGCATTATGTCTTGCCACCATTTCAACGCCAATAATTTTTCCTACGCTCTTTTTATAACTTTTTAAACTATACTATGCAGGTTAATTATGTATGTAATATCTAGCAAGTACATTATGTTGTCTGATACCTAACCAAAACCTGAATAAAGTTTCCGCAACCGCATATAAATAAACGCAAAGCGTATAAAATGGAGCATTCTTAAAATGACGCTATATAAATGGGTGTTTACCCGCTAATCCTTATTCGCACAACAAAGCAACAGTGAGGCGTCAAGCCTTAATCACCAGCGCTTTACGCAGAATACATTAATTGATAAGCGCGGATTCACAATGTGACAACCACCATAACTCACTAAAAACGTTCATATTTCATAGCAAGAGAAGTTTCATTAACCGCCCGTTACAAAGCACAGGTTAATTTCACATTTTGTCGCTTGCTTTCGCGGAATCTATGTGCTTAATTTCGCAGAATATGTTTGCGTTGAAAATGTTTTAATCTCGCTCGCTAGTCCATGTTTACTGTGCATAATTTTCGTATTCGTAAACAAGTAGTGAAGTTTCGAGTTTGCATTTATACGTATTAAGCCTGTGATTAAATTAGTCTAACTGTTATTTGGGTTGTTCTAGGTGTTACAAATGCAATTCCAGTGCAGTAGTTTGGGAGAACAATTAGTAGCTTCTACTTGATTTGTTGCATTTTTTCACACAACATATTTATCAGTTGTAGGTATTGTTTAATTTAGTATGTTGTTCTTCAACTTTGTAACCGCTCAGCTGCCATTTGAGAGTTTTTTAAACCTATACGGCATTATTACAAAACGCGGTCTAACTAAAATAACCTCAACACAACATAAATCGTGATCGATATAAATAATCAATCCCTTTATAATTGCATTAATCTGTGGCTGTTGTAAAGACCACGGTTTTTTTAGGTTTCGTAATACGGACAAATTTAGACCATGGTTCTGCAGATAAGCCTGGATTTGTTAACCAATGTTTATTTAGTTTTTTGTAATAAGACGGATAGCGTTTGATCACAAATCAACTGATGAGTGACGAAGTGGTCGAAGGTGACGTCACGCTACGCATAGCTTGGGAACTGGCTCTCAAGTAAGGCTGCCAGAACACACTAATAGGTACTGGACAGATGACAGATTCTTAAAAATTAGCTAGTTAGGCGAGTACTAAAAATGCTCTACCATCAAAATATAGTCTCATCACGATCTTTTCCTCCACAGAAAACTCATCTAGATATTTTTCAGAGTTCGGTTGAGCTAAGAAAACTCATATGGATTACCAGCGGCCAATGTTCAAAGCCACGCTATTGGAACAAGTCCTCTTCTGATTGCATGACTTGCGTCCTTCAATAAACAACGACAATAAATCGTTATTGGATTCTCACTATGAAGGATGTAAGTAAAGGTCCAGTCAAATAGAACGCGTATGTATCTCATCATGATGATCATCATCAGCCTTTTACGCTCCCACTGCTGGGACATGGGCCTTCTCTCACTGAGAGATTATGGGTCTTAATCCATCTCGCGGGCCCAATGCGGGTCGACGGATAGGCGAACAGTGACCAGCGCTAGTGTTGCCCAAAGGCCTTCGACATAGCCTAATGATTGCTATCCTAAGATGACAACAAGGATTGATAGCTTAACGTGCCTTCCGAAACACGGCAGCACTGAGTACCCCTAGTACTAGTTATGAAAACTATAAAAGTTTTCGAAAACGTCAAAGTTTACTACCGCCAACTTGTCAAAGTGGCAACTGCCTATATTCAATAAGTAACTTGAAAACTTTGTTGGAAATCGAATACAACAATTTGAAATAACTTGTATTACCGATTTTAGACTTTAAGGCGCGCTGAAAACAAGTTTATGGAAGGATCTAACTTAACCTTTCGCTTAGGAACGACTAGACAAGCTCCGCTACGAGCGCTTTGCGAATATACCATGCGTCAAAGCGTAAATTATACAACTGCACTATAGCGCTGCCTTATGTCATATAACCTTGATAAAGTATATAAAAAAATGTAATGAATGTGACACAAAGCCCACGGGCGATGCTTTGTCGCGGCTGGCGTACGTATAAGGGAAGTATTTGATACCCGTAGTATTTGGTCAAGGTTTGTTTACTAGCCGTGCTCCTCGATTTCAACCGCATGAAGATTTTCACTGGATCCGTGCATTTTTAGGGATGCATAAATTTAAAATTTATATATATGGCCTTAAATAAACATACTTTTGACATTGACTCATATTAGACCAAAATTTCCAAAGGTCACTAAACAAAAAATGGTATTTTCTGCGAGCATATTTAGTTACATTACATACTCATAAATATAGTTGAATATAGGTACACTTGTGTGCATAAGCCTAAATACTCATAGGGTTGTCACTAATAGCACTATATAACTTCTCATCAGTGTGAGTGTGTGCTCCCAAATATTAACCCTAAAAGCTTGTTCCCATTGTGTCCGATTTAGGTTGGATTTGGGACTTATAAAATATCGGATTTCCTTGTTACCGGCCGTTGAAATCTCAAATTGGCTTCTTGGGAAGTTGAGCGATGTACCCGTAGTTAAATAGGTAATTTTACATTTTAACATAAATTCAATTATTAAAATCTGTCTACCTATTTTTATCGTTTGAACTATAATAATTGTAGGTTTTTTAGCTAAATTCTTAAGATTGATATGTAGTTTTAAATGTTAATGTTATTTTATCCTATAGTCTTTCATTTTTTTGTGATTAAACAACATGTTTATACAGTGGACGGTTAGAATAAAAAAAAATACGTTTAGTTTTTTATATGTTGGGTGAACGATGGCAAAATTACCCGGCGTATTTAGAAAAAACTACATGGAGTGCTTGTACAAACTTTTGTTTTTCGGTGGACGGTTAGAATAAAAAAAA
The DNA here is from genome assembly GCA_931315375.2 of Opisthograptis luteolata. Lineage (NCBI taxonomy): Eukaryota > Metazoa > Arthropoda > Insecta > Lepidoptera > Geometridae > Opisthograptis > Opisthograptis luteolata. The sequence continues at coordinate 7,952,175 of OV928044.1, read as the reverse complement.
TACGTTTAGTTTTTATATGTTGGGTGAACGATGGCAAAATTACCCGGCGTATTTAGAAATAACTACATGAAGCGCTTGTACAAACTTTTGCTTTTCGGTACACGAATGCTAACAATCTGTCAAATGTCGAGTTGATTATTCCATCGGTCCCACTTGACGTCAGTAGTGTCCCAGATCCGACATAGTGAGGATGAACTCTAAGCCTTGATATTCCTAACATTTCCTATCATTTCGGGCCTCGGTCCCTTCTTCAGCGCGTTAGTGCGTATGAACCAAGTTTAATTAAATTAATTATAATGATCCCGACGCTACTGAATAGGTGAACATATTTAAGGGACTTAGTTTGTAATAGGTAAGCAAGACTATCAAGCGTGGCGTTCTCTATTCCTGCTGCCAGCAATAAATAAAAATTGGCAACCGGACAACTTTTCAGAAAGTGTAAGATATTAATCATTATGGCTTTATTAAACCGTAAAAAATTAAATTGTACACTAGTAATGTTTTGATGATTTTCAAATTACCGCGCAAACGTTCCATTTTGGATTACATTAGAATACTTATGACGTCATACGCCGTCATCGTTGCGTTTTGTAAGTTCTTTTTTTTTGTTTACCGACGTCTGATCCTAGAATTCATGTTTCGAAACAATTATAAGATATTAAATTTACTTAAACTTTTTTATTGAAACAGTATGACTTTACAAAAAAATACTCTTGATTGATAATTTTCAATTAAAAACATTAACTTAAACGATATTTTAGACTTTTTTGTGGTTACTGTCCGGTTGCCTTTTGAACTTAAACTTTCGGTAAAGGAAAACATCGTGATGGAACCGTAGCTTAGTGGAAGAGTGTTGTGTAGTGCTCACCTTCAAGATAAGAATCTGTCGCCAAGCACTTATCGGTGTGTTACTGACAGCCTCACTTGAGAGCCAGTTCCCAATCGAAGCGTAGCCTGGTGACACCTCGATGACATCGTCAGTTATTATCAGGTGACTTGTGGACACATGCTACCCTGTATGAAATAAAATAGAGATTTTTAACTAGAGCTATAAATATTCGTTTCATCCGTGTCACGATATATCATACCATTATTTTCCTTGTATGCCGTTTTATTTATGAATAGCGGTGCCACCTGTGTGGATTTCAGGTTATTGCAATAAAAATTAACGTAAATCCTTCCCTAGGGTTCAAAGAAAATTAAAAAAAAGTACTTTATGTTCATCACAATTTTTTCAGTGTGCATACCAAATGTACGAACATTTATAAACGAAAACTTTGCCCAATTGGTTGCACGTTATTAATTTTACAGTGTAACTTTTGACCACCATGTCTAGTGACTATGTGGCCAAAGATGGCGCCACACTACACCTGGATTGAAAACCGGCTCTCAAGTGGGTCTGCCAGAACACACCGAAATCTTTTCAAATTCAGATTGATTATTATTTTATTTTTTTAAATTTCAACTTAAGTAATGCTTACGAACAAAAAACAATAAAGATGTATATAGATAAATAGATTACGTTATCAACCTCTACTTAAAATTCAAACATTCCTGAGAAAACAGTTGGAAGTAGACTGACCCTGTTTGTTATTCCGGAGTCGTACACGTGAGGTTTCACAGGTACAATCAATTCTAGTGAAACAGTTCCCTTCAATTCAGTAGATGTTCATGTAGTTTCAGGATGTTTCCTTAAGTGTTACAACATGACGTTTGGCTTGACGTACAATCCACGCTTGTTAGCATATTGCGCTCAGGTTATGTTTAGCATATCGATGTCGTAAGTAAAGTCATATCTATGCTAAGTAGACATCTACTTGCCCACTTGATTTATTACTATCCATTGTATGTCACATGAGAGGATAGGATTCCCTGTGTAGGATATTACAAACTACACGAAACAAATACCTACTTACCCTTTTATTCAATGCACAAATGTTTGTGTATTAGCGAAAATTGTACCCACGACTTCACGCATCGTAGTCAGCTCTGTCCACACATTGCGTCACTAATTATATGATTCGACTGATTTAAGAACATGCGTAGACACTCCACTCTTTCTCTTAAAATTTCCTGAAATTGAGTCATAAAATGAAAACGATTTCTATGTAATATATTCCGCAATTTTATATACAGAGTGCGATATAATCAGTGTCTGTTTTTAAGGAAGTAAATATGCAGGCCATATCGTCAAGAAACAATAAAAAAGTGAAATTCTTACCCCTAATATCATCAAGACTATTAATTTCTACAGAATAGAGTCAGCACGTCTCTTAGGCTTCAGGTCAGGTTTTAAGTGAGAACGATTATCTCGCTATCTCAGTCTCGCTTCCCACGCGTTCTCTTAAACCTACTTTGCGCATTTTAGTGGATGATTGTATCTGCTAAGAAACTGGATTTACTTCCTATAATTTTCAAGAACCCAGTAAGACATTGAGTTCGATTATTGCCACTATTCACGGTGCCACTCTGTATGTTCCTAGTTAAACAAATACGATATGGAACCTCAATACAAACATAGCTACCAATATTCCTAATGAGAGTCCACCCGTTCGGAACTGAATTGGATAAAGGTGCGATAGTCGGAAGTCACTCATTTCCTTGCATTTGTTGTCACCTTACCCTGTGAGCATTAAATTTTCTTCTTCGTCCCATCCCGTGCCGTATCCGGGTATGATGTCCGGTTCTTTACATCAAGCACAAAAGTGAATTAAGATTGTCCTCCACTTTCCTTCTATTGACCTTTATGACTCTTCGTTATAGGAAATCGATACAACTAGTTACCGGCAATTGACGGCAAATGAACCATGGACTACCTTCGGAACGAGCACCTTGAATGGACGAACGGTTATTTCAAATCGATTTTACCTTCTTTTGTGTAGGGATACCTTTACTACCTATACCTGTATACTTGTAACAGTTTCAATGTCTGCATTGCTTTTCAAAGTAATGTAATAAGAATTTTGCGATACGGATAATTATCTGATAGCTTTGTAGAAAGTCAGGTTCCTAATGCATTAACGGCCATTCCCTATTGGGAATCTACCGATCTATCCACGGTTTGCCTAACTAGAGATAGAAAATTTGATATTAGGTACTTCTATGGAGCTTATGTCAAATTTCTATCTTCAGTAGGACAAACCGTGGATAGATTGCTTATTGGGGTCGGCCGCAAGAAGCTGATGCAAACAGAAGGATCTACACTGAGAAAAAAATCCTGACTTTCCTTCTGAGTCTTACCTTCCAAGACCTATTCCTTATTTTACCTTAGCTTTCCTTCTGAGTCAAAAGGGAAAGAAATCCCTTCTGTATTTCGGAAGGTCTATTTTCTCCGTGCGTATGTAGGCATAGTAGCTTCCAAAAGAACGATGAACCAATTGTAATTTCGTTTGTTTTTTGTTTTAGAAGGTGGCTTGAAAAATAAATATGTACATACATAGCATACAAACGTCTGTGATAGACGATTTAAACTTTGTCAGTGGGATTTAAAAAGCACTCTTGTTGGCTATACAAACCAGTACGAGAACAGTCCGCATTTAGTGCAGAACGGTTTTGCATTAGTTTGATTGGAGTCGCTGACGTGCCATCGCGCTCTTTCTTCAGCAAGTAGCAAGATTTTTCTCGTTCTCTTTCATAGATATCTTCACATAAAGACATCCATGATATGTATACATATCATGGATGTATATGTAGGTATATAATATACATATATGTAGTGTGGTAGGTACCTATTTATTTCTGACCTTAAGTTTTGTCAGACACTGCACTCCATTTCTAATAACAAACCAACTAATTTATTGTAAATGAAGTACATATACCTACATCACCAGTTCAACCTATTAGCTCCCGATGCTTATCCTAGATGGCGATCTCAAGGTGCCAATAACTGAAGGATAGACGGAACAGAACAGCCTCAAGGGACATGATAACGATGGAAGCGGTTTATAACACCCTTAAATAAAGTTAATAGCTGCTGGGAAGTTTTTCGCTGGTACCCCACTGGACCATTACGGAGTGTTACGGTGCGATTTATTCCGAGTTTTGCAGTGTTAGGTTATAGGTTTGTTAGTGATCGGTAGCGAGTTAGCAACCTCTCAACGCACTAGTGAATAATAGTTATGTAATCATTTGATGTGAATCTGAGCTGAGGTATCAAAACCTTAAAACTTTGATAACAAAAAAGTTAGATTTATCAAAAATCAAAAACAAAAACAAATGTAAAACGTGCGATAAGAAAGTTATGGCCTAGCAACTGAATCACTTAATTCCAACACCTGAAAAAATGAATCTCAGAATATTATACCGTATAAAAAAATGTTTTAAATCGGGATCGGGAACTACAAAGACTTTCGCACAACAGACTTTAATGTAATTTTTAATTTTTAAGGAATACTTTTTTTTTTTTTTACTATTTACAGGGTAGCGTTTGACCACAAGTCACCTGATGTTAAGTGTCGATGTGATCGAAGATGGCGCCACGCTACACCTGGACTGGGAACTGGCTCTCAAGTGAGGCTGCCGGAACACACCGATAGGTGCTTGGCGACAGATTCTTAACAAGAGGGTGGTAGCTAGCCAGGCGAGTACTAGAAAATACCCTACCACCAAGCTATGGTTTCATCACGATGTTTTCCTTCACCGAAAGCTCAAGCTGCTTAATAACTATGCGTATTTGTGCAAAATAATATTCAAATCAATTTTGAGTCTTAGTGAGACAAACAATCAGCAATAGATTTTTATGTGTAAGAGAAGAATAGTAGGTTCAAATACTGTAGACACTAAAGTGACCCAAACATATCGTGTCGCTTATATAAACAGTGCTAAGCCTTACGATTGGCCAAGGATTTTGCCTCATAGTATTTAGGTGTCAAATAGAGTTGTACGAGGTCGATTTAGAGATGCGATAACGAAACCCTTCCTGTTAGATGGTTTAGGGAGCTTAGCATTTTTACTTGATATTTCCGGACTCTTAAGAAGTTATTTTAGATACATGCTTTTATACGCTCTATGAAGCCATATGACGTGGTCAAATCAAATCATTTATTGCATTCATATGTTAGTATACCTACATGAGATCAAAGTGGTTACGTTTAGTGAACATATGGACCCGAATAGGTTATAACAATGTAGGTACTCACCGATCCATGTACAGACAACTTACTGGTAGTAAATTGTTTTAGTTCAATACTATCATGTTTACCCAATTATCCAATAGCATGACAATCTGTCGCCAAATACCTATTGGTGTCCAGCAGTCGTAGGTACTTGAGAGTCAAGACATCACATCCTCACCTTGCGATCAAACGCTACCCTCGTTATGTATAAAAGAAAAGTAAACATTACACACATACACACACACACACACACTACATGGTACCTACATGATACATGGTAATATAAAATTAGGTAATTTTATTAAACTAAAATATTTTTTTTAAGCAATTAATTTTAAATTTTTGCTAATCTTATTCACGTCATTGTCTTGCCTAAACATTCCAATCTACACGGACGCTAGTCGCAAAAAGACTTTATAACATTCTTCAAATGTCTTTTTCCTACTACCCGCATATACTTACAATAACAAATCGTTCACCGACAGCAGGACAATCAATCCGGCCATTACATTCTTATTTTTCAGCCAATAAGAGCCAGTGTAATCCGTTCCAAGTGCTTAATTAATTGAACAACATATTTTTCCCGGATTCTGCGCACGTACGTGTCAGGTGACGTAGTGATGGATGCCTCAGTATATTTCTGTGTCCAACATGGCGCAGATGTTTGACGCTTTTGATTTAAGCTAGGGTTTTTTTTCTAGGTGTCTTTGTGTGAAACTTACCATTAAGTTTTATTGTTCTAGTTTTAAATGTATCTGTATTGTGATGTCTATCTACTATCAAAACTGTATGGATTATCATAAAACTTTATACACTCTGTTATTTGACTTGCCTTGATGACGTAGACGTCAAGGAGGTAAATTGAGCAGTATTCTTTTCGGTTTAGCGATTTGTGTACACATTTATGCTTCCCATTTTGGCTACTTCGAAAAATAATCCATAATTAAAAAATAAATAAATAAATAAATAATTTATTGTGTTAAATAAATAGTAAATACACTTGCAAATTTTGCTGAATACTAGGAAACAGGGCTTTGTGAACCCATTTTTTATAGCGCGATCGCCCGCAATAACATTTGCCAAAAATGTTATCTGCAACAGACAGATGAGGAGCTTCAGTAAAATATTTATAACAAAACAAAATAACCAGTAGATAAAGTTCCATAAAAAAATGATGTAAAGCATAAAATTTAATGCAAAAGGCGTGACAAACATAAAAGTTTACCGCAAGCCTTGGCCACTTCATTTAACGACAGTCATGAATCTGAACTTTCTAGATTAATATGTGCGAAATCTGTTTTTTGATTGCCATAATAAATATTTATTACTCACGCTAAATTAACATCAATCTCCGTCAGAAAACACGAACGAGTCGTCAAAAGTTGGAAGTTTTCGAGAGATCGTGTAATGAAATCGCGAAGGAGACTTGAAGGTTTTCCTTCTTTCATGAAAGTCGTCTAATTTGCAAAAGACTTTGTTGGTTAATTTCTCATTCCAATTGAGATGAACGCCTTTCGTTAAGTCTACAAATTCTTGGAAGACAAATATTTAGAGAACCTTTCTTTATATAAGAGTGATCTAGATAGCCCTTAAAATAAACTATTAGAATTTATTAAGGAACAACCGATGTCGTAATACAATAACTAAAAACTAACTAACTGAGATGGCGCAACGACCCAAAGTGAGTCTTGGCCTCTGATAACAAAAGACGCCACTTCGGTCTGTCCTGCGCCACCTCTTGCCAGTCCTCCACCTGGAGCTCGCGCAAATCCTTCGTGACTTCGTCTTTCCAGCGATATCTGGGACGGCCGACAGGGCAACGGCCACTCGGCCGTCCACTGTATGCTCGTTTGACCGCACGATCCAAAAAAAAAAGAAAAAAAAAATACAATAATGACGTAATAAATACAAAATATTTTTACTCACACAAACTAAAAGCAAAAATGTCTTTATAAAATGTAATAAATTCTTCATACCTACAGATATAAAATAATTCTATACGTCACTAGCTGTGCTCTGCGGTTACAATTGTGGCTAGCGGTATGAAATATACTTTAGGATACCTATTCTCATACCTACCAAATATACATAAAAATTTCACATAAATCGGTCAAGCCGTTTCGGAGGAGTGTAACTACAAAAACACCGTGACACGACGTTTTTATATGTACCTAAGAAGATAAAATCCTAACAAAATAACTTTTCGCAGAAATAAATAAATATCTAACCTTTTTGCACTAGTTAAGCGTCAAACTAAGAAAAATATCCAATATATAAACCAACCTCTATCACAGGCTTTACCCCGAAAAATGTTTACCGAAAAATCAAATACCCAAACTTTTTCCTATATAAAGACGTTCGATAGTTGCGTGACTGTGCACCGGCGCGGCGTGAATAGGGCGAAATCTGTGTGGCCCCAAATAATCTCACTCTATCCGCGCATTCAACTAACGACCGTTCCATGATCAGCGCCACAGAATATGTATATGGTACTAGGTGCGACCCGCGGTTTCATCCGCGTCTTCCCGTTTTTTTTATTATGTTTTTTTTTTTTACTTATTACAGGGTAGCGTTTGACAACAAGTCACCTGATTTTTAAAACACTTTTATTAACTTGACTTATAACTAACTAATTAACTAATCAGTGACAATGTGGTCGAAGATAGCGCCACGCTACACCTGGACTGGGAACTGGCTCTCAAGTGAGGCTGCCGGAACACACCGATAGGTGCTTGGCGACAAATTCTTAGCATGATGGTGGCTATGGTTCCATCACGATGTTTTCCTGCACCGAAAGCTCAAGCTCATTGTAGGATTCGAACCCGACAGATGTACGACGGATCGCAATGAAGGATAGATGGATGGATGGATGGATGGATGGATGGATGGATGGACGGATGGATGGATGAATGGATTGATGGATGGATGGATCGATGGGTGGATGGATGGATGGATGACCTGTAATTTATTTAAAAAAAAGACAAAGCCTCAATAATATTTGTAAATTGACCTCTATCATTTATTAGCTGCGTCTCACGTGGACTACACTTTATCGCTTTCAAAAGTATCTTATGTCCTTTTTCAGGTTTTGAACTTTATCCACACCAAATTTCATTGGAATCCGTCTAGTGAAAGAGTAACAAACATCCATTCTCACAAACTTTCATATTTATAATATTAAGTAGGAAGGATAGGCGAGCAACTATACCTAGGCTGATGCGCCTGTATATCATGCTGTGTAGAACTTGAGCAATGTCTAAAATTTCACCATAATATATCGTCACTTTCGTATTTATAATATTACCGCGATAGTGTGATTCAATTTCCGAGTATTGACACAGTGGGTATTTGTTCAGCATTTGTAAATTGACCTTAAATAGCCGCTTTCAAAAGGCTTACGAGCGAATGTTCAATGAAATAATAAATAATTAGTGCATGCAAGCGATGGCACGGCAATAATTCACCAGTGGCAGTGTTTGCAGCCCAGTCAGCGTATTTTGTTTTCTGAAATATACGGCGGCAGCGCTTACTTCGCTTTTGGTATTGATGAATGTGCTATATTAGATTTTTTACTCGTTTATCTTGAATTGAGTTTATTATGCTGTAATTATTATTATGTCTTATTGTATTTTTTATTTATGACATACAAATTATAAACTTATGTATTTACATGTTTACACCCTTCACACCGATTCACCTTCCGATGGGGAAGAAAGGTTCTTGAGTGGCGAGCATGAACCGGAAGACGCTGTGTAGTTAGGCGGACTAGGTGGATCAACGACATTGTAAGAGTTGCAGGGAGCCGATGGACGCAAATGGCTAATGGCCGTTCATGGTGGTGTTCACAGGAGAGGCCTATGTTCAGCAGTGAACTTCTTCCGGCTGATGATGATGATGATGGTGATGCACACACACCCTTTTATGGTTAATTAGCTGTGCCCCACAGGATCACCCGTATTGACTGCAGTTTATCGCATTCAAGTAATTGATAATACATTTATCTAACCTCGTGATTCAAACTATCTCCGTAAATCTAAAAGTGTTTTAAAAATCATCCAGACCAGCGGTTTAGACGTGATACAATAACATATAGACAGAGGAACAGGGAAAGTTACTTTCGCATTTAAAATATTAGTATTGGTTTTACACCTTTCATACTGTTTTATGGTATAGATTGTGTATAGCTGTGCCCCGCAGTTTCACTCGCATGAACTACAATTTGTCGCATTAAAAGTATCCTATACCAAAAAACTATCTCCATACCAAATTTCATCAAAATCTTCAGCGTTACAGGCGTTACAGGCGTGAAACAGACAGACATAGGGACGACAGATAAAGTTACTTTTGCATTTAAAACATAGAAATTAAGTAAGGATAGAACGGATATCTTTTGAGGAAATCTCATCCTTAAGCACTAACAATTTTGGTTTATTTTCTTTTAATAGAACAACAAAGGAGTGGCCCCAACCATCGATCAAGAGTGGATAAGTATTTATTTACTAGGCAAGCGTGATACACCTTTGATCGTAAGCTCGTTGGCAAAGGCTGGCAGATGTTAGTCAAATCCAAAGCCAGTATTTACGAAACTGTGAAAGTGGAAAATAAGTAGGTACAGTCATTGACAAAAGTCACCAAACGCTTTTGATTTTCATCTGATCATTTGTGTAACAAGTTTCGCCTTCTGGGTCACATTTGTAAAATTGGGCGTGATGAAGACCGTTTGCCGCTGACTGTACAATGTATACACGCGCCATATTTAATTTATTTTGTAAAAATTTTATAAGGAGGTTTTTTACTATCTTTGTGACTGCTAGGACTGTTATTTGGATATTTGGGATGAAAAGATGCACTCGGTTCGGTGTAAAAGCGTATAATGAAAAAACAACAGAAAACAACAAAAGATCAATCCAGATTCAAATATATAAAAACTGAAATAAATTATAAAACAGCCAGTTGTCAAGTCGTGAAGGGGTGCGTTCTGCGCAATCTTTATTTAGAATTTATACTTTATGTACTTATTAATGGAATTATATTTACAAAAAAAGCGTCATAAATAAGTAGCATGCTGTATCAGTGACGATGTGGTCGAAGATAGCACCATCACGCTACACCTAATAGAGTAGGAATTAACTCTCAACACAACGACAGCGGTGTTTGGTTTCAAAATCTCTTTTTATTCATGGTGATGGTAGCAAGCCAAGCGAGCTCATATTACAAACATACCAGGAGGAACAGAAAAGATCCGCTGACCTCTTGTCCATTCATCATTATCTGCCACTGGTTCCATTTTATTTTGGGGTCGGCGCAGTACGTATTTTTCTTCCACTCTCCCCTGTCAGCCGTCATCATTTCAATCACTTCCTTTTTATTCATATCTGCCCTTACGCAATCCATTCTCAACTTAATACATTGAACTACAAACTCTACAAATAAATATTGTTTTAAGCCCCACGGTTCAGAGGCGGCCTATAAAATTATCATTTCCATCTGAATTTCCCTATACTCGTAAACGGCTACTAAAACTTTGAAGGTTAAAAAGGGCCCACAAAAATCGAGGTCGAGGCGGACTGTATAGCCACAAGCGCGATAAAGAAGGCAATTTCCTAAATAGGGCTTATTCTGGCTTGCGAGGATTTCCCTAATGTTGGACAAAAAATGTATTGCTTCGAGAAAAAGATCTCCAGCCTCCACTCACGGTATGTCAACAACCTCGTTGACGTTCGAGTCAACTTATTACAAGTCGATAAGACTGGGTGGTATGTATTAATGTGAGAGGCAGCAAAATGGTACGTTGATTCGTTAAATTTACACCCTGTTTTATTTCAATAGTTTACCCAAAAAAAACCATGCTAAATGAAGAAAGTTTTGTTTTAATTATTTACCTTTTAAAAACGCTGTTTTTTGTGTTATTTTTTTATTTGTTAATAGGCCGCGTTTGACCACATCTCACCTGATGGTAAGTGACGATGCAGTCGTGGGTGGATCACTCTGGCCCATGAGGTGCCTATTCACTCTTGACTTATGGCTTTGTATTATGGCAGAAATAAGTTAATGGTAGTAATTTCTCACGTACACATTTAGAAAATACAATTTTAAAAAAACGCACCACCTGCGACAAATGGCAAGAAGAACTTTCATGACAGGAAAAACGTTTCTAGCGTAAGATCTCAATTCTCAATATCTATATAATATCGCCATCTAATCTACACAAAAAAATATATCTTCGAACGGAAAGAGATTTTTCTAGAAAATATAATATTTTCGCCCTAGCTGGGCCACACACAAATATAATTAAGGTCAAATTTGTCCAATAGTATTGTAAGAAAAAGATGGGTGAAGTGGGATTAGCAACATGATATAGATAGGATTCCGTAGAGATAAAACCTAATTTAAAAAAGCAAAAAAGTTCAAAAAGACCTGACAGAATATATGTCTAGTATCAAGCAATTAAAAGTTTAAATATATACGCAATAATTATAAATACGATATTTTAATTCTCTTGCTAACTAACGGTATATTATAGTTATCTGGAAAGCCGTTACAGACAAACACGACTTAGATTAAGATTTAAACAGTGATTTTAATACTATTGAGAATTAAATAAATAAATTACAAGACGGTTCTCCGTTGTTTCGTGGAACAACTTTTTATACAATTTAACTTTGCGTATAATTTAAGTTCTTACAAAATCTATTACCATAATTATTTACGAAACTTAATGTTTTTTTTGACATATTTTATTTTCTATAAAAATTATTTTAATAAACTAATCTGAGACGACCAAGAACCAACAACCAAAAAATGCAGTTGCTAACGTCTACATGCATGAGCAAAGCGAGCATAGCAACCATGCTGTAGCAGCAACCGGCAAAGTGAAAGAACTAAATCGGCATTATTTACGAAGTTAAGGTATTTTCACTGATATTAAAATATAAAGAGATCAATATCATAATTATTATACCATTTTTTTGTATAATAGATTGGCAAACAAGCAGTCTGAAATGATAACCGGTCATCGTCGCCAATGGACATTTGCTACACCAGAGCGATGACGATGCGTTACCGGGCCTAAAGAGCTCATTTTACACCTATCTTGAAGGATTGCAATTTGTAGCACTGCAGAAAGCCTTGTGAAGGGAGGTCGTGCCACATTCTGCAAATATGCGAGATGAAAGAGCGCATGAATCGAGTGGTGTGGGATGTCTAGGGCAAGATTGTGTGTGGATGAGCTTTATTCCAATTATTAGTTTTATTTTCACTGAGTTCTTCAAAAGAAGAGACAACCTTATAAGAGCACGGCTGTTCCATTTTAGCAGTCACGGAACACTGAAAGTCAATTATTTATTCTAAACATGAGAAGTCGTTGAACTACCCGGTTAACAAACACATTTTCCAGCGAGTCTTAAAAGCTGACTGCGCTGCGATAGTTTTTAGCAAAAGATAAAAAACGACTGCCGACACCTCGGTGTCCTCGGTACCCTAAAAAACAAATGTATCTTTTGTAAGGGCTCTTTCTAGCTGGTATATCGTGCGAGAGGCACGTTCAATTGGATTGAAACGTCGGCAAGCGGAGTGCTCTTAGGCAAAGGGTCCCTAATAGCATTTTTGTAGTGAAGCCCTGAAGGGCGAGCACGGAAAAAATGTTTTTCTAATAGAATGGAAGCTATTTATCCACGATTACTATTTTATTGATTAAACCAGTCCCGGAATGCGATTGATAAATTCCTCCGCGCTCGGTGCGAATAACTGGAATACTAGGGCATTCGTTTTAAATTCTAAAGACAGAGCATTAAATTATTCAAGCAAATACGAGTTCTACTGTCACCCTTTGTGAATAATAGGTACTCTTTGGTGATATGTTTTTTGCTATTTTGCTAGAGCTCGATCTTCACAAACAAAGTTAAATATTGTTGGCGATGGAACGATGGAACTTACTTAATTTATACAAGAAGTAAACAACTTTCCCTCTTCTATATTGGCCGGTAGTTTTTCTTTTGTCCCAGTTCGTGCCCGATAATTTCTTCTAGGCCTAATATAGTTCTAGGAACAGCTACAAAATTCATATTCTCGCAGCGCTTTTCCGCAATAATACTGCGAATTAAGATTTACATAACCGAAAACTTGTGAAAACACAATTACAGAAGTTTTAACATGGAGCCCGTAAGCGTAGGTAATCACATTGTTCGGGAGCTCGAAAGGAGAAAATTGTCTTTGGTGCTGTAACAAGGTTGGGGACCCCTCGCCACTCTGCGACGTCTAATTGGGGGACGAGACGGTCTAGATGCTCAGATGTCTTTGAAAAGGGTTTTTTATTTATTTATTGATTTCTCTTGTTTCTGTGAGGTTATCTGTACTTTGCTTGTGTTCCAAATCACAGTGAGTGAATGTTTTAATAAATGAAAAAAAAGAGGACGTTCTCAATCAACGCGTATAAAATATGTATTTTTTACGATAACGTTTTACAGAGTACCTAATTCGATTATGGTGATATTTTCTGCAAAAAGTACTTCAGGTAACTTTTTGCTCTTGGAAGATGATATATTAAATGCTGTAAAAAGGTTCACCGATTACTTTATCGACTTCTTTGCTTCCTAACAAATTATTGTTTATGAGATTGTTTTTTGTTTAATTGTTTGTTTAGATTATTGATCTAAAAAAATAGCGGTTAGATAGTTATGTGTATAGATACCTAACACGATCAAGGTAACAAAAGTTCCAGCCGGAAACTTTTGTAATTCAGGAAGTACTTACTATCTTAAGTATTATGGAGTCTCTGTCGATGTTTGGTGAACGCTGTCACTTCCACGATTCATGAATATTTGGTAATTAAGCATCCCCTCTTGCAAGTTCCACCTGCAAACTACAAATAAGCAGCTTATACAAGAGGCAAGTTAATTTTCCATGATAATGGTCTGCCTACAGAAAGGATTTATAATTTACTTACCTACTTATTTTTACGAACAATTCCTTGTTACCTTGTAAGTCCACGTAACTCAAAAGTTTCAGAAATCCCTTTTATTGCTCTAAAGTTTTGATGTTATCTTAACTGAACTTGGGGCAATTACTTGAAAAATTATTACTTCTCTTTATTCTACAGCAAATTTCTTCCGATAATCAGACTCGAATTACAATCGAAGTGACAAGCACGGCAGTCGTTATATTCATAAACACATAATATACGTTAATACATACAGACCAATAATATATATATGTTATATATTTATATATAACAATATTTGACATTTATATGCAAACATAAAAGCCACATGTTACTTAGGTACTGACTGACTCATCGTGAAATCTCAAGAATTTTTTATTTCACCTACAAGGTCAGATTGACTATCTTTAACATTCAAAATCTGAGTGCAAAAGAGCATTTTATTTATCAACCAGCTGTTCCCCGCGGCTTCACTCGCGTGAGCTACAGCTTTATGCATGCAAAGTCTCAGCCCGATCGGTTTAAAATTGACAAAGTTTCATACAAACTTTCATCCCCTATTTTATCCCCTTGGGGGTAGGTAGAATTAATCAAAATCCTTTCTTAGCGGATGCCTACGTCATAACATCTACCTGCATGCCAAATTTCAGCCCGATCCGTCCAGTGGTTTGGGCTGTGCGTTTATAGATCACTATGTCAGTCAGTCAGTCACCTTTGAGTTATATATATTTAGATTATTTTTTGGCTGTTGGTTAGTGTAAAATTTTAAAATACTTACTCTACTTATGAAAAGAGTGAGAGTCGTAAACTTAAATACCATTAAACCGATCGTGATGAAATTTGATATGGAGATAGTTTGGACCTTGGGGAAGGATATAAGATGCTTTTTATTGCGATAAACTTTAGTCTACGCGGGTGAAACAGCTAGTCAGAAATATACTACATTCATTCATTATCTGCTTGCTACGAATGAATATACTAATTGAATGGTGACAACTAAGTACGAGTAGCTACGTTGATCCTGTTGATTCCTCCATTCCGCCGCCGTGCGCCAGTCGTCTTTAAGTCAAAGTATTCTATTACACGAGCACTTCATTCACATTCACGATGTCTCGACTGCAGTGTCACGAAATAGACACACTGCAGGGTTGGTTCTGCTTCAGTATTCTCTATAAGTTTTTTTGAAGGAAGAAAATAGGTATGCTTTTATAAAAAACTAGCTCATGTGTCCATAGTGTCTACAATTATGGTATTTTTGGAATACTGTTTGTTTGTTTCACTAAAAAGGTTTAGGAGTAAGTTTTTAACGAAACCTGAAACCTCACATCCAATGATTTGTTCAATTTGATGAATAACGTTACTCTTAGAATTAATATTATTTAGGTACTTTTGGCAAAGTCTCCTATTCGTGGAATCATTATACAAAAAGTTTCATACAAAGTTAGACCTTCCGTTTGACCCACTTTAAGGTCAATTATCACGAAATCTTATCTAATTGCGCTACTTTAGGTTACTAGAAAATTCTGTGTAGCACAAATGGATAGACGTTTGCGTCGATTTTTTTTGAATAGCCTGTTTGTTTATATATGTATATGTGTAGATGAATGTGTGCATTATGGCGGGAATATAGTGCGCTCGTAGCATCTGGTCCGGCCGGTTGTAACAGACCAACCTGGTTCGGCAACTCTCAGCACGGCCGTCAGATAGATGGGTGACCGTTTAGTGGCATTTTCAATTGAGTACTGCTGTGCTTTGGAAGATTCCCGGCTGAAGAAGTCGTAAAACCATGTCGGAGGCCATCAGACGGCAATAAAGTTGGCCACGATCTCATACAAAAGGAGAAAAACAAGGTGAGAATTTGAAATACGTTTGCGGTATATATTAGGAGTACAAAATACGCTTCTGTACTTTCCCTCTACAACCAGTAGATGGATGACTGCGCTCAACGATCAGCTGAGAGTGAGCCCTAACATGAAATATCGATATAGCACCATTTATAAATCGCAATAAATCAAGTATATAAATCGAAAACGATGAGGCATCCCTACCGCTAGCAGCACACTGTCGATATTCAAAGCTTCATTCGTTTTCCATTCGAAACCATAGCATACTGATGCATCCGCAATGCTTCCGATCGTGTACTACGTTATTCTCAATGATGCAACTTCCATAATAATATCATCAGACCAACAGACGTGCTCCATACTTATTTCATTATATTAAACTATTGTTTTATGTATTAGAACATCTAATCAGTCAGATGCGTATCATTATCTTCTCCACTTCTATTTATCTCTTCTTTCGCTTTGGAAACCACATAATAGCATTTTGACTAAATGGAAGCCGTTAATTAAAAATTGTAACATACAAGTCAATAATTTACACAAAAAACATACAAGTAAAACAGTTTTATGTCTCTTCTGAAAAGTTGCAAAATTTGACTTGTGCGGTGTTGTTGGCTAGCCGACGATGTGTCTACTTGAAGATGTTTCTATGATTTAGTTTTATCCTTTTTTAGTTCAGTCGAATTACGGTTCGAAATGAGAGATAATGAGCTGTAAACTTGTATATACCTTACCTTGCCTTTGCCTGATAAAATCTCGTGTCCGCAGGTATAACGTCATAACAGCTTTTTTGCAAATATCTCGCTGCCTGTGGTTTCTATGATGTTATAGATGTACTATTACGAAATTGTAGAGCATAAAATTCTCTGTATATTTTTTGTTCCTACATTTTTTTATACATTTAACCGTTTTTGAAATGTATGCGGTCTTGATATTTCTTTTCATTTATTTCAGGCCTGTTTGAAAGGTTCGCTTTTAGTGCACTAATGAAATGAGATGTAGTTGGTTTCGCCGAGCTAAAACGTACCTAGTAGAAAGCTAGGAGACTGAATATTACCACGAGACGTAACTAAGTTTCACTCACACTGGTTTATAAGGTGCACCTGCTTTATCCGACCCATTACAGGGTTAGTCACCGAATGAAAATGGTTTTAATAAGAGACTCTTTGGAAATTAGAGAATTATAGTGAAAAATGTTAAGCTCTGGAATTTAAATTGTTTGTTTTTTGTCGCGCAGCGTTCAAAGTAAAATTTAACAAAGGATAAGTAAAAAATCATTCTTGTTTCATTTTGTACCCAAAAAAAAGTTTTACTGTTTTTTTCAGTATTGTACCACAATATTGGCAGTATTCCGCTTTATAAAATCGAATTATATATAATAAAAGCGGCAGTGGCTGGTGATGCGATTGTGCCTTATAACGAGTTTGAATCCTATCTTGGCCCCACATGTATGACTTAAAAAACGATGTGCGGATTTGCCATTGCTCAAACTAACGGTGAAGGAAAATATCGTGAGAAAACCGAAATAATATGCCAGTTTTAGAAAGAATATACCAACAGGACAAGGCCAGCATTAAATAGATAGCCTATAATTACTCGTATCTCTGTATCTGCAAGGTCTGTGATGCCGCAGTGATTATACTAATATTATAAATGCGAAAGTGTGTGCGTGTGTGAATGTTTGTTACCACGTGTCACTCAATCGATTTTGATGAAATTGGGAATGGAGATAGCTTAGGGTTACCCTGGATTAACACATAGGCTTTTATGCCGGAAAAGGGTAGGTAGCGGGATAACGAGAAGACGCGGGTGAAACCGCGGGGCGCAACTAGTAATGAATAAGATGTTGATGATGATAATTTATAAACGTTCCCACAATTTTGCTATCCATACAAACTTGAAATAACTGCCGTAACGTAATTTAGTTTGTATAGATCGCCATTGGCACTGCGGTGATTTGTACGGAGCTCTACTCTACGGGGGTGATCTCACCAAAACGTTACGCCAACCCCTTAATGGCAGCTCAAATCACGAAATAATCCAGATTTAACGTTAACTTCTTACGAGGATCAGCGGGGGCGATACATTTTCATCAGTGTAATCCAGTTACTGGAGTCAGCTGCTTGCTCGTTATGATTCGCGGCGCGTTTAATCTAATATTGGCGGTGTGGGTCGAAGATCGCATGTTTATGAGGCGCCCGCAGCGGTACCCGCATAAATAGAAAGATGGTCAACGTAGCAGAAAATACGTGAATGTTAGATGATAAGTGATCCAACTGTGTGTTACTTGGTTTCAAGCAAAGTGTGTGAACCAATAAAGCAAAATCCTTCTAAACAGGAGCTCATATTTAATACAAATATCCCATTCTGTAAGCACAATCTGTGGTGTTTCTGGCTAGAAGTTATTATGTGACCTCATTCATAAACATAATTTTCATATAAATATGGAAGTCAAAAAGCGAGTCTCGACCGTCCCGCTGCCCGAGAAAAGGTCTCTTGGCGATAAGTAAATAAAAAGGGAAACTTTCTCGCACCTTTCAGCTTGCATAATTTAATTACCTTACAATATAAAGGAAGCTCTACCGTAATGTTATTCTATAACCATGAAAGCTGCTCTTTCGTCGAGAAATATTTATTTAGGCCAGGGCGAGCACATTTTTTCAGACGTATTCCAGTGGTTTCGCAGTGTAGGTACTGAGTATGTTTTCACAAACAAGTGTCGGTTATTTTTAAATGTGCCTGTAATTAAGAGAGAAAAACACGAGCGGATTTTTGTTACAGTAAAATAACAAGTCTGTGATTTGATCCGCGTCGGTCGTTTGAGATAGTAAGGAAAGGTGAAGCCCCTTTCTCGTAAAAGGGAAGGAAATTGCACAGTTCCTATGTCTAGGACGAGCAGCCTTTTGATTGGGGATGTTGTTCACGCAGTACGTAAATATAGGTGCTCTTTTCCGATATTTTTCTGGTCTAGTAAACTTAATGGAACTGTTCCAAGTGAACTCACATTATTACAAAATTAATTGTGACTTTTGCCGTTACATATATTTTAGGTTTCAGACAGAGGTTTGATTTGAGATGCCTGGTGATTTTACCACGTAGAATTAATTGATGCTGCGGTTCATTGAACTAGGTTAGCGGAGATTTGTGTCTAATGGTATACCTATGCTATATCGATGATATCTCAAAATGAATGTAAAAAGGATCAGTGCCATCCATCATAGCACGTCGGCCCGCATCACTGCAATCTCGCCATCTCAATCCAATATGATGTCGGAGTGTTCGGATCCAATAAACGTTGTGATGTATGACGAGGTTCGTGTTACACACACACATAAATAGTAAGATATGTCCCAGCAAAGAAATATCATGTGAATGTTTGATACGGTGTGAGTAACGACACAGTGATCGGATTGGCAATCGGCATAGATATATACATTCCTTCATTTTACTTTCCAATCAAATTATGAGGGTTTTTTATTGCTATAGTTCCAACTTAACTTGTAATGACCTACAATAACATTAGAAACAGGGAAGCAACTTTCTCTCGCTCTGGCCCTCTGTTGTTATATGTTACCTTATCATGCCAAAACCACTGAACAGATCTAGATAAAATTTGGTACAGAGGTAGTTTGAACACGGGGGAGGCAGAAAATACTTTTTATTGTGATAATCTATTCCACGCGGGTGAAATCGTGGGGCTTAGCTGGTACAGATAATATATATGTCAGCATGACAGACAATGGTAACTAATGTAAAAACAAGAACAGCCTATTAGAAACGGTAGCTATTAAATACATGAAACTTTGAATACCATAATGTACTAAGGAAGGACTTTTGATTAGTAATAGGTATATACCAAGCGTAACATAAATCTTCTTAACTACTTAATAAAATACGCAAACTAAACCCTGTTAAAAAAGACTAGGTACTCATTATAAACCCAGCACCAATGACTGCAGTCCTACCTATAGTAGATACGTAGATTAGAGACAGTAGAGCGACCGCCTTTAATGGGACAGCACTCTAGAGTCTTGTTGACAGGAATCGAAATGAACTGCGCCCTCTTTGAATGTGAAGTAGCTCAAAATAGTATTTTCACATTTTAGCGGCTACTATATATTCCAATCCTTTCACCGTACCTATCCTATATTGTGTCCATTAAAAAAGCTAACAGCACTGAAAAGGGTAGTCAAAGGAATAGGGCAACATTATCGACCCAAGTGCTTGCTAGGCCTATTCATCGTAGAGGTAAAGTTTACCCTTGCGGTGTGTGGTGAAAAAAATGTAGAGTGCTCTCTGCCTCTTTTTGTTCAACACTTGTGTTTTAAATAAATTAACTTTGAATCAAATGGAATTTTTAACAAGCCTACGCTCCGCCTGAGTACATCTCATATCCCAATCTGCCGGATAAGTAAATATCTATCCGTTGAGATGTTTGAACTGTGGTACACTGAGAGCGCGAGTCTTGTCTCACACTGAACAAGGATGCGTATTTACATACCCGTGTAGGTACAGCAGTTGGCACTATAGCTTCGAAACGCGTACGAGTTTGTTACGTTATTTCTCTTTCCGAACCCGTGTTTAATTCAAGGAAATTACAAACCTGTTATAGTTTTAGTAAATGGGCATAATTGCGTAAAGTATCATAGGGCTTTAATTTTTATTAAGACAAATAAACATGTGTAATGTATAGTACTTACCTACTTTATGGTGGATTGTTCCTCAATTTTAGTTATTTTTCATTCGTGATATCATTCTCAGATACATATAGATTATAGATGCACAATCAAAAACAATTGTTTCATTTGACAGCAACGCGAGCAGCGTAATATAAATGCGTAGGCTATCTTACATAGGTACATCTCCTTGAACACGAGTTTGAAAAGTGAATTAACGTAGCGAACACGTGCCAGTTTTGGAGCCATAATGCCGTCTACTGTAAACGCGTATGTAAAGACGCAACCAGGATGCTTGTAAAATTTGTAGCAGTTAAAGCCGTCTGTCTCTGCGTAAAGTTAAGTTAGCAAGGATCAGAGACAAGTTTTAAGTCTTTAAAAAGAAAATGTACTCAGGTATGCGCAGCGCTCCCGCTGGTTTTTCTGTCGGAATGTTGCTGTTCAAATTGTTTCTACTAGCATACAAAGTTTTGTCATTTCAGAAGCCTTATTTACGATACGACTTTTTTATCACTTCAGCACAGAAATGAGATTACAAAACAATTGTAAGTTGGCTTTTTTGCAATAAAATGTTCTAGCTTTAAAACCAGATGCAAACTAAAAAGATATTACTCTATAAAGACTTTTGTGATCAATTTCACAAGCTGCTGTTATTTTTGAAGCGATAACAACTCAGTGGTATATTGACGTTTGATTGTGAACCGCAGGTTGTACATAGGTTCGAATCCTACTATGAGCTAGCTATAGCTAGCTAGCTTTCAGGGACGGACAACATCATGATGATAGTATTAGAGTATTTTCAAGACAAGGTAATCTTATACAAATTACTACTTTACCTTCTTTTATACATTAAACTGTTGAAATACTTTCTGGCGTCTACGCGAGTATTAAAACCATTCCAATGTCTAAATTTCATGTTTATAACATTCCCGGCTATCTGAAAACCGCATACTCACTACTGTGCTCATTTACGACGCCATTTTCTGCATCCAGAAGATATTCATACGAGATTAGTTAAAATGAAAACCGTCGAATGCGGCCACGGGATGCATGCATGCAAGTGGCACTTGGATTAGCATACAATTTTCCATATTTTGAACACATTTAATCCAGATTTACTTCCTGGACGGGGAATTTGCTGTGGCAACGCCCAATTTGCTGCGGCATGATATGGTGAGTCATATATTCCGGCAGATAAAAGTGAAGAAAGAAAATTCAATCTACAATTAAAGAGAGAGAAGAAAAGGCTGAGTCTGTTAAGGCGCTGGTTCCCAAGCTAAGCTAAAAAACGGGGTTAATTAAAAGTATCTCTGTGTAATTCTGGTCTAAAAAAATCTGATTAAAATATATGTTAATCTACTTAACATATAGCAGACACCTTCAGGCCGAAAAATGCAAGTGCCCCATTTTCTAAAAGTTTAATACTACTTCACTTTTAAACTATATATGTAACAAAGACTTGTTAATATAATCAGCGTATTAAGAAATATAATGCCCAAAACACCTTCAGGCCACTTTTTGAAAATACTGCTTTATGTATTTTTTGCGAATTTTTTACGTATTTTATACACGCAAATCGGCACTCGCACATAAAATCAGTGCGGAATGCTTTCCTGATCCAGCTAGGTCAACGGCGTATGGCGGGGCCTTAAGAATCGGTCGCCAAACACGTATCGGTGTGTTCCGGCTACGTTACTTGAGAGCCGGTCCCCTAATCAGGTGTAGCGTGACACCACCTTCGACCACTTCGTCACTGAACATCAATTGACTTAAAAGACTTGACTAGTCTAATCCTTGACTAATCCTACTAATATTATAAACGCGAAAGTTTGTATGTATGGATGGATGGATGGATGTTTGTTACTCTTTCACGCAAAAACTACTGAACGGATCTCAATTAAATTTGGAATGGAGATAGCTTATACCCTGAATTACCACATAGGCTATTTTTTGTCCCGGAAAAAGGTTCCTACGGGATAACGGGAAGACGCGGGAAAAACCGCGGGACGCAACAGTAACTAGTGTGAAATGAAACAAGAATGTTCTTGAAAACCAGTTTTTGATACATAGTGTAGATGTAGGATTGTGTATAACCTAAAAGTTGTGTGGTCGTTATTAACATGCCATTTTACCACCGTTTTTCATATTCCCGATACAATTCCACCATTTTTCGAATTACTTAGGTTTTGTTTATTTTAACTTTTCTCGGCATTCGCTAAAGCCAGCTCTGAGTTTATCTTCTATTATACAAAAACTTCCATAAGAGAATATTATTATCATTCCATTAAAATAATTGAGCATTGACTTTTAGAGTTCTATTCCTATTCACAAGAGCTATAGAATATTTTCATGCTTCCGAACACGTTCTCGCTGAAATCCGTATGGGAAAACGTTCTTACTTTACGTTCACTAATTAAAATTAATCTGAACCAAATTTCACGGCTGTACTACTCTCGCTACTCAAACCACACCACGGTTGCGCTGCCGTGTTTTTCTAAAACGGCACCCGTTCAATTATAGTCAAGGGTCACTAGACTACAACACGTCTGCACATTTTAATGTCAGTACATAAAGTCTCTTTTTTTGAGGTTAGAATGTGCTACGTGAAACTTGATGGAGTGCTAATAATAAAATAAAGCAAGTATGTGAAAGAAAGTTTTTTCGCTATCCCTTATCTATCACTTCAATATTTAAAAACTAAGGACTGGTCATAAACTCTATAAAAAAGGATAAAAACTACAATATTTCCTAAGCACGCATTAAGTTTTGGTGATCTTCTTGCAGACCGGTGAAGTTGTGAAGGCCGAAAGGCAAACAGCAGAGAGTGCATTTACAAAAAAATTGTGATGACCACCAGATCTTGATAAAAGGTGTCTCTTTCATTATCATTTTATTTTGTTTTATTTACACTAAACACTTACTACAGTAAAAATTTAGACTCTCAATTAAAAATAATAAAGTCAGTTACAAGTCTCAACTAGTGACAGAAGCACGCATAATTTCGTGTAACACTCAATTTAATAAATAAATAAATAAATTTAGTTCTTTTATAAATTTGAGGTACTTTGAAATCTGCAGTGAAACTCCTTCGAAACACTCTTACCGATAAATAATCGTCGTTAAGGTCTGAGTTGTGAGGATGTGCTCGTTAGCCATTATTAAGAGCTGAATCGCTGCCACGCACTGTGCCAACATGCTAGCTTATGGACTATTTCACAGAAGTAGCGGCAAACAAAAGCTCGGGTCACTGCCGATTATCGACGCCTGGAAGGACAATGGCCACGAATAATTATTCAATTTGTTGCCTTTACGTCCCCTGCCTGTAGATAAAACACCATCCATTTAACTTTCCTGCCCTTTTCGCTTCAGTCTGATTGTTGCTGTCGTTCAACCTTTGATTGTTAAATTATTCCAATGACGTCGCATTTTACTCTTTCTTTTGTTTAAAACTTTAATCTCATTCTCTCTGGCATTGAAGACGTTGAAATCTATACTAACAATGGTTTAACTATATACCTTTAGATTATTCATCGCCATTGTTGAATTCCCAAAATTCAGCCCATTGAAACTTGGTTCAGAGAATCTGTATCAACTTAAGCTTTGCTCCTATACACATTACAGTGAAAATTCATCATTAACATTATTAGGTGAGCGGGTAGCCCCGGGTGAGGCTGGCATGCAACAATAAAATACCTCTGTCTACGTCGACAAGACCCCTCGTCAAGAGGAAAGGCAACCCTCTAATGAAACTATATTTTGTGCTCAATAGTAACTTTACAGAGCTGAATAATGTGAATTAATACTGCGATGCTGTTATTGAATTTCTGAATGATGCTTGAACCGATTCGAGAAATCATTTAACTAGACATATACGTAACAAACGTAGCTATAAAATATGAAATTTAAAAACCCTTGACATTTTGGACCGATTTTCATCAAACATAGCTGAAAATGACTTACATCATTATGGAAAATAGAAAGACACACACACATACAGACAGACAGGCATCGATGTCAAACTTATAACAACCCCTCTTTTGCGTCGGGGGTTAAAAATAAAAAAATACTGAGTATTATGGTATAGTTTTTGAAACTCTCTATCCAAGCTAGTGAAAAATTGTAAATTAACAATGTGAAAAGAAAAGCGCCAAATTCAAGCAACGAGAAGCAAGTTTATAATTAGGGTAGGTATAGTTCTGTCGCTGGAATAAGATCAAGTACGCAAGCACGACAAGCGACCATTCGCACCAGCTGCTTGCCTATGACTACCGAATGAATACCCAATCACTCGTTGGCATGGTACCAAATGAGTGTCCCTCAGCGAGTTTCAACGACAAAAGAGAGTCGCTGAACAAATTCCTACTTAATTACCTCTTATCGTCACGTGACACCGACAGACTGGCCAGTTTACGCTTACAGCGGGAATAGTCACCTATTATGCAACACCTAAGTAAATACTATATCTCATTTAAGGCTCCCACAAAAAACTGCGAATTCGCATCGCATCGCAAATATCTGCGAGCTCGCACCAATGCACCAGAAGAACTTCCAATCTGATTCGCATCACGTCGCTTCGCATCGCACTTTTCTGGAGCAAAATAGTGTAGCAACTGTACGTTTCTTGAGCGAGAAAATAGTAGCGATCATCAGTCGCTTCCTACGCATGATTTCCTATTGGGCAAGCAAACAGAACTACATCCGAAACAATTCGTTCACGTAACTGCCATTAAGGAAACTCTATAGCCTAGCTACAGCCCGTCTATAGCTACTTGAAAGTGTTTTCCGATGCGGAACGCATCTACCTAATTGTGGAAAGCCAAGACATAAGAGGTCCCATCATTATCCGTCAGGAAAACAAATAGTCTGACACGCACTCATCAATATTATCACGACATTATTATAACCGTAGGACTAAGGGTGGGCGCATTCAGGGTGTTTTAGGGGCAAACTGAGTTGCGACGCTTTTTTCTGAACAAAGAAATAAAATTCGGTCCCGCGGATTAGTTACAAATCGTTTTCTAATCCTAGAGGTATTAAAAATGTTTATCTGTAGACTTAAAACACTGACAATAGTTTTATAATCAATATAATAAATAAATATATATATATATATGTATATATAGGAGTATTTTTTAATATATTTCATTTCAATCCCTGCAAATTTTACATTTTTTTATCAATTTAAGCTAATAAATCTAAGCCTTAGAAACGTATTATTTGCAAGTCCTGCGAGTAATTGAATTTATCAGCTCCAATTTATTATTTACGCATTTATATAAAAAGAAACATTTGATTAATTTCTTCTTTAACATTATAATAACTTTAAAACCCCCTAAATCTACTTCATTCTTCCCTAAGTACGTTACCAGCACCTACACACGACAAATAAGGAAAGACCGAAATCATGACAAATGCCCCAGAGTCTGGGGCCAGACAAATTGTAGGCGCCTTGAAAAAGTGAAGCCACAAAAGATTAATGAAACGCAATAAGGAAACCCGGTTGCGTTTGCATTTCATTACGACGATACAAGATAGGATCGAATGGCAACTTGCAGTATTGCTCGGGAAGGGTGTTATTAGCACTTTTGTTGTGGCGTAATCATTCACGCCAAGACTTTCGAGAGATTGTTCAAGTGATATTCGAACCGGAAAAGACGGAATTTTCTTGCGTCATATTTGTAGCGCCTATGTAGAACAAATAAGTTCAAATAACTCATCTAACTATCGATTACTAATTGTGCCCCGCAGTATCACCTATTAAAAGTATGTATTAATTCAGGGTTAAAGCTATCTACATTCCGAATTTCATCAAAATCGGTTCAGTAGTTACGGTGATACGTGGTAACAAACATTCACACACACACACACACAAACATTCGCATTTATAATATTAGTAGGACACCAGAGATAACGTCTATTTCTCAAAATCATATGCACTTTTATAATATAGAAAGCAAAACACGAGACAGTACAGAATATTAACTTTAAAATTTAATACTGTTTAGCTCCAGTGGTGCCAGTTTTAGTGGGAGTCATTGGGAATAAACCCTTGAAAGTATACAGGAAATAGGTCAGCAATCAATAAGTAAAATGACGGTAGTTAGTCTTAGATATATAACTAACAAGGAAATGATATGGTGATTCATGTTGTTTATGATATGATACGCCCAAATTAAGGAAAACTTTCTATATATAATAGAGAATGTCAAATGTGATTATGTATTTTCAAAGCTCCTAACCTGGGATGTAGTTTTCATTATCTCACGTGTTTTTCTGATGCCGTGAACATCGTAGTACGAGTATATTGCTAGATTGGATAGGATTTCATTTTCAAACAAGGTACCGAGGCCCTTGTTATAGGAAGATTAAACACGTTGCCTGCCTTAGTACAATCTGTCTGCTGGCTTACATACTGTGTACAAAACTTAATAAAAATAATAAGGCCCTAACTATCACATATAGCTCTGATCCCTTACTAGGATACCCTGTGTTTAGAGTGTTAGAAACTACGTGGATCGCGGGTTCAAAACAAACACGAAAAAAATACTTGCATTTTTCTTTCAATGCACAAATATTTGTCCCGTAGCGGGAATCTAAATATTACGTGACAGCCGTCGTCAAACGTATTGTTTTATTCTTATATGGATGAAGATTTTCCAAAAATAATATACGAGTTCACTTCGGCTGTTCTGGTATCTCTCAACCATTATTTTTTTAGGATATACTTGTACCTATGCTAGTCTTTGATCATTATCTCACCTGGCGTTAAGTGACGATGTGATCGAGGGTGGTAAATACGCTAAGCTTAGAATAGGACTTATTTTCGAGGATTGCTACATAGTGCTATTTGTTAGGCATTGGATATTTAATTTGAATACGCTAGCTAGCCAGGCAAGCTCTAGAAAGTTGAATTTGGTGCAGAAATTTTGTATGGAGATAGTTTGAACCTTAGGGAAGGACAAAGGATTATTTTTATTGCGATAAAGTATAATCAACGCGGGTTAAACCGCGGGGAACAGCTAGTATATACATCTAAAAGTAACTATATTAATAAGTACCTAGTTGGAATAATAATTTATACGAGGCTATTGATTAAACAATACCCATCCTAACTTAACCCAATATTTAGCTACATAGAATATCAAGTACATCATTTTGTATCCCTAAACATTCCAATGTAGGTATCGGTTCTCTCGACAATAACAATAACACACAAGTACGTGCTCTATTACGGCCACATTTGAGTGAATATTTGGCAGACATCAAGTGGATACGCGGTTATGGCTGCCGATATTGCATGGGCTTAATAAGGGTTACGTTTCGTTGGGGAATTGATTTAAAGTCTAGCAGACATTTCTTAGATAGCCTTTGATCACAAGTCACGTGATGTTAAGTTACGATGTAGTCGAAGGCGGCACCTCGCTATTTACGCTTGAATTGGAAACTAACTCACAAGAGCGACTACCAGAGTACATCAATAGTTGCTTAGCGATAGATTCTTAACTTGAGAGTAGTAGCTTGCCAAGCTAGCTTCTAGTAAATTGTTTCACCATTTTCCAATAGACATTGCAAATCAACACAAAAGGAGGAAAACGTAATTAATACTTATTGTTAGTAGGTTTTTCCTCGTCATACATTCATCTTTACATACAAATTGTAAGACATAAAATGTTTTTCTTCTCCCTTAGATACTATGTAGAGCCGAGATTGTATGATAATTTATTTACCACGTAGTGCCAATATTATTTTGAAAAATTCGTTTCATTGACACGGATAGAAGAAATTATTAGTTAGTTTTAATTTACTCATGTTTTATTAGACTTACAAGTTGTTACAGCTCGCTTGATTTAATTTGACTGAACAAGTGAACCCTTACGTTCTTGTTTAGTCCAATTATTAAAATAAAGAATCTACTACCCCCCTACAACGCCCCCTAGCTCCACCTCTGTTCGTCTCTCCGTACGCTACTGCACTATGAATATTGATAAACAATAATATAATGCTGAGAAATAACGACGCAATTTGTCGGTTTGATTTAGTTCGATGCATTTAATGATCAATTTATAGAGTTGATTTCGCAATGCTGTAGATTTGATAGGCCTTTTATTGCGTTTGAATATGCAGTGGTATAAAATAAAAGTATCAACTAAACGAAGATTTATTTACTTCATTTGCAAGTTATTACAAGTAGTGTGCTGCAATTTAGTCGCACTAGTTGCCACATATCTATAAATCAGATTACCTTAGATAATAAGACTTTCGACCTCTAGATAGGTAAACGTTGGGTTGAAAAAGTCAAATCCGATAGAAACATTAACATTTTGAAACTTTTGAAAGCGCATACACGGACACAAGAAAGTTATTCACAAACATCTTCACAATTTTAGCTGTTTCACTGAAAAGTTCTCTGACATCAATCTGACAATCTTACACAAACCGTTAGCAATCTCTGTTTACAATACGTTCCATATTTTCCTAATGCTTGTTTACACTCGATCGTTGGCAGCAATCTGCATCGCTGCAGAATTGTTCGTGTTTGATTTTTGTTAGCGCGTCCATCAATCCTGTTGGCACTGCAGTAGGAGCGAGATCAGAAAATAGATGGATTACTTTTGTAGTTACGGGTAGAGTGCTTTACGGGATTACGGTTTTAACACCTGACGAGTGATCACAGTTTACTAAAACACAAGCTACTACTACTACTGTCGAACTCAAGATTTTTATTCTTTTTGAACCATGAACTGCACATTAGAATTAGGTTTTGAAACGGGATATCTACCATGTCTTTGTTTCTGTTTTAGTTCTCGATATTTCGGCACTATTTCAAGCGCTATATAACCACGAGCGTACAAAAAAAGCAGTTCTGTGCCGTCCAAAATGTTGAGCTACAACAGTTCCGTCCTGCGCGGTAATGTACTGCCACAACTGCGCTCGACACATGAAGATATTATGTCCTGTATGTAATTTCACTAGAAACATTGTCTTTCAATCCGGAACACAGTTTCCACACTACTGCATGTTGGTAAAGTAACTGGCAAAGGTATGGTACTTCCCCAGGCGGATTCTGCAAGTGTCCTGCACTACAAATGAAATTCAAAAGTGGTCATAAAACTTTGCACTCTGCATCCCCTGAAAATTCAGTCTTGCTATTTTAAAACGTCACATAGCTTATAAGACGCTATGTGACGTTTAAAAGTAAAGACGATAAAGGATGCACTAGCAAATACTCGTCTATATAAGTAGATAAAGTTGACGTTTTGCAATTTGCCACGCAGCTGTTGACATCTCCTTATTTTACGTAATACCCTTACCGGTCCCAGGTGGCGGCTAACTTTTATTGTCTCTCTGGACACTTGGATTTTTATTGAGCTTGCGATAACATCTTATAAACCGTCAGGTGAGTTTCGAGTGGAAGTGGATGGCAAAATACGCAACTATGCGATATGGTTAAAAACGTTCAAAGTCGTCTAGCCAGATTTACCTAGATAAAAACTGAAACTTATAAATCCATTTCCCGAGGCGATAATTAAACTTGATGAGCTTGCAAAAAACACACCCCGTATCTGTTATGGCACCAATATAAAGCTATAATTCTAAAAAATAAGAAAAAACAACGACACCGACCTACACTTCTTCTGTGATATATTCTTACTTAAAGAGTTTCATGATAAAACTTTGTTGAGTATAATTATTTACAAAAATCAATTCTTTGATAATAAAGCAGCAAATAAAGCAGCAGCAAGTTAAAGAAAGTCACAAAAACTTGCTTAGTTAGTTTCCAAAAATTTGTCCTTAGTAGCAATACTATCAAATTGATGTTACGAGTAGGTTATAACATGATTTATATTTTTTCACAAAATCAATGCGTTTGATTCCTATCTAGGATTTGCTATTCCGTAAATGTCAATTTGTTTCATTTTATTCTTTGTTTCACTTATTGCACAAACAATAAACAATTTATCACCTAAAATAAAAGGATAAAAAAAAATACGAGTTTCAATTTCGGCTTCACAGATGTCAAACATGAATGGCGATGAGAGAAATAATAAACGATTTTCGGCTCTCTTTAAATGAAAGGTCCAGGTCGTAAAAATGATTACACAAGTGGTCAAATAAAAGCTTTCATTTATATTTTGAAAAAGCCCCCGTGAAATTAGATTTACGGAGGCCTGGTCACTTGGATGGTAGGAAATTGAGCTATCCATCACAGAAAATCTAGTTTTCTCGCACATTTGAGAGATTAGTTTTCACGTCCTCTTACATATGCCTAACATTAGTTTAGCTCAACTGTTATGCATACGTGAGAATGCTATGCTTTATCCAACTGTTTCAGAAAAATATAGTTTTATGATGAGGCTTACATCAGCAGTGGGGATCAAAAACCTTCTTACATAATATACCTTAGAAACCATGAAAAAAAACCGAAAAAACGATGACTTTACGATTGTAAATTTACACTTATCATAGAAACATTAGTCTCTAGTTTCCGAAACACCCACACACCCACATATAATCAAAAGTATACAATCACATACATAGCTCTGACCCGTAGATCTGACCCCTAACTAGGATTTCCTGTATATAGGGTATCAGAAACTACGTGGGTCAGGGATCAAGACACGGAATTAATACTTGCGTTTTTTTTTCTCAATGCATAAATATCTGACCCGTAACAGATATCAAATTCGTGACCTCAAGCTTCGCAGTCGGCTGTTCGTCCATTGCGTCGCAATGGTCATAGAATTATTTGCAGAAAAATGTATTGTCAGAAACTCTTTGGCATGTTTTTCTGACTTTCTATTGTTTGTGCTGCGTGCTTTCGACATGGCGGTGGTTAAAATCTTACTACATTAGCTGGGTACAATACAAAATGTATCTACCTATCTAGAGCATGAGAATCAAAACGGATGCAAACAAGTCTCTAGCATTGTACTTATGCCGCTTGTGCAAGGGTACAAGGCAAGTCGCGAAGCTGTCAAACAGTTATTTGCGAGTTGCATCGATTTTGCGCGTCGAGGCATCAGCTGCGAGTGCCTGTGAGCTAGTTTCTTATCGGCAGTGTCGTAAGCACTCTAGAGTATATATAGTATGTATAGTATATTTTTCTTTACTACCGCTAATGAATTGGAATTGGTTGGTGTGTCTTGTACGAAGCGACCGTGGACGTCGAATGGACCGTTTATGGTTTCTGTACCTTTTAGCTTAGCACTACTAGGTAGAAGTAATTAATTATTATCACTATCACTACTTATTATAAAACAAAGTCCCCGCGCCGCGTCTGTCTGTCTGTCTGTTCGCGATAAACTCAAAAACTACTGCACCGATTTTCATGCCGTTTTCTCCAATAGATAGAGTGGTTCTCGAGGAAAGTTTTAGGATATAATTTGTCAAGGTTATGTATACATTGGCTAAAATATAACGATATTTGTTGGAGAGGTCGGAAGAAAATAAGCCGTCAGGGAGCTTTCAACAAAAACGCTGCCTAAACCCTTTGAGATATAACAAAATGATGTATGGTGGGGTTGTGCATCTTATATAGGTCTACAAAAAAGTCCGCAATGGCATATGTCTATCTTATAAGGATAACAAACTATAACTACTTTTTACATTTTGAAAGTTGATAAACATGCCGACTAAAATCAGACCGTGTTATCCATACTTTTATATTAATCCTTATCCAAATAAATCATTTCGTTTTTAAGATTGTTTCAATACCTGTACATTAATTTTTGAATGGTTGAAATCGGACATTCCATTCAAAAGATATTACGAAATTAAAATGTCAATCTAATGGAAAATAAAACCACCACGACGCCCGCGCCCCGCCCCGCCATCCATGGCCATGCAGTGGCCGCAGCGCAGCGGGTAACGCTGCGGGCACCGAAGTGCAGGAATAATTTTGGAGTATACAGAATATATACGCTTTCACGCCTAAACAACTGAACTAATTGAAATGAAATTTGGTACATAGATAGTTTGAACCCTGGGGAAGGACATAGGACACTTTTTATCGCGATAAACTGTAGCCCACGCGGGTGAAACCGCGGGGAACAGCTAGTATAAATATAAAAATGAATCCCTATTTCCCTTGGTCACGGTATCACGCGCGAACGGTTGGCCCATTTCACTAATTCTTTTTTTGTTTTGTTTTTGTTGTTTCTTATTGGGAGGAGAAGGTTCATATAAAAGAAAAAATGGAAAAAGACGTTTTAGTGCGATAAACTGCAGTCCACGCGGGTGAAACCGCGGGGAGCAGCTAGTTAATTATATTCTGTGTTTTGTCTCTTCCATGTTTCTTTCATACATGCTTCTACTAAACAAGTACATACATACTTTAAGGTGTTTTTTTTTTTGTAATTATAGTTTTTGTAAGTACCTAAACTGAATAGCGTTTGACCACAGGTTGTGTGATGTTATGTAATGATGTGGTCGAAGGTGGTGCCACGCTATGCTTGAATTGGAAACTGGCTCTCAAGTGAGGCTACTGAAACATACCAATAATTGCAAGGCGACAGATTAGCCGGCGTAAGGCTGGAACATTTTGTACCTACTTTGATTTGATTTCGATTTTGTAATGTCGGGTCCGTAGTATTCAAGAGGTTGAAACTGTTGGTTGTCGTTTTACTTATCCAAACTCATTTCTTAGCCCTTATTAAATTAAGAAAATTTACAGAGAAATTTCATTAAGAACAAAGTGGCCGACAAAGAGAACCACTCTAACTTAATGACCGCTTGACATGTCCCTAAACATCACTTAATGGCCGCGAGCTGTGAAAGACATTTTAAATGTGATGCACTGAAAATTTAACCTCAACTTACTTGCTCTTTCTTTATGCTCTTGCTGGCTTCGCCTGAGGAAGTTATTACCGTTGCCAGTTATTCAACCACCAATCAATGGTGTGCAAGCGTAACTGTGTTCTAATATTAAAAATGCGAAAGTAACTCTGTCTGTCTGTCTGTCTCGCATTTACGCCTAAACTACTGAAGCGGTTTAAACTAAATTTCATACGGAGATAGTTTGAGCCCTAAGAAAAAACATAGGGATACTTTTTATCGCGATAACGGGTGAAACCGGGGGAACGCGGAAAACAGCTAGTTACATTACAAAAACATTATATTATTCCAAAAAGACCAAATAGTTAATGCAACCCGATACGACTAAGTATAGAATTGTTACAGAGTCAAAATGTTTATTCGACGATTATTGAGAAAATTGTATTAAGAACAAAGAGCTCGCCGAGAAGCGCTTTAACTTAATGGTACCGAGACATGTCCCTCGACGTCACTTAGCGGCCACGGATAGTAAAAGAAATTGTCGAGCTAATGCACTCGACACGCTGAAAGTCTGGACTCTGGCCGTAACTTTGCTTTCAATCGCTATCGAAGTGGGATAAAGTGAAAATGGACCGAAGATTGATGAAAATGTAGCCATAGATGTTGATTTGTAACTATTAGGTATAAATTATCTCTATTTAGTATCAAACAAAACGACTTCGAGTCTGTCTGACGGAACAAATTTTGATGCAGTTTTCACCATCAGTTAGACTTTTTCACGGAACTACTTAAATCGATTAAGGTATATCTTCGTGAAATTCGGTACGACTCTACATTTATGTAGTTTATTATTAAAGTTTATCAAATAAGTTGTTGCGAAAACTGCAATTTTAAGACTCTTTCTGAAGATTATGAAAGCGACAGTTGTTATGAACAGCTGCTTTAGGCCATAAAAAAGTTGAGAGATATAAATTTTGTCTTGCTTAGATACTAAAATACTTGCAAGTTGTAAAAAACTAACCTTAACTGTAAATAAAGTGTCAGCAACTTTGATTAATATGGTTTAAATTTATACTTATAATGAAGATGAGGTAGACTTTGTAGGAGGTACCTAAATAGGATGTTTTACGAGATTTTTCAAACCTTTGAACAATGGATTACCTAAATACATTTCTCAACGAATCAAACTTGTGTTTTCATGTAGCAAATCTAAACTACCATCTAACTAAAGTAACTCCGATGACTCAGTGACCCAAAGTGTGTATTAGCCTCCGAAACGAGAGAGCGCCACTCGTCTCTATCTTGAGCGATTTCAGCCCAGTTCAGAACGTCTAATAACTGCTAATTGACAAAAACTTTTGCGAATCACACAACTTAGCCCTCAACAAATAAATGTAGATATCAAAAATTACGCGATATCTACAGAATTCTGACACTAAATATACCTACAGCTAATGTAGAAATCATTCTTCATTTTGCATTCAGAAAACAGCTCAACTCGGTATTATTTTTGTTCGGAAGCACGAATCAAGCTCCCCATGCTCATCGTGTGATGAAGCCACGACACGGAGACTGTTCAAATACTAGAACATTATTCCCGAAGGTATTCCCCGAAGTACAAGCGACTCCATCCACCGGACAGGAACATCTGTCAATGAATATTCATGCTCCTAGCAGATTAGATAACAGTTTCACGATACTGACACCGATCGTGTTCGGAACGTTCCATAAAGTTGTTATTGTTTTCAACGTCGATTGTTCTTCGCTGGCCGTTCCTCGTTGTTGATGTTTAAGATTAAATTTAAAGTTCGTCGTAAACACAAAGCAAAGATAATTTTTGAACTTTGTGCGGAAAGGAAAAGGAAGAGAGACGGAAGGTAATCAAAGTTACATTCAATTGCAAAGTACGCGAAATAGAGTCTCTGCGAAAGTAACCAAATGGACGTTAGCTTTTTTAGAAAAATGGGATTCGTTAAAAATGACAGGTATGTATATAAACCTACTTGCTTAACCCTTTTATTGCTCATCATGATGACGACCTAAAAATTGATTTTATTATTATTATTATTTAATATTAAAATTTATAGCTTTTTTTAATCTACGAAAGCTACCACCAAAGAACCAAAAAATACGTATTATATGTTTCTTTTCGCTTCCCTAGGCGCTCGATAAGAAAACTGAGACTATATAAACCAAGAAAAATCGATGATGCTTCATCATCTTAAAGTAAAAAGTTATAGAGCCAGCTAGAATGCCGTACGGTTTGGCTAGTACGAGTATGGCACCAAAACAAGGCCACCACTTAATTTCACGTGTACAAAGTCCCCGGCACAGCACTATGAAATATGAGCCGCTAGCCAAAGCTGCTCTGAAGTAGACACATGACTTTATAGGATCAAGATACATGATGGCCCGTAACATGGGTTCAGTGTGCTACAGTGATTGAACTTGAAGCCAAGGGATCAAAATTTAAAATGTGCACGGAGAATTATTTCTATTGAGTACGAAATATCGTTTCCCGCAAATTCGTAAGCATTATGAAGGTTAGAGAAAAATTCGGATTTTCCTTCTGAGTCTTACCTTCCTAGACGGATTCCTTTCCTTTTTTACCTCAGATTTCCTTCTGAATAACAAATCCTTCCCTTTTGAATCGGAAGGAAAACGGAATTTCGAAAGGTCTTTTTTCTCCGTGTAATTTGTTCAGATCTCAACCACAGAACAAATAAACATAGTACAGTCAGCCACAAAAGTAGCTGATTATACTCGATTTTTAATGTGTTATTAGATCAGTAATGGTTGGGTTTTTGTACAACTTACAAGGCGTCCATAAATTACGTGAGATGTTTAAGGGGGGGAGGGGGTCGAGTCAAAAAACACAAGTGAAAATCAGAAGCAGGTCACCTAAGCAAATCTAAACTGTAAAGATCCAGGCAAGTCTAGCTTACATTCGTAATAATGGCATTGCAAGATAGAATACGTTACTTGAAGAGATTTATAGTGCTCCACAGAGCGGCGTTAATTCTGCTATCCTACAGACGTTTCCGGATATTAATGCATTCGAGATCTCTAGATAAGTCTTGTTACTCCTGAGCATGGCGTGGAAATGAACTATGGCCTGACAAATGTTCACAGAAAATAATACATTTTGGAGTTGTAATTGGCATGGGTGCAAAAATGCATCCGTGTGCAAAAGTAGAATACTATAAACTATTATTTTATACTTACTGAGGTTGCATTATATTAATTATTTACATTGTAATACAGCAGATATCTCAAAATCGGTAATAAGAAGGGACAAGTGGCGTACGACCAAAAACTCACTAGCTATTCGCATATACCTATAAACATTTTATTGCAGCATGTGTGGTACAAATTCAGTCCACCTTACTATTTAATAAAACTAATAATAATAACATAGTAGTCACAAACGAAACGACTATTCGATTAATGGACTAAATAAGACCTAAGAAAAAAGCCATACTATGTGCTTCTACGCATAACATACCCTAAGTTTGATAGAGTTGAAGTTAGTTCAAGATGAAAAATCTATGGCCTATGAACATTGAGAAATTATAAGGGTACCTTTAATTTAACCTTCCCTAATTGGACTACGGAAACCCAAAAAGTATTTTATATACAAGCAAAGTTTTATTTGCACTCAACTTCGTTAGCACGCTCGGTGAACTCTATATAGACTCTGTAAATAGTTGAAAAGATCCTGCTACTACTTTTATGAGTATTATAACTGTGGGGACTAAGTTTCTGTGGTATAAATTAAGTCTGCACATTGTAAAAAGTTGTTCAAACATTGTAAATGATATTATTTTACTGAAATAGTTCTTTCCTAGTCTGTAAATGTATAGTTATGATTCTGAAGTTGTTGTATAAATAAAGTCCCGTAGCTTGAAATTCTCCCTCTACTCCATATTAATAACTAGAGCAGCCCAATAGACACGTCCAAAGATAAATTCTGTAGATATTTTATCTCGAGTTCGTATTAGAAATAGCCACACTCCGCGCTAATTGGTGAGTGGTAATTGGTAGTCGCTACAAAAAATCGCTTTCATCAGTGACGAAGAGTTTCATAATTATAGCAATTACGGGCGTCGCGGCGTGCTTTGTTTGGACGTAGGGGACGTGTCGCGTTTACAAACACTCTGTTTTATGTTAGACTGGGATTGAAGTCGTTTCGGACATGTGGGGCCGGACGTTTCATTTGTCATAGCAATGTCTCTATCGCATTGGAATAATGCATAAATACATACCTGGATATCCGTGTCGATTAAGGCTCAAAAAATCTCATACTAATGTTATGAACGTTCCTATGGTTTTAACCCAGTGAACTGTTTATCGCGATAAAAAGTACCCTATATCCTTCCCCATTGTTCACACTACCTCCTTACTAAATTTAATCAAGATCGGTTCAGCGGTTTAGGCGTGAAAAGGTAACAGACAAACAAACATGCAAACAAGCAAATAGAGTAACTTTCACACTGATATCTAATATATGGATGCGAAAGTTTGTGAGTAAGTGAGCGTGTGAGTATGTTTGTAAATTCTTCACAATGAAGTGGCAAAATGGGTTTTAGTGAAATATGATATAAAGATAGCTTATATCATGCATTAAAACATATTTAGGCTATTTTGTACTTTTCTAATCGCACAAATTCCATACAATTTAATACAAGTATTCGTTCCAAAACGATTCACAAATTCCTAACTTCCACATCAAGTAGGGAAATCGTCCACACACGACTCCAAAACAAAACCAAGCGCTACCTAGACTGTCCCATAACATATTTCTTTTCTACTCCGCGCCTGGAATGAAAGTGCCAACACAAATGATTAGTGAGCCGAGAAAATGTAGATAAGTATATATCAGGTGTTGAAATAAGTGTAAAATAAATGTTGAATAAACGTTCGAGAAAGATCACGACGTAGACTTTCTGAATACGAGGAGGTAGAGTATGTCTAGGGTGCTTGACTCGCTACGAGACTAGATGAGAAGTATTTTTCTTTGATCATGTTTTCTCATTATCGGAGCAGTTAAAGTTGGTATAAATGGAATAAAGTTGGTTAATGATATTTAGAGTCTGTGATGCATTGAAGTTTAAACCTAAACTGATTTGTTAATTAATAGTGACTACAAACCACCCTTCTGTTCAATTCTGTCTGAGCCGTCGTGGCGTGCGGGTGTGTCAAGCAAGGCGCTTCTTTTATTTATTTACCACCCCGTTAGCACCACTGAGTCCATGAACGGAAATGTATAATGAACGTGATAAGTAAGTTTGGGATAGCAATACAACTTTTATAGCCAGGTGTGACGCTTATTAATTTACCTCAAGATTTTGAACCGTTGTACTTCAAAACTCAGGATGGCACAGAACTGCACTAATGGACAAGCGTGATGGTTACCATCAGGCAAATGGTTGGCTCGACCCACCTCTAAATTGTAAAAATAAATGTGAAATATTGTAATGCAGGTTATTGACCTTGCAAAAACTAAAATCATTTCCATTCTACTAAACTGTAAACCATCCATTTTCAAATTTGCACGCACGAGCTAAAAACGAATAGATAACAATGGAATATTAAATGTGAAGCAAAGGATAATATGAAAGCGAAATAGCTCAGTATTACGCTATAAATTCTATGTTTCCAAGATGCGGTGGCGCGGCATAATGAAAAGTTACATTGGTCTAACATACGTACCGGGAACGCTGCAGCCAGCTTTGTATCACCGTATAAGATTAAATCTACGGTTGCTTGCATCTCTGTACAAAAATGATTCTGTCTTATACTAAAAATATATACTCAGTTCTAGAGTCTGGTATTTTTATTTTAGAGTTTCCATCTTTAGAACAAGTGCACGTATGGTTGGTTGACTTTCGACAGAATGCACATGCATGTTTCAGAAACTTACGCAAAGAATTTGCAATAAAGTATGCTAGTTATAATATTCTCGTAACATATGCAATTTGTAAAACTTAATGATAAAAAGGGACACCGTGGTCTCAATTGACTTCCTTATTGAAAAAAACATGAACACACAGTGGTCTGAAAAGAGCAATTAGGCTTACATCGACGCGTTGTGTGTCGAACCGCATGTGGTATAAAAAGACACCAACAACCTCTTATGTCGCAAAAATCACTGTGTACTTTAATACATTTTACAGGATAGCGTTTGACCACAAATCTCCGGATGCTAAGCGACGATTTGATCGAAGGCAACACGCTACGTCTGAACTGAGAACTGGCTATTTTTCTAGTCCGTTGATACGATTCGGTACAAACGTAGCTACGTACTGCTTATGCAAAGTAGTACGAGTTAGGTATTCGTATAATGTTGCTGTCTAGCTCACCTATGCAGCCGCCTATATTGAATGAATGGAATACGAATACACGTAGGCTGTTAGGAACAGTTAAGATGGCTTAGCAAGTAAAGTGGTTACTCGCCCATTAGGTCCAACTACAGAGTTACCTATGGCATGCTAATGGCGTTTCAATGCCCTTTCGATAAATACATGCACAGTGTGCTCTACGACGTGCTACTATTATATAAACCTGTAGATACATTGTGTTTATCGACGTTTATCTACGCACGATGAATGATTCAACATCGTCTATTCAGCAGTACTCATTTTAAGTTAACCACCACGAAGAAAACCGTCATGAAATATGTAGAAGCGGCGTGAATAATAAATAACTCTTATATTGGATCCAGTAAACTGTCGTCATCCTAGTCTAGAGTACAAAAGGACGGGCCTACCGTAATGGATTTTAGAGCCTTATTTCTATTCCCCTTTCAGTGATCGATTACTTTGGACCCTTTTATAACTTTCACGGGTTCGGTAAGTAAGTTGATTTTTAATCGAATGAAACTCACGGGTGAGTTGGGAAGTTTCACCTATTAATTTTAGCTGAAATTACGCCCAAAATCACTTTGTTTCGTCTGTCAGTCTTTTCTGCAAGGCCTTTCTGCTG
Source organism: Opisthograptis luteolata (assembly GCA_931315375.2). NCBI lineage: Eukaryota > Metazoa > Arthropoda > Insecta > Lepidoptera > Geometridae > Opisthograptis > Opisthograptis luteolata. Next base: position 7,911,845 of record OV928044.1, on the reverse strand, counting down.
ATTTTAAACATTGCAAATATTTTACAAATGCATCATTTACTCGAAGTTCTATTTGACGAGTAACGAAATCTGGCTTCTCGCTCGCTAGCGATAAATCTGAAACTGAAACAATGACATGGGTGAATTGACAATTTTATGTTTTCCGTATATCTGCAATTTGCTGCTATTCCGATTTGAAGAGCATGCGTGCCTGTGAAATATATTGCAGTAACATATTTGAGGCTTTTCAATGCATTGCCACGTATAGAGTACATTCGAAATGAATGTGACCTACGACTTGCCTTGTTATTGGTGATGGGTACCAATTTAACGAGTTTCGTCATGTAGTATATAGATACATAAGATGATTGCATTAACAATTATTGAGGTAAATATTTATAAACAAAATTAGAACTAATAAAAAAAATTAAATGATTTGCTCGCCTCTGCATAATATAAAAAACGCTGGCAACACTACTTCGTTCAACATCTAAACTTATTCATTTTAATTTTATTCGTCTCTTCAACCCCCAAAATTTTACATAAAGAAAAATCTCGTTATCATTTCTGATTTCCACCATTGCAGCCTACCAAATCGTAAATGGCTACAGTGCCGCTGCAGCCCAAAGCTGCAAAAAACAAATAAAAATAATCTCACCAAAGCTTTCACTACATTTTGCTGTATGAAACGTACATTTTTGTGCCTTTACCATATACTGGTGTTGGCCAGGGAAGGCAAATGGATTAGCGGGGTTTAACCGACAACCAGACTGACAAGCCGCAGCGCGGTAATACAGATATGAATAATGTTTCAATCCCTTATTTCTTGTTGAATAGATGCTAGAAAGAAAATTTTATAAATGTAAATCCATCATATGTAAGTGCTTAATTTAGTGCGCGCTTATCGTCTCGATTGATTGTTTAGTTTTCGCGTAGGTACTCTACATATCCCGTGCCACCTCTAATGCCTACATTATTCTACTGATATATTAATATCTTCTTTGAATTCTAAGAATGTTGAAATAAGAATAAAAATGCATAACCCTCAATAAACTACTATTAAAAATTGCGTTGCATTCCTAGATAGACTGCACGTGGCTTACACTTATAGCATCAGTTTAAAATCTCTTATCTCGTATGTGCTCACTGCCCAGTATTTACACTGATTAATACTTGACAGCAAAATGTTGGCTGGCAAAATGCTTTGGTGCCCACGCGATGTACTCTCGCAAAAAAATCTGGGACTCTACGACTTAGTGAGAGACTCTTACTTTATAATTTGATAAACTAGGTTCAATGATCAATGTTATCATAGAGCAACCAAATTCATTGAAAAAATAAACGCATGTACCTACTATGACTTATTTACACGAATTCTCATATTGTATTCTAGGACCAACTAAGTAGCAAAATTTTTGTTATTTGTTACCTTCTCAAATATACACGACGAACGTACTTAGTGGGAAATGTTTCGAAAAGCTTCTCTGTCACAACGGCGAAATATCCGGAAAAAATAGGATACATCCCAAAAAGCGAGTCGGCTTTTGCTACGGAAATTCTGATGGAAGTGGCGGTCCACTGTGCGACAGCAAAATCTAATGTAAAAATGTCCGATCTTCAGATGCCTATACTGGTTTTTAGGATGAAATAAATTCTAGGAATAAAATACGTGTTTCACGGTCGATGTCGTGAGAATTTGCCGAGGGATTTTATTTTTCTTCGTGATATTAGATGTAGGTACGGAAAACCGATCACTAAGATTTCTCGTGATATCGATGATTCTAATACTTTCTTGGAAATGGTCCTAAGCCTAAGCTTATTCCAGCCCTTCCAATATACTTAACATCAATTTCCGTATAACGTTGTAAATAAGGTCAAAATAAAAATGTTCTAAACTGCTGTGGAACTTCAGCGCACATAAAACACGCTAAAAGCTTTATTGAGATGCACCGAGTAGAGACTTGTAACTGAAGTAGGTAGCTGCTAACAAGTACCCTGGCGTTACCGACCTACCTATTCTCATGAAAGTTAAATTTCCTTCAAAGGATTTTAATCAACTCTAACGTTTCTGCATCTTCATGCAGAACAGAGCTAAGATCATTAGGCGGTATTTGTTTTGTGTAGAAACTACTTGAAAGTGCGCTGTTATTTCGCATCGCTCTAGCCGTGTACCCATCTATCTACAATATTTATGTCGAGTGCCTGCAATCAGTCTAGAAGCGTGGCACACCGCCACAATTTGCGTGACTGCGGGTGCATAAAAGCCACTCCGTACCACCCCCTTTCTGAAGGCGACGTAGACAAGTAAGTTTCCTCGAACAAGCAGCTAACTAGCCTCGCAGTGTAACTGTAGATAATGTACTCAATTCGTCTTGTATTCAAGCCCAACCCCGACGAAAACCCGGTTTAACGCTGTAAATAAACTAGGGATTTAAGTCCTTTGTTTATTTACACTTCAATTGTTCTCTGTTATATAAGTAGGCGATGCATTATTCACCCGTGTAATCTTGCGGCTTCATTTAGTTCTGAAGAACTAACAAAACCAAGAATCAGATTGAAGTTATATACGATGGGTACTGGTGGTGCTATTACATTGAGTGAGCGAAGCCGTCGATTCTAAAGCCAACTGAAGAAGTTAGTTTCTCGTAACATTCATCTATAGATATTATTTCCTCCTTTCTTCGTCTGTCGATGAAATGACCTAGTGGCTGTGGAGTACACCGTTCCGAGAGCAAACTGAATTAGGAACGTTTTTCTCCATTTTATCTCTCACCCTCTGAGGAGCGACGAAGTGTTGAATTATTGGACTTACTTTATTTTATGAAACGATTTCGCTTCAGAGAGATTTTGTTTACTTTTCCGCGAAACCTTTTTGGGATTCCTTTTCATATTCTATTGATACAAATTGGTCGATAGTAAGTCAATTTCATTCATTAAGTTGATTTTATTTCTAAAGTTTAAAGCTAAAAATACTTTGATATTTAATCGATAGAATTCTTACGACTTTAGATTTATTCCATAGTCATGGTGTCGGTACTCATGTATAAAATCGATTTTACCATTGATGAAAGAGTAACTAAGTAGCGGTCGGTCGTAAACTTTTCCTCTACTGCGTTGTTTTTTTTAGGAATCTAACACAATTATTGTCTACCTGTACTCTTTTACTTTTGTATATTACTAGTAGGCAATATAAAGCATGTCTGGAGTTCACACAAATATCACACCGAATATTTCAATTTACTATTACAAACAAATAGGTACGCAAACAACAACAAGAAGCCGTTTTTGATTTGTATCGAGACTAACGAACAGCAATTGATTTTTATGTAAAAGAATATTAAGAAGATAAGAAGAAAACGACTGTATCATTTATATTAATCTCAAAAATGTTACAACTAATTGGCGTTTACAGCGCCAGACCACAACACGCATACATCATAATACGAGTATATTCCTATTGAAAACAGCTCAGTATTATGAGCGACAGGCAACCACACCCTAAACCACACGCTACGAGATGCTCATAACTGCTAAGACTTTTGATCCCAGCATAAATTTAGGTAGGTGTTATTTACCAACAGGCAAAAAATAGTTACCTATTATTTCAGGCAAATTTTTGTATATGTATAGGTCATTAGAAAAATCATCTGGGCTGTAAAATACAAAAAACTAATTATTCCTTGAAAAATCTTGGATAAAATTTGCGCCAGCAGATCATAAAAATATTAATCCCGCCCTTGGACACCATGAGATTGAAACTTTTGTCTAGCTAGGTAAAAATAAAAATAGGTAAGTCTACTTTACACATTCAGGCAGGTTCCGAATAGCCTTAATGGGGATCCAAAAATCGACGGATGCTTTTGGACTCCAAAGCTTTTAGTCAATATCAATCATTCGTCTCTGTTCCACTTGTGCAGGTCAAAACAAAAAGGTTACAAAATAGGCTCTCCGGCTAGGATAGGTTATACCTACATCTATCGAGCCCGAGCACAAAGACTAGGCGAAACCTACAATAAGCAAAATCCTGAAAAAGCCTCTACCTACCCCACATTTCCAGCCAGTTACCGCCACCCATTCAAAGCGTTAAGGAGATTTTTTTCTAACGTATGTCGGCTGGTAATTCAGCTGGTGTTTCCTTTTCATTAAGTTTCCACGCACAATATTGCAGGCAGATCGTAAACTCGGACCAAGGTGGTCGTTTACACCGGGACGCGAGCCACCCGCTCTAACCCAACCGAAGTAATGAGACTTCAGGAAAAATTATAGACATGTTTAATGAAATGAGAGGACTTCACTTTCATTTAGTTGGGAACGTATAGGGAAACCAAATTGGATGGCAACATATACGGCAGCCTGCTTACTGTTAATTTGATTGTATTCTGCTTGTGCGTTGAATATAGTAGGCCTATCTGATTACAAGCAGAAGGGTAGGATATTGATAGGCGTAGGAGTGATTGCAGTTTCATCTAGTCATATTTCATGTTGTGTTATGGTCTACTGGCATCTCGCTGTGCAGAAATACTCGTAGACGCTCAGTTTTCCTCTTTTCCCTCGAAAATTATTCTTTCCTCACTGAAATGTTTTTGTCTACGCAGTATCTAACATTATCAGAAACTGTTAATAAGCTATTTTAGTGCATTGATTTTTTTTGACTATTCGACTAGGGAGACTCGCTTTACTGCACCAATAATATCTATAGTTCGCTTTTACTACTTATATGTAGACTGGGATATTAATGCGGGGTACGAGATCCTCAGAATTATTATTTCGGTCAGGGTCTACAGAGTAGCATTGTAAACAGTAAGTCTACTGTAGAATATCAATCCTCTGCTATTGTTCCAAAATTCCACACTTACTTGCAGTGGTAAAATAAAAAAGATTCAAAACGAGCAAACAAGAACTCGACGTCTCTATCAATATGAGAGCCAGCCCGTTCCGTAACCCCCGCGAAATTACTCTTTACACCCCATATCTACGGGCGTATTGAAGGTGGAGCAAATGGGGATGTAACCCCTTTGAAAGCTGAACTAAATAACTACTAGAAATAAATAAGTTCTTTTAAAAGAAATTTAAAATTGGTGCTCAACGACAAATGTTGCTGAACAAACTCAACTTTCCGATTTTCCTGAACATCTTTATACATATAAATGCCCATCTGGAAAATTGGTTGTGATCAGCAAATTTTGTCACTGATGCACTAAGTTCATTATTTTGTTATTACATACTAGTAAACTGATAAAGTTTTATAGGTATCTACGATTTTTACTATAGTTCTAAAAACATAAGTAGTAAAAATCAAAACACTCCCTTACCTACACAAACGCCCAAAAAATAATATCTGTAGCAAATATTCTCTCGATATTTTATTTTTATTTCAGAGCTATGTGTTTATACAAAACACAGCTAAGATGTCATTATAGAATATAGGTTCTTTTTTTCCGATTTAAACGTTTCATTTTTAAAATACTTATTTTACTAGTTAGAGTAGTTTTACATTGAAGTTGTTGTATACTCAATCACGATACTTCGACAAAAAGGCCGTTTTCTGTGTTTCCCCACAGATAAAGCCCTGAATAAGCCCCCGCCCATATCTCAGTTTTATTTTGCAGTTGAGCGCAATGGCAATGTTTTAGCGTATTTTATACGAATATAAGTGGAATAACGAAGCCACGCTCAGGTGGCGAGTGAATTAAAACTAATGGAACGGTTAATTTCTCATGAGAATAACGCTCTGCTACGAACTTTGCCCTGCTGATTGTGTTGTTTGCAGGTTGCAGCTGGTTTTTTGAAAGTGCGCTATAGCTATAGAACAGTAAAGAAGTATATTTTGCAATTACGTTTTTGGCTGTGGCTCAAAGTAGAACTGCAATATCTTCCTATACATACCTACTAATAGGTCTGGCATACTAAGTATTTATTATAGGTAGTTACATTAATAAATTATGTCCTCTACCATCACTTCAGAAAGTAACATTTCATGCTATGGTATGGGGAGCTCGTTATAAATTGATCATCTATGCTACCGTAGATGTTAGGTATGTGGTGAGCGGTATATGTAAGTAAGTGTGTTTAATAAGTAGGTAGGTACTCATAACATTCGTCAAATTATGTTTTTTTAAATAGGTTCTAAGTAGTTCATCATCGGCCGGAAGAAGGCCAATGTTCGACAGCCTACACATACATAGCTCTGAATCCCCCCTGTGTCTAGGGCATAAGAAACGGGGATCCATAACACCCAGACACGGAACAAATACGAGCGCTTCTTGTTTTTCCATGCAAAAATATTTGTCCGATACCTATCAGGAATTGAACCCAAAGAACCTATGGAGGTATTTCGATTTTAGCCCAGCACCCGCCCTACCTCGCCACAAAATCTATTGTCTTGCTGTTTCTCAGACTTCGGCTTGTAACTTGTTTGGATACCAAGCACGTGTTTTACATTTCACGCTCCCTATAGCACGATGTTTTGTCGCACCAACAAACTTAAAAAAGAATGTAAAACTCTTGAGAACTGCTCAGCAGTTTTGTACCTACAACCAGTGCCGGATTAAGTAAGCGCGGGGCCCGTAACAAATTCTTTCAAAGGGCCCTTGATATACCATGGGTTCTTAGGTATAAAGTAGGAAAAGTTGTAACGTTACACGTTTTTGTGACATCAAGAAAATTCAATATAAAGAACGCTCAGGCTGAGTGGGTTTAATTTAAGCCCACTGCCATTTTTAAATATGCGGGGCCTTAAAGGCAAAAGAGTACAAATACAGACCTAAAATTATGGAAAAAGCCGGGAAATTGTCGCCGCCACCACCATGAAAGTATTATGACAAAACAGTCACTTAAAATTCCGTGTGCGTGTGTGAATCTTCTCCTTTTAAACGGTTTGGCCGATTGTCATGAAATTTATGGGTATAGTATAGCTTGGACCCTGGGGATAGACATGGGATATTTTTTATCGCGATAAAACGCAATCCACGCTAACAGCATGTTTTTAATTCTATGCACCCATTTGCACAATCGGACAGGTTAAACTAGTCGTTAATTTTGGAAATAAAAGAAGAACAAGATCGTCTTGTTGAACGTAGGTAGGTATGCTTTTATAGTATTTTATAGTAGAGTAGGTACCTAATAGGGGACGGCTTATATGAATAGGTTTCAATTTCAATTTTAGTTTTATTATCGCACAACACGTAAAATTATCGTAGTAGGTATATTTCTAACAAAATAATGTAAGTAGGTACCTACCGAGGTATTTGCAGAATCTAGACAAATTGCTTTTCGAATGTGTTTACCGCCATACTGGCAGAGAGCGCGAAATTAATATTGTGGAATACCTACCTAGGTACCCACTTAATTTGATTGTGAAACAAGCATAGTTGGCGGTTTCCCTGCACTGCACTGCGGGAATAATATTCATTGAGTGATTAACTACCTCATTGATTTCATTTTAAAGTTAATTTCAATGATTTACGCTGCACTCTTATAATTTAATAACTTTAACTATGTAGTATGTAAAATAATAATTTATGTGTTGTAAGTTGTAGGTAGGCACAGTTGTAGGTATCCATAAGAACCTACTTATAAACTATGCAAAGTCGTAAATGAGAACTAAATACCTAGTAGGTACTTAGTTCTCATTTCTAATATCATCAGTCATCACTGTCATCAGCCATCAGGCCATTACTTTTAGTCATCAGTCCGTCACGTGACATTATCAAAAAGATGTCAAACTAGATTTGACAGACAAATAAAATGAATTTATTAAATAAAACAATTCAAGAGACATAATAAAACAGAGCCAATTAAAATAACTAAACTGAGCAAAAAAATTAAACATAAACGCTACCAGCTGGCAACTTCGCAAACCATGTTGTCATCACGCACGTCACGACTCACGTCAAATCTAACGTCAAAGTCAAATTTATTTTGATTTCGATTGGCAAGTCTTTTTTATTTTAGTGCGCATTCCGCAAAAACGCTAAGTGAATGCAGGAAAGTAATAATTCAAATTAAATTATTCATTTATAGACGTAATAAGTGCTAACAGGTCATTATATTGAAAAGAAGTGTAATCTCTTAGTTCCTAGTCCTGGGTTAGAACCTCAGCAGTAGGTAAGTAATATTTCATTTATGTTTTAATCTGCAGCAGGTTTTTACAAGGAAAAATCATAATTTTGTTAACCTTGTAATGTTTGTTTCTAAAAACAAAGATCTAACGAGGGAAGAAATCACGTTGTGTGGAGTTTATGGTCGAACTTTTATATCAACTTCTTAAATAATTATATCAGATGGACAAATAACTTAGTTTGAGACATTTCCTCTTACTTCTGAAGTTCTGATTCACATTTTAATTAGTCATTGGTAGTGCTTACTTCCTAGTTTAGTTGTAGTATGGTCAGAGAAATAGTAAACAGATAATTTAATTAAAATAAAAGTTTATTGCCTACACATACAAACAAGTGAAAGTATAAACTATGTAGAAGAAATGATTGGGCTGAAATCTATTTAGATAATATGAAAATGAAGAAGATTAATCCTACTTCCTACTAATATTATAAACGTGAAAGTTTGTGAATATGGATGGATGTTTGTTACTCTTTCATGCAAAAACTACTCAACGGATCTGAATGAAATTTGGAATGTAGATAGTTTATATACTGGATTAACACATAGGCTACTTTTTGTCACGGAAAAGGGTTCCTGCGGGATAACAGGAAGATGCGGGTGAAACCGCTGGGCGCAACTAGTAGAGTATAAATTTAATAAAACTGTAGTTATCATCTGCTCTATTCATATTCTCAAATTAAAGGCATCTTTCAAAAGATAGTAGAAATTCTAATTGGATAAATATGGTAAATCAGAACTCCCTGTAATTTTAACTATGCATGTGTGACAAAGGCAATCTTGAAACATTTGCAATCTTATAACGTGCGGAATAGCGAACACTGTCTGGGATTTCTCAAGTGACCAATTGTTATATCCTGTTATTTTCTTATTAGACATGACCGAGAAGGTACCTACCAGCTATTATTATACTGCATACTCAAAAGAATACTTTATAACTTTGATGATCAACATGGGAATCCAACAGCCAATAGAAATATGAGATCTCGTGCTTGATTCCCGCTACAGGCTTATAACCACTACACCTGGTACAGTCAACGACAAAAGTCGCTGAACAATCACACTTTTTTCTATTATCCTCATCATCTTATACACCAATTTTTGACCTCATCATCACCTTAAATTAAAAAAAATTTAAAAAAATAAAAAATCAATTTTTTGCCACTATTTAACGCATATTATGTTCCAGTTACTTATTTAACTAATTAATCACAGGGCAATAGGGCAGCTTCAGCATGTGCTGCATTCACATAACAATGAAATTAGGTGTGTTATGTTGTGGTCAAAATGATACCATGTAAAATGTAAAAAAAAAACAATAATAATAATTACTGATTTGAAACACATTTGGAAAATCGAGAACGATCAGCTACTTTTGTCGCTGACTGTACAGCTATGCCCACAGATTTATGATTTTTGGGGTAACCCATGTCACAAGTTTACTGCCATCTTCTCCATCATTATCACTTATTATGAAATAGTGAGAGAAAAATCAAATGCCTGACCTTCATCCAAATAACAATCACCTTGTTTAACCGAGTATAAGATATACTGGAGATACCTACAGGTAAAACAATGTGAGGAAAGACCTCAATGTAATTTGAATAATCATCAAGAGTACCTACACATGTGTCAACTGTATAAACAGTTAATAAAGTCATTGTTTTGGACAGTATAGTCTTTATTAATGGGACCTGTGTAACAGATTTTTATTCAAGACAGTTAATTTTCATTATTGTAAGACGATCTATCATCAATAATGTACATATATATACATATATATATACTATTAACTAAAGATTCAGGAAATTAGTAAAATAAATTGTTTAATTTCAAAATTTTAATTTCGGCTATACCTAAGTCTTTGCACAAATGCCGTCCTTAAAGATGGGTGTGAAAAGAGTTCTTCAGGGTCAGCAATGCCCCTAGTATTGCGAATGCCAGTAGGTGATGGTGACTGCTTACCACAATGTGGGCTGATGCTAGAAAAAAACATACACTCCAAGCCAGCAGTTTAGGCTCTGCATTGATATGTCATTCTGTCAACCTGTGAGTCACAAGACAAAGTCTTTTACATTTAATCCATATATGTATATATAAATAATTATATATCATACATACCTTCAGCTAGCATAGCTTATTTTCTGCATCATTTTATCCTGCAGGAAGTTAATTTTATAATTATGAATAATAAACATAATACAATACATACCTACATGTTTCCTAGCTTTGTATTGAAACAAAATAAATGATGGAAGTGGAAAATCTGGTACTAATTTTCATCATTCCTTAGAATCCTTATATATGATATATGATTTATTCAGTTCCATAAACAGCCATTTCGTTGAGGGTACACTTCCTCTAGACTGGGCGCCCAGTGGCCCACATCTGCAATTATGGCTCTATGCCAACGCCATCCGGCTAATATCATACAGCAGTACAGAATCATTCACGCTTCTAAGTCTCATTTTGCACCAAAATGTCCAAAATCCGGTACAGTATCACGCAGTAACTGAAACCCTGCATTTTCGGAAACAAGAATCAAAAAATATGGTGTCGTAGAGGACGTTCGAAGTGCGAAGCGGGCAGACGATGCCAAAAACATTAATACGTGTACAAAACTACGACCATTACGTATAACAGATGTATTAATAATTAATATAAAATGTGCTGTATAAGGAGTGAAATTATAATATTTGCGAATAATGAGGCTAGATGACCTAATAAGCTAATTTAAATCTCCCTTGAACATATTTTCATGATTTTTAGGTATTTTTTATTTAAGTACGAGTAGATATCATAATAACGTACCTACACAGTTAACTTTCAAAGCCATAAACTGAAAATAAGTGTAAAAAGCCAAACCTCTGTTGTAAGTTACAACTCGCAACCTACCACGTAGGGGTGAGTGCGTGATTTGAATACAGACTAAGGTAGTGATAAAGTTTAATAACTGTTTTACACAGTAGCAATGTTCTAGAATGGGTCCGCGAACGATGGCTGTGGGACAACTGCGGAAGTTGTACTTTATTGCGCGAACGTTGAGCACGTTATAGCAACTTTTTACAAGGAATTCTTTGTAATATAGACTTGTTTTGGTGCGCACATGAAACGGTTAATTAAACAACGATGTGTGGGAATTGTGGGTGCTATTGTTTACATTCGGCTTCCAAACATTCGCGGTTCCAATTCCAAGAAGATGATCGTCTGTTACGCACGATAAATAAGACTTGTTTTCATTTAAAGGCTCATTAGCTGGTTTCATCTATTTCTTTCTTTTAAAATGTAGCTTATATTATCATTAAATACACGCGGAAATAATTCGCATTTGCTTATTCTTAGGCTGGAATGACGCTCAAGTGTTGATCTATGCTTGATTAGCGAAGCGATTAAATGACATATTTGTACCTACTGACAGAGTCAAATCTATACTCAAGTACCTACATATTATCACTTGAGCGTCATTCTAGAATACCACCAGCCTTATAGTATTAAACCCTCTAGAGTCTAGAATGATTGAAGTATATTTTATACTAGCTGTTCCGCGGTTTCACCCGCGTGGTCTACAGCTTTATGCATGCAAAATCTCAGCCCGATCGGTTTAAAATTGACAAAGTTTCATACAAACTTTCATTCCCTAATTTATCCTCTTGGGGGTAGAATTAATCAAAATCCTGTCTTAGCGGATGCTTACGTCATAACATTTACCTGCATACCAAATTTCAGCCCGATCCGTCCAGTGGTTTGGACTGTGCGTTGATAGATCACTATGTCAGTCAGTCACCTTTGAGTTATAAATATATATATATATATTTTGAAGATGTGCGAAAGAAAAAAAAAAAAAAAAAAAAAAAAAGGACACTCGCAGAGGGCTCTTGGTATAGCAGGAAGGAAAATTGTATTTAATATAGTACTGTACAGCGTCGTATATTCCGAGAACTGCCAATGTTAGACAGACATTTTTTGTATAGAATAGGCGCAATTAAAATATAATTTCGGCCATAAAAGTTGTGTCGTTTAAATCAGATAAACTTGCTGTAGAGGTTTGGCTGGGGACAAACACAATCTCTGCGTAATACTTAGGTATAGTACCATATTTGTAGCAGAAAATTATTCTAACTGACGATGACTTTGAGATTAAGAATCCAGTTTTGCAAAGTTCTGGAGCTTTAAACACAAAAGAGATTGGGAGAAAATCGAAACAGTAATAAAAAACGACATCAAGAATTTCTGGGTGCTGTCTTCTACTTGAAGCATTCCCGAGGCAGTCGTTGAGTGAGAGTTGAACATTTTTTTTTGCCTGTGATTCAACTATGAACCTACAAAGGAAAAATAAATAGTGTGTTCTGCCTAAATCAGATAAGTACACGACCTTCAGTGAACCTCTTATCTAGTTGAATAGTTGTACTAAACACAAAGTTCTAGAATGTTTATTAGTCAAACTCGCTCGCATCGCTACAATGGGATCAAACGTTTGATTCCCCCGATTCTCTTATTATAAAAAATATGTCTCCTTGCCCAGATTGATATCACCCAGACTACATTTGGGCTGAAAGCTAACATCTTGCTGCAATGTTCATTAGACCAATAATCAGATCGTTTTGAGGCGATCGTAAAGAATAAATTTCTTGATATTTATCAATAAACCTATCAACTAAAGATTCCTATATTTTCCCCCAAAATCAAGTACTGCCATTGGTCCACACTCAGCACCAGCTGTTGTAGATACTAAATTGTAGGCACAATCGCGCTTTGTCAGTACAGCTAGAATGACCGATCTCAAGGATGTTTACATCATCATGCAAGCTATAAAAATAACCGGTTTTTCTCACGCCATGCCATAGAAAAATCGTGATTGGACCAGTTAGATTGACCTAAAACATAAATATGTCGGTATCAGGATTTATGATGTTAATTGTTAGTTGTAGTTGTATCAAGTACTTGCGTACTGCTAAGGAGTGGGAAATTGATTGAACATCGAGCTCAGTAGCATTCATTAGGAAAGGCCTATGTCCAGCATTAGACAAACAAGCAGATGGCAATGACCTACGCCCTGCGAATGCGATAAAAAAGATTTTCTCGCATAACATGCATTTATCTGAGATGCAAGTATTCGTTTTGGTGGCATTCGATGTCAATGCTACGGATTCAATCTGTTTGCCCTCTTTGGAATTTTACAAAACGTTGTATGTAACCTATATAAAGCTATAGCTTTACTATCCGCCTGCTCCTCATAAATCTTTACACCGTGTTTTATACGTCAGTACCCGTTTCTATTCCATACCATTACCATGCATGACACCGTAATCAGTAGCCAGCGTAACCACTGATTTAAGGATAAAGAGCAGCTTATTGTGGATTACAGCGGTAAACCGCGAGATAAACATCGTATTGCGTTTTTGCCAAATCAGCCTTTGTGGCAACTGCGTAAAACATGTTTTTATTTTTCCGTACCAATTGTGGAAAACCTGAAAAATCAATCTGAAATCAAAAAGAAACCTAGAAAGCGCATTTTGGTAAGCGTTGTAATGTTTAGTGTATAGAAGGAAATAGCGAAACTATTAAGTCGTTCTTAGAATTTTAGTACTTGTTATATTTAATCGAGTCTCAACTCTCAAGTTTAATGTCGATAAAGTCGTAATTCAAGCTCTTGATACGTAAAAGGTACATAAATATCCGACGATATGTAAACACGACTACCGTTCAGTATCCCAGACAATAAAGTTATTGGCTTCTATCCAACCAATACGTGGATATGTTACCGCATCCATGGAATCTTTATTACAAGCTTCATACATTCACATCGCACTTTTCGCAAATTCTCTCGCGTATCTTGCGCTTCGTTCCGTTCATGATTAATGTTGATTCCTCTAACACTCTCGGGCTAAATTCTAGAACTCCGGTATTAACTTCGATAATTCCACCTTGTTTATTGAATATTCGTTCGTTTCAAACATGACTAAATGGACGAAGTTTTGACTGTAATCGCTATAACTCTGGCTAATACAATCTAATAAACATAAATAGGAATTAGATCAATACTTACCGAAATGAACGTACAATAGAATGGGTGTGTAATGTGAAGTATCTTTACAACGGGATCATATCATTAAGTAAATGTTTGTGATGATTAATAGTACATTATTAAAAATATGATCTCATTCTGAATTACCAACCTTATCACCAGCACTACGTATACATACGTAGTGCTGGTGATAAGGTTGGTAATTCAGAATAAGTAGAATCTATCTCAGTAACCTGCTTTTTATCACCGTGAACTCTAATGCGTTGTTGTGTGGTTTATTTTCCTTTTATTATAATAGTAAGTTATATTAGCTGATAATTCAGTTGAATAAAACCTTATATGCTATTAGCCAGTGCATAAAAAAATACGTGCAAACCGCAAATTACGGCGTAAGTTTTCATGAAGTGTAGCTTATCTGAGTAAATGCACTTGCGCTTTAAATTCAGACCGTGATTCCACGTGTCGCAAAGCCATTTTGTCGCTAGCCAGCTTAGTAGAGCAGAGAGGGAGTAAAACTCCACACGAAACCGTACAACCACTCCAACAGACCATTTTCACATCGCTACTCTCGACGCGAAGAGTGAACAATGAACACACCGGAGATTTCAGCCGATATAAATCCGGGTAGGTGACATCCGCGCTTTTGCACCCGTCGCTGTCGCATCCACGAATTTGTGGAGTGGAAGCCTCCACTAAACCTTACATTCTCTTTGGCCTCCACCTGCGATGCACCGCGACCTGAATTTGAACGTGTCAAATCAGTTCCAACAAGCGACAGTTCTTCTTTACTCACGTACATGTTTATAACGTTTGACACTTCGCGTTGTCACGTTTAGCTTGTTTCAGTTCGTATGAACATATTCTATTAGGTATTCGAGATCTGTCTGTACTCTGTCCTCTTTGCATGTTTTATTTATTTCATTATATGTGACTTCCGCGAATTGTTCACTAGATTTTGATTCTAGAACCTCAATCCTCAGATTGCATGCTACTGTACGCTTTGCCGTACCTTTTACGCCTTGAAATTCTAAGTGAGATAACAAAGAAAATAGCAATTCAGTCCTGAAAATATATTTCTGGAGTCGGAACATGATTATCAGCAATCTATCTAAACGAAGTCATATAGAAGATAGATTATGGAGTCATTTAGTAGACAGCTGGAGGCTCGTCGGCGGACGCTGACGCTGTGAGGTGACAGTGGGGCCGTTAACGCGGCCGTTACAGCCTCAAGTGATATATGGGCTGCGAAGTGGCTCGGTGCCGCTGTCACTTCGCGTTTTCCGTCGCGCCACCCCGCAAAAAGATAAAAAGGATTCCGAAATACGATTCACAAGTGGCCTGCCGGAAATGGGTAGAAAGTTACCGAGCCCGGCTTTATGTCTGGCAATATATCTCTCGTATCGCTATCCAATTTCTGCTCTATGGCATGTAATGTCCCTCCGGGGATCCTTTTAATTTGGACTCTTTTTAATCAGCGCCATTAATTCCTTACATGATTACGGTGGCTGGGGACGTTGTGAACTTGTGAAGTTGTAATAACTTGTTTCGCACTACCTCTACGTTGAGATTTATGAGTTTCATTAATTTCTTATTCGCAGTTGTTACATTGAATTGCAGCAGTTCCGATCTTAGCTCCAATCATTTACAGCGAAATAACGTTAATTATGATTAATGTAAGTACTTCCTGACACAACAAAAAACAAGAAACCAAATCTTTATACCTTTATACATTCCAGAGTATGTATAGGTAAAGTCAGTTGCGTGACTGACCCGACCTCCGACGCTCGACCTTCTTTGACCTGCGACACTGGCGGCACCTTCGAACTATCACTCAGGGCTAACTTCATTTTCACGAGTTCTTTTAGTGGAAACCGCTTTCACTGCTCTTTTCATTTCGATTTTGTTGGGCGTACAAATTCGTTTGAATCTTGTTTTGTAGGAAAATACTTATTATTGATCTGTGTTTGTGTTAGTGTGTGAGATATCCTGTGTCCGTATCAAGAGCTGACGTCAAACCCGCAATTACGATGAATGGGTATGTGCTCAACGTCCCGCAGAGATTTTAACCATTTGATTGCGCAGCATACTATTGTGTGTCTATTGGCTTCCACGTTACGTGGACGTACCTAGACCTTCCTTCTACACTCTTAATCTCGTGTGGAGTTCCGTAGAGAAAATTGAGCGCTCATGAACACAGCTCGTATTTTTAGTCACTTGTGATATTGTCTCTTTTGAAATCGCAAGCGTGTAAGTAAGTGTTTTTCTCAGTAAGTAGACGTTAGTGAAATTATACTCGCAGTAAATTTTAAAAAATTGAACATGTTAAAATGTCATATGGTTTGTTTAAAGGAAAATTATAAAAGTTTTCTTTACAGAAGAGAAATTTTAATTTGAAAAGTTTAATGAAATGTTGGCTCAGTGTGAGTGTTGCCAAATAACAATATCTTACCACAAGTAAATACACATGCAGTAAAATAATAGTTAAATCTCAGAAGTCTCAGTTTTCCGACGTTCAGAAAACTGTTTTTTTGCTTACATATGTATAAAGGTCATGAAAATTGTTTCAAAATACGCCTTTCTTGATCCGTTTGTTCTGTGTCTCCAAAGTCCATGTTGATATTTTCATTAGCATAATCAATCAAATGAAAAATCAATCTCCTAAGTCAGTTCACAAAATGCTCTTACATACATTGAAGCAATGATAGCTACTGGGCTATCTTCGCGATCCCAATTCCAGTCCAGAAGTAAAGGGCATCATAAACGGTCACAAACACGTGATACCTATCAGACTGAAAACTTAGAAAATAAAATCACTGAGCTACAAAATTCAATATGAGAACCACTAAGTACAGTGCAGACATAAACAATAATCAAATTTGACACCGACGAAAACCACACACACCGTCACACCGTCTCCCGTTTTCAATAAAGCGAAACAAGTTTTGTCATACCCGCAGAACGTTTACTTACATAGCGGGAGCACAATAACTGGTAACGAGGTTATACGAAACAGTTTCGGGTGAAATTGCTCGGGGAATGGAGCTAGGTGTCATAAACTTGAGCAGCGCCAGCGGACAGACGAGTGCGGAACACACGGCGACCTAAACATTTCATCCGGTGCACTTGCGAACTTTGTTAGTCTTTGCAGTTTACACGCTGCTACACAGTTACATACGCTGACTAGTCTTTTGCGAAATATTTTACTGTACAGTACATATTTGGAACTTTATTTCCTCGGCTATTCGATTTGTAACCTTATTAGGCCTTACTTTATACTGCTATTAACTAAAACAATGAGTTATTATTTTAAGCTTGTTGTTTTATCTCCGGTTCCACTTTTACGGGTTATTGAAGGCCAATAATTCTCATCAAAAGTCTAAGTCATCTGAGTTCTCTTTTATATCACTAAAAGTTTTATCACGCTAGCAGGTTGAACGTTGAGCGATGATAAACACACCACCACCCTGCCTTTATAAAAACCTGAGCGGAACTCCACTGCGCTTGTCACCCTATCCCAAAAATTTTAGTTAACTGCTATTATTAAGCCCAACCGTTAAAATTCAAGCTACCCAGTTTGTAAAAGTAATATATACATAATATTATACCATCTCATTATGCTGGGAATTGAAACTAAACATTATGAACAGTACACGCCACCTGCTGTCTCTTATTCTCTGTGCACTTGCGTACTCAGCAAACTTTGTGACTCTTTACCACGTTTTCACGTAGTTACATCGAAAGCTGACGGGTAATTCGCTCATACGACACTTTTGTAGTATCACAAATGAACCACCAATGTTTCTGAAATGCCAACTAGGATAAAAATTGATGCATTTTTTGGAACTAAATAAATTTATCCTGCAGCAAACGCGCTCTATTGATGAGATTGATATGTTTATAATGTTACATAGACACTTATTATTTATGTTTATTGCATTATTATTTTACAGGTAGGTACTTAAGTTATCAAAGGATATTGTAATTAATCGTTTAGAATTCCGTGCGTACCTTCGTCAACTACATCTCCACTTAGCATGTCATCAACATAAATAGAAAGACGAATCTCAATAGAAAAGTTAACTAAAAATAAAATAATAAAAATTCATTCTCTTTTTCAGATTCACCATGGACTGGAGTACAGCTTTGTTGGTGCTCGCTTTGACTTACTACGCTGATGGATTTTCAAGTGAGTTAAGTGTTGAAGTAAATGTTAAGTGTACAATATGTTTGCGCAAAATCGGTTAGCTAAACATTTATCATTAAAACTGCAAAAGTGTGGAACTCTTTGCTGTCATTAATGTTTTCTAGGTGATCACTTGAACAGACGCACAACTATGTGTAGAGGTGTCAGAGGGAGTCATCTATCCATACTATAGTAAAACTACAAATTAATCAGAAAAAAATGTTTCGATACAAAAATCTGTGTTAAAAATAAGCAGTAAACAAGAATAACTAGGTATGTAGTTTTTTTTATTTCTGTCTGTCTGGCACGTTGTTACTATAAAACTCAAGAACTACTACTGTATAAATAGAATTCGATGTAGGGTTTTCGTAGCTTTCAGTAATAATTATGTTGCTTAGATTGTTGCTCGGTTGTAGTCGGTTTTATTCCATTCCGACATCTGAGGGACGAGTCATGATGATGTTCAGTTGTAGATCTTATATATTATGGAAGATAAAAATTGTGATTAGAACTCAAAATGTTTAGTTTTTTCAGGAAGTATACATTCACATTCACTGCCTTGGGGGCTTATGATGACTACGTCATCAGTTGCGTCTAGATCTCAGCCATTAGGCAAGACAAAAACTTCAAGTTGTAACAGAACACAAATTTGAGGGTCTGATGAAGAACAGGTCAGCCTCTGTAGATCTCAGCCAGCAAGATAAAAACGTTTGGGTTGAGATCGGTCTCTGTCCTTGAGATTAATACTGAGTAGTAATCCATTGGTCGTAGTATCCAACATTTCTGCAGTCATTTAGACAGAAGTAGGTTCTAATGTTTACTTCTTATTAAGTAACTTTATCAGTGCATGTATCATGCTCCAGTGGAGCACTAACATCGCCATTGGCGGCACGTACCGCCACATATCCCACCCACAAATTGCCAAGAGATATGGCTCGAATCCATTACCTAATGCCAGCATAAAATGAACATCTCACCGCCGACGACACCGCCGCAACAAAACAGAGTTATGATCCTACTTTATAGTAACAGCTGTGATGCGTTTTTTATTTGTTTTTATCACCAATAAAATCGCATTCGCGGATTCCTTTGTCGCCGGAAGAATTCGCCCTTTTACTGGCAAGGCTTTTTGCTTGAAGTGTTCTCGGTTTATATTTCGTCTATTGTGGTACAGATTTTATTGCCCATACGATTCTGAGTGTATGAATGTACGCATTCACAGCACTCGGTAGCTTTTCTCGTTTGTGCGCTAAACGGTAAGGATTTTGTGCACACGATCGGAACACGGAGTTGTTAAACTAATTTGCATAACTTGCTTATGTGTATAATGTAATATAAACTTGGATACATTTGTGTTCCTCAATATTAATGTTATTCTACTATTATTATCATTACAAGTATTTATTGGATAGGTAGGAAAGCCACTTCAAACTTATCCTTGCGAAGTTCCATTTTCAATATTCCTTACGAACCCGACTAAAGAACAGGCAAAATAATACGTCTTGTTTTCACGGTCCGCAAACTCTTATTATATTTAAGCTCCATAAGGCAGACAACCACAACATTAAAAATGCAAATTACATTATTCCGGTTGGGTCTTGAACTGATCTCAAAACAACTACAAATATTAGTGTTCCTAATAACAAGACTGCTGAATGCTGACCCAAATATAGTCTCAGTGCGAAAACTAATAAATGAAACCCTACCAGAAACTGAAGCAGCGTAAAGGAACCCATTAAAGTTAAAATTATTCTTCTAAAGCAATTCTCCCGAAAAGATTCTCAAAATGTCCTACCTTTAATTTCCCAAAGCTTCAATGTAAACTCATGTATTGTGTCTCTCGATTTATTAGCGTATCTCTCGGGCACTCCCGGCTCTGAATGTATTGTAATAACAATTGTTCCCTGAAATATTTAGACGTTAAGTGCTGAACGCTGGCTTCACAACAACCGTTTAAATACATCATTATTTAACCGCCAGATAGCTTTATTACCCCCGCACAGCTTCCCTTTCACGTTCTCGCAGACGGATGGGCTGGAATTTGAATTCGTTTTCTTTAAAATTTTCTTGTGTATGGAATTTTAAGTGTAGATGGAGTTACTAAAAAGTTACTACACTTTACCAACACTAGTTTACTGACACGAGCGCACAAATCCATTTTGCTTCTAATCGCATTACCTAGTGTCGACAAATACGAGCCAATAAGCTAATATCATTCAGAAGAGCACACTTTCTATTTGCTATAATAGGTACGGCAAGCTACATAAACGTGCGTTCAGCCACGCGCTCCATTCTCGAATTGAAAAAAAAAGAATCTCTCAAATATGTTCCAGAATGGAAAAGTTACGCACAGTTTCACCAATAAAATAACCAGAAACTTATACCTGTACACGAAGAGCCTACAAAAGGGTATAATGATAGATAAGCGCACGAACTCCTATGTAGTGGAAAACAATTCCGCAGCGAAGTTTTTCGCTTCGGTAGGCCTTTATTACGTGTGATATTGACTCTCGAGCGAGACCCGCCGCGGGATTCCCAATCTAAGTATATAATCTTGTACATGCAAATGATCCCAACTCCCTTACAACCGAATTCTTCCCGGTCACGGTATTCGGGTTATAAAAAGGGCAAAATTCTTATAGACAGCGGAATAAATTCATGCGGATATTATGACTTTTTTCATTTTCGAACACGGTTCAGCTACTGAAATCCCTTTTACGTCCGTGGAGCGAGAGAGCGATTGTTGCGCTTGTGGTGTCTGCAGATAATACCTCTATCTAAGTATCCGCAAATGATTTATACGGTTCCGAAATTGTACCTCTTCCGCTTCGAGAATTTCAATGGGGAAAGCGAATATTCGATTCTCGACCTTTTCTCTCCTTATTTTAGAAGTTCTACTAATATTATATGCCGTGTTTTATATATTTTGTCTTCGTTCTTTATAAGAAGTGACACACTGGAACCTGAGTCACTTGAGAGGAAGTGGTTTCCTATATCAAACGAATTCGAAAAATGCTGGAATATTTTCCTCTACGCTTCCTATGTTTGAGATAGGGCTTCATGCATCGGAACAGTTAATATACGGTCAGCAAGAATGCGAGCTATATAATTTGTGCAGATTTACGTTATCTTCTTGGAAGTTTGTTAGAGTTAGAACCTCCGCGTTTATTATTAAAGAATATTTTTTCTGTTTCAGAGTACGGTCGCACGTGCAAAGACATTGGTTGCCTAAACAGCCAAGTGTGCGTGCTTGCTGAAGACCCTTGCTCGTACGGGCACACGTCAGACTGTGGGACGTACCCTACATGCAAGAAAAAGTCGCAGGTCGAAGGTATGCTCTTCTATTTCTATTTCTATTGAGCAATATTGAGTATATATGTTGAGACCTAAACATAGATAAAACATCTCTGCACCCTTATTCGTGATCGTGATCAGACTTTTGACGAATCAACACAGCATTCGTAAATTAATATTACCTACAGAGCTTATTAAAATAAATAATAGTAGATCTATTATCCCATCGTGAAATCGAATAATTAGTGTATGTTTGTTACTTGCGTTGAAACGGCTCAAATGATTTGAGTTAAATTTAAATGGAGATTAGCTTATAACATGGATTAACACATAGTCTACTTTTATCACAAAAAAGTTTAGATGCGGCTAGTTTTTAATACGTTATCATTTACTAACATCGTCTATATTTACAATTTCATAATTTTCTAACACGTAATCTAATTTTTACCAATCTGATAGATTTTGAGAATTGCGTTTTCGAGTTTATGGGATTGGAAATTAATTTATCAACTACTTACTTACTCAACGACCTTCAGTAAAATATAAGCTTTTTAAATAAATTATATTTTTAGGTTCCCATGCAGAACCAGCGACTCCCAAACCAATAGCTCCAGCGCCAAGACCATCTTCGAATGACGATAAACCACCCAGCTACAATCCACCGGCCCCACCTGGCGGAAACCCACCTTACGGCGGAGGTTCGCCATATGGCGGAAGCTCACCATATGGCGGAAGCTCACCTAATGGAGGCAACTCGCCATATGGAGGAAACTCGCCTTATGGAGGAAACTCGCCATATGGAGGAAACTCTCACACTGGTGGAAACGCACCCTATGGCGGGAGTTCACCTTATGGAGGCAGTTCACCCTATGGTGGCAACTCTCACACTGGAGGAAATTCACCTTATGGCGGAAGCTCACCGTATGGCGGAAGCTCATCCAATGGAGGTGGTTCGCCTTACGGTGGATCAACGCATAACGGAGGAGGCTCTCAGTACGGAGGAGGCTCTCAGTACGGAGGAGGCTCTCAATACGGAGGATCAAGCTCCGGTGGATTTGGAGGATCAGGCAACAAAAGCCCTCTAGATACCATAATCAACACCATTAGCAAGTATGCTAACAGCGGCGGCGGCGGCGGCAGCGGCCAACCCGGCCAAGCCGGCACGGGTGGAGGCGGCCTCTCCAATATCTTCGGTAATTTACTCGGGAACCTATCCGGCGGTGGCGGTGCCGGTGGCCTGAGCAACGTCTTCAATACAAGACCGATCCAGCGAAACCCGGATTACCCCTCATACAGTTCCAATTCTAGGAATTTTAACACACAAACTTATCCGTCATCAGGCTATCAGCAAAACAGCCAGCCCTCTCAGAGCAAGAACTACAAACCGAGTCATAGCTCGGCGACTCGCAGGCCTTACCAAAGCTACGGATGGAACGTTAGGTAACAAAACCTATTCCCAATAATAGTTTTATTTATCGTTCTCTGCACAGGATTGATCACTTTCACAACATTAATTTCTTTGCATACCTATCTAATTTTATTTATGAGATTATTTTTCGTTCTAATGCTTTGCCCAAGCAGAAATAAATGCGATACTAAAATGAGATTACCATTTACTTAGAACATTTATGTTCATAAGTTTTGCGAGCGTTTGACCACTATTTTAACTGATGAATAGTTAATTTAGAAAAAAGTTGTTTAATTCAGATAATTATGAAGACTCCAACATAATAACTATAGGGAAACAAAGACGCTGTATTGTTGGTTGTTTCGTAGGATACATTTTTTGTCAATGAATGATCAAAATATATTTGTGATGGGAGGAATGCCAAGCGTTACATTGTGCCGTACGTTGGAGTTAGATTGATGTATAATTCCATCGTACACTTTCTTTCTATACTGTGTATAGTGTATTCTATACTGTGTAGTTTATTACTTACCAACAGCTGAGACAGTGGCCAAATGCTTGAGGATAAGGTAGTAAAAAACCTTATATTTTTATATAAAAAATGTTAACAGTGAATACTCATGAGTCACTCACGAGTAGTCGCGACTGACGAAACATGATAAATAACTAGCTGTACCCCGCAGTTTCACCCACGTGGACTGCAGTCTATCTCGATAAAAAGTATCCTATGTCCGTCCTCAAGGCTCAAATTATTTCTTTAGGCGAGACAGAGAGGTTTGCATTCGAATGTATAGGTATGGAATAACCTCATACTAATCTAACCTCAAAAATACAGTCACATTAAAAATAGTCTAACAAAGCGGTGAAGGCTAAAAATAAATAATAAATCAATAAATAAGACTTTTCAGATCTATTTGAATCTCAAGTCGTATTATTTAATGCATGCAACGGACATAAGGTATATTAATGCTCTGGAGAGGCTGAACATAACACGCAAATTGTATTTACTAATCTTAATTTATAAGCTATCTTTCTTTTTAAGTTCCGCTTGTAAGAAGAACTTTTGTTAATCTAAGTTTTCTTCTAACATAATTTTAGTTATGACACAACGCAGCTTTATTATATTTCGTTTTGTGAAAGAGATTTGCTGAAGCAGAGCTAACGACAGGGCCGTCGCTGCCCGGGGGTGCAAGGCAAGGAGGCATCAGCTCAAAATTATCTTCATTTATCATTGTACCTACCTAGCTATTTATAATAATATGAGGGGGTGCTGAAATGACGAGTGGGTACCTAAGCTGACTTCAAACGCTGTAGGTAAGCTAGAGACGGCCCTGGCTATTAGCTGTGCCAAATGTACATATAGCATCATACAGCCGCTACAGCCACTGTTATCGCATTTTTTTTTATCACTGGCTATATCTATTACTGTCTAAGCACCTTCAAGCACCGTGATTTTTAGAAACCAGATGATATTTCCGTGCTTCATCGCGTCTTCTCTCAAACATCGAGGCGAAATAATTGCTTCTCTTGCTTTCTCTTTTGCGGCAATGTAAATTGTAACACATCAGTGTTATTTAGAACCACAAATAGGTAGAACTAAAAACACGATGTACATAGAGCTGCCTAATACGTTGTTTGAATTTGTAACACTTAAGCATGCCGTGGAATCCCGTGAGTACCTAACATAATACGTAGCTGTGATGTGTCAATTAATCTCTAGTAAAATCAATACTTTAATGCCATATATTTTCTGTTAATAATGCTGTTTATTCTATTTAACACAAGTACCTACAACACGTAATACATAACGTATTAGTGGTGCCTAAAACCACTAATAAAAACACGGTTTAAATAAAGGTACAAGTTGTAACATTTTAGCATGCCATGGAATTCCGTGAGTAATATGGTATCTATTCTGATATAAACTCTCTAAAACATTTTTTATGTACCACTATAATCAGAAAAGGATAGCATTAGGTACAGCCAGCGACAAAAATAGCTGATCATGTTCGATTTTCTAAATGCGTATTACATCAGTAATGTTTGTTCTTTTTTACAATTTACATGGTAGCGCTTGACCACAACACAACACAGCTGATGTTAAGTGATGATTCAGTCGAAGGTTAATGTTTAAAATGATCAGGGAACCGAAAAACTTGTTTTTATTTTTTATATTTTATTTGCGACCTTTGTCGTTGACCGTACCTAATTGTATACCTTTCATGTAAAGTTTCGTTTTAGAGTACATTAGAATCGACACCAGTTTTTTATTTTTATTGATGCGTCATTTTATCTCTATTATGTACCTCATCAAAAAGTTAGTGCCATATATTTTACGTTAATAATGCAGTTTATTGTATTTCTATTTCAGTGTGACAGTGGTTTTCACGTACCTGGTTCACCAATATATCAAGAATGTGATAAATACATAATGTATAAAACTTTCTTATTTTTAAGAATGCTTGTAATTATCGTGCCTAATTACTAACTGTGGTGGTTACCAGTAATGCAAGTTGCTAAACTATTAAATGTTACATTTTAGATCATTTGTTTTATTTTATTACTGCCGTCTCGCCCCAGCTTCGCACGAGTGCAATATGCATTCATTATAAATAAGTGATAAGCTCCTGTTTATACCAGCTACCATCCGAAATAAATTCTCTAGATTTGTCCAAATGATACTAAAAACCCAATCAAAATCCGTTGTCCGTCCGTTGTGTAGTTTAGAACTAAGCGCATATACAGACGCTGATAGCGACCTTGTTACTATTTAGAGACTACAGCCATGCCCCTGCGATAAAAATAATGTCAGCATTCCGATATGTAAGCGTAGTGAATAATATTAAAGAGCTTTAGCTAATGGATGGAGGACTAGCAGGAGGTGGCGCAGGACAGACCGAAGTGGCGTCTTTTATTATGGGAGGCCAACACTCACTTTGTGTCAATCTCAGTTAGTTAATTAATGGTTACCTAGCTAATCAGGTTTGAGGGTGCAAAATAATAAAAAAAACAAGTTTAGTGTGGTTTATAAATATATTTTATTTACTTACTCAACAAAAGTAAAAGAGAAAAACAACATTATTCACAAGGTGGTCTAGACACACTTGGTCGTCAATAAAACACGCGTGCCTACTAAAAAAAAAAAAAAAAAATAATAACAAAAAAAAAAAATAATAACAAAAAAAAAAAATAATAACAATTTTGTATAAAAAATATTTTTATATTATCTAGCAAATAAATAAATAGATACCTAGGTACTTGAAACAAAAAAGGTGAAAGCCTGTCTGTAAACCTTACTCTCACTATTTTTGCATTTTTAATTAGGTGCCTGTTATATAAATTAAATGATAATTTGATTCTTCATACTACATATATAGACATATTTATAGACAAGGTATTCTAAGCCTTATATGTGTCGAATACATTCAGCGACTAAAATTGCTGATTTGATAACGCTCAATTTTATGTGTTGCCAGTGGTGTTAAAATGGAAGTCAAATTGAGCGTACAAATTTGGATACTTTTGCCGCTTAGATAGCTTAAATATTGAGCAACAAAAGATTACAAAAATCAACCAAGCTAAAAACCCACAACAAACTATGTGAATAGACCAATAACAAAATCATCTTTATTATTTTCAACGACTTTTACAATTTTATTCTTGTATTTTTTAACAAAACGCTTAAACAGTAATATTGTCTATCAAAGAAATGCATATTTTTGTTTAGATTAAATCCTATGGAATTGATAGGTTTTCACAGTAAATGCAAGAACATTCTGTTTCGGATGATAACATTCTGCTATAAATAAACAAAAGAGCGTGTAGATTATAAACCCAGAGCGAGAGTCGAGAACCTTGCAAATTATAAAATCATAGATTACACGATTTGGATTTACATAATTTTAGATTCAAAACTTTTACGTTATTCTAGATAATCACTACTCTTACGATCTAGAATTCATCGTTGTACTAGTGGAGGTTAAGTAACTTATGACAAGAGCTACCAAAGTTCTCATATTGTATGAAATAATTAACTAAATCTACACCACACATCAAACTGTTAATGTAGGTACGTAACACTTATTGTAATGTCACATTTTGCGTGCAATGTCTTTATAGATTTACGGCCGTTCCCAATAACCGATCTATCCACGGTTTGCCCTACTGGAGATAGAAATTTGACATAAGCTCCATAGAAGTAAGTAATAACCACCACCAACGCAAGCTGCGGATGTTAACCTCGCGCTTAGAACGGGCGGGCCTCACCGCAAAACGTCATGCATCTCTGTCGTTCATTGAATGTTTGAAAGAGATGCAGCGTTGCGGCGCGGAGCGAACCTTGCGTGTACCACGAGCCACAATTGTGGCGCTGTTAACGCGAAATAAAATTTGCGTGGTAATCGGGCAGTTAAGTGGCAGCTTACATTTGTCGAAGCAGAATCTGCTTGAACCAGTCAAAAACACTAATATTTGATTATGGAATGAAATCGAACAGTCGTCGTCTTTAGGTTCAATATATTACGTAAATAATATGGAATAAATTGAGAAGTGCAAATACTAAACCTCAACAGTGATGTTTAGTTGCAACATTATAATTACTCTCTTTGTCATAGCTAATATTCTAGCCATTCTACATACATCTAGAATTCTACATTTACTATCACCCTTTTTATTATAATATTATGTAGGTATATTTATAACCTTCAAAGACTAAGTGAGTTCAAATATTATAACATTATCTGCCGGGTTAGAAAGAGCCATGTCGTTTTCAATCAACTTTGGAAAGGCCAAAAATACTTCTCGATTTTTAACATTAATCGAATGACTGCTGAGCAATTTTCAGATCATTTACCGCAAAATCACTTGTCAGGTAAGATAGTGGTCGCACATGACTAAAAAGGGACCATCAGTTTTGAAATAACTTCATCTTTTCCGATTACCTACCTATAAATATCCTTACTACGAATTGTCAACCACCATAACAGCTAAATTAACCAAATCAGTTACTAGGGCCAATTTAGTGGATGAATGCCCAAACCCACTCTCTATTTCTCTCTGAAATAATTCCCGGCAATGCCAACGTAACAGACCTATGACGTTGATGGGTTAATCGTTACCTCTTCACCTGGTCTATTCAACGCTTCTCGCGATCTTTTCGATTTGTTCGCTCCACTCACTTGGTTAAGAACCAGGCCGATTATAAGGAAAGTGAGCCATACTCCGTACCAATAGTGGTAGACTGACGAGTAGTAGATCCAGATCCGGTCGAATGTCAGGAGGAGGAACGCAGCGGCTTGGTACGATTCGGAGTGAGATCGCAGGAACCACATTATGAAGCCGACGATCTTCTTTTTCTGAAAAAATGTGCAGTCTTAAAAGTTCATTAGCCTATGACTATTCATTACCCTCATGTCAGTCTCCACCTTTACAAATACAATTTTCGCGTTTCGCCGGTCTTTTGTTACGTCTCATATACTCGGTGCATTAAGGACATAGTAAACTCCGAACACTATTAACCTATTCACAAGCAGTTCAGTGTCAGTAAAGGTCAAACTAAGACATAAAATGTGATAACTACGCAAGATATCTTATCAACATGTACCTACGTATGTTTTCTAGTTAGGTACAATACAATAATAACAACTAGCAGTGGGGACTTGTTTGTCTTCATAGACATTTTGTTTTCTACGCTGTAAGTAGGCATCGCAAATAAAATAAAATCCTTACCATTCCAGTATCTTCCTTGTAAAACATTTTGTAGTAGATGTCTTCAGCCATTAGATAGAACGGACAGAAATAGATGCAGAAGAAATAGCCAGCGTGGAATCCGTGCCATATGACTGATACAAAAAGCGCTGCGTGAATCCTGGAAGAAATGTTATCATTTATTATCAGCAGCCTATTAAGTTCTCAATTCTGGGACTCAGGCCTTTTCTCAGAGAGAGAGTATGGAGTATCTACCCTTCTGACGCAGAGGCGGTTGGGAGATTTCGCACGCCTTTGAATTCTTGGACATACCAGTTTTCTTACGATATTTTCCTCCGTATATAGCGAGGCACATAAATGCCAATATAGAGTTCGTATCGGCGACTTGTGAGGCGCGCGCCTTACCGTTGGAACAACACCACTTTCGATAGATTGACGCCCACACTGTCGTATGTATGTATACTAGTCCTGACACCTAACTAGAATACCCTGTATATAGGCAACAGAAACAACGCGGATCGGGATCTACAAAACCTAGACACAAAACAAAGATGTGCGCTTTTTTTTCAAAGACTTTAAAGACTTTCCTTGAGTTCACAATTCAAAATCAGCTATTTAATTTGGTCTTAGGTATTGGTCAACTTACTTGAGTGGCTTTATAGGGCACCGCTTGTAAACGACCATAGCAACCCAGTACTGTACGGCCTTATTCCAAACCTTCATAGAGTCTCGCAGGGTGACCACCGTCTCGCATCCCAATACATCCATCGACTCTACGGTATTAAAGTCGTATTGAGCTTTGGCCGCTTCTTCTTCGGTACTGAAAATATGAGAATTGTATTTCATTGTTAAAGTTATTTCGATACAGGTGTTAATGATTTTTTTTATCCTTTTCATTTATGAAAAAAGTTTGTGAGTGAGTGAGCATGTTTGTCAGTTTTTCTCGCCGAAACGACTGAACGGATTTGAGTAAAATTTGGAATGAAGATAGCCTATACCCTGGATTAATACCTAACTAGCAAAAGTAGCAGGTCTCGAACTCTGTCTTAAGTCAGTAATGTTTGTGTTTTTTTTACAATTTACAAGGTAGCGTTTGACTACACCACAACGTCCACAACACACCTGATGTTAAGTGATGATGCGGTCAAAGGTTGATGTTTAAGATGATGAAGGTAATCGGAAAATGTTACTGTTTGGTGTACCATAATTTCACATGATTAGCAGAGTTTTAAATTGTTTAAGTCCACATAAAAACTCTTTTAACAGTTAAACTAATAAATGTTCATACAGAGCCAGCATTTTAGAGTATCCAGCAGTAGGCCCATGGCCGGTCCGGTTCCTTCCTTGGACGGGGTACGCGCCGAAACCTGCGGAGGTGCACACGCTCTCAGCCATGGTCATGCCGGCGTAGATGCGCTGACGGAACGCGGCAAACAATACCCACGGGTACAGCATGCGGTAGACGAAGTGCCGGTTGTTGTGCTCTTCCGTTAAGATGTACTGAAAGTAAGGTTTAATCTAAATCATTCATCGCCAGTCTGTAACATCACCTGCTGAGACTCAAATCTCTCATTACAAGAGTCAATCTCACTATCGGAGAGTATGGGCGGAATCTATGTTGGCCTATTGTGGTTTTTTGGCATTTTACAATAGTGTTAGACAACAAGAAATGTAATGATATAAGTGACAATGTATTCAAAGGTTGTTACTGCACTGCACGCATATTCTCAATTTGAGACTGGTAGCTAGTTAGGCGAGAGCTAGAATATGCTAGAACCACCAAGTAAACCACAACATTTTTAGAAACTAACTTATAGTAACCATCCAGCTAACCTCTGATCACCTTCATGTAAGTAGTCCTGGTTGAAGCTGATGAGAGGTAGGTATATTGTTCTAGCAACCCTTATAAATAAAGCTCAGCTTAACAATATCAGAATCAAAGAGGCCTTACAAAGTTTATAATTAAATCAAATAATGGTTTCAAACTAAGCAACTTACTTCTAAAGGCCAGACACTGGAGAATGCTAAATATAGTGCAATATACAAAGGCACCATTTTCAGGGCGTTGATTGTGAAGCCCAGGCAGTCCGCATATTTGTAGTACTGTAGCTTGAAATAATCATTAAAAGTTCTGTATCTGTAATATGGACCTGAAATGTGCAAACAAGACTATTGAATCAGATGATGCTGATATTAATACAAGAGCAATGTATCAGTTTTAATAATATAAAATCTTGGAAGCAAGTATGTTCAGGGGCAGATTTTCCCCATTAGCTGAGTAGACAAAGATTGTGGATGTAAAATCTTAGAAGCTTTTTCTTAAATCTGGCCCTGAGTATGTTCCATAGTTAGCATAATATAAAATAAGCATAAGCAACTTAAAGTGAGGTGTAATAGAAGTGAAAATTATATGTTGTAAATATAAAACCTACCTACATCATATCAATAAACACAAATGGTAAGTACCCAATGAATATTATCTAAACTCTAAAGAATAGATAGGTCCGTGAATATGCACGCACCGCACTCATCTTAATTGTTTAATTGTTAAGATATATAGACATTACATTTCCCTTACCAGTCAATAATCCCATATAACAGAATGAATAATGGAATAGATCCATCAAACTAGGATTAACTATCTCTGTAAACTCAGGGTCCTTCTCTATAGGATCTTTTATGACTTTAGCTTCTGTTTCCTCTTTCTTTGCTTTGGCGAATGCTAACCAAGATCCGTTGATTTCAAACGCTATGCCAACCACTCGGAGCACTATGATCATTTCAATTAAATTAGTCTGCCCAGTAGGTAGAGTCAATCCAAATTTATCAGCTAGACGGAAAAAAAATAGGTATCCGAACATGAAAATAAATGTCACTATGTGACAATACCTGGAAAAAAAATCATGGATATTAAATAAAACTTATTAGTAATTCAAAATATAGTATTAACAATATAAAAAAGTAACAAACAAGCATAGATACAGTTTTTAAAACAATTTAAGACAAGATTTCCAGCAATACACCTGTAAATGGTCAGAATATGTTGCTTCTACTTTTATAATGCGAATGGTGAAGGAGTGGAACACCCTGCCAGCATGTTCATTTCCTGAAAAGTATAATTTGGGAACCTTCAGGTTAAGAGTAAATAGGTTTTTTCTAGGCAAGCATGCTCCATCATTGAGCTCATCTGCACTTAACATCGTGAGAGACTGTGGTCAAGTACCATTCCACTAGTTTTCAAAAATATATCTTATAATTTCAGTAATACTTCAGTTCCAATTTTAAATTAAGTAGATACCTATTTTTTTGATGATGCAGTAGCCGAGTTGGTAGTGACCCTGCCTTCGAAGCTAGCGGTCCCGGGCTTGAATCCCGGTAAGGGGAAATATTTTTGTGATGAACACAAATATTTGTTCTGGAGTCTTGGATATTTCTATCTATGTCAGTATTTATTTCTCTATGTAAGTATGCATATCGTTGTCTAGTACCCGTAACACAAGCTTCGAGCTTAATTTGAGGCTAGGTCAATTTGTGTGCAATGGTCCCCTATATTTATTTATTTATAAATTAATTTCTACACATTAGCTACATATTAAATTCGTTTTTCTGATATGAAAATTGTTTGGCCAGAGCTTTCTATTGACAAAATTGCAGTGCATTCCAAAGCTAAGCACTGCAAGTTTTTGAATATTCCAGTTGTACATCGGATTGTTTAAATGAACGTAAATATTAAGTATAATATCCCGAATAAGTTATTAAATTATACTACGTCCGTAGTAAGACTATTATCATGTACCGATCGATAACCCGAAGTTAAAAAACGGACGCATTGCTGTCAGTTAATAATATTTGTTGAATAGATCTTACCTTACTGTAGCTGCCTTGATAGCGATAATACCAAGAATTGTGGATAAAATGGGATGAATAGCGCTGTACCCTGATACAATGATTATAAGCAGGAGGCCTATCAATGAACCAACCCATTTTTTAATGTGTATTTCGCTAATTCTTCTATAATATGGCCCAACTGCAACACTGAACAGTAAGAGGGACAAATAAATAATATCATTTTTATTTTTCGCTAAAAATGACCACATTTTAGTAACAAATTTAACTAGAACATGAAAAATCAACAAACACAAAATAATAAATTTTACATATAAATTGTGTCAAATGTGTCAATATCAAAATTGTCATTGTCATAGAGTCTTATGTCAGTCAGATAATCCTACCAGTTTACCAAATGCCACTGTCAAAAAATATATTCATGTATTCATGTGTTCATGTGTAGCTAGCGCCATCTATCTATGGTTTCAGATTCAAATTTATTTTTTGCGCCGTCACAAGTGCGTTGCAGAATTCACATTTGCGGAGTCAAAGGCCGGGACCCGGGCCTACTCTGTACTCTATACTACTATATAGCAACTATTGCTATTGCTTGCTTTTGCTTTACTTTGCTTTTGCGGCAGATTTTTTCATAATTGGGCTGATGCCATTATTTTCCTACTTCTATGGGCTGATTGACGTTGTATGAGTCAATCAATAGTGACGGTGACAAATTGACAAGTGCTATCCTGAGTTCCTGACTGACTGATGACTGACTGACAACTGACAACGCAACTAAAAAAAAACAGCAACCAGCTGAGGATCTGTGATTTGAGGAAGCGAGGCGAAGTCCGAAGAGCCGAAGACGAGGACTTGACTTGAGGCCTGAGGGAATAAGAGGAACAAGGATATGAGGAGTAGAACATAGAGTCAGCCGGAGATTCTTTTTTGAGTTTGAGGAGTAAGTGATTTATTGCGTTAAAGTATTATTTTTATTCAATTAATATCAATATTGTGTGAAAAGCTGCAAAATGTATATAAATTAATTCTATCTCAGGTTTCTCTATACTGACTGAAACATGAGTGCGTCGAAGTTGGATGAAAATGTTAAAAAGACCATCGCCCAAGATATTAATCTGAAAATCGGTAATGACATTAACGATTTATCCAAAACGTATGAGCTGAAAAATGAGTTGCTGCGGAAGAAAAACCATCTCGAGAGCTGCGTAAGTGATAATTTTTGAGCTGTTTATTCAACTCTATGTTACAGTGTAATTTTTATAGATTTTATCAAACTTAAATGAAAAGTGCAAGTGAATAATTTTTGAGCTATCAGTTTTGACGTGACAACGTCTTATAAATTGGTTTGCCGGGTGACACTTCAAGAAACTGCGTTACGCTCCGCTCACGTTATGCGCTCACAATGAGAGCGAGTGAGAGGCACGCGTCCCTTCCACTCGGGCATGGTTAGCCCGCCTAAGAGCGAGAGAGACAGACCTAAAAAGTGAAAGGCACGCGTCCAGATGAATATTCACATTTTAAAATTATTTTACCACTCAAAGTCGTTGTCACGTAAAACTTTCGCCCGTATACCGACTTTACAGGCAACCAATTTTTTTGAGTTAATTACCTAGTT
The DNA here is from genome assembly GCA_931315375.2 of Opisthograptis luteolata. Taxonomy (NCBI): domain Eukaryota; kingdom Metazoa; phylum Arthropoda; class Insecta; order Lepidoptera; family Geometridae; genus Opisthograptis; species Opisthograptis luteolata. Next base: position 7,877,671 of record OV928044.1, on the reverse strand, counting down.
TCAAAGTACCACTTTCACTAAATTAATATATTTACAGTTAATAATATAATGTTATGATCAAATTGAGATTATATTATTTATCATGGTCTTATGATGAAATCTATAGTCTAGCGAACTTTGACTTTACTCAGTCTCGTCTTTTTCTTACTTCGCTTAGTGATAGCTTGGTAATCTTTAGATATCTACAGAAAATCCAATGTACCCAATTAAGCTTGCTTTTGAATATCTTATTACGATGCACATTGCACACACTCTGTTATATTTAATTTATTATTTATCCATAGACATTTAGAGGATAGATTTAACTTCCTACTTGTTCATTTTTTACAGCTTAATATTGCCAGCAATGAAGTCCCTACAAAATTATCATCAGCCTTAAAAAAAGCTGAAGAAAATTCAGGTGAAATAGACAGCCTCAAAACTAGGAGTGAAAATCTTAAGAAACGAGTTGAGGCATTCTTGGAGAAAACAGAGCCCTTGAGACTTGAACTGGAGAAGAGATTCTCAGATATAAATAAGTTAGATCAAGCATTGGTGTATATAAAATCATTTGAAAAAATTGATGATATAAGGTAAACTCTTTTATTACTGTTTTATTTGTATTTTTTTTTATGCCTATCGGTGTGTTCCGGCAGCCTCGCTTGAGAGCCAGTTCCCAGTCCAGGTGTAGCGTGGCGCCATCTTCGACCACATCGTCACTTAACATCAGGTGTCTTGTGGTTAAACGTTACACTGTAAAATGTAAAAAAAAAATATTGAAAAGATACCGAGGAAAGTGTTAACCTTTGCACTGCTAATTTGATATTTTAAGTTGTACTTTCTCAGAGTGAATTTCTGCTAATTTCGTTTTGGAAATAACCTTAAAACTATTTATAATTGTATGTTAGTCAGTATACAGCTAAGCATGCTAAATTATTTATACTAGATGCAATTTTTTCAGCCGTCAAATGAAACAGAGCAATGATGACGAACAACTTGTACTATTATATGGAGAACTAAAGGCTATGTGCAAGGAGTACCAGACGGGACACAGAGGGAACTATGTCAGAGAATATACACATTATTGGCATAATGTGCTCAAAGACAAAATCACAAAGTAAGCTTAAATCTATGATTAAGAATTTTACCCATACAAGATGCTGTGATGAAATAAAAACATAACTAAGGTGTAAAGATTTAAACCTTAAATCCTTATTATTTACTAGCTGCGCCCTGCGGTTTCACCCGCGTCTTCCCGTTATCCCGCAGGAACCTTTTTCCGGGATAAAAAGTAGTCTATGTGCTAATCCAGGGTATAAGCTAAGCCATTTCAAATTTTACTCAAATCCATTCAGTAGTTATTGCATGAAAGAGTAACAAACATCCATTTATCCATACTCACAAACATTCACGTTTATAATGTTAGTAGGATCATAATGACAATGTGGCATAGACTTGTGAGGAAAACATTAGTTGGGAAATGGAACCAATTGAGTGCCACTTAATTTTTAACCCTATTGCCTTACAACCTTGTGTATGACAATGACACAGCAAACCATACAAATAATAATAATATTAACAATGAAAGGAAGGTACATCTTACATTGACTATAACAAAATTTATATATTCATTTCAGGCATTATGAAGCTATATTGAAGCAGCTAAAATGGCCTTTTGTATCCGGAGCAGAAAATTCACCTCTACCAAAAGAAATAGTCACAAAATTCACAAATCTTACCAGGTATATGTTTCTGATCCAAGAACCTGAAGATCTTATAACTACTACTGCATCAGAAGACTTTGTTCCAGGTAAACAATATTTTTAGGCAGTAAGCCACTAAATATCTCCGCTGCTCTTTTTTGTGACTCAGAAGTAAAAGTTCTTGAACTTATCCATTCTTACCATAGAGATGGTAGGCAGAAGACACATTTTAGGTATGCAGGGCTGAACAAGCTGAATTGATATCTATTGCATTGTAGCAAGGGTTGCTATTTTTTTAACTTTTTTGTGGAATGATTCTTCTGTCCGTGTTACGTGGCATAGATAAAAAGAGAAATAAATATACAGCCTTCACAGTCAGTATTTATAGTGTTCATGGGCGCTGCTTTATACATTTAGAATATTGAGAAGAATGACAAGATCATGTGTCAGTTCTCACACCATGTTACTTTAGCGCCCCGTATAGAATTGCATCCATTACTTCACAATAAAAATTACTGTGTTTACAGAGGAACAACCTTGCTTGCCTGTCAAAATACTGCTTCGTCCACTCAAGAAGCGTTTCGCGTTCCATTTCACGGGGTCGCGGCAGACGGCCCGCATCGACCGCCCCGAGTGGTTCCTCACACAGACGCTGACATGGATCAAAGATCACCAGGGATTTGTGAGGAATAATATTCAGCCGGTAGCTGATAATCTCGACATGAAGAATGTAAGGGCTGTGGTAAGTGTTGAAACTGAAACCTCTATACTTTAGGCTATGATAATCATTTCTTTTTTCTCAGTGTTTATGATCAACTAGCTGTTCCCCATGGTAAAAATCTTTTGTTGAGATTTTTATTACATTAAAACATTTCCACTTTCCATTTTCCATTTTTTTATGGCACTTAGAGATACTGTAGCTTTCTGTGACTGTGAAATAATTTTCAAAATCGGTTCAATAGTCCTGAAGATTACCTATTACATCTAAACACAAGAACCAAACTCACAAACTTCACCTATCTATAATACTAGCAACACACCCGGCTATGCTAGTATTGTTTATGAATAGATGAAGAAAAATATGGATATAAAACATATAAATAGTTGATGTGTTGTAGCGCCATCTAGTGGAGAAATACAACAAAGTGGACAGTATCATCACATTCTCCATGAAAAATTACATATTTGTGCAAACTTTTTTGAGGGTATTTGTTTTTTTGTCCCAACCACACGCCATGACGCCACACTACACACAAGTGACTTCACTTATAACGAATTATTAGCAACTGATGACAAAATAACGCCCATCCTCGCATGCAAACACCTAATATAAATCTTGTATTATATTATTACTAACTAATTTCCATTACAGGAGGAATTCAATGCCGGCCTATTAGCGGTAGCAGCAGAACGCCTCCACACGGTTCTTGCCACCTACCACACCCAAGGGATCAAGGGAGAAATCGACGTCGACGTAGACGCGGCATTCGCTCATGCAGTGGATGAAACTTTAGGGTTCAATAAGGAACTGGTTGAAGTGACTGGGAAAGAGTCAAATAGTGTGCTGTCGGTGCTGACTAAAGCGGAAACGATGCTTAGGTGGTTGGCGGTAGAGAAGAAATGTAAGTTTACGTATTGGTTGTTATAAACTAGCTATGCCCTACAGTTTATCGCGATAAAAAGTATCCTTTATCCTTCTCCAGGGGTTCGAGCTATCTCTACACCAAAATTTAGTCTTAAAAGGGTAACACACAAAAATAACGGAGTAACTTTATCCGCCCGGCTTCGCACGGATAGGCGAGTAGGCGAGTCTTAAATTCATATACAAAATTCCCATAGACCACATTCTAGCGTAAAAAAATAAAGTTTAGTGAGTAGAAAAATCGATACTTGCATGCTAATATCATAAATGTAAAATTAACAGGTCTTGATGAAATCTGGTATGGAAATAGTTTGAATCCCGGTGAAAGACATTTTTATCGTGACAAAGACAGGACAAAACCGCGGAGCGCATGTCTTATAAAAATAGCCAGATTATATCATAAAATGAAGTGGGCACAAAATATTGTAAGCCTTTTGAAATTGTTACAGATGCTTTAACCAATATGGACGAGACGCTAGAAAATGAGCAGTGGATCGAACCAGTCGCAGGCGGCGCGGGCGCAGCCATAGGCGCTTTACTGTGGGTGCCGCGAGGCGCTGATTTGTTCATAACGCTTTTGAAGACGATCCAAGATAGATACGCGGCGTTACCGCAACCTGGTCACAGGTTATTACTTAGTATTATTATTATTTATTATTGAGGTATCATCTGTGAGGTTTTGTACGCGACTTTGTTCTAATTATCTCTCCAATCTAATGCTATCAACAAACGATCTCATTTTTCAGAGATAAAAGTAGTCCATGTAGTATGCGTATATGCAAGCTTTCCATTCCAAATTTCATCAAAATCCGTTCTTTAGAGTTTGTATGAAAGAGTAACAAATATTCATCCATCCATCCCCACAAACTTTCACATTCATAATATTAGTAGGATGTTGACCGATTCATACTGTGATATACAACAACGTGGTTGCACAATAAGGTCAGTATAAATATCTGTACGCCTATTGTTATTTCCAACAGGTTACAGTTCCTAGAGCTCCAATTAGAGCTGATAGAAGAATGGCGGATCCGTTTAACTCAGCTGATGACCGCAGCGCTGGAGGCGCTACAAGTGAACACGTTTCTGTGCTCGTCCACCGCGCCTTTCCCTCTCACTGCGGTCATCAACTCGGCGCACCACACGCAGACTGTACTACTGCAGTGGGCACATTCACTTGTACGTATTCTTTCGAGCAAACAGATTTAGCTGCTCCAGGAAGATCCAATCCAAGGAAGGAGAAAACCTGGAAGAAAACGTACCTCATGGCTCAAAAATCTCCGGACTTGGTTCAAAATGACCACAAGATCCCTGTTACGAGCAGCAGAATCCAAAATTAGGATAGCCCTAAAGATAGCCGACTTCCGGCAGGAGATGGCACCACAAGAAGAAGAAGAAGAAGAAGAAACAGATTTAGGAAAACGTTAGCCACGTTCTTTATTTCGATGCAGACCTTACTAGTGTACCTTTTTTACGTAATATACTGGCAAACAAGCGGACGGCTCGCTTGGTGGTAAGCGGTCAGCGTCACCTATGAACAGTTACAATACTAGGGGTGTTACCGTGTTAATTATAAAAATCACGGAACTATTGCTAAACCCTATCTAGAACTGTAGAACTATGCTGGATGCCACTTTATTTGCAATTTTTTTGTGAGATGCTAACAATTGAGATGCTAAAATTACACACGTGTTACCGATGCGTTGCCGAATGTAAACGTGTGTGTGTGTGTATATGTTCACGTGGTTCTTAAACGCGGTACTCATCTGGTTGCAACACTAGAGATTGCGTATAACTCATCCAGTTCAGTTAAATGTATTACATGAGTCTATGACGTCACAATTGCAGTCTAGCATTTAACCTCGTTTGTCGTTCTCAGCACTACCTCCAGCTCCACTACTACAAGCGGCAGTTCCAACACTACACACAGTTGCAGCACCGCGACGAGGAGACGGAGTCCGTCTCTAGCTCTACATCGTCCTCGCATACTTATGATTTGACCAGCCCTAGTAAGTATTCGCAAAATAAACACACACACAGACATCTCTATTTCACACATACGCAAAACAGTTCATATGTGTACCATCCTCAAGTTGAGAATCTGTTGGCAAGCAGCAAGTACCTATCGGTGAGTGCCGCATTAAGCAAGCGTGGGGGCCGTAGCAAATTCTTTGTGACATCAAGTAAATTCAATATACCACATCTTAGTAAGATTCACTCAAAAAATTACGATCACAATGTCATATATTGTGAACATTAAAAAATTATGAAGCTGAACATTGAACACCTTACGTATTTTTGTCCATGTCGATAAAAAAAAGTCGTCATCTATTCTATAGTATTATATTTTCAGGTCCTCAATTCGGAATGAGTACGACGCTGAAAGAATTAGAGCTACAAGCCAAAAAATTAGCGTTAACCGAACTGTCCAGGAAAAGAGCGATGATTTATGATATTGTAAGTTATTTTTTCTTTATTACGACTTTGTAAACATTTTGCGAGAAACCTGGAGTTATACCCTAATTATGAGTTCAAGGCAAGACAATGATACAATTAAATAAGCCCTTGCATTTCCTAAACTGTCATACCGCCGTCACTAATGTTTGATGCGTTGTTTCAGTCCCCATGTGTGCCAATGACGTCACAGTACTAATTAAATGAAACACTTTACAGGCTTCACCGATAGTAAACCTCGCCGTGGCGGGACCATTGGCGGGCGAAAACGAGGCGGAGGAAGCAGGCGTGTTTGCAGACGCACCCGCCCTTCTCGCGCGCTTGAGGGATTCCGGTCTCACGTCACTCGCTGACCACATACTGCTGGAGTTCAAAGCTGGGTTGAAGGATTATAAGAGGCAGAAGTAAGTCACGTCTTCTTTTGATGACGTATGTTATGCAAAAAATAAACAAGTATCTAGGTAAGGGGGGCATAAATGACGTCACATGAATTTTATTATTTTTAGAGCCCTTATTCCCAGTCCTTGACGCAGGTGGTCATTTGTATGCCTTAATCGCTGTACAAAAGTCGCTGAACAATAAAAACAAACTTTTCGATTTTCTTCATCATCTTAACACCAACCTTTGAGTGGTCAAACGCTTCCTTGTAAGTTGTAAAAAACCATAACTTAAATGGTGTAAGTATGGTACAGATCTCGATGAAATTAGGTATTGAAATAGTTTGAATTCTGGGGAAGGACATAGGATCCTTTTGGTCGTGATGAACTGTAGTCTCCGCGAGTGAAACCACAGGGCACAACTAGTATTTTTCTAAAACTGCCACAGTACCCGCCCCACTGATAAAATTGTTTGTTACCGCGATGACAGGTGGCACACCCTGCTTCACGTAGAAGAGATGGCGCTCAGCATTTCCCCCCCACTCTGCGCCCCTCTGTCGGCCCTGTGCACTCGTCTGTCTGCGGCGGCCGCGCGCCTCGCCCCTCCCCTTACTGCGCACCTGCGCTCGCATCTTGCGCGCATAGTCGATGACTACATATTCGAGGTAAGTTTTGTCAGGAGTCACCAATGTTGCTGGTAGCCTAACAACCTATCTAGTCACCTATGTTCTAGCACTAACGGTGTAGGGAAGTTTAATATGTGATCATCATCATCGTCAGCCTTTTACGTTCCCACTTCTGGGGCTGAGGTCTTCTCTTAGAGAGAGAGTATGTGTTTAAGATGTTATAGGTGACTGGTAAATTTGTTAGTGTTCAGCTACTTTTGTCGTTGACCGTACTTAAATAATAATAAATGGTCCGCTCCGTATTCCCCAGGAGGTGGTGCTAGAGAACTGGTTCAACACTGGCGGCACCGCGCAGCTCATTCACGACGTGCAGAGGAATCTGGTACCAGTGTTCGCTCCGCCGTACGCGGTCGCCTTGCCACTGAACCAGCTGCCGAAGTGAGTACAAAAACAAACTGGAGGACAACCGACAATTTTAAAAAAACCATCGTGGCTCTGGAACGTATTATTTTAACCTTAAAATGATGTTACTCAACATCATGCTTTGAGCTAAATCAAACATTGTTGATAAAAACCATTCTTGGACTTCAAAGAACATTAAAAAAAAAAGAATTGGCAAAATTCTTCCAGGCGTTGTTGAGTTATGTGCTTACCAACACATTTTGCGATTCATTTTTATAGTATAGATTGATTGAATTGGAGCTAGTTCACCACAATCCCAAGCTTTTCAAAACATCAAAAGTATCTAATCCAGGATTATGTATTAACAATGCATTATCAGGTTACTGCAAGGCTGTAAGATCCTGAACCTAGACTACGGGGATGCGCGGCAGCTGCTCACAATGATCGGCAGACATCCCACGGCTGGCAAGGACTACCTCGCCCGGTACGACATCACGGACATAACGCCGGCTCAAGCCATGCAGATACTGGGACACAGGTAGTACCAGTTCCCCTAGTACAGGTTTTGATAGTTTACAAAAACTATAAAAGTTTTCGTTTCCATTCATTTTTTTTTCAGCGAATCTTACCGAGACTTGGAGGAACTGAAATCGTTAATACGGGTTATTTTAAATCGTTATAATCATATTCCAACAATGTTATTGAGTTACTTTTTGAATTTAAGCAGATCGAGTTGCCACTTTGACAAGTCGGCGGTGGTAAACGTCGACGTTTACCAAAACTTTTATCAGGAATAATCAATTTATTGGTAAAAAATATTTCACATGTCAAAAATTGTATACAAAAGTATGTTTAAACAAATTTTTTAAAAATAATTGTACAAATAATTGAATAATAATAATATATAATAATCATAAATTCTAACTATATCATATTCATTACAAAATAATAACAGCGTCACACAATTTTGGGTAAATATTCATTTAAATCGTAGAACGCCTTCTCCACGAGCCATGCTTTTAATTTAAATTTAAATGACATGATACTAGCTGCCCCTGTTATATGCCCCGGTAGGCGGTTGTAGACAGCTGGGCCTAGGATACAGGTGAGCCTGTCCGATTTGGCAAGCCTATGTGACACCAACGCGAGCTTCCCCGCACCACGAGTGTTGTGGCCCCGAGTATGACTATCCCCCCGAGTTTCGAATAGATCAAGGTTCTGCCTTACGTATACCGCCACATGGAGTATTACGATAGACGGCAGCGTAAGTATCCCCAGTGTAGTGAAGTACGGTTTCACTGACGTCAGCCGCGACACTTTTGCGATCGTTCTCACAGCACGTTTTTGCATCCGGAAGGCGCGCCCCCTATCGGCGGCGTGCCCCCACAACTCAGTCCCGTACTGGAGAAGAGAGTGTACGGTCGCAAAGTAGCAAGTCCGTACCACATCTGGTGACAGAACGCGGGATAGTCTACCCAATGCATAGCACGCACTTCCCAACTTCGCACACAGTTTGTCGATGTGGTTCGACCAAGTCAAGCCTCTATCCATTTGGAAACCTAGGAAAGTGGTTGTTTCTACTTGTTCAATAGGTGTTGTGCCGATTGAAACATAGAGGCTTCGAGGCTTTCGACCTGAGATGGAGAAATGAATAAATTGTGTCTTTTTACTATTAAGGACAAGTCCATTCCACTCAAACCACTGGGCTACCTGTCGTGTGGCCTCGTTAAGCCGTTGTTCCAGTTGGTCAAGTGTCGGAGCTTGGACCACTACCGCCACGTCATCCGCATACATGAAAATGTCACCTGCTGGGACGTGCTGAGGCAGGTCGTTGAGTAGTAGACTGAACAGGATGTTCGACACGGACGACCCCTGCGCCACACCCATTGTTGTGCATATAGGGTCAGACTTGGTCTCACCTCCGTCAGCAACTACCACTTGAGACCTATCCCGCATAAGGTCTGTTAAGAGTTCGTGAGCCGGCCCGCTGATGCCGTAGTGCTGAAGCTTGGAAGAGAGAACGCTGTGATCTGCGACGTCGAAAGCTTTCGACAGGTCGCAGCACAGGACTGCAACTTGTCGTTTCCGTTCACAAGCCTCAAGCACGCGGCGCAAGACTTCGCGAGTGAGCGACGTGGTCGAAAGGCCTTTGCGGTAGGCAAATTGACGTTCCGACAGCGCGCCTGTCGACGCTAGGTATTCGGTAAGTCGGGCGCTGAGTCCGTTCTCAAACACCTTCGCCACGGCAGGTATTATTGACACAGGTCGGTAGCCGTCCAAGTCCTCACGCTTGCCCTTTCCTTTAAATAAAGGTGAGATCTTGCTCTTTTTTAAGGATTGCGGGTACGTGCCGTCTTTAATACAGCGATTGAATAGGTCGGTCAGACACGAAGCAATTGGCGCCGCAGCGGTCGCCAACAGTTCCATGGAAATGTCATACAAGTCTCTAGTGGGCTTTCGAGGGATACGTGACGTAATAATTAGAAACACTTCAGAAGCAGTAAACCTCGTGAAGCGTAGGGAGCGGTCAGCGCAATGACGCGAGGCCGCGAGCGCAGCCTCGACCCGCGGCAGCGCAGCGGGCGGCGCACCGCACGCCGCGGCCGCGCCCGCGAACCGAACGTTCATGGCATCAGCCGCCGACTTTCGGGACGGGAACTTAATGCCGGTTGGGCCTTTTGCGACATCAGTAAAGCTCACGCTGGTATGGAAGGTTGTGCCCCTTTCAGCATTCACCACGCGCCATATGGCCTTATGTGAATTTGAAGAATTTTGAATTAGATTTTTATAGTGCTGGAATTTCTGTAGGACAACAGTATTTTCGTACTGAGTGGTTATTTTATCCAAAAAGTTTGTTAAAAGCGAGTCCGGATATTTTTCCTGTAAACGTATGGTGTCAATTAAGAGGTTTTTTAAGTTTACGAGGTCCCGCGTTACCCACGATTGTTTCCTAATATTTATTTTTTTAAATGGAAAACAAATGTAGAATTTGTTAGAAATTGTATGAATTACAGACCTAGCTAAATCTTCCACTGACTGCGCATTCAGTGCAAACATTTCTACCCAATCTACACTATCGTTTTCAAAACTTGTACTAGGGGTACAGTTCTACACCTAACATAACATGTTATGGTTTCATGATATATAATTGAAATTCCGCCATCTTCAATCGCATTGGTCAACAACTGCGACGATGACTCACTGGTAGTGACGTCGGTTTGCAATCCTACTAACTAAACTAATGCCAATGCCAATGCTAATGCCTGAACTTTCGGTGAAGGAAAACGGTAAGGATCTATCGCCAAGCAGATTCATAACTTGAGAGTGGTAGCTATCCTATATCGGTGTGTTCCAGCAGCCCCAATATTATACTCTATTTGTGAAAAATTCTAGAAACATAATATTATTAAGATTGCTTAGGCAAAAAGCAGTCGGAAATCGATAGTTTTAGTTCATAAAATAACAAACTAAATTTTAAAATTGAATTCAAAAGTTTCAGCTTTTTAAATCTGTTTGAAAACACCATTGACACCATTAGCAGTCGCCATGTTATTACGTCATACGGCTATGTAAATAAACAACTAACATTAACATACAAAACGTCACTGCATTTGTTTACACAGCCGACTGACGTCATGACCGCAGAGCAATATGGCGTTTTCGTCAAATCACGCGCGAAATTCGAAAATGTAAAATAAATGAATTTTTATGGCACATAACGATTGAATAAAAAAAATCTGAATTTTTTACTGGTTTACTAGTACTATAAAATCTAATTAAGACACTTAAAAAATGGGTGTAATACCCTATTGTGCACCAGTTCCCAATGGGTATCGTGGTGCCACCTTCGACCACTTAACATCGGGTGACTTGTGGTCAAATACTAACAGTACTTACCCCGTAAGACGTAAAAAACAAGTTTTAAAAAATTTGTTTTATCCTTCGCAGGACCGACATGGTTGACACCAGCCCACCGTCGTCAGTTCTGGAACTGTTCTGAAATTTCGAGGGAGGCAGCATCTAAAGTCTGAAGCAGCATTTAAATAGCGGTAATAGTGCGAAACTGTCGATTTGATTGGAAACTGTGATGTGATATGGTGAAATGTTCGGAGAAATTATAGGAAGATAAGGCTATTTTGAAGTTCGCGACCGCGACCGCCGCTGACGACCGACGCTTGCCTCTGATTATAAAATGTGGAACGAGCTCCCTCCCTCACTAGTTATTCCACAGTGCTTGCTACAAAATGTAGTACATACTTCAAGATGGGTGGTTCTTTAGGGTCAGCCACGCATTTGTAATCCCTACTGTTGCAAATGTCCAGGTGACGGGGACCGCCTATGATGGTTTTTTTATAATTTAAGTGCACAAGTGTTTATTCCATGTCTACGAATAATTAATAATTTACATTATGTACATACTTATACAATAAGTTACTATTGACTGCAATGAACAGAAACGTGAAACATTATTCTTGCAATTCACCATTCTCTTGTTTTATGATAAGTCTTTCGGTTTAGCGCGTTTGAGACAATCGTTCCGTCTCTCTCCTATATAACGCTTATATGTATGTAGGACTGTGGGTCATCAACCGTGTATTGGCAGATTTCATAATAATTATAATGATGATGTAGCTCATTGTTCGTAGTATGATATAGCGTACTGTAATATTGTGTCGAGTTGGAAAGCGATTTTGGAATGATTACTATTTATGATGTGATTAGTATTAGTAAGAAAAAAATGTATTAGGTATATTTTCCTATTCGCGACGACGAAGCGGTAGCCGAGTTGGTAGTGTCCCTGCTTGCGAAGCTAGCGGTCCCGGGTTCGAATCCCGGTAGGGGAAAATATATGTGTGATCAGCACGAATATTTGTACCTGGGTCTTGGATATATCTATCTATATAAGTATTAATTTCTCTGTATAAGTATGTATATCGTTGTCTAGTACCCATAACACAAGTTTCGAGCTTAATTTGGGGCTAGGTCAATTTGTGTGCAATTGTCCCAGATATTTATTATTATTATTTTATTATTATTATTCAATAAATAGCTCAAAGTTCATAGATCTTTAGCTTTTACTGATAGACAGATGTCTTGTTTAGACTTAAGACTATTATATGTTCAACAAAAAAGAAAATTTCTCTGAAATGGTTTTGTAATCTGTAGGCTCACCGCGAAAATAATATAATAATGTAAAAATAATAAAGCTTCGGGCCGAATTTGCGAAAGAACGAAAGAACTTCCGAAGTGACACTACTCCGTTTGTTCGGACCTTCATGGTAAGGTTTATGACGAAGGTAACGTCATGTGGTATCTTCGGAACCGTTTTCGGATTTTCTGACCGTTGTGTTTTAGTTTTATTATACGAATCGCACGCGGGCCGAAACTTTGGATTTGTGTTTCTTGATTGGCCTACTGTTTCTTGTATATCCAATATGATTCCAATATTGACGTTCTATTTCAGCTATATACATATTAAAATTTTGATATATATGGATAGGTATCTAATAATTTATTCAAAATTAATATATTTTTGTTACATATATTCTTTTATTTACTTTTTTATTGTAGATTGATGATAGTGAGCACTATCAACTACATTCCTATCTCCAGTGAAATTATACTTATTGTTTTGAGAGTAGATTATACATTGCAGAAATATTTTTGGTTAAACTTTTAAATACCACATCTCTGCCAGTTATTCAACCGGCAAGCATTAGTGTACTGTGTTCAAGATTGAAGGGCAATGTTCCAGTTAAAGTACAGGACACAAATAGATTGAATTACTGATTTCTCAAGGTAATAAGCTCAATGTATGTATTGCCATTTGCCGCATAAGATTTGAAGAATTGTTGTAGTTTTTAATTCTGGGTGGCACTGAACTGTAATGGTCAAGCGTGGCGCTTACCATCACTCCAGCGACTTGCAGGTCTCGTCACTAAGATATGTATATTAAAAAAAGAACAATCTTAAGCTTCCAACAATGTTTATTTAACAAAATTACATTAGCATTGTACAAAAACAGTTATGTCAGTGGACGTTCACAAATTAATAAATCTAATTTATTATCATCTAATTTAAATATGTTGAATACAGATCTCAAATGGCACTATTTTGCACCCTGATGTCAGTTGTATACCCAAATGTAACTTAAATACAGTTCGTTCACAGCCCATCTTAATTGTTTAATTTTTCCCTTTTTCAAAAAAAAACTACTTGAACAATAGATATATATCTATCAACGTTTTTAATATCTCAAGATTTGCACGGGATACTTTGGTACCATGTACATATTTGCTTTTGTTTGAGTTCTCAATATTTCGACGTTGTTCTTGTTGCAAGAGCGCAATGATTACAAATATAGTAAAAATTTACACATTTTAACACGTGAACAATTTCAAAATTTAAGACTGCTTACATATTTACAGCTTGGATACATTTTGAATATTAGCCATTTTAACTTAACTTATTTACGCTTATTAATACTTTTTTGTGTATGAGATTAGGTACTTAATTATTAGGATAATACCTAACTTACAATATAATTCATAAATTTCACTATATCTTACATAAATACAAATATTTACATTGTAAGACATGCATTTCAAACCATGTCATTGAGATACTATAATAAAAAGTAATCATCGAAATGATTACTCTATACACTTTATAGTTTAGACTGATTAATATTAAAACACAAGATAATCTGTGATTTGAACGGATAAATTAACCTAGTGTGCGCTGAGGTGGTGCATTATGAATATAATTATTATGTTACTTTTAGGCGAAGTTAGTTCTTGTATACCTATATCGTCCCTATCATAGTAAACTTATGTGAGGATTTACCATTTGCTCAAAACGGTGAAGGAAAACACCGCGAGGAAACCGGCATGTCCAAGAACCACAACATTTAAGAGCATGCTATATCTACCAATTACCAACCCGCACTGGACCAGCGTGGTAGAATACGACCCATCTCAGAGTCCCAGCAGTGGTAACGTAATAGCTGATGATGATAGTAACTTTTGTCAGGCACAAACTAGTCCTAGAACCATAAGATAAATCGCAGTCTTGAATGTGAATTTTAAATGATGATGATTGATGTGATTGCAAGTTGCAACCCGTAGGTAGTGAGTGGGTCGATTGTTACCAAGATTGTGCTAAGTAACTTTAGCTGTCTATTCATCTCCGCCCATGTGGGATGTCACATATTCGTTACACACGATTTAGCTACAGTGCATACAAGATTCTTATTAAATTAACATTATTATATACTATCACATACACTGGCTGAGGATTTACCAAACCCCCATAGTAATTATTATTAAAGCGAGAAGATACAGCGCAATATTGATTTGAGAAGCAAATTTTAATGCGACGAAGGCATTATAAACAATACCTAATCGCGTCAAGTATAAATTGCAATCTCTTCAGCGCTGTTCAACTTGATTTAACATTAAAGCTGGGTTAATTTGTTAGGAAAAAATATTGAGCAACATAATGCCGCGAGTCTTGTTGCGGAAGAACTAGAGATGTTGCGGACATAAAATGAAAACATTAAAATCGTTTTATTCCCTAAACGAAGCAACATTCGGTACAAGAGCGGATCCAGAATTTATTTTTGGGTGGGACATACAAAGGCCAGATTAGTAATGAGTTGCCTAGTATTGGATTATGTCTTTGGTACAAGAAACCAATGCGGTATAGTAGGTACCTAGGTATTAATCTCAGTCTCAGCTCCTTGTACTAAGTGTGGGAGGGGTCTTTGTGTAAAAGGTAAATCTTTATCTCAACGAAACCTTCGTTTAGTCTTCGTTTAGTGATTTATAACCTTCGTTTCGTCTTCGTTACTTCGTTTAGTGAGTACATAGTCATCTGATCGGGATCCACAACACCCAGACACGAAACAAATACTTACTTGCGCTTTTCTTTTTTCAATGCACAAATATTTGTCTCATAGCAGATACTTTTGTATTACATACCTACTTTATGTACAAATTCTTTATAGTCATCATATTTTAATGTTTACTTAGAATAATAACAACCGCTTTCTATTTCTAACAAGTTGAGTAATGAGGTACGAATAACAAAAACCTTTTTTTTTTCAAATTACGTAATCGCGTTAGCATTCCGGGCTACGCACCCATTGATAGGTTTTGTCGACATCTATTGTTTGGAGAAAATGAAATCGAGCGCTTTGGAATGTAGAAGACCTACCACAATGTCTCAAAAACTGTTATGATTTGTTCAAAAACAGTACTAACGAAATCGTTAATACAAAATTGGTGGTATTATACAGTTCTTTTGTGAAATAAAAAAACACCGGGCAATTTAAACTAAGGCGTACGTTAATAGTACATTACAAAAAAGTAGGTAAAGGTTTAATAGAGAGTACCTACAACTACCTAATACTAGTCAAAATATTTACAAATTTACAAAACTCGACCAACAGGAAAATGCGTAGATATATAGCCTCCATCATAGTCGGAATACTTACTTCCTTCCAAGAGATAACATCTCTTGACCTCGGCAAAGGAACACTATTGTCTGAGAATTGTGACTCTAGAGTTTAACCTCGGCATTAACTGAGTTAGATTCCACCTCTTGCTGCTTCACGGGGTCTTGGGCTGAACTGTTCCACCACTGTTCGTCGCCTGATGCCCACGCAACGAAGACCAGGTTCGTGAGGATGAAGACGGCCAAGGTTATCCAGAACACGAGGCGCCACTGCACTAGTGTGCTCTGAAACAAAATTTTGTTTTGAGTACATAAACCAGCTATCCACTCCCTCTGCTTTTACCAGTGTAAACTGCAGTTCATCGCGTTAAAAAGTATCTTATGTCCTTACTCCTTCCTCATGGTTTAAACTATTTCGATATGAAATGGCATCAAGATCTATTGAGCGGCATATGCGTCAAAAGGTTACAAACAGACAGAGGGATAGAAGGAGTTACTTTCGCATTACAATAGCATAGAGATGAGACTGTACACACACACCATGCTGCGGCCATACATTGGATACAGCTTTGCTCCAAGAGAATAAAGTGTGGAGCGGGAATGGATATGACGTTTATTCTGTGTTGGACCCCAAGTGCCCGCGGAAACCCCTTCGCCTTTGAACGTGTTACAATAACCGACTCGGCACGGGTCGGCGTTGGGCACTATATACTGACTATAAACCTATACAATGTCCAAGATCTATCCAAAACTGAGACCTATATACATGGATATATTGGCTCCAACGCTATAAATGGTGCAAATATAGCCAATGTGTGGCTGCGGCATCATGCTACGGGTCACAGAAACAATACTGTTACGTGAATGATGTTACGTGGTTTAGTAACTCCGAGGACATACGGTAGATTTTGCTTTTTAAGGCTTATTTACATGCGATGTTTTTGTTGTTATAAGCACCGCATAATTTTCACTGTTATGGTGCTTAGTTGCTTACATACCATAATGCTATTTGTATCTTTCTTCGTATAGCCAGGCTTATTAGCATGTTTTGTTTGATTATTTGTATGAAATTAAACTTGACCTATTATACGTATTACCTTTTGTTGCTGATCTGTGTTAGTTAAGCAGCACTAATGTATGTAGGACAAGGTCAGGATTGCTGCATCTTTGGGTAGTATTTTGCATAGATTCCATTAGTTACATAGCTTGCTAATATTAGTTTAAACACAAACATAGTCTACCAATGTTTAGTTATAGCTAAATTCTCGACTACACAAAGCATTCTCTATAATGACTTCTTTACAAAGTGACTTTGGGATATATTGGTTCGCTCCTACATTGCTATGCCTTATTTGGCATGATATGTTCGCAAAAAAATGAGCCATCAAGATCTCTTGTGTTCTAAAATATGGTTACAATAAATAATTGAGTAATTAGCCTGTTTTGGCGCTAGTATCGAGCACAAAATGGTTTTAGAGAGACATTAGACTGAATATAAAGAAGCACAATGCATTACTAGATGCCTATAGGTACAACTGCATAGTGTTGTATTGATGTAGTACCTATTAAATATTAAAGACCGGAATCTATTTAGAATTTCTCTTGCGTACACGTCACTTGTCAAACGTGACCGGGTAACCCATTCTCCACTGGATTTGCAAGCTGCAACCTCGCTAAAGCTTGTCATCATCAGTTACGTAACACGCGATGCACTTGTTCCGGTGTTACAACAGATTATGAAATACTTTTCCAAGGTACCTATGTACCTACCTACTACAGTATTTGTCTGAACGGTAGGTAAAAGTTGCAGAAGCGTGAGGATATTCTTTCAGGCGCTTCTCCTTTTGTCGCTCAACATTGAATAGATAAACCTAAGATTTAAACAAACACGTCTCAAAGCCACCACAACAACAATATAGCAGCATATAAAGAACCGTTTTTGACTTGACAGCTCTGTGGCGCTGATCACTGCAATCTGTTCTATATAAGATTCTTAATTTGCTTGCCAGGAAGGCTTTGCTTTTGTCTTATATTAAATGATCTCTCAATAACAAATACTACAAATAATAATACTTACATCAGGTGTCAACAGTCCGACTAAGAACGGCGCAATAATGCCAGTGATGGCTCCAATCCCGTTCACAATAGCCATGATAGTCCCCGCGTAATTGCTGCTGAGGTCCAAAGCGTTGACCTTCATGCCGGGGTAGAACGCGCCCATGAGGCCCATAGAGGCCGTGAAGAGGATGACCACAGTCTGCGTATCGCAGCCGGAGTACGACGCTAGGATCATGCATATGCCAGGCCCGACTGAGGCTGTGGGAGGAAAAATTTTACAATGGGCGGGCGGCCTACAATGCCAGAAAACTATGTGGCCTGGTGGCCAAAATTAGAATTAAGGATCATTGTATGAAGATAGCGAATAGTGTATGGAATAAAATCGATGACAGCGCCACTGTCACCGGACCAGACCAGTTTATGACACTGTATAGCGATCTAACAGGTAGCCCTTGGGTTCAGAGCCCTAGATATTACAGGATCTAAAGCCGTAAAGAAACCGTGCAATGTGCGAAGCGTAGGTACTTTTATACATCGTAAAGTCACACACACATCGTTAGCGAAGTAGATACTCCGCTTCACATATAGGTACTTAGATTAGGAAGTGACGGACTCGGATATCCCATATATGTACAGACCTAGTTAATTATACTTCGTTTCCACACACTTTGAACCTAGGTCATTCTAACACCAGTAATAAAGATATTTAGCATAAGTGACGGCTTTATAGCCATAATTTGCTCAACCACATTGTGATGGACATAAAACGATGCAGCCTGCGTAGTTCTGCAGTTACTCATATACCGGTAATATAAGTATCTACTGATGTTTTCAGGACTAATCGTTTTAATAAGCAATAGAAAACCATCTTACCAGACTCACCTGGTGGTAGGTGAAGACGAGGTCATGTGGAAGAGCGTCCAACATAATTACACCTACGTATTTTTTATGGATCTTAAGGACAAGAGAGCTTCTGAAAAAGTAAGGAAATAGGTACTCAACTACTTACCAACTGTGGTGAAGGTCTTTCTAGCATTAGTGACCGTCATCCAGTTCCGTTTAACGATCTTGTCGCACATCCATCCGAAGATAATAGAGCTTATCCACATCACGACGTACGGTAGAGCGGCCAGCGTGCCAGTCCTATGGATGTCAAACTTGAGGACCCCGGTCATGTACTTAGGAAGGTCGGTCACCATTGTGAAGTAGCCGTAGTCGTGACCGATCTGTGGAATTAAGAGGTACCTAAGTAAATATTTTTCAAAACTCCCACCTATTTGTTTGCTTTGTTAGCGTTAGATTCTCTGAAAGCATTGTCCTTGGTTCGGGTGTTACAGTGTAAACTCCATGTAACGTCACTCTATTTAACGACAAACTCCCTTAAGCGTCGAAATCAATTGGCTTTGGTTGGTTTAGCTTGTCTTTCATACAATGTTTCACTCTACATAGCATTACACCCACTCTCAATAACGACAACAATTGAGTAATAAAAAGTACCTTTTAAGTTGCTAAAATTAGTAAAAACTGCGCAGCTGTGTACGATCTATTGTCGCTTTATTATCCTAGCCCGCAATAAACTCGACTGTCGGCATCATGCATACCGAACTTTCTAAGAAATTCGTTCTTTTGTTTACAAATTGGGATTGCTTGTACGTGTAGACTGTTGTTGACCATGACTCATAAGTAGGAGTCATGTATTATCTATACCTTATCATATTCTTAGTTGCTCACAAACTTTCTCTGCTCTGGAAGCAGCTAAATTATTGGAAAAGCTCTGGAAGCAGCTAAATTATTGGAAAAATACTTCCTTTATAACCAAGATGCCTCAATATTGCTAAATATGAATAAAATAAGTAAAAAAATACAACAAAATTACTGGTGCAGCAAAAGACTTCAGACAAAAATAACAGACTATACGCAATAGCGTTCAAATAACATTCTTTTTTATGCACATAACTACTAACAATAGTCGGAAATAAACTTTTTCTTTTTCTAATTCTGATGTTTCTTCTCTCCATTTAACGACAACTCTCTATAACGCCATAAAATGCACAGTCCCTTCAGTGTCGCTATGTAGAGTTTACACTGTATTTCCAATTGATAAGTGCGGTTATAGGTACCTACAACTGGGTTTTCTTCTTGAAGTTGTTTGTTGTGTAGAACTAATGTTAAGTTCCCGTGAATCCTGCCTTAGCTATGTGATAATTTAGTTTACTAGTACTTGCTGTTATGTTTACCTCTACCCAAATATGTCTACAATTTATTAGCACACAGGATATAATAAAATTGAGCGTTAGTGTACTCGACAGCCGTTAATTACCGCTTACATGTGAAAAATGGCTGTTCATGATTTATTCATTAGTACAGATTAAGAATGGTATATACATGTATGTATTATCTACCCACCTAGATGTTGTAGTTCTTGGACATATCGATCCAAGAACCACCACATCAAACAGAACCACATCATCATCAAATACTACTGCTGACGTCAGTTGACAGTTGCCTCCACACCAAAAAACCAACGTCAGTCTTCTACAAGTTTCTTTGACGTAGTTTACGGCCAAGACCCTTTCAACTATACTTCGTTGCTAAACTCAGCAATTATTATTATTAGCTAGGTATCACAATTACCTGTGCACAGACAAGCGCCCAAAGCGGCACTGACATGAAGATGGCTTTCCAGGGAATGGCTGTCGGCTGGCTGGTGCGATGCCTGCCTAAAGCTTCTTCGAGGTATTTCTTTTCCTTGTCTGATATGTAGGGGTGAGATTCAGGATCATTGTAACAGAGAAGGGCCTGAAACAAGTATTATGTTATTGTTAAGTAACATAACGTAGGTACCTACAGTTTATTTGTGGACGATTTAATGGCATAGTGCTGGAAAGAGAATCCAGTTGACCATATCACAATGTCAACACAGGCATTTTTTGGTCAGCATGAGTAGTTGCGTACTGTCCATCAATAATAAGTTGGAATTGAAAAACCCTGTAAAAGTTGGCTAGCTGATATACACCTACCTTCTCATATCATAACATAATAAAGGCTGGTTTTCTAGAATTACGCTCAAGTGTAGATCGATACTTGTGTAGCGATTGAGTGACATATTTGTGTGGAATGACAGACACAGTGAGTGTTGCTTGAGCGTCATTTCTACAATACCAGCCTAAAAGCTGAGAAACTTACCCATAGGATAAACCAGAGTATGCCAACCGCTCCAAACAAGTAAAAGACCGACTCCCATTCCCCGGTTTCCTTTATCACCAGTCCAGATAGGTAAGTGCCAGCGATGTTGCCTATTTGAGCACCTCCGAATACCAAGGACCCCATCCGACCTCTTTCAGACACGGGGGCCCAACGAGCCAGCATTGCGTTTAGAGCTGGGAACGTCGTACCCTAAGAAAAAGGTGCTCAATGAGTCATCGTGGATGTATTTAACGATAAATGTATTTATTGTAAAACATGTGTGTGGAAAAGGTACAAGTAGAGTCAATGACTGGTGAAGAATCTAAGTTTATCGAAAACATACTAGAGCAGTGAGTTGGTAAAGGTATGCAAACACTTCATAATAGGTAGGTATGCTTAGTAAAGTAAGTTTACTCATTATATAGGTATACTTAAATACGCTTTGTGTTTATTCGACTAGGTACTTGAATTTACTCATTTTCGATTGGTGATGGCTCAGTGGTTGTAGTGGGTTCAAATCCTACAATGAGCTTTAGCTTTCGGTGAAGAAAAACATCGTTATGAAACCATATCTGGGTGGTAGGGCATTGTCAAGTGCTCGCCAAGCACCTATCGGTGTGTTACGGCAGCCCCACTTGAGAGCCAATTCCCAGTCCTGGTCAAATCATTTAGCAACAGGTGACTTGTGTTCAAACGCTATCCTATTAGAAATATATAAAAAAAATCGCTACCAACAACTAGGAAATATTTCTCTATGTTCCTAACTATGCTGCTTTTTTCCTACCATCTTAGCAACTCAATTCAGAAGCCCAGAAAACCCTGTTTTGGTACGTACCTCGCCAAGTCCTTCCAGTACCCTCAGCACAATTAATCCCGTAGCACCTCCAGCGCTGACCGTCCATGGGGTCAACAACGTGAACACTGCTGTACTCAGCACTCCGAATCCTAATGAGTATTTCCCCCCGAAGCGCTCGGCTAACATTCCCCCAGGCAAGTGCGTTACTATGTAACCATAGTAGAACGCACTCAGGATGATACCCTGGGTCTCTTCGTCCCAATCGAAGCCACTGACTTCCTGAAAGAGTTGGCATCACATTTTAATGTTAGCATTAACACCAAACAGGCAACGAAGTTTATGCATAGGTAGGTCACTGGGTAGAGGAAGTGGGTAATAACGAAACGAGCTCATTTCAAAGAAAGATGAAGGGCCAAAGGCTTTCTTTTATGATATTTTGGTAGAAGAAATGGAAAGCTGTCTTTAAGTTGGATGCAGTTTTTCCTGGCACCATTCCGTCCCAATAAATATTTGTCAAGAGTAACTGTGTTATTGTTGGGATAAGCAAATATATATTTTTATAAGGTCTAAGTCAATCATCAAGACATCTCAGCGCGGCTATTGCAGTGCATTGCCACGCAGGATTTCGAACTGTTAGGTAATGTTCATTTGGTTGGTTTACATGTGAGCGAGTTCTTCGTCTCGTTAATCAGATATTAAAAGAAGAAAATTGGACGTTGGTTTATGAAATGCCTAATTGAAGTATATAAGTGTGTATGTATACCTCAGCACCTGAAGCGATGTCATCGACTACTTCAGCCGGACACGAACCGTCGTCAAGGCCAGGCGACGTGGCCCGTCTCCTGACCATCTGTGTGATGGCTATGTTCAAGCACACCCGCATCGTATAAGCATTGGCCACGGCCAGAAATCCCATGATTGCCATCACCCATCGCTGCGGTATTACGAAGACTGGAATAGTAAGATTGAGAATTGTTAGATTTTTTTATCAAGTTCTTTGCAGTGCAGTAGGTGACTTCAAACTATATCTGCCAAATTACATTAAAATCGGTTGGCGTCTAAAGTAACTAGCAGACACAGGGACCTTCGCATTTATTATAATAAGTTGCTGTATTACCATCCGTATAACAATTATTAATGATGAACCTAGAATTTATTGTGCAATATGCGTGGAAAATCTTTTGTCTCACACTGTTATAATTGTTGTAAAATACTTCGATCGTGTAGTTATCCCATGCACGATGGAAATAAACTACGGGTGGCATGGCAATGTTAAATGCATTAGAATAATATTATTTTCTATATATCTTATCTATCTAGATACTACTATATAGATATGTTAACCATAAAAACTGAAAAAACAAAAACATTGAAGTTGAAAAAACATTGAAAATGGAGTAATTGACTGAAAAATATCGGTTTGCTAGCATCCCAAAAAACATAACATGATAAAGGATCATCATCATAATCAGCATATAACGATCCCAAAGCTGGGACATAGGCCTTCTCTTAGAGAGAGAGGAGAGAATCTACCGCGCTGGCCACGCTGGCGCTGATAGGTAAATGTCAATTTTTTTTTCAATTTTCATTCATTTGTTTGATCATATATTTTTTGCTACGATATTTACCTATGTCCGTTTGAGCAGGAAGCGCTCTGAAGGTAGCTATAATATAAGTATGTGGTCGTAATATTTGTGTATCGCTTAGGAAATCATTGAAACAAAATTTAAGGTCAATAACTTTACTCAAATACGGTATCTATACAAACCTCTAATAACTTGGGTTGAAGTGTGCACTTGTGCAGTATAGGTACCGTACTAATGCTCATTCTGTAACTACGCTCAAGCAGTGATCTCTACATAAGCACAGATTTAACGCTGTAATTTCATACAAATATGTCACTCAATTGCTACTCGTATTGATCTACACTTGAGCGTCCTTCTAGTTTACCAGCCTCAATGTTTTGTGCGGATCTAACTTGTTAAAGCTGAATATACCTAGCCTAGATTTTTCATAGTCAGTGCTGTTGAATTGAATTCTGCAAGTGTAATCAAGCGAAGCCGGCAGGGCGTTCAGTTCCGGCGTCATCGACCGTGCTCTTATTTTTGATCATGCTTATTTTGTCTTTTGTCACATATTAGGAAAAATTCTGCTTGTAAGAACTATCTTGATAGACTATCTATGTCCACATCTCGTTTCTCATTGTTCTAACTCACATGTTTTCGTTTCATTCCAATATAAGTACCTACTAAAATGAAAAAGTTACTACCCAAAGTTCTTTTAAATTTTAATAAATACTGTAGGTTACCTAGAGTTATTTAATAGCATCATGTAATGTATCAAATGAAAGATTATTCGAAAAAGTATAGTATATTTTATTATCTACTAAAGCCTAAAATTTAAAAATAAATAGGAATATAGGGCTTCTACGAAAATCCTGTTTTAGTTCTCCAAAAACAGAATGAAATGGAACTCTTTCCACGCGAGTTCGACTCGCGCTTGACCGTTTTTTACTAGATAATTTATTTGCCTGGGGCGTTAGCTGAAATGTTCAACACAATAAAATGAACAATCAATTAGATGCAATACCAAGGCAACTATTACAAATACCTATGCAGCAACGTAATGCTAAGTAGTATAGGCATACAATGCAGTTTCACAATTGCTGTTTCACCAGCGACAATAAAAATCATAGTGGACAGGAAAACAACAAGTTCCTGGTAACGTTGATGATAGTTAGCAATAAACTTTTCAGTTTGAAACACATAGATGTCAAGCGTAATTGCTTTGAGCTATGTGACGTAGACCACAGAGCATTATACTGGACAATAGGAAGGACATGAAACCCAGTACAGACCGGTACCTGCATTGGTGGTTAATAATATTTCATTTTTAAAGTTTCCTTTGTGGATGTGCGTCAAGGCGTGACCGGAATATGGGAGCGTGGCCTGTTCAATGGGAATCGACGAAAACTTAAATTGCTTTGGTAGAGGATGCAAAAAATAACCATGTGTTAGCAGCAAAATGATAAAGTGAGTTATTAAACCGATGACTTTTGTTTACTTTTCTGTGCAAGATTTCATTCAATGGAATCATACTACTGAGTCCTAGATAGGAATACGGAAATAGGGGTTTGTTCCCAGCGTAGAGTCGGATTTAGTGGAAATTGACGTTCCGTATTCCGTGTAAGATCAAAAAGCTTCCGACTTAAATAGACCAATAAATACGATTTTTGATTTGTGTTTCCACTAATTTTCACCACCAGACTCACATGCTGAAAAACATAAATTTTGCATGGGAGAAGAAACGTAAGGATAACAAGGTATAGAGTATAGATAGTAGATACCTACATGACACACCTACTCACTGCATTCTGCAGCGCGATTCAATTGAATCCATTGATTAGACACCCGCAATGAATGGGTGAATAAACGCTATTATCTGCTTGTGTTAACTAGCTGAGTCCGTGTTTCTATTGACACACTAATCGTGATCGCTGCTAAAAGTCGTGTTGTTTACGCCTTGTGGTGAGAACACGTAACTGTGCATACCATGTAGGTGTGACATGCGCTTTCCAACTGTTTGCAAATTAGAGAGGACGGTTTCTTCGAAATAATTTTCAAGGATTAAGTAGTGTCTCTCAGTGCATCCTGACTACCAAAACAAATTGTACTTGGTCGGAGTACCTACTAGTACTTACCTTACAAAGCATCCTGATAATTTTAATTTACTTACTTACTGTATCTTTGTAAAGGGATCCAATCTGATCGATGATTTAGTAGATTAAATTCAGTTTTCGTTTTTGTTCTAATAAGTATCAGCTAAAAAATGTCCTAATCGTCTGATAACTAGTTCTCCAATTCGGTGCTTCGTGTGCGTGTGTCGGAGAATGGTAACGTTTTTATTATGTCCGGTCCTTCACCGCTGTCAGAATACAGATGGAAGCCTCACCCGTTACAATTCCCGTTGACAGCCGATAGACTTCCAAACGTATCAAGTGAAGTGGGTATGAGGTTTTTTAAACAGATATACCTATCATATTCCGTTTGCACTAGATTTTATCTAGATACGAAGTACTGTCGATGGTATCTAGTGTTAAGTGTATCTACGGGAGATGCGGGTTGCGAGATTATACGAGCTTGTGGTTGGTGTTTTTCCATGAAATGCTAGAAACGTTTGAATTTCCTAATATTCAAACTAAAGATCCAACTATTTTTTCAGTCAGATGATAATAAAAGAATAGTAATTTGACCTAAGTGACAGAATTGAACCCTCTTGTTATCTTTACAGTTGACAACGGTGCAGTAAGCTACTTACCTCTGAGTAATATCTTAATCATAAAGAAAATGCATATTCAATCATATTTATTGGGAATATTCCAGGCAAGAGTGAATATTTTATACTTTTTAGGCGTGCGTGCTGCACCGTCGGCCGCATGCGAGATTGAGGTCAATCACAGGCTTATATGCAATAAAATAAATATATTGTGTATTACAATACCGTTTAAAAAAACGTTATACATATATAGTTCTGTGATTTCAATAGATTTTATGACAGTAGGTAGGTACTTAGATATAATAACGCGTTAACGATGTTTTATTAAAACCGTCTCCGAGCGAGCCCCACGTTCCCGCCGGTTGCCAAACTTGGCATTGGAATTGAGAAACTCGTTAGAATCGACAGTTTTTGCGCTGACCAGATTTCTACTAAACTTGTTGCATTCCGCGTTCTCGACGCCATCCTCGCTGATTCAGTTCAGCTTCGCAGACAGACTGGCGGTGTCTTGTACCTACTGTGGAACTGGCTTTAGCTTGGCCATACAGTATGCCATTACCTACGCATGTGTAGATGAGCATGTGACACTTCTTGCGTAGAACCGAGAGGTTAAATTGCAGTGATCCATTTTTAAGTCTCTCAAATCAGTACCAGCAAATTAAAGTTATCAGAATTGGACTCTAAAAACTTGATTTAGCGATTTGGATGAAAAGAATGCAATTTGTACCAGCAATCTTTTTATGGTAGCTGTGAATTTTGGTTGGCAATGTTGGTAGTAAATACCTATTGGTAGTAGGTATGTAAAGACCTAAAAACTGAACAGTACCTCTACTATATAGCATAGCACAGAATTAAATATCATTGAAGAAGTTTAAGTCTATCTTGGTAAGTCTATGTGAGTATAGAAAAGATTCAGAGAAGCTGCTGACATTGGTAGAGCATTTCC
This sequence comes from Opisthograptis luteolata, assembly GCA_931315375.2. Taxonomy (NCBI): domain Eukaryota; kingdom Metazoa; phylum Arthropoda; class Insecta; order Lepidoptera; family Geometridae; genus Opisthograptis; species Opisthograptis luteolata. The sequence continues at coordinate 7,850,770 of OV928044.1, read as the reverse complement.
TATATTAGAGAAAATGAGGAAGTGCATCCCACCTTTAACTGTCACCATCATGTACCTACCATTTCACTTCCCAGTGTTGCAGTAAATTGCATCCGATCCGAACACGGTGCCCAAGTGTCAGTTTAATTGGCAGTTGTTAGAAGAGTAGTTTGACAGGCTCGAGGGGCCCTTTCACCATAAGTAAAAACCGTAAATCGATTACTACGTCATTGATTGCCTAGGGCTCGTTATAGAATTTTCCACTGACAAAAACTTGAAGAAAGTACAAGTTTGTTTCGATGAACAACCTTTAAGATATAAGATGTTATCCCATGTTTCACGTGATGTTTACAAACATAGGTATAGGTAGGCACCTCGATATGTAATAGAATTCAGATTCCCATATTAAAATCACTTCAATATTTGTAAATTGAACCATGAAGATTAGCCAATTTAGCCTTTTAATTATAGTGTCTAAAATAGGCACTTATTTATAAATTAATGATGGCACTGATTTGCAATACCTCAAAGCCAATTAAATGGTATGCAAACACTTAACACTCGATTAGTTTTCAAATTTGCCTTTAATTTAGTTTTATAAATAGCAACAAAAATTGCGAGTACAATGACAAATTCGTGAGGACAATAAAATATACAAAACAAGATGAAGTGTTCAAATAGGATAGGTAAGTAGTCGTTGTTGAAATTGATAGATATCAGTAAAGAAGTTACTACCATAAAAGTGTCTTGTAAATAATTATCTGATTTCCTGCTAAATGCTAAGTAGCAACTCTATTGCAATGTCATACACATTACTCGTTGCACAAGCACAAGCCAATTTAGCATACCCTATGCTCAATACCCCTTTACTCACGTGGTGTGCCACTCGGTTAGTGACACGTGCTTATCTAGTAGTATACCTACATACTTCTATAATTGTCCTCATAATTATCTGATAGACAATTAAACCGATATATCTACTGCTGAATTGATTCGTTTTTAATATAGAATTTCATACATTTGCATGTTAGCCGGATGGCCCGCTGGTCTGATTTACATACTCGTAGCAGTGACGTAGGTACCTAAGTAGGATGCCTAATATTTCATACTAGAGGCTTCTCGCAACACCGCCCGTCGTTTTTTCTCGTGATAGGTAACTGCAGTTTTTTTGTATAAAATGGCACGCATATTATAGCTATGTTATAGTTGCAAAATTTCCCTATAGGTATAATTTTTTGCGTAAAGTCCAAACAAACGAACAAGCAAACGTTTCACTAGTTATGTTACCTTTATGGATATTATTATAAAACAATAAGTTTTTTATTGTTCTTGTTTTAAAGTTAATTTTATTGTATGATAACAATAAAGAGTCAGTCTAACGGCCGTTATTAATTAGGTATATATCCACGGTCTAAGTCTATCTATCTCATGATGGGCAGATGATTATAAGTATTTTACGAAGTAAAATAGATAGTAAAATAAAACGTCATGTAAGAGTTGCAAGGCTTTACTAGCGAAGTCCATAAAAATATCAAAATTTCAACCTCATTTCAGTAAAGCAAATTAAAACCCTTCCAAAGTTTCGGCAATGACTGGGAGAGATTGTTTTTTTTATGGTATTTTAATGTTGGAGCTAAGATTGTTTTCTGTATTACTGTTTTATTTTAATTTGTTTAATCCGCATTATAGCTAATTATCGAATAAGTTAGAATAAGCTACATAATTATAACAACTTACCAAAATTATAATTAAAGTGTTTTGTATCTCTTGCCAATCAAATTCAATAAATTGCCTGTTAGTAAAAATACGTCACGAATCGTACCTACTTACAATATAATTCAATAAATTATAAAGTAAATTGAATTCTAGACTTAGCCTGAAGGTTGGCAGAGAATGGCTTGCGGAATTGAAAACAAATCTTGTTTTGCTTTTTGTGGTGAGAATATTTATTGCACCTTCCTACATTATCTTTTATAATATTACATCCTTAGATATTACTCTACATCGTGTAGATCATCAAACCGTACGGGAAATGGGAATAATGTTTTGTAGGAATATTCCAATTTTGCTAAATTAACAAGATTTCTGTTAGTAGGTAATCAAAATGATGGTTTGTTAACAAACAAAACAAATGGATTTATATCTTGTATCTAATACTAATACTTAGTTCAATTTTTAATAAATTAATTTAAAATTTATTATTAATTTCTTCATCATCAAACGTAATAATAACAGTCTCATACAATAAAATAACTAAGGATACAAAAGACAATGAAAAGTCAAAGGTCAAAGGTTTTGTGGAAAGTAAGTAACTAGGCCATCTTATTATTTTTGATTCGTGCACTTTACCAAAGATTATTTCAGTTGACTCAATCTAAACAAACCAACTCGTGGCAATGCGAACAGTTGAACAAATAAATTTCACGATCGATGTAGGTTACACAAAATATTAAAAAAATTCAGGTAGAGCCATGTTGCCTATAAGTGTTCTCCAACTGAAAATTGGTCACTTTCCGCGATGTCTGATGGATGTAAGAAAATTGCGAAAGTAAGCTTCCGCCATGTTCTATTACAAGTGTCGCAAAGACACATACGGTCTTACACTTATAGCCGAGTATAACAAGACACTCGGCAATTATAAAAAAGTTCTTCAGAAATTTACCTATAGGTAGCTGCCATTATATCCAACTGACTTGTTAATTCGTTACTAAAAAACATAAATGTTAAAAAGCAATGAAATAATTACTGGCTACTTGCAAAACACGCTCCAATTTTAACAAATCTTAAGATAAATGTTAGATCAATTTTCCTGCATAGGTACCTCCTACCTATATGTTGGTCAAATGAAATATGTTTGCTTAAAGGTAAATCTTTGGTTTTCGCAATTCTAATACATGGAATTGCATTACCTCAACATCCTTAATTCTAAATTACGAAGCTACGAGTATACCTGTAAAGTCTAACAACAATGTAAAGCTAATGATTCTTGGAAATTTCTATCTAAACCTATAAGTATTTATTTCTCTATATTAGTATGTATATGGTTGTCTAGTACCAATACCACAAGTTAGGAGCTTAATTTGGGGCATAGGTCAATTTGTGGAAATTGTCCCCGATATTTATTTTTATTTAATTAATCTAAAATTACTGTGGTGTCGATAACTACTGACGATGCCGGTGCCACACTAACGGGAAATGCCGTTTAATAGCGCGATGATTGACGTTTGATATAAGTGTGGCCACGACATTTGCATTCACATTGGACAACGGCATTCACATTGTCGTTTGACGTTAGCCGATAATTCAAGTGCATTCACGTTGACCGTTCAAGTGTAGCCACTCACATAATTGCGTTAATGGTTAACGCAATATTTATCGCGAAGATAGGCATTAACATTTTCCTTGACGTTGACCTTAGTGTGGCCCGGGCGTGACAATCAACGCTCCTCCAAAAGCAGAGGTGATAGAGAAGTCAAATTTTCGGGTCAGGGTAACTTCCTATAATAGTGAAGGGGTACAATAAGACATGGTTTAAAAAAATCTAGGGAGTCTAATTTGATATTTAAAGTTTTAATGGAAAAAAATATTCACGTGGGGCAAAGTCGAGCATCGACCAATTCTTTAGTCCAATATAAAATCACTTTGCTTAGCTTTGTTTATTAATTAATTATCGTAATTAAACACTTATAAATCTCAGGTTATCTGTTGACATCCAGTGCTTTTCGCTGGTTTTTGGGCCCCAACGGGTTTTTCCACTGTCCCTGTTAGCTGGGGAATTTGTATTCGTGAATACATTTTTCCTGACTTTACAGCGAATTGTTTTGGTTTCATTTTTTATTTAATGACACTATATTGATAGGTAATTTTGTAATTTCATAACCGATTAATGAATTAGAAATGCGTTGAAAAACTATTCCTCCTAAGTATTTTTAAGCGTTTTAAGCTTTTCCGGCGTAGGTAAGTACCCACCTCTACACATTTAGGTAACTCTTCGAAAATGCTGTCACACGTAAACACTGCAAAACTATTGAGTTCTTTTATGTCAAACTACGAAATCTTGAACGATCGTTTTTAGTCGTACCGTTGCACATTGCACGTTTTCGTTTAGTATTTTATATAACAGCAAGTGTAACGAATTAAGAAAATCATGCATTGCTGTATTGCAGACAAACATGTACCATTTTGTATTCGAAATCTTCTATTATTATGCAACCCTTGTGAAATGTTAAATTTTTTTTTCTTAAATTCGTAATATTTCCAATAAGGTTTTTAATGAAAGGAAAAATGGAAAAGTTATCTGGAAAACTGGAAAAATTAAAGTACTCTGTCTATGGGATTTCTGACTATTCATATTTGCCTACCCTTGTATGTGTAATAATGTGTGTAATATTTTTTGCATTCGACATAACGTAAGCCACCTACAAAAACAAAATATTAAAAAAAAACACTTACGCTTTGACAAAATCAACTGCCACCCGATCAACATTTTGAATTCAACAAGAGCACTATTAATTCAAAAATCACAAACTCATGAACATTTCACTTAAAAAGTTCAAGTTACACTGAAAAGATAACTCACTGAAACTTACAACTTATTTACCGATGTTAAATTTATTAAACGGTTTTTTATTTAATATTAGGATTAAATCTAGAGATCATTAGTCTGTATTTATTTTTTAAAGATCGCAAATTCGCGCCGTTCTGCGCTGGATTGACGCGCGCGCTTCTGTCATGTGCTCTTTGATATACAGCCCAGAATAGGCGCCCGCGCTCGCTCCCCGGCTCTATATACCAATACCGGCTACCGTGCCAAGCGTCCCATACTCGTTAAAAAAGAAACAATATTTTTCCGGATTTATTGGCGCCATAACGATCGTTCCGAATCTCAAACTGGCCGTCATTATATAATCGGTCAAGTTCAATGTATGCTAGTATGCCGACTCAATTATGTTGTTACAAAATCATAATGCCTGCATGAGTGAATGGAGTTAGCGTGTGCAGCTTTTGGTGGTTTAATTTTAATGCTTGATTGCCTCATTTCTCATTAAGAACCAGCTAGGGACGTAGGTGCACAGCATTTCTTTTTTTGCTTTTTAACGAGAATACAGTGGATATACATTTTGAGTATTAAATACTTTGTAACTAATTTAGATTTTTCTGTTTTATACATGTAAAAACCTACACCCCTAACCTACATACTTACTTATTACTTGGATCAAAATGGTTCGTAAAAATCAGTTCAATAAATTATTACTGTCGTGGGCTGTTGTTACGTCTCAACCTTTATTTTTCTGGACAACAAATATCAGGACTAGAGATGCCAACTACGTACAAAAATATACTCGTACAAAGAAGAATCAAATTCGTTTATTTATTTCTTCATTATATTACGTACATATTACAAACAATATGTATTTACATATAATTAATCAACTTAACTTAACTCAAGTAAAAACACTTATCTAAACCTTAAAATGTAAAATAAAACTACCTATCAAACTAAACAAACTACTTAATCTAATAAACCACTACCAGTTGGCAACGTTCCCAAAATGCTGGCCGCATTGCCGCGTTGAACGGCAATGCTTATTCGTTGCGCAAAATAACGACCAGCTTAAGAAGAATTAAAACACCTAAGTATATTTATTTATAGCCACTTACAAATCATTATGGGTAAAAGAAAAGAATAGACTAAGTATTAGGTACCTATTATCTACGCAGTCAGTGCGTGCCTAACGCAAATGTTTGCCAGTCCACTTCTGTAAAACAAACTTGAGCCGGAACTACATTAATTTGTCGTGGTGTATCGTGACGTCGTATACTACAGTGGTTTCCAACTGAAACATTTTGATATTGCGTGTGTTGACATAATTGCGCAGGCGCCGCCAAGGGGAGCGTTGTGATGCGACCAGGGTGGCAAAGAACATCGGCCACTTTTCATACTGCCTTGGACCTGCCCGCAATGTATTTTGTATAAAAATTGCAAACTTATTGAAGTTGTACGACAGACATACCCATCAGTTTTTGGTATATGAGATTAACGTTAGCTTTAGAAAAATGAAAAAAAAGTACAACGAAATTGGTAGAATATATTGTATCGTGCGTTCAAAACATCCAAATATCGTTTAAGTTAAAAGATGTCATCAAAAACTACGAAATAAAAATATCAATATAATTTTTTCTACAGTTTCCTTAAAATACAGAGTTACTTTCGAATTTATAATATTAGTAGGGATTTTGTTTTTTACTTGTTATTGGTACAGAGTATAATGTGAAAACAATGTTAATTGACCTACGATGAGTGGCCAAAGGTGGCGCTACGAGATGCCTCAATAAAAATAAGTACAATAATTGACCATTTTGCTGATCAAAAGTCAGGCGCGTTTGCCTCTAAAAAGATACTATAAGTATTACTAGGTATTTTTAACCGTGCTCTAGCTCTAGGGCGGCGGCGGCACAAGGGGCAAATCCGGCCCTGGGTGTGACGGTGCGCCAAACTTTGGAACTTCGGAACCAGACAACGGTAACGATACGTCGCGACACGTCACGCTACACAATAAATTCCCGTAGGCTTATGTACGCGAATTTCGTCGGTATCGACTATCGACGCACGTTATTTTTCTACTAGTCTTATAACAAACAAAAGCTTCAAATAAATGAATATGGCATAATTAAAACTCTTTTGTTTCACCATTATTGTTTTAATATGTATATAAAGAACTACTTGTTTGCTTTGGAAGTCTGGAAAAATAATCTTTTGCGTGGCAATTCCATGAAAATACGGTGTTTACTTTGGTAATACGTATGCCTTACGCAGGTGAAGATTTACGTAGACCTATTTAAGGCTATTTTTTCTTCATTATTAAGCTAATTTCTAAACAAACCCAGTTACGATAGAGCCCTTATTATGTATATTATACAAAAGCGAAATGCACCAGTTAGTTTATATAATTCTCTGTCATTTGTATAATCTGTCGTACTTTGCGGTTGTTCTTTGGTGTAATGTTATGTCTCCAAGGCAAATAATCGAGATTTACTACTTCAAACCACAAAGTACATACTGCTGACATTTAAATGTTTTATTATTATGTAAGTAATAATAAGTACCTAAACCAAACAATGAGCTCATGATTATTAGGAAGACATTTAACTATTATTTAAGTAAATAGTTTAACCGCATAAGAGTTAAACCACATAACATTTCCATTCCATATTATTCGCATTTACATACCTACCTACGCACCTACCACTTACCATCGTCATCTCATCATTATTGATCACTCATGCACTATTAACATCCGGTTATTTAGTGGTATAAACATATTGATTAAAAAAATAATAATAGGTAGCAAAACTGTACATAAGCAAAATAGCAAAGGAAAACATCGTGAGAAAACCGTCATGTCCATGAACCACAATATTCATCAAAGGCAAGCGCACTGGGCCAGCGTGACAGACTATTATGGTTTATGATCCATATATATACGCTCTCTGAGAGATGGCCTTTATCTCAGCAGTGCGAACGTATGATGATGATTATGACGATGATAACATACTTACATTGGCAGATTATAAAAACAAGTGCATTCACCTGGACAAATAAACTCACCGACATCGGATGAACTGGCGTAATCTAAGTATTAAAAAGTTAAAAACCTGTGGCTATGCAAAGTAGTGCATCCTCTGGACCCCGCATATGTGAGGATTTGCCATCGCTCAAAAACGGTGAAGGAAAACATCGTGAGGAAACCGCCATATCCAGGCACTGTAACATTCAAGCATGCGGCATCTACCAACCCGCACTGCGCCAGCGTGGTAGATTACTGCCCATACTCTCTCTGATATAGAAGGCCAGAGTCCCAGCAGTTGGGAAGTTTTAGGCTGATTATGATGAGGCAAGTAGGCGTTGCCTTGCAATTGCCTAAATTAGGTACTTATAGAAACTGCCAAAGACAAGAAGTCATATTTTCCTCAAGTTAAAGTAAATTCTAATATTAGACAACTTCGAGGGCCGTTGCAACCTTGTTCGCCGAAAGGAAATCTGTAACAGTCTACTCAACCGATCTATTGTTGTGTATTGTGTTGTGACACAACAATTGCAAAATTGACACGTAAAAACCATCTGATTCTGAATTAATATTGGATCAGGTTTAGTAGCTTGCCTTAAAAAAACCTGTCCCCGATCTGCTTTTCGATATGCCAGCCGATTAAAGTTTTGACTATGGTATTTAAAAGACAGGTAACGGAAATAATAAATATACACAAGAGTATCATCATTCAACGCCTACACTAGTAATAGAGTCCAATCCAAGGCATAAAATGATTAGATTAGACTCGCAAATAGACTTCCTAGAATTAACTCTACAAGTTTCACGTAGATGTCAAAAATAAAGATAAAGTCTGCCTAAACCTAACAAGTCCTGGTAGTAGGTATTTCATAACAACAACAAGCGAACTTGACTTTTTGTTCATAACTTACCACGTATTGTTACCTAGCTCCACTTTCGATAGCAATTTTACAAATTATGCAAGAATACGGCAATGATTTTAACGACATCAATTGTCTTTAAAATGAACTAGAAAAAAAATAATACGTTTTTTTAACATAGAGAACTTTATTACAATTACTATGTTCCGGTTTAGTGGGCAATATAATTAATGAAAATATTGGGCGTATGAGATTAAAAACTGAGTTTAGTTCAGGGTAACGCGCCTCATTAATATTTCGTATTGTTATAATGACTCGCCTCACAGCATTTTGCCAAATCAAGTTTTGGGTGGCATTTCAATGTTATGGTGTCGTATTTACCATTATTTACGACCCAAATCATCTCGTTTCTATTTTATTTGTTCAAACATAACAAAAAATCCCATAGAAAAAGAACTTTTAGAGCAACTTTTCTATTCATTCCCTAAAAACCTTATTTAGTTTAATACGATAATAATGATGCGCTTACCAACGAACACCATTTCATTAATTTTATTGAATAGATAAGTCGTCTACCTAACTTGTTTTCTCCAAAAACAAGGCTTTATGACTTTTTATGGCTTTATGGCTTTTCTTTTACATGAGAAACATTTCTCTGAGTAATTATGAGTTGAAGCAAAGGAACATCTACTACCGGCCATTGGAGATTCTTCTTGTGGAAATACATTTTCCCAAAAATAAGGCCTTCACAGATTGCTATCTAATCCATTCGTGTCTTTGAAACGGATCCGTTTTCGGGAAAGAGCTGCTAGAATATAAAGTAGGTACAAAGTACAGGATATGAATAAGGAAATGAAACAGACTTTAAACCTAATATCTATTTATCTAGGAAGTAGGAACATAGGCCATTTTAACAAAATATTGTGCAACAAGGTGCTATCAAATTTCCGGCTAGCTATTTTTAGGATCATTTTGTTTATTTTTTGTATAAGTAGGTATAAATGTATGTAACCACCTTACGCGATTGCGAGCTCATGCTTCCCAGATTAGCTTCCATGTGTACAACATATTGCGGTTTTATAAAGGTGTTTTTAAATTCTATGAAATACCTAAGCCTAAGCTTATGTACCTAAGCTTATGTACGGTGAGCGTAATGAAGCAAGTAGAAAAATATTTTGAAACTACGTTGTGCCAATGCTGGGCTCTATAATACTGTCAGCCGCTTATTTGCTTCTTCTTTTAGTTTGTGAATACTTGTTACTTATATGAAATGTGTATAGTATTTTTTGTGGATGGCAAGTATTTTTGTAAAGTAGGGTGCCGACCACTTCGATCTCCAAACATGCTCGCTACACTGAATTTCTTTAAAAATTTTCTCCTCTTTGATCCGTCTTGAATATTTTTTCTTCTTGATGGGCATTTACTGCTTGTATAATATAGAATATGAGTATTGTGATAAGTACCTACATACTAAAGTCTGATGACTCTCACTGCGAGATGAAATTGAATATTATCTAAACATGTTATAAACATTTAAATTGTATTTTTTGTCTAACTATAAATAGACTATAACATGTCATTATAAAGATTGTGGCGTAGTAGATTATAGCCCATACATAATCTCTCTGAGAGAAGGTCAGAGTCCCAGCAGTGGGAACGTGGAAGGCTGATAATGATAATGATGATAAAGATTGTAACGTTTGGCTCAGAAACAAAGTTGAATGACACTAACTCTAGTAATTATTATGAAGATGAAATGGAGATAAAACGAGTTCCGGTAGCACAGCTAGAGTAAAAACATACTATCAAATGCCGTTGTCTGATGTTGAGAGAGGCAAATGAGATTTATACAATGACAACGGACTGCTCATCATGGGGTTTTTAGTCAGTAGGAGTCTGACATAGCCACCCGGCTCCCCGGTCCGCGGTGGTATACCATGTAGGATTTTCCCCGTGTAAAAAAGGCAAATGAGATTTGATGAGAAGCAGGCCAGTGTATCTTCCTAGGGCTTTTTCTGCACACCGTTAATCCTAATGTATGTTAACAACCTACATTATAAAATATGTCAATTGTCAATATACCGAGAAAAATTAACAAATACCTATACAGACTCTAGTGAAAAATATTTATTCGGTTATTTTTCCTCGAAGTGTGCTTTTCGAATAAAAAATGAGCACGTTTTTTTAACCTAGTGGAAGCTGTGACGACAATTAATACCATCGTGAGGTGGTAAAACCTTGGGTTAATATTTGATGTGTGGTAATAATAGATAATAAGATTTACTAAAATTATAAATAACAAAAGCACAAGGATGTACACAAATTATGGAAATCCATTATTTACAACAAAAAAAACATTTAAATGAAATATGCAGCGTTAAATATTAATTTACATGTTTAATTAGGGTACGATGTGACTGTTATGGTGCCAAAATTGGCAACTGAGTCCAAAATACCCAGTAAAATATTATTTGGTCACTCTTATTTATACCTTTTTTATGTTAATTAAATATAATTAATTCATAATTGCATATTATCATATTGAAATCACTAATAAAATGTGTAAGTATCCAGTTATTTTCTTATTGCTATAAACAGAGGACGTTATGGTTATTAGACTTGTTAGCAAATGATAATACATATATATTTAGGTATAATGTCAAATGTTTTGTCATTCGGTCCTGTTTTAAACTGTTTGTGTTTTGATATTTTGTTTTTTTTTGTTTATAATAGGAGACATGTAGAATGAAGAAAAAAAGATACATATCATTGTTTCATATCGCGGGAATCCCTAGTTTCACAATATAATCAACATGTTTTCCTTTACCTACAAACGCACTGCCATAACCAACAGCTTGCTGTGTAAATTTTCCCCAACTTTGTTACTTATCTAGTAATCTCTATCATTCAAAAAACTGAATCAGAAAACAAAAAAGAAACTAAAAACTGTTTTGTTTTCCTCAATCTTCAGTCACAGCTTTAGCCAAAGCATAAGTTTACTTCCACGTTCACGTGATGTTTGCCCTACAACGACCATAGCAAAATCTCGACGTATTACTAAATTAATTTCTTGCGCAAATAATTTGTCACATGATACTGAGTTATGTGCGAGGAACTAATGTGGCTTTCACCGATAGGATCTTGACGGCTGAAGCTTTTAGCAGTTCGCCATTATTTAGCGTGATTTCTATTAGTCATTATTATATAGTCATCATTATTATAATCATTATCATTATTATATATGACATAATTAATATACTCATATCATTAATTAGAATGCATTTTCATATTGATGCACTCATAGGAATAGCAAAAAAATATCATCTAAATATCTTCTACAGTCTGCAATGTATAGCAATACTCATATATTAGTGAGGAATTGAGATAATTTTAGTTGGGATTTTTCATAAATAGAGCATTTTATAAACCTTCACAAAATATCATGCTGTAGTAAAGGAATGGGTCTCAATTTCAATTGTACAGGAACACATAAACTTAAACGCCTCCTAACGGCCGGTTTCAATAACCGATCTATCCACGATTTGCCCTACTGGAGATGGAAATTTGAAATAAGCTCCATAGAAGTAATGTCAATTTTATGTCAAACCGTGGATAGATCGGTTATGGAAACCAGCCGTATATCTGCTCCATTCTACAGATACTGGTAAAATGAAAGTCAAAGTTTTTAGGTCTGGACTGGTAGGTAGGTGCTAGTGAAATCGCGAGTGTCGCGACCTAGGTCACGGCTATACTTGAAGCGACTCAATTCAAAATGTTGTTATGAAATCTTTTTTTTTTAAATGTAACTCAGCGTCATGCGCCATCCAGAATTTTGAGCTTCAACATTTCAAATTCCTGCGCGCAATGTATTGCGCTCGATGTTTAAACCTCTTCATGTCCATCCTCTTCATGCAATATACTTGGAAGGATTTGAAGCGACTCCCAACGGTCTAGCAATCGTCGACCAAAACAAGTGAAACAAGATTAGGTACACTACTACTTACTAGTTCTATGCTCCATCCAACTAGAGTTTACTAGAGGCGAGTCGCTTGAAGTCAACTTCAACTGCACGGCTGTCGGTACAAGACCGGATTATGCAGGTACCAAACTACCTAACGTCGTTAGGCGCGGCAGACTGCCTGGCTGCTCTCACATCACATAAGTCGTACAACCTCAGCAAACGACGCTTTTAATATGCAGCCAAGATTAAGAAGAGGAATTTAGAACGCATTAGCGTTTAAAACTATGGAAATAGGTAACGAGAGATTAGGAAACTAATCACACAGCATGATTTGGATTCCAAATTCCATTGGATTTCACGCTTTGCAGGTTGGTTTTTTAATTACATAGCAGTTGAATTTGAATACGGCTTCTCAACTGGTGGAAAGTGACGAGTAGCATTGCAGTTGAAGATAAAAAGAGTGCCTTGTTAGAAAATACCTTTGACACAATTTTCAAAGTTGGCAGGAACTTCTATCATCACAAGATAGCCTGCAAGATGTTATAGAGAGTACTTACTCTATTGTATATAAATGCTTCTAGTGATAGATCAGTTTCAATTCCCACGTTTTAATTAAATTTAAACAAAATAGAGCGTGATTGTGTCGGATGATCGGATCAGAAGAAAAAAACAGCTGCTTAAACTTCCTCATTCTAATTTTAAAACAGAACAGGCGATATCGTCCCTCGCCACGGTAGGATTGACAAAAAATGGCACAAGTTCAGTTTTGGTTTGATAAATAAATGACAATAGTAGCAAAGCTACCAGCTGCCATTTTTCCGGGACATAATTAATTAGGCTATTTGGTACAATATTTGCTCAGGTTTTAAGCAGGTTATTTAAGGGTAAATCTCGGTACCTATACCTACACTAAACAACCAACCAAAACAGACGTTTGCGGATAATGGTTGCCTCGCAGGTAAATGCTAAAAAGGGAAATCACAAATCGCCGCCACTAAGATTTCGCGTTTGTATAAGTATAAGAATTCGATTTGTATTTTTATCTCGATAAAATCTTTAAACATTTGGACCTTATTTCTTATGACGTAAGCAGTTAATAATTTATGATTTGAAATCAATCCGTTCTGTATTGTATCTGTATTATGATTAGGTACATAATTTTGTGGTATCAACACCTCACACATGACATGACACTGTTTTTTATAAACAAGGTACCTAGTACTTACCCTAAAACTTAGCCTTTTCGGACTAACTACTGTTAACAATGATTTACGTCACAGCATAAAGACATAAGAGACATCGTAACTTAGTAGCCATCATTCAGTCAAAATCATGCATCTAACCAAGCAACTAAACCTAGATGCAATAAAATTTTCTAACGCAGCAATTCCTTTATCACCACCGCGTTGTTATCTTCCAAACTTTCCTACACAACGTAAAGCAAATCAACCTTCAAGTGAGAGTGGCCAGTGGAATAAACCGATAGCTCTCCGCTGGTACTCGGTACCCGCAAAGTACTTTACCTTAAATGCAGTGGAATGGAACTTTTCGCGCGGCCTACTTCCACGCACTTATCTCCATGAATGTGTTTACATATCTACCCACAGTCAACAACTAGCTAATGTTGAATCTAAAGCTATTTTTTAGGCTTGTTTTTTAAGATAGACAACCATTGTTTTTGTTGTTTTCAGCTATGACTTTTGCAGAGATATGTTATCTGTTGTTTTGGATGTCTTCTAGTTTTGACTGTTCTGTGAGTGATAAGTCGATAGATCACAACAGAATGTGTAACTTTGATAACTTTTCAAGTAACTACATAGCATACACGCTTTTACCTCACATTCACAGGCAGACTGTGACACTTTACAAATATTTCAAGACGATGCATTTCGATGGTCATTTCAACGAAAGAGTGGACGGCTTCCACTCTAATAGGCGGAAAACGAACGCCTTTCATTGTAAGTATATGGGAGAGAGCTCCAACAGTATTCTGAAAATGATGGCTTTGCGCTTTCATTGACTAGATATATACCATTGTTCCATCCAGAGTCACTGGATTGGTATCATCATGGGCGTGACCAAATAATATAATGTTCCACTTCGAACACAAAAACTAACATAGTTTTAAGGTTTTTGTCAAAACAACATTTGCCTGGAATTTATTAAAAATGAATTTTAACTTTTTATATTTATTCAAGTACCTACATCTTTTTGTGATATAAGTATAACAGACCTCGAAATTTTTTCTGAGAATAATCATATAGTTTTTATAAAATTAGACTTCCAGTTTTAAGTTTTTGTTTTTTTATGGAGGTTTAACACGCATATAGGTACATTGTAAGTACATCATAGCTTTTTATACGGGGTCAACGAATACCTAAATATTTTTAACAAACATTCGTGAATGAAGTTTCATAACACGATGACACATTCTTACTGATAATATATTATGTAGGTATTAATTAATACTTACGAGAGCATTTGTCTTTCAATCTCTGTGTTACGTTATTACGTTATTTTACAAATAAACAACTGAGCCAACCAGCTTTCTGTTGTTATTGACTAACGCTTCAGGTCAAAGCCGACGCTAGGATATCCCAGTTTCTTTGTACAATCTAAACTCTGAAAATACAGCATCTACTCAAGCCGGCACGACTCAGCAAGAGTACCTGTAATAATAGAATTAGCTACATAATAAGTACATATAAATCTTACCTTCAAACGCTGAATTTGAAGGCTTCTTTAACAGCGGTGTCCATTCAGATGATACTTCTGGTTTGCCAAACGAAACCGAGTCTAGCTTACTCGTATTACCACTTAGAAGCACTTTTGCAATAGCTGTCTGTACCATCTTCTAAAACTTTACGAGCGTCACAACTAAATCACTTTTAGAATTATTTTTCATACATCCGTGTTCATCAAAGTCTGCTAATACACTGTAAAACTCGGCGTCGTTAAGAAATTAATTTAATTATGTTTACTGATACACTGATACAAAGTAGGTACGTAAAAAGGACAGTTGGGTCATTCTGAACTCCACTATCGCCAATCGCCATCAATATGACTATCCCTTATCGCAAAATGTAAGATTAAAACAATGTCAGTGCAGTAAGTATACGTAAATTATTTTAAATCTAATTCATTGTAGGTACCAAATACCTTAGTAATGGAGTTAATAGAGCCTGAAAAACCTAGTGTCGAATATAACAATAGGTAGTTTTATTTCCTTTCTATAGGTATGGTACACAACCACTTTATCGAATAAAATATTGCAAACAAAATCTGTAATAAGTATATCGATAGATATTTTGACGTGTTTTATATAGACACTTCTTTGTAAGACTTCTACAGATGACTGCACATAATTATAACGAATTCTAGTATATACTATATCTGTGTATATAACATGTCGTAGACAGTGAATTATTATCTTAGTTATAATAGATTATAATTTATGAATAGCCCAGCGTTATTGCAATTGGTTCCTTCGGAAAAATACCCACGCAGATAACGTGAGTAAACAAATAACTAAAGATAAACAGCTAATTACCGGTTATTAAACAAATTGTTATTAGGACAGAAAAGTTTTGTTCATTTATGTACCGACAGCAAAAATAGATAAAATACCTCATTGTCATTATCATTAGTATTACGATCTCACTGCAAATAAAAATGCAAAATAATGCAACAGCATTTTTGACTCAAGGATCTCAGACTCAAGCTTTGATTGAAGACTGAGTATGGTCTATAATCTATCAAACTGGCTAAGTGCGTTGGGTGGATGTCGATGCCTTGAATGCTCTGGTTCGGTGCGCTGATAAAGGTAGGTACTCTGTGCATGTTTTACCTAAATAAACTCTACAATATTACAATCGATAAGATTTCACCATCAACCTTTACGTACAATATTAATTAGTATTAATAAAACTTCATGATCAACCTAATAAGTATCTACGTTCCCGCTAATGATGCTGGGGTTAAACCAAACTTAGGTACATACTTATTTGAGGCCTGTGTAGGCCTGAGTAGGCCTGAGTATGGATCATAATCTATTATGCAAAACAGCTCAAATATAAAATCAAATTTAAAATTGTCCAATTTTCAGTAAATCGCAAATTGAAGAAAAGTGGCTAGAAAATCGCAGCTCTACCAAACTAACTTTCATTGCTCTATGAATTTTTAAAATAAACCTTTCATATCTATTTCCATTCATAATGCCTGCGATTTGCAAAACAAACAAAACTTTCACGAAGGAATATAAAAGGACGAAGCGACATTTTCAATGTAGTTGTAGTAAAAATTTCACGTAAGATATGAAAATAATAATTCTACTCGTTTTTTGCTTTACTCTTAGCCATGCGGAAGTATATTACGATACAAAAATGGTTGCTGATGTTATTAGGGATATGGAACGACCATCTATGGTTATTTCTTCACTCTGCTGGTCACTAAGTAATAAGGACTTTCCTCATTTATATTTCGTAGCGTCTATATTTTTACCCACGTGTAATTTTACATCAAATACGTACTTTGGGTCTACAAAATTATGATGAGTTCAGTAGAGCCGGTCAAATATTATGTCATTTAATGCTGTTTGTACCTAGCTGTGTAGCTTAGCTAGATAAGTACATAGTTACCTGCACCTTATATATTCTATTCTGTGTACCTACTGCTATTTGCTTCCAAAACGATTTTTCTACAGATAAAAAGGTTCGTCTATATTCAGCACTTGCTGGAGAAAATGAGGCACAAGCAAGCATGATGCAGTTTCTATATACAAACCAAACACCAAAGTTCTACAGCCAGGAGCAAAATGTGGTGTTTCTAGCTGATCTCGCATGTCCTAATGTAATCGAATATTTGAAAGAAGTAAGCAGAACCTTATGTAAATACTACGTTTGCTCTGTTTCGCGATATAGCTTTTGATTTTCCTTGACACTCGAGTGACAACAACGAACTGAAAGATACCTTGTAGGTAAGCTCCATAGATCGACCGACGACATCATAAGAGTCGCGGGGAACCGATGGATGCAAATGGCTTGTGGCATAACATCAGAATGTTGAGAGGTTTTAGGAATCGTGTACTTTGCACTCATACTTAATTAAATTTACTTTATCAGAGCAGCGAAAGAACACACTTCCGAACGCCATTCCGTTGGATCCTTATCGGTGAAAGAGATTCTAATTTAACCCAAAACGATGGTAATATTATACCAGAGGCGTTAAACAACATTCCCATATTTCCTGATGCTGAGGTCACTCTAGCTCGTCCAGTGGACAACAATTCATTTGAATTACATCTCAGTAAGTAAAAAAATGCATATTCATGTGTACCTACTACTTAATTTTTTTTTACGGAATATTGATTGTTATGGTGATCTACTTACTTAAAAAACGTGATTTCCTACGAGAGCGTGACTCTAAAACAGTTAGTAACTGATTATAAACGCCTCGTCGATGTAATCTTAACTACAGATATGCTTAATTTAGGCGTTTGTCTAAGTTAAGGAGTCTTTTCAGAACTTAATAGACCAGTGTGAAACTATTTTTGGCTAAAGGCATTTATTTTTCAGTTTACAAAATAAGTTCAGAAGGCAGATGGAAAACCGAATTCTACGGACATTGGAGTGTCCAACAGGGGTTACAAAAAGCAATCAAAAGTAATGAAGCTACAGTTCTTAGAAGATTAGATTTGGATGGATTTGAAATAAAGATTTGCTATGTCCTCACTGATAATGATAGTATTAACCATCTGACAGACGAAGTGTAAGCTACTTTTGAACATAATTGAGTATTGTTGAGTCGAATAGGTAGAATAATTGGCCATAGTCACCTACCAGCATCATCAAACGATTTCAAACATACTACTATTTTTGTATTTCACATGAATATTGACTATGTCATAAAATCTTGGGTTTACACTCTTCAAAATACAATAAAATTAACAGGTTTTCCTTCCTTTACCGTTTGCAACTTTGTCAAATATGTCAGTGCAAATAACTACGCCATTTTTCACTATTCATAGATATTAAACGTTACATCTTTTCTAGAAACGACCATATCGACACAATTACCAAGGTAAATTTTCCCACCACGAACCATTTGCTGGATTTTCTTAATGCAGGCAGAAAATATATCTTCGCTAATACTTGGGGTTACAAAGTCAATGGAAGTTGGAATGGAATGACCGGATATTTGGTTAGGGAGGAAGTTGAGATTGGAGGTAAGTCCGTGATATAGTAAACGAAGATTAAGTTTGGTAAAAAGATAGATTAGACGTCAGCATAGCATTAGGCTATATCTTATTGTGAAGGGCCACATACTATTCATCATTGAATAAATCGAGTATAGGATTTTCTATTTATAATTTTTTGGGGTCGACCAATAACTACGTCAGCCCCATAATGCTCAGTCCTAACAGATCTCTGAAGAAAGTAAAATGGCCGTGTCTAATTATTTACATAGGATGTGTGAAAACCCTTCACAGGATCTCCAATGTTCTTCACATCCGAACGCATTTCTATAGTGGATTATATCACAAGTCCGACTCCTACTCGGTCGAAGTTTGTGTTCCAGCAGCCAAAGTTATCTTACGAGAATAACCTGTTCCTTTTATCATTCCGATGGACCGTCTGGTACAGTACTGTAGGATTGGTGTTCTTGATGTTTCTGGCACTGATGGGGGTAGCTGTTTGGGAGTGGAGGAAGCTCGGATCTGGTAATTATTTGGTAAGAGTTCATTATTTTATTTTTCCGTTAGGCACCAAAATCATTGCATTTTTATACCTGAAGTGAGGAATCATAACAACTCGTAATTCCTTGATGGTTAAACGATGGTTATAATTTTTTTAAAGTGGTTTTGTAAGGTGAGAAATATGAGAATGAAGTTTGATATATCTCTACACGTGACGGCGCAATTAACAAATTGAGTGCTTAGAATTTACTCTGATATGTTCCTTTCTAGAAACACTACGATGCTGGAATTCTGAGAGCCAGCGTTGGGGATGTAATTGTTTTGATATTCGGTGCTGCTTGCCAACAAGGAAGCCCAGTGGAGTTAAAAGGTCTACGACATGTCTTAATAATCCAGCTACAAATAACCTTCGCTCCTGTATTTTTTTCTAATGCTTTGATGCCTTTGCCATCAGGTTCTTTAGGTAGAATGGTGATACTGGTGTTATATCTGGCGTTGATGTTCTTATACACTTCATATTCGGCGAATATTGTGGCTCTTCTTCAGTCTAGTTCTTCACAAATAAGGACACTAGATGATCTGTTGAATTCTCGAATCATCTTTGGAGTTCATGATACAGTTTTCAATAGGTATTATTTTTCGGTAAGCACAATTTTATTTAAATTAAATAATGGACACAGTTTTATAACAGTTGCTCCAAACAAGAAATGATGAGGCATATATTTAAGACTGTATTATGGAGTCTGTTAGTAAAATGCCTAAAACTCTGCCATATATCTAGATATGGTATGGTTTTACCAACAGACTTAGCTCAGTCTAGTTACTGTTTAAATGAAAGGTCTTACACATAACTTGATACTCTTCCAATAATCCTTGATAACTTAAAGACTGCGACAGAACCAGTAAGAAAGGCAATCTACGAAAAGAAAGTAGCACCACCTGGAGTTACACCCCGTTTCATTTCTATGGAAGAAGGAGTCAAGAAAATGCGAAAGGTAGGTATTTTTTGGAGTCTTACAGCCGGTAACGGTACAAATAAAAATCTACTTCACACCATAATTACGCACGTCACTTAATGTATAGATCTAGGTAAACATAAGTCAGTACCTAGTAATACCTACTTACCAAGTTCGTTCTTAGCACTTAGTCGTAGTGTCCAGGTAATCTTAAGCTTGGATCAGTAAGTTGTTTGCGAGGTCTCTAATTAAGCTTTTTTGCAGGGTCTGTTTGCGTTTCACATGGAAACGGGTGTGGGATACAAATTTGTCGGTAAATATTTCAAGGAAGGCGAGAAATGTGGCCTAAAAGAGATCCAGTACTTGCAGGTGATTGACCCTTGGTTGGCTGTAAGGAAAAACACACCATACAAAGAAATGTTTAAGATTGGGTAGGTACCTTGATTCTTGCCAAACTCTACCTTTAAAATTATACACCTTTACCGTATATTCAGTTCTAAAATTTGCAGCAGTAGCATCAGCTTTTGTTTTTGTCTTGTCTACCTTTTGTAGTAAGACGGAGTCTCTAATATCCTTGAAATAGCTTGATGAATCGCTTATCTCGTCTGATGGAGATAAAAAATATAAAAGGAATAAGGAGAAGAAGAGATAATAACGGTTTTTTATAGAAACGATTTCTATGAACGAACTATGCCATTGGTTTCAGAATGAAGCGGATAGAAGAACATGGACTCCAGAGTCGAGAGAATCGTCTTCTGTACGAAAAGCGACCGAAGTGCTCGGAAAGACAGTCCAATTTCGTGTCAGTGAGCATGGTGGACTGCTACCCAGCTCTTCTGGTGTTGTCTTACGGCTCAATCATTGCTCTTTTCTTGATGGCAATTGAGAATATAGTTCATAACAGGCATGCTTTAAGAAATAGGCTTAGACGTTTAAATAGAGTAGACTGAAAAAATATACTACTTAGTTGTACCGAAGAAAATTCAATGAGAATCTTCTGGTTACTTGCGGTAATAAGGTTCTTATGATATTTATTTCATAAATCAATTTTCCTTTAGTGTTTGCCAATAGCACATAATGTTAGAGGTCACATGAGTTTACTAAACTTCGTAAATAAATGCATGATATAATATATTTTTTTCATTTTAGTCCATATCCCCCGCCTGCGTAGGTATTGCATTATGCCCTGACTGTATGACTATTAACTAGTAGCCAGGCAGTCTGTCGGTAGAGCTCATTAACTATCCGTTTTCCGTTATCTCGATTTGCGAAACCGGTAACTCGATACTTGGGTAGGCATGTAATTAAGGGAATCGATTACTGCACACCTAGATCACTAGTAGTGCGATTAGATTTATCCAGTAGATATCGACTAAGCACTAGGTTTCGCAACAAAAAATAAAGCAAATTAATTCTGTTTTCATAATCCGGAAGACAACTATAAGAAAAATAATGTTCAAAAAGTTGTTAATAATGAAGTCACCTAGTATTCAATTCAATTTTTTTTCAATTTATTTATTTATTCAATAGGATACATTGTGATCACTTTAAAACGTCAAACTTAAAACTAGCTACGCCTGTTCCAACCTCCTTACGCCGGCAAAAGAACAGGCAAGAAACGCCCGGCAGGTAATTTTTTGGCGCGATCACATTGACAATTTTATTCTTATTACTAATTGATTGAATTGGAGCAAGTTCACTAAAATCCCAAGCTTTTTTTTTTGTCATCTAATGGTCCGATATTTTTTAATTAGCTTTACTAATAAGATTTCTCTTGTTTGGTTGTACATATAGGGAGGTAATAACCTAATACATAACACTTTTTATAGTTAATGTATAGATTTGATACACATATATCTATACTAATATTATAAAGAGAAATGATTTGATTTTTTGATTGTAGTATATAAAGTATATCGAGAATTCACGACACACAGACACAAAACATATACCTACATGCACTATTTATCAATGCACAAATATATTTATCCCGTAGCGGGAATTGAACCTGCGACCTCTCGCCTCGCAGTTGGAGGTTTGCCCATTGTGCCACATCGGTCGTCTTCATTATTTTTTGTTTATTGCAATCACATAAGTATGAATTGCTCTTCGAGGAAATGGTATGGAAATACTTAATAGGAAAGTATAGGGTTTCTCAAAGTTTGGTATAGTTAGGTACGCGAAACCATAAGAGCTCGCCAATTGATCTTAGAGAGCTTATTTCGAGGGGTTTACCTTCTTTATGGTGGCGGGGCTGGCTGGTTCATGCATTCTATAATATCTACTTCTAGGTTTTTTTATTGTACCTATTTAGTAGGTATGTACAGTGTTTAATTACCACAGATGTGGCGTTCGTGCTTTTTGGTTGATATTTTTTCCTTCTCAAGACACTTAAGTTAACTCTACTAAATAAAAGCTAGTGAGCCCTCTCTAAAGAAGTTGAGAAGTTGAGTTGTGTATTGGTAATGACACTAATTCCAAGGACTATTCTCAACTCACGTCGACAAGTAAAACCAGGGTCACTCTTGTCAGCTACGATGAGGAAAGCAAAAGCATCGTCATTATCAGCATCACCAGCTTTCGTTTGAGTTAAAATTTAGCCGTCATTTGTCTCCTCTTGTCACAACGGAAATAAATGCTTCAATGTAAGGTTTTGCGTGCTGTGTATTCATTGTGCATAAAGAAAAGGTACGTGGGGCTATACATTTGAGGAACCCTGTCATAGACTATCAAATCGGATAGTGATCAATGAAGTCGGTATGTCTGATTTTAATTCTACAATAACCCTAATGAAGAGATAAGATAATCGCAGAATGTTTCATTCGAATAATGATAATGATAAGCACTTCGTAGTCGCAAAAGGTTTGTGAGGCACAATGGATTGGAAAATAATTTTGTCTGTGTTGTGCGTTGTGATTGGAAAAACTGCAGGTAAGAATCTATAAAAATTGCGGGTACTACAATACGGGTTACTTACTCTACCTAGACTTTCTATGTACTTAGTGTGACATATTAACCTATCTACTTTCAAGCACTGTGCAGTAGATTCCTCAAATAAACCTATCCGTGGCATAATACGCAATACCAATACAATCCCTGTCCAGCATGCATTTTGAGTTTTCGGAGATAGGTATACCTATACCTCGTATAACTTACGAATACAAACACCAACACGACGATATGCAATGACGTCTTTCAATTTGCATTTTAGCCGGATTTTCCCTAATGATAAACATAAACTTATTAAAACATATTTTTTGGCTCATGTAGGATACTCAGGTAGGTACACATATATAAATTTGGTTTTGTCTGCGTCAAAGTGTCCACCTACAATGAGATTCAAGACGTATACAAATCACCTTTCTAATGGTACCTTTCTATGCAGTAAATCCTCACGTGATTGATCAATTAAATTCAAGTTTCCATGAAAGTACTTAGTAGAAAGCGGTGAATAATTTTCAGGCAATCAGCTGCGGTGTTACGCGTGCAGTTTTTCTTCATCCGATACTGACCAATCCTGTCTGACCATCACTGAGTCAACCAACACCGTGGAATGCCCCTACACTTACTGCACGATATTTAGACAGGAATTTCTGGTAAGAAACAAATCCTCACTGATCCTTCCTTCCTTATTATAAATATTCTTAGGTAACTGTTTTCGCCCTCAGTCAATTTGCTATCTTTTCACGCTTAAACTTCTGAACAGAGCTTTATGGTATGAATATTGTTTGAACCTTGGGGAAAAATATAGGATACTTTTTATCGCGATACACTGAGACTAATGTAGGTAGTCGAAAATCTGTTGGCAAATTCATTGCCATTTGCTGCTAGCGAAAGGTAGTTTCATTTATGTTGGTTTAGCGTACCTAAACGCCTACAAATATCTCGTAGTAAAACACTAACCACGTACATCGGATTAGAAAACCAATTGTTTTTTTCTAAGATACTACCCCGGCTTCGCACAATCAGAAGATTGCACTTAAAAGCTAGATAATTAATATCGCGATTTTATTTTGAGTCATTAGTTTAGAGGAGACGTAGGAGACTTAGGCACCTACATAGGTACATAATAATCTAGGGACGTTTATCCTAGTTGATTTATTGTACGTTGCTGATTGTTTGGTCCTAGGATCCAACTGGAGTGGTCGCCAGCTTCACTCGTGGATGTGAATTGCAACCTGACTTTTTGAACCATGAAATCACCGATTCCACCTTTAGAACCTTCTATCGGGCCTGCACCAGTGATCTTTGTAATATTGGTAAGAACCAGTCAATCTTATAACCTGCCTCCCTAGGACATTCTAGCTTCTCTCAAAATACATAAGTAATTAAGTAGGTACCTACTACTATATAGGCTATATATATTTTAAACAAAAAGGAGAATTACCTTACCCGTCTGCTCCTGAAGGAGAGGTAGGTACTACTTATTGCTTTTTTGGATTACAACCACATATTTGATTATGATTTTTTTTTACTTGATGTGGTCGAAGGTTCTTACGGTTTGTTCTTCAAACGGTATGTTTACTTTTTTCACATTTATGTATCATGTGTATTTTTGGCACATAAACACTGAAAAACAGAGCAAATATTTTTTTTTTTTACATAAGATTACGAGACTTGATTTGACTAGACAAGAATTCTATCCGTGTCATGATGGACTGTATAGGTCAAATACCCAAAATTATTTTTCTCCAATATTTTTAGTCCCATTCGCGTTTTTCCCTATTTGCTCTATGAAGTGTTTAAAATAATCTTATTAATTCATAGGTAACGGGGTTCAGTCAGTAGTGGGAGGTGCGTTGTCGCCATATCCGGTTTATGAAGGAGACAATCTACTTGTACCTGGAACTGGTGGCTCTGGTGGTGCGAGTCATATTAAAATAAGCCTGACTTTGATGATTTTGTGCTATATTTTCCTACAAATATAAACGTTAAGATTATCTTGGGTGTACTTTTTAAAACCTAGGTAGCTTTATTTACTTTATGGAGAAAATTATTATTAATCTCATCTGTGCAGTTAACAAAGCAGTCAGTGATAGCGCGAAAGAGTACCTCTAATAAAATACATCGTCTTCTAATAAGATATAGCGAACTAGCGCCAATTTTCAAAAATGTATGCAAATGTGAAATGATTCAAAGCAAACTACTCTGTGGTTACCATGACGATACATTGTGTACAAACACTAAACAAACATTCACTATAAATATATTACTTACTTACAATTTTACATGTAGAATGCAAATAAAATCTATAATTTAGATAATCTTAATTTTTAAACTATGTGAAAGTTACATTGGAACAAGTGAATTTTCCGAACGCAATTTATTTCAGACTTTAGCTTGAGTTTGACAGTTTTCGTAAATCGCAAAATGTCAATCAATTCTAGCTTAGTGTTGAGGTTAGGATTCCTTTATTTAGTAAAAATGTGATAAAATAACATAAATTATAAGTGTACCCGGTTTAAAACCAATCATGACAACATCACCTACGAAGACCAAACAGAAACTGTCGCTTAGGAAGCGGCTGTTCGTCAAGAAATCGCCAAAAGTGGGGTGCTATGTGGATACTGATTCTAACGATGAATTTACCCAGTCAACATCACGTCCAATCTCGCCAGCTGATCCTTTCCTGGCGCACAGTGCTCACTACGCCGATATATATCCAGAAGTAGGTGATTCCGCTCGGAACTCTAGAACTGATCCTTTTTGTAACAACCATAATGTCAACGCTGATCACTCCAATCATGACGATGACAATAATCCGAAATGCTGTAGAACTTTCTTCAGAAGGTCGCGTCCAAAGAGCTTAGTAGATAACCACCCTCCATGCCCTTCAAAAGAGGACACCACCTCAAGAGATTGCAGCCCAGTCCATAACTCCAACAGTGTTAGTGACCAAACAATTTCCTGTTCCCAATCAAAATCTGAAGAAATACCTAAAGCTACGATAAAATTTCCTAAAGATGATCCTAGAAAGTGTTTTGAACACTCAGGCTCTTTTGAAGGTATCAAAACAAAGAATAAGTTGTTTGTAAAGAGGTTGTCAGCTGATCATTTGATATCAAATGAGACGAAACCTTTGTATCGTTCGTCGTCCCCTGAGAGTGATAGGAGCAGTTCTCTTGACCGTAAAAGAAGGTAAGTGATGAAATTCCTCATATATATTGTATCCTCTATGTATTGGCTATGGGTGCTATCTGTAATGTGTTTCTATCTTGTGCAATTTGTCAGCTCACATAAGGCCAAGTCAACAATAACACGGTCGGCTTCTCGTGCCGGAAGCACTGACAGTTTGGCACGCAACTCCCTGCTTGCTGCACAGGTGCTACGACTCATTCCTACACAGGAGGCTCGGGAAAGGTTAGCTTTTGTTATGTTGTTTACTTCGTTTCATTATTAACAAATGAATATCTCATAAAGGCTCTGTAGACATCATTATTTTGACATTTATATGCTCTATACAATAATGGTTTGTACCAAATAAGCATAATATTTTTCCCATTGTGATTTCAAAACAATAAATCCTTCATACATGTTATCACATTGTTTACCTGTCTTTATTGGAATTTAACAATTTTCTTAAAGTCTCAGCTTGTCACGGACCATAATAGAGCCCAAATTTACTGAATACATACAAAAGAATAACAGTCTGGCTTTTCATCACCAAAAAAACATTTAAATAACATCATCTGTATAATTTATTTTCTAAAGTTCTGCAACAATTCAATGATCAGTTCCAACTTACGCAATGATTAAATTGTGTTTTTACTTTTACAGAAATTATCTTTATGGAAGGCTGGCATCTCATTCCTTACTTGGGGCGGCCGAGTTAGAACATGTATTTCCAGATAGAGAAGTCAAAATATTTGTAGGCACTTGGAATATGAATGGGCAGGCCCCACCCAAGTAAGCTATATTTCTTATTACTTTCAGTTCATATGACAGTTTGATAGTTCTAAAAGTTTTGCTGTCTTTTTCTGCTCACGGAAGTAAAACAAGGACAGCACTACTTTTAGACCTGTCAAATTTAGTATTAGAAAATGCATGAAGGAATCGACACCAATATCTTAGAAAGACATCTAGTACCACAGAGTGACAAGTTCAGTGCATTGTTGCACAGGATTTTGAACTGTCAGAGATAACATTATAAATCTTTATGCCCAGTAATTTCACCTGTGAAAACACTTCACACACCACACTCAACCTACTGCATTTCACACCTAAGCACTTCTCTTCTTCATTCTTTTTCTTTCTACACTTGCTAGTATTATAAGATAGACCACTAATAAAATTGTTCTTGACCTTTGTCTGCAGGGAGCTAGCAGATTTTATATTCCCCAACCAAGTGAAACATGTCCCTGACATATTTGCTATAGGCACTCAGGAGTCATTTTCGGAGAGGACTGAGTGGGAGATCACTATACAGGAAGTGCTGGGACCATCACATCTTTTACTACATTCTTATTACCTAGGTAAATACATACATAAAGTTTATTTTGTTTACTTCATAAAGGGTAGTGTTTGACTACAAATCAACTCATGTTTAGTGACAATATGGTCAAAGGAGGCGCCATACTACACCTGGATTGAGAGCTGGCTCTCAAGTGGGGTTTCCAGAACACATCAATAGCTCACCGTGGTAGCTAGTCAGGCAAACACTAGAAAATGCCCTACCACCAAGGCTGTGGTTTCATCACGATGTTTTCCTTCACCAAAAGCTCAAGCTCATATAAAATTCTAAAATTGTTTTTGCTTGTCAGATTAGAGTACCTACTTTTTGATAGAGTTCCCTTTCCAATATTTATTACAGGTACAATTCATCTAACCATATTCATCCGAAGAGACCTCATATGGTTCTGTTCTCTACCCGAAGACGCGAGCCTCTCAGTCCGGCCCGGCACCGCATTCCGCACAAAGGGTGCCGTCGCCATATCGTTTGCTTTGTTCGGCTCCACTTTTTTATTCGTGACAGCACATCTGACAGCCCATCAGGAAAAAGTGAAAGAAAGAGTATCGGATATCAAGAGGATTATCAGGTCTATTGACTTGCCTAAGAATTTGCCGTGCCGGCATAGGAGTAAAGGTTAGTATCAATGTAGAATTTGTAAGTCAGAAAAACAGAACCTAAAAATTTAAAAAAAAAAGATTGGTAAGTTTTGTCGTACTAGCTGCGCCCCAGTTACAAAACCCAATAAATCAAAACTACAATTTCAGATGTAACAAACAACTTTGACTACGTGTTTTGGTGCGGAGATCTTAACTTCAGACTCGGCGAGCCGAGAGCTGCTGTGATGCGGTGGATAGAACAGACTCAGGTAATATGATATTGCTGTTCATTTTTAAAACACTTTTTTCTTTAGTTAGTGTATTTTGTCTATTGCACTGCAGCACGAAATGTAATGAATGCCACTTACTGAGCCCCATATTTGTCTTTGTTCAGTCACTACAAGATTAGATTCTTAAATATGTTGCCAGCCACCTATCATTGTGTCCGGGCAGCATTATTTGATAGACAGTCCAATCACCCGCCGCGCGGGTGATTATGAGAGTTAAGGTGCTGCTGCAATTTTGTCCTCATTTTGTAGTTGTTTTATATTCAAAAGCTACCAAAAATAAATGTCCGTAGATAACTAACAATTTTATTTTTTAGGGTAACTTAAAGGCTTTTTCTTTTTCCAGTTCCCTCTACCCCACCACTTGCCACACGGTTTGCTCCACGCCGACCAATTGACGGCAGTGTTAGAAGACGGCGCCGCTTTCAGAGACTTCAGGGAAGCACCTATTACATTTCCGCCCACTTACAAGGTAAAAATGTAATGTAACAAACAATCAATTAAAGATTTATTTTTATACATACATGCAAACTTTTTTGAAGTTGAATCTATTTGCTGGGAAAATCACAACAAAATCCACCAAGTACACAGACATATGCTTTTAAGTGTCTTCATCTTATACTAGCGATGCGAGGTAGGCACAATAAAACAGTCTATAGATGACACTCAGGGATAGTTTAGCTTGCTAAGAGTAAAATAATTTCTAAATCGGACCAGTCGTTCTAGAGATTAGTAGTTACATACCTAGAACATAATTTACCTCTTCAAAATATTAGTATAGATTAGAAAATATAGCATTAATTTATCAATTTTCAGTACGATCCCGGTAGTCAACAGTTCGACACGTCGAGCAAACAAAGAGCGCCGGCCTACACCGACCGTATATTATACAAATCTAGGACCATGACTGGAAATTCCTCGTCCGCCTTTTCTGGTATGTTGATACAAATCTGATCTGAAGTATAGACATTCTACTTAACATGTACCTTAATGACATATTCCCTTAATCACCAGGTCTTCGTCGCCTAAGTTCCGTGCCAACCGCCGCCTCCGTCACCGGCGTGAAGTGCCTCGCGTACAACTCCGTGCAGTCTGTGTGCACAAGCGACCACAAACCCGTATGGGCTCTATTCTCCACTACCCTGCGCCCGGGGACTGACGTGTGAGTATAATTGGAAGATACTGTCACCAACTAGTACCAAAAAAAAAACAATCAGTCATAGAGAACGGTGGTGACCGTACAGTAACGCCTGCGCCTTACAAGACATTGATGATCGTTTTTTATTTTTGTGAAACTGATTAGGCTACTACATTATTCAAATGCATGAGACATATGCCAGCCCGCGATGTGCCAATATGGTAGATTATGGCCTATACTCTCTCTCAGATGTGGGAACGTAATAGCCTGATGATGATGCAGGGAGTCATTATTGCTGTGTCAAAGTTTGTGAGTGTGTGTGTGTGTGTGTGTATGTTTGTTACTTCTTCACACAGAGACGACTTATGGGATTTGAGTGGAATTTGCAATGGGTATACGATACAATATACATAGCTCATAACCTGGATGAAAATAAATAACCCTAAACCTTTCTATATTCCAGGGTGCCATTAGCAGCTGGGCTGTTCAACCGCGAGGTGTACCTCGAAGGCATCAAAAGGAGGCGCGCATTACTCGACCACGCGCCAGGCACTTCGGCTGTGTGCGCGCTTCAATAACAGTGCGCCGTGTCCTAATGGCTAAGGACTGTGTGGCAATTATATCAGGAAGATGTTCTGTTGGCGTCCTAAGCCTGGGATTACACGGTAACGTGGCATAAGACACGCGGTTCGCATCCAGACTGCCTACATCGGGATGTTCGAGTCTATGGTATGTTCGAGCTCTTTGGTTGTACGGCTCAAAGATGGCGACACCGGCACATAGATATCTGTGACAGTGACATTATTCAAGTGCAATAATTTCTTGCGTGACAAAGTATTACGTAACTCACACGGTTTTTAATAAGCACTTTATATTATTACCGTAGTTATGACAAGAAATGGGATGGATGGATAAAAAAGGCAGGCCATTTTTAAAACACTTTTCTCATTGAGGCGCGTGCCGACGCGACGCTCCGGTTCCTATAAAGCCGACCGGCTCCGTTGTATGGAACTTTCAAACTGAATCGTCCTTGTTTTTTCAAGCTTATTGTACTTTTGTTGCCTTTTATGTTGTTATTGTTTGAAATTGGTACTATCAGGGTGATAAATGCTTCACCATAGGGCTACCTCCGAGTATTGTTTTTTGTTGTTATTTGTGATGATTGAACACAATAAATCAAACATTTTATACAAAAATAATGATGTTGTGTGCGCGTCAAACTATGCTGTAACCAAAAAAGTTAACAGTTAACTTTATTTAGTTAACAAATACATACAAGTATTAATTTATTTATTTTTGATATAATGACTTATTCCAAATAGGAATGATTTATTTTCGTTCATGTTTTAATGATGTTTTGTTTATGTATTAGTTAATTTATAGTCATTGAAGTGCAATGTTTAAAAGACATACGCATTTTGTAAAATTTAATAATACAACTAACACTACGATATACTATACGATTATTATTATAGTTCTTGAATACATAAAAGCTTTAAGCTATTTAAGTATATATCCATTGCTTTAAAGAAAGTATTGTCTGTTAAAATGTTAAATTAAAATACATTACATATTATGCAAAGTGCTCAGTGCAAAAGACAAGTCTAGTCAATATCCGAAACGAACGTCAGTATTTACAACAATAATTTATGTTTACAATGAATTATCACTAATATTAATTGGTAGTAATATAATGCTACGTGTACGTACATAATAATATTATTTAATGTTTATTTAACTTAATCGATTTTATTGAGCTTTTTGTGCAAATGCATGTAAATGAATACATTTAGCAACGCTTAGCGGAAGTCAGCTCAATATTTGTGTCTTTAAAATTATTTTTTTGTTTTATTATATGTGGATAACTACTTAATTTATTCAGCTTCTCAACTATTTACTGCAATATGTAGATATTTTAAATTATCAATGATGAAGTATTAAAACTAAAGTTCGTGGAAGAAGAATAACGGTAGCGGAAGTGTGTTGGAAGTAAATGAATAAGAAATTGTATCATTGACGGAATTTAACAATTCAAGTTAGAAATCTTGAAATGTTATAAATTATTTACGATTGCGGCTTCTATAGCTTATTTCCAATATTAACTTAAGTTTAAAATGATCGGACTGTGTTCTATCATTTTCTTGTTTGGTATGTAATACGTAATACTAAAATGTGTCGTGTTGTTTTAAAAACAGTACTTACTTCAATAATTTCTGCCTTACCGACTCGTGAGATGTTGTGAACATTTCAAAAAATACTGTACATTAACTGTTATTAGGTGCTGTGATCTATATATACACTGGTTCTAGTCTCAAGTCCATTCCAAAGATGCAGAAAGTGACAAAGTGTTTAGTAATGCTTCTAGATTGGTACAAGTATAGCTAAACATTTTTATGCCACTGTATAATTATGTATTATAATATCTTTAGTGCTTACGATATCTGATAATATATCTATTAAACGGTTGTAAACCTGTTCCAAATAAAGATAAACCTAACTTAGACTTTGGATGCAAGTTATGAACTACTAACATAATATCATTTTTTTAAATGTTACAACTCATTATTTAACAAATTGTTTGTTGTAATGTTCCGTTGCAAAGTTGTCAGACTTGTTATTTTAGTGTTTTTTGAAAATATTTTTCTTACAACTCGCGCTTCGAGTGTAAAGTGTCGCTCATTTTTTGTTTACGTAATCATAAAATTGTAGCGCTATTGTATTCAATTATATAATTACAATGATGTATTGTTAATATTGTGCTTAATATAATTTCACGTGGGTTGTAGCTCAAATTATTTATAGGAATTTCTGTTTTAATGTCTAAAGGTAACGACAGCGTCTCGTAAAATATAGCACGCTTACAAAAAGGGAAAATGTCACAAACTGCATTTCACCAATTTAACCGAAAACTTAGTAGACCCTCGATAATCCGGCCCTTGTCTTATCACGCCAAATACAGAGAATAGTACTCATATTTGGTTGGCCACGCTGCGAGTGTTATTCTCAATTTGCGATTTATCATCCGATAATACAAGGTACTTCTGATCAAAAAGTTCCAGGATTGGCGATAAAATTATTCAGTAAAACATAATCCAACACCACCTTGCAAAACGTTTGTCGGATTATCGAGGGTCTACTGTATTCTCTTAAGATAACCAAGTATTTATCTGTCTACTCTAACTGCAAGATCTCGTAATCTCTTTCTTTCTAATTCGAAATAATGTAATGTACAAAATTAAGTAAATGGATGTATAATGTGCCCAGTTGTTATGGAATAAATTGGTGCCAAAGTTCAAAAACTATGATGATGACTGATCCTGGAGAGCGTGCTATGTGACTTGTCGTGTTAATTATAGTATAAGCTGATTTTCAAAGAAAAACTAAATTGTTGAATCGGTGGATTCAACTGGATTCTAAAAATAACCGTCTATTTTGTCCCAAAACAACGTAGTTTCTCTGTCAATTAATGTTGAAACTTGCGCCAGTAAGAACCAAATAGATTTAGTATAAATTGGAACCTAATACATATTTCAAAGCGACGTTAATTCAACTCGATGTAGCGTACGAACACGAACTATTTTCAATTTTCTATGAGAATCAGACTGTCTTCCATATTTCATAATAGATTAGGTGATGTTAATCTATCTGGCGAGGCCGTACCTATACCATCTTTTATCTCGTCCACAGACACAACCTTCTTAAAGGTATGGAACTACCTATTATTATATGTATGTATATTTACTTTCTGAAATTCTTAGAGCGTAAAAAAATCTTCTAGATATGAGTACGGAAGAGGAATTTTAATTTTTTCAATATTGTCATATGGTCTGGCCAATCTAAACATAGCGCAGTGGCTCTATGCCCCTGCATTCAATGCAGAAGTGCGCCGTCCCGGGGCTAAAATTTGCTACTACGACGAGATTTTGAGATATAATTAATATCTTTACAAACTACTTCAATCAAGTTATATCTTATCCCTTTAATAATTCGACATCATATAACAAGGTATTGTGCCTTGCCAGAAACAAATTACTGTAATTCTATGAAAACACATTATATCCATTCAATTAGCTAGAAAAAACGTAATCTGTATTAAAACATTAATATATTAGAATAGTAGTTGCATAACTAATATTTTTATAATCTCTAGACAGTATGGAAGTTCTTGCGTCAAGAAATATATATTTGTTCACATCGCACATTTCTTGATATACATTTATTTTACCAAAAATTTCTAATATAAACCTAAGTCAGCTGGTTTATACAAGATGGCAATATTTATGAATGAAATCGTTCTATCATAATATAATTAATTATTCAATTATGATTTATCTAACGCACAAGTAACTTTTTGTAAGGATTGTGAGGAATTATTTTTCAAGCTATCATTACGATACAATATTTATATAAATAACATGGCGATGAATATTTGTTATGACAATACATACATAATAATACTTACCTGCACGTAGAGGTTACTTATTTATCTAGATACTGTACAAAAAAACGTTATATTCTTCGACTATTTTCGCTTTATAATAATATTAGCTCCTTTGATTATTCATAAGTTTGCACATTGCCATGGGTTTAAGTAACCTTATTGTTTGTCTAATGGAATTCGATTTTACACTATCGTAGTCGGAATGTTTAGATAAATAACGAACTTGTGTACTGATTTAGTATGAGGCTGGTTAACTTTTATCTGATAAAGTACAATTTTATAGAATTTTATGAAGTGGCGTCTGTGTCCATACTGCAGTTACTTGTATATTGTTTGACTTCAGAGGCTAAGTCAAAACTGAACAAGCGCTTATTCATTAAAGAAATGAAATAGAGTATACGCAAATTAATATTGAAATGACTAGAATAAGAACAAAAAAGCAATAAAAATAAATTTAGGTACTTATAAATATCGTACCCCGCGGTTTCACCCGCATGAGCTACAGTTCTATATCCTTCCCCTGGGTTCAAACTATCTCCATATCAATTTTCATCAAGATCTGTCCAGTTGTTTAGACGTGAAAGATAATAAATAGACAGTGTTACTTACGCATTTGTAGCATTAGTAAATAATAATGAAATTGATGGTTTGCTTTCCACTAATTCCCTTACAGGGTAATTGTCCATAATAATACCCTGCGTAAGATTTATCTACTACTGTAAATATGTCCATTGCTAATTTATTGCAAAAAATAATGAAATTAGAAAATGTTTTCATCGCGCTGGTTCAGTATTGAAATGACTATTGTATATTTGCACACACCAAAGACTGTAATTTCTATCTTCTTTACTCTTGTAAGTCTTGATTCATTCATATATCAAGTAACAAATTTTGGATGGAAGATGCAGTAATTACTTTTTCACAATTTTATTATTATTATTGTAAAGTAGAACCAGTATGTAGTTACGTTCGGGCTTTTGTTTTAGCCAAGTACACGAGGTAACTGAGCGGTTACAAAAATATACTGAAATAATAACCTAATTAATGTTTAATCTGCTTTAGCGTTGTTTTGTCATTCATTACGTTTAGTATACTGATAAGCCAAATATAAACCGCCTGCAATTAAGTACTTAATGAATAGTAAATATGAATTGAATTATATAAATTTACAGTTTGTGTTAGTATAAATTCACGTGCAAGCCTAAAAACGATGAAAAATTAAACCTGATTTTCAGCTTTTTTTCGTAGTTAATGGTGTAGATTCGGTTTTGCATTCTCTAAAACTAAACTAAGTTTGACAGGTCTAATAGTATTGCTGCCTTTTCTAACCACTGAAGTGAAAAAGGACAGTATTAATTTTAGACCTGTCAAACTTAGTTTAGTTTTAGAGAATGCAAAACCGAATCGACACCATAGAAGGTCTTATTTTAATATTATTTTGAATGTGATTCTATTTTCTAGTGTTTGTTTTCAGTTACCAAGTAATAGATGGCATGGCACTTTATACAATGTTTAATTTTGTTAATGTCTATAACATAAAAGTATTTTTCCTAGTCCATGTTTTGTAGAGTAAGTTGCTAAGTACTTAAGTAATAAAGATGTTATGCTAATTAAATAAAGTAAACGTTCATCTCTAAATGCGTTTTTTTCCTTTCATCTAACTTTATTGTGTACGTAAATTAGTCGATATTGCAAGGTTACAATCTCCCATCCTTGTCAATATCATTTATCAGATGAGAATTGAGTTCCAGGCTTCCAAGAATTCTACAATAAATTCCGCGACATGAACTAGATATATAGATAGATAACACTTTATTGTTTCACCACAACAACAGAAATATAGAAAAACATAAGGAAAAAAAGGTCTAAACTAAACTAGCTTCTCTAGTTAACGGCTTTGAAAATACTGTTGATTGCTAAATCATTGCCTACCCGTGCGAAGACGGGACGAGTCTAAGGTCTGTTATAATTATTATTTGTTGAAATAAAATCACAAACTTATCTAGCGAAAGATTTATTTTTATTACAACGTTATCGCATAATTTTCACCAGCACTAAGGAAATACATTTTATGCAAGTTAGTTATGTTAAGTTTGTAATGCTGCTGGTTGCATGAATTCACATTAGAACATTAAGTAAATATAATATTTAATATATCATTTTTTGATTACTCTGCCGTCGCTAAGAGGTGCTTATGTACACACTCTTCTTTGTTAATGAGGTGGGTGGTCTTATTGACTAACTGCATCAGTGAGTTCAGGTTGTTCGACCACTCATTGAGCCGGTCGGACGCGTCCATGTTCAAACTGAAAGAAAAAAATCATCTGAAAATCACACTACACATACTTAGTTTTCGATACGTGTGGCCCGTTTTTATGAGACGTTAACGCGTTATACCGCACGCGCGTTTTTTTTTTTGTATGAAGGAAAAAGTCACACCACTGGGAAATGGCTTTGCGGGAGTGAAAGTAGAGCGCGGAGGGCAGGGAGCAACACGCAGAACTCTCACTTGTACTTGCTTCTGCTTCGCTCATCGCTGCTCTAGGAAACAACTCCTATTGCAGTTACTTATTAAAAAACCTGCGATGCTCCGTTCTCTTGCCGAAATGTAAAATGCTCACCAGTTTGAAATGCAGTCCTTCAAGAGTCAAGAGTTTTTAGGATCGGCATTGCATTGGGAACGCCCGTAGTGTTGCAAATGGCCATTGATGACGAACACTGCTTATCGGCTGCCTCTTTATCACTCATTTTTTTAAATTTAAATCCATTTTACTATCATAACATTTCGATCCCTTTGCAAACAAAATCTGTTCATCTAATTGGGAGCAAGATACACACACTAAACCTATATAATAATATAATCTATTTGCAATACCCTAAGAGGGCTATGTTATGATAATTCGCATAAATAAATAAATAAAACAGCCCTCAGTTTGCGTGAAGGATTAAAAAAAGACGCGAGTTTTTCACCTGAAATGGACGACGCCAGCGGGTCTGTCGATTTTAGCGCGAACGACACTGCTCACAACAAGTTGACTCAGAGCATCTTCGGTTTCAGTCTCGCTAAGACCAAGTAGTTCGCTCATGCGCTTCACGGTGATGCGCGTGTAGTACATGGACATAATGCGGATATTCTGTAATTGAATCATTTCATTTCATTTATTTGGATAAAAAAATCTACACGCTACTTTTTATAAACTGTAGCCCACGGCGGTGAAACCGCTGGGAACAGCTAGTATATAAACAAAAAGTTCATAGTATAATATTATAATGAGTAAATTTAATAAGTATATAAAATTCTCTAGGCTATAAAATTATGTACCAACAAAAAATACTCCAAACAACAAAAGATTTTCAGAATGTTTAACCCAAAAAAAAATGGAGAATTTTTTTTAACCTGACGTTCGAATCAAACTCACCAGTTACAACCAGGTTCTAAATTAAAAAAGGTTTATCAAATGATGAACTTGCTGCAAATAAACTATAGTTACTATTGGAAAAGAAACTTACATGTTCCACAACCCTGTTCTTCAAGTCATTCCAGCGCTCAAGGCCCTTCTCCTCAGAGGGTTTGAAGTAGGGCGTCGCTCGGAGCATCTTCTCGTAAGTGGAACAAAGAGTGTTCCATCTAATGATCTCGGGGTTAATGAACAGCTCCAAGAGTTGCCTGGAGAAATATAACAGTTTAAAATATTTATAACTGTATGAGCTAGTAGCAAATCTCTGTATCAAGGCGTTTAGGTCACCAAAGACGTCCAATATGGCTTACTGCTGTAGACAAGACGAATAACATGTAACTAGCTAAATGGCTGGTTTTGTATGGATTTGTACAAAATTTAATGTTAATTAACTAGATACTGAAGCTGGAAGGATGACGTGGATGCGGACCTGCGTGAGCTCCAGACTCTCAACTGGGCTGAAATCGCTCAAAATAGAGAAGAGTGGCGCTCTCTCGTTTCGGAGGCCAAGACACACTTTAGGTCGTTGAACCATCGTAGTTAGTTTTCTTTAACTAGATTCTGAGAGTGGTAGCTATGGCTATATCCAAATGCTTCTTTTAGAAGCAATTATCGGCTATTTTGCACTGCATCTTTTTTGCACGTCGTCAGAGCGAGACGCGAGAACTGTCGCTAAAATTACCGTGCTTTTTTACTATTAAAACTATGCAAAAGTGATACACAAAGAAAAAAATTACACTACAATAACTTACTTATACTCAGGCAATTTATCCAAATCCTTATCTTCATTCACCCTATGAGTCAGATCGGCTTGTTCATTATCATAAGGAGCAAGTATCAGGAACACAACGCTGCCAACCAGTGAATCTGAACCGGCGTCCTGGCCCAGAGCTCTAAAATGACGGCAGACTGACAAGTATGCACTGTTGTGCTGGTCTACTGCTATCATTAGACGGTAGAACTTTTCTTTGAGCTCCTGAAATGAATAAATGTAGGTGATACTAGTGAAAAAATATGTATAAGATTAAATGTAAGTAACTGGTGGGACAAAGGGCTTATTGTGATAAAAATTCTGTGTGAATCTAGTATTTTATATTGAACTGGCGACCCCACCCGTGGCTTTACTTGCATGCACCCACAAGTTAAAACAATGTAAATAGCAACAAACATTCTCAATGAAATACAAAAAAAAAAAGATCTATTAGTGATTGGACAATCATTATTTTTGGTGTTAGAGTTTATCAATTTCATTAAATAAAAAGGCATTATCATATTCAAACCTTAGTGTTCTCTTCCTCAAAGAACTTGGTGTTAATTTTCTTGGAAATAATCTGTGTGCGGACGTAATCTTTGATGGCGAGGCACAGCCTCATTTGCTCCAAAATCAACTCAACCTTCTCTCTCTTGTCCATAGATCCATATGTCTCAACTTGGAGCTCTTGGATGATCTTCGCAGCTTCAGCTACATTATCTTCTTCCTCCCTCATTTTGGCTAGAATATGTGTAAGCCTTGCTCTCTCAACTTCAACATAAATTTTACCCTCTGTTATCGTTCTTAGAGTTTCAATTAGCTTGATCTTCGTTTCTTTGTCTGGTGTCTTGTCAACATAAGTGTAGCATTCTTGAACCATTTTGACAACAGCTTGCTTGAGCTGTGACCTGCAATTAATATTAAGGTCTATGATAAACATGACATGTTTGTTGGGCCAAATAGTGAGCTTGGG
Source organism: Opisthograptis luteolata (assembly GCA_931315375.2). Taxonomy (NCBI): domain Eukaryota; kingdom Metazoa; phylum Arthropoda; class Insecta; order Lepidoptera; family Geometridae; genus Opisthograptis; species Opisthograptis luteolata. The sequence continues at coordinate 7,811,658 of OV928044.1, read as the reverse complement.
GGAGGATCAGGCGGCAAAGCGTTCTTATTTGGAATGACCAAATGAACATAGGCTAGTCAGACACCCTTGATACTGCTGGAAGGACATGGTGGATGCGGACCTACACACACTCCAGACTCCGAACTGGGCACTGGGCTAAAATCGCTCAGGATCTTAATGATAGCCTTTAATTTCTAGCTCACAGTACAAACTATTTCTTACCTTCTCTTAGACAGAAGAACAATGTGGTCATTGAGGGCTGACCAGTTTTTGACTTCATAGCATATTTGAACTATTGCTACCAAAATTTGAGCAGTAGAAGCCATATCAGCACCCTGAAAATGTAATGACACAATCCGAATCAGTTTGTTAACAAACTTTGTATGTATGTTTCTCTTTTCCCCCATTATTCCAGTAATGTGCAGTTTAATTATATAAATAGGCTTGCCTTAGATCCCAAAACTTTTCTTTCAAAACCGGATAGACTAAGAGAAATGACTATAGAGCATAGTCATTTTAGGACACCATTTCCAGCAAAACAATTAAATATGCAAAGAACTCACAGTTCGGGTTTGTTTTTCAAGTGCCAGCAGCTGGTCAATGGCCTCTTGAACCTTGCCTTTAGCAGCCCATGATTTCCAAACAGGAATCTTTTCATCGCATATGGTACTGTAGTCCACCTGTAATTAAAAAACATCACATAAGGTCATGATTTCTCAATATTTACAGTAGGCTTTATTCTATCATGATGAAAGTTTACAGTAAGCCTTATCATGATGAAAAGCGATGGTACATCATGTTAATTTAGACAATTTTATGAGAAAATGTATATTGATGTGCAACAAATTGGGTCTTGATTGTCATGAAGAGCTATCATGCCAATTCTTGTTATAAGCAATGTTGGGCCAAATGGGATGGTATGTACTGTTCACCAGCATAGCTTTTTTACTGATATGACGATAGTCTTGTTTACATTTAGCTACAATCCAAATAGTTGTTCCTGAGTCAGTGTACTTGTTGGCATCATTTAGTTAGAAAGTAAAGAAAAAATCGGAAGACGTTCTGTAGGTAGGCCTCCCACTAGGTGGATCGACGACATTGTAAGAGTCGCAGGGGGCCGATGGAAGCAAATGGTTCATAGCCGTTCTTCATCATCATCATCAGCCCATATCAGTCCACTGCTGGACATAGGCCTCTCCCAAGGTACGCCACTGAGCCCGGTCTTCGGCTCTTCTCATCCAACTACTGCCAGCCACTCGGCGCAAGTCGTCGCTCCACCTTGTCGCAGGGCGTTCAGCCGTTCTTGGTGGCGTTCAAAGGGGGAGGCCTATGTTCTGCAGTGGACTTCTTCCAGCTGATGATGATAAAAGAAAACGTGATGCTTCTCATCCTCTTACTTACTTCCATTTTAACAATTTTGCCGTTGGTAGTCATTGTTCTGAAATAAAGTAAAATGTATTTTTCATTCTGCTTCTATGATTCAATAATTATAATTTGATACGGGTGCGGTTTAGTTAAACGCCAAGACGTAAACTTACAATTAGTATTATTTATTCTGCTTGAATTGAAGAAATAAATAAATTCTGTTGATATTTTGCAAACTCACGATATATTTCAGCTTCACTTCAATGATTTCAAGTTCATTCGGTTTGGCGTGGCTGACTGACACTTGACACTGACAGTACAATGACAGCAACATTTTTTTTTTGCATTACACGATTAGTGTATTTGCCAGTGTCGTGTATAAAATATTTCAAACTCAGAGTCGAGTGGAATAATTGATGATGATGTTAAACATTTTTCTATGTTCTGTGTGTTTTTTTTTAGATTTGAAGAAACCATCTGTGGGAGAGTTCTTTTATCTATGGAGTGCTCTTACGACCTAATAGTTCATTCGCGGATCTGTGGCATGGCATTCTTTCGCCGTTCTGTCATCTTCATCTGTGATTCTATGATTCTGTGGTCTGTTGTCAAGTGCATTAGGTGCAAATATGGCGTAGTTGGCGTTTCCATTGATTTATTTTTACATTTTAGATGTAAATTGGTTTTAATTTGACGAAAATCTCATTAGAATTTGAGCTATACGAATTAGTTTAAGTTTAGGTATCATTTTGGTGCATATGACACGCAGTGAGGTTCGTCCACTGTTAGCCTAGTTTTCTTTGTTATTTTTCGTTCAACATATGTTGGACTACTTTCGTTTTTTGCAAATAAATAGCGCGCAACGATTAGCAGAATGAGTTTATCGAGAAATTTCGAAGAAGTAGATTTTAGTCGCAGCAGAGGGGCTAGAAGTCATTCAGCGCAAGGTCTGGCGACGACCATTTCCAGCCCTGCAATGAAAATACCACTTCCTCCTAGGATGTGGATCACTGGTAAATAATATCTTGTTATATCATGCTCTATAAGTGAATGCTGTTTGTTTGTAAAATGATATCAAAATTGACCTCGTTACTATTCTGCATGTGAAGGAAATAATCCAATGCCAAGTCAGCTTGTAGAAGAAAATTTTTGACAAAATGTTTTATGATGTACTATTTATTATATCAAACACATTTATAAATAAACATAATAGCAATATAAACTTTCATCTTCGTAAACTATAATTTTGCATACAGCATTTTCATGTAACAATACATATTAATATTTCACCATATTACCATAGATATTGAAAATGAGTCATCTGATGAAGCGAACGGGAGTATGAGGGATGAAGGAGTAGTTATGGAGAGACCAAGAGTGAGATCCCGGTTCCGTCATCACAAGTCACGATCCCCTAATGTGCCGATTGGTATATTCTGGGACATTGAAAACTGTCAGGTAAGAATCCGTCTTCAATTACATTCAGCCATTGCATGGATCACCTCATAAATGACAATGTTAACTTTATTGAGTTGTAACAGCTGTTCTTCTAAGGTTCTAAAATGAGACAACCTGTGGCTTACTACATCAATCTCCCCATCCTTCCCTGCCTACCATTGTGCTGACTGTGATGTAGCACTTTTGTCATAATGCAAAATTTTAAGGTTTATTTTACTAATTCCCATGATGTTTTCTGATAGATTGCATTATGAATAATATACAGTCATCAATATGTTGTATAGGCTTCATCTATGTGTCATTGATTCTTATAAAAAGGCAATGGAGAATTTTATTAGAAAAAGTTTTTACTCTGTATCCTAATAATCATGAATTACCTAATCATTAATTTCACCAAATGTTTTTCTATAATATTTAATGGTATACTAAAAGCCACACCTAAATGAAATAAGTATTTCTCGTGCAAATTTGTATGCTCGGCATTTCTCAGCCTGTAATAAGATTCCAGTTTGTTTTTCTAAACAACCTTCAATGTTGAAGATAACTTGGTTACATTTTGATAGTAGTAGAATAATTTTAGTTAAATTGGTAACCAACCTTCCATGAATAAAACACAAAATTATGTGTACCCATATTGATTTTTGATTTCAACAAGTATTGTCGCTTCTATGTTATGTGAAAAAAATCACCTTCAAATGCAATTATTTCCCCATAGGTGCCCCGTGGTTGTTCAGCCATAGATGTGGTAGCAGCTATCCGTGCCAAATTCTTAACAGGGAGGAGGGAAGCTGATTTTGTAGTAGTTTGTGATGTAAGGAAGGAGGCTGTTAACAGACTTCAGGAATTGAACGATGCCCAAGTGAGTAAATAGACAACTAGTCAAATGTATATTTTCTACAATGAAACAGTTTTTCAGTTCTGCAAAAATTTTACTATACACAATTGTACATATATCTATTACTCTCTTTAAACTTTTATGGGAGAGGTCTTTCTTTTAATACTGAGCAAGCTGAAAAAACAAAAATGATCAAATGCTCACAATTAAATAATACATCATTTGTAGTCGTTATAACAATATATGATTCTCTTTTGTTTATTGTGGTATTAATACAAACACTGTTAGGAAACTATGTTACCACAAGTTACAAAAATAATTAATTTTAATGTATTCAACCCGCTCCTATCTTGTTTTATAGTGTGTGTACTTCCTTATCACATACATTATTTATATAAACATGAGTCAAGTATGTTGATATGGTACTTCTATTCTACTAGGACTGAGTAATCTCAAGCCGTTGCCAGATTACAAATAACCACTTACATTGTCTATATTACAAATTTTTTCTATAATCTCATTGCAATAATGTAGGTCAAATGTTCATTTGTTAATATTATCCCAATAAACAAAATAATTTATCATCAACCTAAAATGAAAAATTGCAATAATGTTTTGTACAATAAAGCATTATCGATCTATCTATCTATGTATAATACACATGCTTGGATATAGCATGATAGATTTCACATATCCTTGAGTATATTTATCATGTTAGTAAACTTTTATGAACACATTTTTCTACAGGTTAGCTTGATACATGTGTGTGGAACTCAAAAGAATGCTGCAGACGAAAAGCTAAGGCAATGCATGAGGCGGTTTGGAGAGCTGCATTCTGCACCGGCAGCTTTACTTTTAATCTCAGGAGATATTAATTTCGCTGCTGATCTGAGTGATTTTAGGCATAGGTATGATTTATCCAATTTGTATGCATATTGTGGTACTCAACATGTATCTTATTACACATTTTTTTGCACGCTATATACTTCAAACGTAATTTATTAAATTTATTAGCTTTGTGTAGTGCTAACATACTTTATTTCATCTGCAATTTAAAAGTATATTTATTATTGTTATTACATTCTATGTAAACAATGACTATGTTTTGCATTGAAAAGTTATATTGTAAAGCCGCATCTTCATCAATAAGAATTTGCGTGTTTGATGTAACCTTATTATGTGTGCATACAATCTTGAGTGTGTTTAAGTAAATATTTGAGCAGCATTCAGCACACAACCCATTTTTATTGATGTGGACAAACATTTATGTTTCTAAATCTTATATTTATTTATTAGGAAAAATATGGAAGTAATATTGGTGCATAAACAGAACACATCATCTGCCTTAATTGCGTGTGCCTCTTCACATTACTGCTATAATCAGCTGACTGCCGCTCTGCCAAGGAATCCAAAGGTACACTTACAAAATACCCGCAGACAAAATAAATGGCCTATATTTACTGATGAGTTATTTTGGGTGTTGTAAACAGACTAAACTGATCTGAATAGAAACAGTATATATCATTTTGTTCTTATAAATAAATTAGTGTGGATGTTGACAGCAAACACAGTTTAGCAAAAACTTATAGAAAACTAAGTTTCTATGCAGCAGTTGTTAGATCATACCCTAGTGTCAATCAAGTAATTCATAATATTTTCTAACTTAAAACATTTGTGACAAAATGTTATAATCACATTCTAGTACACCTTACTGAGGCATGTACTTAATTCTACTTAATTCTTTCTGGTTTAAAGGACAGCCAGCATAATTCAAAAGCGTAGATAAGTTTCTAAACTGATATCTCACAATGATGAGACGGTGCCATGTTTTAAAAATTCTAGATTAGAGAAACCATGGTCATTCCATAAAGTATTACTACTAAATTAATAATATATCTTCATATCAAAGTAATTACAAAATATGGCAAACAACGATGGAGAAGCATTTTTAGCTGTTTTTTTGGCAACAGCTATTTTGTCCTGTGTAATAAGGTTCAATACCTTTTTATTTTAATGCTGTAACATTGAAAGGGACTACATTCTTCTTTTCCCTACTAGTCACTAAGTCAATCGCATGACGACGATGAAGAGAGGACATGCGAGATGGAGGTTTGCAACCTGCCTCTAGATCAGCCGCCCGAAAGGGTGTCAAAACGACTGCGGCGGCTGGCCGACAACTGTGGAGGCAAGGTTCTTCGGGTCAACCTCACCATGGCTACGCTACGGTTCCCGACGCCGGACCATGCGTCTAGGTACGTTGAATTTTGTCTTATAACATACTAGCTGCGCCCCACGGTTTCACCCGCGTGGACTACACTTTATCGCGATAAAAGTATCTTATGTCCTTCAGGGTTTGAACTATCTCCACGCCAAATTTCATCAAAATCCGTTTATTAGTTTTTGCATGAAAGAGTAACATTCATACATGCATCTTCACAAACTTTCACATTTATAATATTAAGTAGGAAGTACTTATAGAAAAAAATTAAACTAGCTGCTATGCAATATATATATGTGATGTAATGACATTACGAGCTGAGCTAATTTCCACTTGGATAAAACGGTGATTTACCTATTTCTTAATATGATATTAATATATTTTTTTAATAAAAAGGTTTTGTCTTGCTCTTGCAACGCTAATGTGAACCATTTTCTGATTACTTTACTATGTTGTGTAATTAATCACTTATCAAACATCAGTATGAAATAAGTTAGTTGAACATCCTACTATGTATATTAAATTTATCAACACACAGCGATTTTGTCATACATAATGATAACTCAGTTACTTATCTATTGAATAGAATAAATAATATCTATTCTGTAGGAAATAACTGTGATATATCGATTTTCATTAGTGTTATCGCTAAATATTTTATGACTTGTTATATCTATGGTGTATCAAAGTCATCTCTTTTATGCCCATATCGATAACTGAGATGGTGCAACGACCCAAAGTGAGTCTTGGCTTCCGATTATATAAGACGCCACTTGGGTCTGTCTTGCGCCACCTCCTGCCAGTCCTCCACCACCTCCTGCCAGTCCTCCACCGAGTCCTTCGTGACTTCGTCCTTCTAGCGATACATGGGATGGCTGACGACGCAAAGTGTCCCGTCCTATGTACGCTCGTATATATTGATATACATACATACTATATTAGGGTTACGTGTATGTAGTCGTTCTTTTGACCTTCAATAAGCAAAATAAATTTAAAACGCGGTACTTTTCGGCCATTTTGGAACGGTTTCCGTTCTGCCCTAGTTAAGATATTTTGTTCTACCCTCAAATATTTAGTTTTTGTAAGGAATGGCTAGTGGGTCAATCGGTTATTCATTGCACATCCAGGCTCAAGCAAGAATACAAGTAATTTTACGTTACATTTTTTTAAATTAACGGATTTTGTTTTACAATTTTTCGTCAAGCCTTGTAACAATCAAATTAATGGTTTTTGGAGTGGTAACTTAGTTTACGATGTTACTATTGGGGTAAGAAACTGTTCCTTTTTTTCTAATTTATAAGTGACAATGCTCATTTGATCCCGTCGGTTTTTTTCAAGCTATTACGTTTAATCTAAATTCAAGGGTTTTCCGTGATTTGCTGGCTCTGATACCCACGTGATTCCCTATTTTAGCTTACTTGAAATAATTTATTGCTCGAAAGAAGGTCACGATTGAATAGTTAATGTTCACCGTAAAAGACTTCACACTAAGCGCATTAACCGTAACTTCTTAAAATTTAAACGCTAACCAAAAAGGTCTTTGCGAAAATACCGTTGCAGAGATCAGCTGATTGATTCAATCTGATAGCTACGTAAATAAATTCTCGACATTTCCGTCGATAGTAGTATGCAAAAAACCGTTACACAAGCAGCTGGGTGGGTTTCGGAAATAAAATGTCGTCAAAACCCGTTACAAATTCTGCTTACGCGACCAGCTCATCGGCTAAATCACATACCTACGTAATAATTTTTAAATGTAGGTACTACATTTCCATCAATCGTCTGCGAAAAAAAACGCTTCACGGTCAGCTGGGCTGTACTTTGCAGTCATTTTCGTAAACAAAATGTCGTAAAACCGTTACAAATGCATTCGTCATAGGCGATCAGCTGATCAATAATTACGTAGATTCACATACTTACGTAAATTCTAGAGTTATGTAAAAAGCCCGCAAAAAAAACCGTTAGGTACGTACGCGGCACGGTTTGTGGTCGAATTCTATAACAAATGCTACCTACAAATTCTCTGAGCCTACAAGCATTTTACTTATATTCAGCTAATATCACACAAGAATATTATCAATGCGAAAGTTTGTGAGTGAGTGAGTTTTTGTCTGTTTTTACTTAATTACGCTGAAATGGCTCTACTGTTTTGAGTGATGATATGGTATAAAGTATTATAGATAGGGAACTAACTATACGTTTTTCCGTACCCCTGGGAAGCACCTGGCACTAGATAAGCTTCACCCAGCGCTAGATGAGTCTGTATAGAGGGCATACATAAAAATATTTAGACCTACAGAAAAAGAAAAAGGGTTATCTTGTTTACAATTTAAGCGATTTGATGATTTCTATATCATCGAATTAATGGCCTACGCAGTAAATACACGTTATTGTTGATATTAATAGAAAGTAAGCCTAGTTTTTAACATCATTCTATGCCTAGGCACTTATAGCTGGCGTATTTGCTACGCCGATTTGTTGGCAATGTTGCCACCGTTACGCTTCGTCACTATTTGAGCTGATGCGGAACTGCTTATAGTAAAAAAAGTGTCAACTTAATTGCCGCTTTGTTTACACTTAATTTTATTGTGCTAAGGTAAACTAATGATACTCCGCTTATTACTCTTTCTGTCAGCGTTATATTATAAAACAGACGCCCATGGCATAGTTGTTGTACCAGTCTGCTATACACCGGCTGTTGTTTCGATTCCCTGAAAAGTACAACCTGGGGTGTTCAAGTGTCAAGTCAAGAGTGAATAGGTATTTGCTAGACTATAGTGTTACACCTTCGACCACATCGTCGCTTTCCATCGGATGAGATCGTGGTCAAAAGGTAGTCTAGTCAAAAGAAATTGGCTGGGTGAACTGTGACGCACTGTGACTAGGTGGAGCGTTGACTTACGCCAAGTGGCTGACAGTAATTGGATGGGAAGAGCCGAAGACTGGGCTCAGTGGAATGATGATGGTGGTGAATTATTAAGTGACGCATCGAAGTGCTGGAGTACAACTTTGTTTTGTTTGTTTCAGGGCTTTGAAGCGTATGGATGGTGAGGATGTGTTCGGACGTAAGATAAGCACGCGGTACGCACGGAGCTCGGTGCAGCCGGCGTACTCCAGTGATGAGGGTTATAGCACCGCGCCGGCCACGGTGCACCAACCGCCACCCGTTTTTTCTTCCACATATCAGGTCTGTACAACCCTTATTTAAGAAATTTTACGCTAGACGAGTAGGATACATTCCCATCAGTGATGAGCTCATGAGGGTTATAGAAAATACTCAAGCGTGCTCAAAGGTGGTATCACGCTACACCTGGAATGGGGCTGCCGGAATACACTGGTTGGTTACGTACAAGGTGTATTGTGTTTCGGTTGAATGGGCGATTTGGCCGTAACACTGTTGAGTGGTATTTGGCTTGTCAAGGTGATATACACAGTGCAATTATAGAAAGGCATGGTAGGTTATATACAATCGGTCAATCATTTAGCTTGTATAGCCACCCAAATAATAAATCCTTTACTTTATATTTCTTTTGACAAAATTATAATATTCTCTGTTGGTTCAGAGTTGAAAATGCAGATAACAATAAAATAAAACTACAGTATAGCCAGGATCAACAGCTTAACATGCCGTCCAAAGCACAGTAGCGCTTAGTTGAAAATGCGGTCACCAATCAAAGGTCCAGCTGAACGTAGCTTTACCTGGTTGACCTGTTACTGCCGATTGGATAGCTACATGTATCACAATACATAGTACAAAGTAGACATTTTACCTATGTTAAGTCCTAAGTACTAGAAGTGACCTTGACCTTGTTTGTGCAGACGTGTTCCGAGACGGCCCCGGTGGGCGGCGCCGCCGGTGCGAACGCTACCGAGTGGGCGATGGCGCTGCAGCAGCTGCCGGCCCCTACGCCGCCGCCGCTCGACTTCTGCCCGCCGCCCGCGCCGAAACCGCGCAAGATCAGGGGCACCCATGGTCAGTACTAAATCTTTCATTTGTGCCCAACAAATTTTGCATGTTTCTAGATTGCCGGAAATAAATGTCCTGCCTTATGGTAAGCGGTCACCGTCGCCTACCTATGAAAACACTAGGTTGCCGATGCGGTGCCGACCTTGAGAAACTTGTTTTACAGCCATTTTGAAAGACCATGTTGAAGATCATGTTGTAGCACTGTGAAGACCTTGCGGAGGGAGCTTGTTTCACATTTTGCAAGTATAGAGTGGTATGAGATTTCCAAGGATTGATTATGTGTGGTTGAGAGTACTCTGACTACAGTTTATCGCGATAGAAGGTATCCTGTGTCCTTCCACAGGGTTCATACCAAATTTCATCCAGTAGTTTGTAGGCAGGCTTGGAAAGGTAACGGACAGGCAAAAAGACAATGAGAGTTACTTTCGCGATTATACATATATTCAAAATTGATATGAGTATAGATTGTGTACCTTAACCAAATGAAAGAAAACTTACAAAATCTGCAATCAACGATTGAAAGCTAGGAGAATCAGTATAAGTAGTGTTTATTAGAAACCTACATCCAGCAATAAAGAATATAAAACCTAACCGATCTAACTTGGTTGCAGGCTCTGTGAATTTAGATCGATCGGGCTGCTCATCGAGCAATAGCGGCGACGACAGCCGCCACCGCGCCGTCTCGCCTTGGAACTCGTCCGCCAGCTTCAGCGAGCAGAGCGAGGGCGAGGACTGCGCCGTCGAGCTCACGGTCACCAACCTGCCGCCTAACGACCCCGTCGAGCTACAGGTCAGTCACCCTTGTAGCCGTTTCACAGCTGTTTGTGTGCAAAGGTGTTTAAGATTCAAAAATGAGAGTCGATCTGCGAGTCTTGCAATTTTATTAGCTTGTTTAAACAGTGGGATGACCAGCAGGTTCTACTTGTAGGTATCGCCAGTATTTCTCCAAATATTTATATATTGAGCAGAGCAGTACATTTGTTACTGTGCTTACAGAGTTACCAAACTATTCTTGCCTATCACGTGTTATTATCTTTATTCCTTCCCCCAGGACATGCTGTTCAAACTGTTCAACCAGCACGTCCCCGTGGTCCGTGTGTCGGTGTGGGCCGCAAGCGATGGGCCTCTGGGCGCTGTCGTATTACGTTCAGAGTGGGACGCGCGGCTGGCTATAGCGCGCGTGCACAAACGCCGTCTAGACCACCACTGGGCTGGGAGGCGGCTCGACCTGTCCCTAGGACGTCCGTCCCCGACGCCCAACCTTGACATACTGCGGGCGAGGCTTCGTGCAATCCTTCACGATCAACGCTCTCGGATGCTACCGCTCGTGCGCCTGCGTGACACCTACGCTAGCCGCCACTGCTGCGCTCTCACCACCTCCGACATCGCCAAGGTCAAGGACACCGTCGTCATACACGAGGGGCTCGGTCGTATGGTGCAGCTGATCGACCTGACGCCGGTCTCGTGCATGGACTTAGAGGAGGCGCCGTGGAAGTGTCAAGTGCACGCGGCGCTCAACACCGGCCACGAGGACGGCAGCCGGATACTGCAGCCGGTGCATATGGAGATCGCTGTGCTGGGCAGGCATGCGAAGATCTTGCTAGAGAATCATGGAGGGATCTTGCCGTTGTTGAGGTTCGTTAGAATTTATTTTTATACATTTAGCTGCGCCCTGCGGTTTTCTAGTCGGGAACCTTTTTTCGGGATAAAAAGTAGTAAAAAAAGCTTACCAGGGTACAGCAACCTTCAGTACGGTCATTAATTAGTAGGGTTCCGTTTAGTCGCAATTTCAACTAAGTGCCACCATGTTTCGATGGACACGTTAAGCTGTCAGATCGTCATATCGGTCTGGGCTGAATCAGTGGTAAGGCCAGTTGGCCACTATCACATACAAAAGAAGTAAGATTCGAAACAATTTCATATATCTGCCAACAATGCCTGTTGTCTTTGTAGCTTCGTTGATTGCTACGAGGCGGCGTTCCCAGCGCTGCCTGCAGACGGGCGGCGCGGCGTGGCGCTTGAACTGTTACTGCGCAGTGTTCCCGGGCTGGAGGTGCGTGACGTGCCGTCACGTCACCTCACGTGGCGAGTGGAAGGCGCCGACACGCCGCCCTCAACCTGCAGCCAGAGTGAGTATCAACCTAGGGAAGCTACGTAAAACCAGCAGACGACGTAACACCTTCAAGTTAAGAGGGAATAGGTGTCTTCTAGGCAAGCATGCTCCATCATCGACGTCATCACTTACCAGTTACCGTCATGTGAGGCTGGAGTCAAATGCTAGCCTAAGAAACTAAAAATTATAAAAAAATGTAGCCTTATGTCCTTCTCCAGGGTTTTGAACTATGTATCTCCACACCAAATTTCCTTAAAATCCGTTTAATAGTTTTTACGTGGAAGAGTAACAGAACCAGCACAATGCTGAGTTGAGGCCGGTTTGCAACAATACATTTTTTATAGTTACCACTGCACTTTTATTGAATAATGTTCCCCGCGGTTTCACCAGCGTGGGCTACAGTTTATTGCCATAAAAAGTATCCTATGTCCTTCCTCAGGGTTCAAACTATCTCTGCACCAAATTTCATTTAATTCGGTTCAGTAGTTTTGGTGTGAAAGCGAGACAGACAGACAGAGTTACTTTCGTGTTTATAATACTAGTAGGGACATTAGCTAAGATTAGTATGGAGAGATAATTAAATAATGGTTTTATAATTCAAAACAGGTGAGAGTTCTCGCTCGAGCGGAGAGCGCGACCGACCTCGCACGGCGCCCGTTCTCGAGCCGATACTTACTTTATTTGAGCGGGAGCTGGTCGATCTGCTGCGCACCGCTCCGCGCTGCTCCATACCTTTTAGCAAGTAAGTACCTATAGAGCAATGTTTTGGTCCAACACACGCCTTTGACTGGCTGACACTACGTTATGGTCGGTCAAAAAAACATACTGGCGCTGCACTACTTAGGTGTCGATAGATACTTGGCGACAGATTCTTTACTTAGCGTGGTAACGAGCCGGATGACCACTAGAAAATGCCTTACCACCAAGCTATGATTTCATCACGATAGTTTCCTTCGCCGTTTTCCTTACATTAATTTTCTATATTGACTGTCTGAAATATAGCCTCATTAGGAGCAGTTATTCATCGAAATATTCTTGCAGGCTTATCCCAGCATTCCATCACCATTTCGGTCGGCAGTGCCGAGTTGCTGATTATGGGTTCACAAAGTTGCCAGAGTTGCTTGCGGCCTTGAGCAATACTATTGTGGTGAGTTTCTTTGCAACTGTTTCTCTGCTTTTTATTTTTTATTAAAACTAGACTTATGTACGTTAGTTGCTCTTCTTGAAACAAAAGAAATAAAATAATAACGATTCCCAGGTGCTCGGGTCGGGGTCATCCCGCGTGATCACTCTGTCGTCCGCGGCGCAGGGCCGGCGCTGGACGTCGGATCTGATGAAGCTGCTGAAAGCCCAGCCCGGGCGCGCTGTGATGCCGCGTGATTTGCCGCAGCTGTACCAGGAGACCTTCGGACGCGAGTTCACGCCCGTCGACTACGGCGTTTGCACGCTCACTGAGCTTATGGAGTTGCTGACTCCGCACGCTGTCAGTGTGCTGCCTGGCGGGACGCTGTCCATGCCCCGCCGCTTGCCCACAGCGGAAGAACGCTCGCGCACTGTGCTGTTCGCTATGCAGGTATGGTTTGTTGTTAGAGAGAATATATCTCATTGGTATATTTAGGTGGTCTGGTGAACTTTGTATCAAGTGGCAAATCCCATACAAAATTACTATTTCATTTTTGACATTTTTGAATTTTAGCAAAACAGTAAAGAAGAAGAATATAAAAGTTTGCCGTTTTTTTTGTTTTATTATGTAGAGGACATTTCTGTTTGATTGTTATAAAGTGGCAAACAACCAGACTACCCACTTGATGTTATGCGGTCACTGTAGCCCTATGATGCAACACTATGGTCAATGTCAATGAATTGCCAAGCCTGAAGAACTATTCGGACACCCATTTTGAAGGACTACACATTGTAGCACTGCGGAAAAACTCTTACTACATTTTGCAAAGGAGAAAAGAAATCGAGTTCTGTGGGTCTTCCAGGGCTCTATTATAATGTGGATGACATTGTATCAGGCATTAAAATTAGCTTCAGAATCGTTATCCAGATATTGCATGAGTTCGGGACGGGTCGTGTCATGTGGGTCAGTAACTGAGCATGTTGTCCTAACAGACGGTGGAGCTTCTGTGCTACACTCCCAACCTGCGTATGGAGTTCTCGCGCTTCGTGCCCGCGTTCCATGCACACTTCGGGCGGCAGCTGCGCGTGGCCCACTACGGATGTGTGAAGCTCGCGGAACTCTTCGAGCTGATCCCGGAGACGGTGCGCGTACGTACGGTGCCGGGAGGCGAGCGCGCCGTACGTCTGTCGCCGCGGGCGGCTCGACCGATACTGGCGCAGCGTCTTCGCGCGCTAGCCTCGGTGCCTCTCGCCGCGCTGCCTGTACACTACGCGGCGCAGTTCGGCGCGCTTCCCCAGGTTTGTCTTATACCTATTACCTGTACAGTGTACCAAGGGATGGACAAAAGAGGTCTGTAACGCGTAAAGAGGGCCAGGGGTCGCGGGGTCGCGTGTGTGACACGATCAGTCGAAGCAGCACAAGCTGATAAATTGTTGCGACCAAAATTATGCTGTATGTTATGAACATAATGACAAAAATTACTGCTGGACATAAGCCTCCCCAAGGTTCGACACAAAACTCGGTCTTCGGCCCATCTCGTACAATTACTGCCAGCCACTTGTCCCATATTGTTGCTCCACGTAGTCTGAGGGCGTCCTAAGTTTGTCAAGTTGTTAACTCATTACACACTCGGCCATTTTTCTCTTCACGTTTGCGCTAGACTGTACGTTCATCTCTTTGTATGTTACCGTATGTACGTTACAACACGTGTGTGACTGAGAAGTGCATGGCAGGATACATACTTGTGACGTTTGCAGCCGGACATGATGGACGCTGAGACGCTGGAGCAGCTAGTGTACGCGGCAGGCGGATGCGTAGAGGCGGGCGCGCTGGTGCCGCCGGGCGCCGCGTGGCGCTGGGCCGGTGCTTGCCTGTGCGCCTGCGCGGCGCTCTGTGCAGACCGCAGCGTAGCGCGAGGCTCCACGCTCGAATACTTCGCGGCTGCGTACCGACGTCTCACAGCCGCTACCGGTGAGTTACCTACAGATATGATGGACGCGGAGATGCTGTAGCAGCTGGAGTATGCGGCTGGCGCGCTTGTGACGCCGGGCGCGGCGCAACGCATGGCGCATAAAATGAACTCCGATATTATATAAAGAGAAAAGATTTGATTATTGCTTTTTTCTGGATTAACTAAAAACTATTGAGCGAAACTTGATGAAATTTGGTATGAAGACAGTTTGAATCCTGGGGATGGACATAGGATACTTGACTATTGAGTCGATCTTGGTGAAATTGGGTATGAAGACAGTTTGAATCCTGGGGAAGGACATAGGATTTAGTAAAATAAAAACTAACTTATGGCCCAGCCCAAAGTGTGTTCAGAGGCCACTCTGAAACGAGAGCGCCACTCTATCTTGAACGATTTCAGCCCAGTTCAGAGTCTGACCTTGTAGCGCTATCTAGGGCGTCCGACTGGCCTGCAGCCACTCGGTTATCCCAAATAAGAACGCTCTGCCGCTCCATCCTCCTCCACGCGCACTACGTGGACAAGCCAACGAAGTCGGTGCGAATATATTTCTAGATGTATCTTAAAATATCAGTTGCACCTCTAGCTGGTGGTCCGCCGGACGTGGCTCGCCTCGCCGCCGCCGGCGTGCTGGCGCTAGACGACGCGAGGCTGCGGCTGTCGCCCGCGTGGCGCGCCGTGTGGCGCATGGCTCAGATACTGGACGAGAAGGCCGTCCCGCTCACAGTGATGGAGCTCTTCACGGAGTACTCGACCAGATACGAGCCGGTGTTCCCCGGCACGGATTCCGGTAAGTTGCGCGTTGGAACGAGCTTTTTTTTGTTACTGTCAAAAAAAGACAGTTATATTTCGAAAGGCTGATGATGATATTTCGTGAGCTATATTTCGTGTTTGAGATTAAGAAAACTGAAGAATATGTAGGATGTTCTCAGGAGGGACTACAAAATAAATCATCATCATTCATCATCATCAGCCTATTACTTTCCCACTGCTAGGACTCTGGCCTTCTCTCAGAGAGAGAGTATGGGCCGTTATCTACCACGCTGGCCCAGTGCGGGTTGGTGGATGTCGCATGCCCTTGAATGTTGCTGTTCTTGGATATGCCGGTTTCCTCACGATGTTACCCTTTTTGCCCCATCATCATCATCATCATCAGCCGGAAGAAGTCTACTGCTGAACATAGGCCTCCCCCCTTGAACGGCCATTAGCCATTTGCATCCATCGGCTCCCTGCGACTCTTACAATGTCATCGGTCCACCTATTGGGGGTTTTATTTATTAATTTTTTATTGTACTGATTGTTAGGTTTGGAGGGTGCGGGCGAGTTCCTGCGGATGTACAGCGAGATCTTCTCCGAGACGAGCGGCGGGCGCTACATGCTGTGCGCCGGCGTGGTCGTCCCACGCGTCCGGGACATGCCGCCAGTACACGAGGACTACTCCGTGCACGACACTCCGCCCGGACAGAAGGTTACCTTTACTGTATATATACATATATACTTAATGTAATAAAGTGGCAACAAGCAGACGGCCCGCCTGGTGGAAAGCGGTCACCGCCGCCTATGGACATTTGCAACACCAGAGGAGTTGTTGATGCGTTACCAACCCAACTCGAACTCTTTTCACACTCAACTTGAAGGACTGCTATTTTCTACATTGTACACTGTTACTTTCTACCCTGTACCACTTATTCTATTCTTGTTACCCATGTCATAATGAAAATTATTGTATTTCACAGGGTTCCCGCGTGTTTGATTCTCCTAAGCACAGCATCTGGTGCTCACCACCTGCGAGCTCTTTGCCCACGCCTTGTGCATTGCTCTGTCAAGAGAAACGTAAGCATTTCACTATTAATACTTCGTTTTGGTCGCTCTGTATATAGAGTACATATCAGAAACGTCCCGTAGTGGAAATAGCATCAATTATTAGTACTTGGTATATTTATTGACTAGTGCATGGATATCCAACCTCTAACCTAGCTAACTAATTGATATGGCGTTAGCTCAAAGTCAAGTTAATTACTGATCTGATGTAAAGCTGTAAAGCATAACTCTTATTGTAAACTCGTGGCTTCTGATTGCTATTATATAATTTCAGCTGTTCGCTATATATTTTTTATTTAATTGCACAGGTCGCACTCGTCTTGCCGCGCAATTCGACGCATCTTAAATATCCCACCTGTGCCACAAAGAAAATACATTCCTTGGTATAACTGCGAAGTGAATGTTGCAACTGTTTGAAGCCGACCAAAGCTACCAATAAATAATGATGAACCCAGGGTCGCAACGAATTTTAACAACTAGACTAAAAGTGTCCTAAATATTGTGATGTATGTAACAATAATGTTTTAGATCGTGTATATTTTTGTGTGTTTTATTTAGGTTAAGATAATTATCTATTCGCGCATTCGTTAAATGTTACTGTGTGCTTCAACCAATATTAATCGTTTCAACTCTAGCTAAGAGGTATTTTGAAGGTTATTGTTGTATACGAGAAAACATAATGACCTGACTATTTAGACATACTGTTCTTATAAGTTATTATGCTACCAGTTTGTATACTACTTGACAAAATAAGTTTTTTTTATATAGTCTATGGTACGAGTTTTTTTTTATTTATCTTAGACTTCTGCTACTACCGCAAACGTTTGGTTAGAATTTATGAAATGTAAATCACATAAAATCTAAACAAAAGTTTAATATTTTATTTTTTTGACATTTTGATATATTTTATTCTTAGGTTTAAAGTTATAATGAAGGACTGATACAAACCTCAAATTGTCAATATAATAATTTTAAGGATGGTATTTATATTTCTACGAATTCGAACCGTCTTTGTATGTAACAAATCATTGGTTGGTAAATTATATGCATTCTTAGATGGTTAACGTTTAAGGCATACATATCATATTATGGTTCGATGCTCAAAGTTGTGTTAGGAATAGTCTTATAAGGTTAAATTACCTACATTATGTTTGCGATAAAGTACCTGTAACATTTTTCGAATGCAAACTTAAAGTACAATAATAATGCAATGTGTTGATTTGTGTTTAAAGAATTTTATCCTTTGATATGTGATCTCATTTTGTAATGCATGGAAAATGGCCCTGTCTGTTTTTGATTGAAAGTATATTATCTGATTGTTATTGTACAGATGTATTGATTTCTCAATCGCAGAGTTATCACTTTGGAACTTATGTATTTTAGATAGCATTTACATTCTCCAAAAAAAAAAAACTATTTCTTGAATGCTGTGGTTTATACTATTGATTTGTTATGAATGGCTTTGAGATTATAATAACTGAATATAAAGTACATATTTGTCAATTAACGACGTTCATGTTATACTATTGTTGAATGTAAATGTGCTAAATTGTTTGATTGAATATGCTTGAGGTACTCAAGCCTCGCGTGCAACGTGTTTTTGTGAAAGCCGCAAGTTCCACATCAATATTGGACAGTTCAATTTAAATTATCGTGTTTACTTGTGTATAAGTAAAATTGTATCCTTGATTTAAGGATAAGTCTCCATTACATTGACTCGTCGAGAATATGTTTTAAAGACAGCCAGTGAAATACTATCATTATCATTACTATTAATCGCTATCATTAAATAGTTAAATCTGTTAAATAAAATTGAGGCATAACATCGTCTCAATTTTATTTAATTGAAACTTTGATGTAAGAACTAGATTGTAATTTAAATATAAAACAAAATGTAAATACTTGGGCAAAGTATGGAGGGCGTTGTTACTGTGATACTTGCGCACCAATAAATACAGTAAATTATATTATCTGTTATCTGTATGTTATGATCTGTGAACTAGATTTTATTATAACTGATATTTACTGTACCTTTGCATTAAATATGTATGTAATGTACATAACTCCTGATAAGAAATTGGTACAAATGTGCATACATTATAGCCTTTTGTATATAAAAACCGCACATAAAATGTTTGTAATGCTGATGTGGAACTTGGGATTTTTTGAAATAGCTATGATTATTCCGATTTACTTATTTATTTTTATAATTTAATCATAAAATTGTAAGCGGGTCTTTGCATATTTTATGTAGTTTATTGTTCAATTGCAGTGTTTACACATATTATATAAACACTGCCAGCCAGACAGCATTTTGCAAGAAATCGAAATTGGCGATCACGTCTATACAATGTAAATTATATACTGTTATTCTCCTTTATAGTTTTTATCTCTTGACTACTCAAATCCCTAATTTTGAATGTAACAAAGTTCAAAATTAGTATAAACAATGTCCACTGAACGTAATAATAGTAAGATTTTAAAAATTCGATTTTTTAAGACTAGCAGATACATTTAAGTAATTTTTAAGTTATTTTACTTATATGTGACCAATAAAAAGTTTATAGCCATAAGATATGAATAAGTACCTTTTCAAAGTACAGTAAGTGAAGATGTTTAAGATTAGTATTTTTTTCTACATCTTCGTAATTCTGTGATCATTTTTTTCTTGTTGTAGTTCTCAATCAGTGTATGTATGAAAGTAGTATCTTGTCAGTATTTGCATGAAAATGAATGTAGTGTTCGAAAATAAATGTTATATTTTTAATAATTATGAGTTTCTTTTGTAAATATTTACAGATAAACCTTTTAGTCGTGGGTGGCAAAGTATAGAATACGTAGGTAGGTACTCCTACTAACACGATAGTAATAATAATAAATCAAGCATTTGGGTTAGATTAGAACACTGTTTGACAACATAAATGTAACAAGGTTGGGTCCATAACTCAAATGCATAAAAACCAAAAGAGGGCTAATCTAAAACGCAAAAGGATGTATTATGGTCAGTTGAAGCTGCACAAGCTGATAAATTGTTGCAAGCCAAATTATGCTGTATGTTATTGTTACGTGACATAATTAAAATGTTTTAGTTTTTTATATTTTTAATACATGAAACCTCGTTTATAGGATAACTACAGACACATTTTTCTCATCACATTTGCACAAGACCCGATTTTCATTCCTCTGTACATTAATGTTTGACATACATTTAATTTGCTCACAATAAAACAGTTAAGAACATTTTTAAATTTATTCTGTTCGCATTTTAACATAATTCTCTATTTAATTTGAATACATAAAACTAGCCACTTGATGAGTTGATCACTGGGTCTGCTCTGAGAGGTGACCATGACGCCTCTCCCATATCATGCGATGTTTCTGCTTCATGTATGCTTTTCTAGCATCACCATACGCGCCGAGGTCACCATCTATGAAGCATGGGTAAATATTTAAACTGTGTAACAATAAAAACAAGTTTCTTAATGTTTTTTGTCACAAAATGTTATTAGTTTGTGTGTGATTTCTCGTGATGGTGCTTGCAACAGTGCCGAAACATTGAGATGACAAAATCAAATACATGGTAAATATGCCATTCCTAACCTAATTCTAATAAAAAGGCTTTGTCTTATGTAGTGATTAAAGTAGTAATAACTGAGTATGTATTGTTGCTTTAGTTTATGGCAGTTGCGAAAAGTAAAAAGCCTTTTTATTTCTGTAAGATTAAATAAAAAATAAACATACACTTGATAAACCAAGCTTCTTCAGCTTTTTTGTAGGTGTCCAAGATAGGCTTGCATACGGTCATGTGATCTGGATTTTCATACATCACGCAGTCCTCAAAACGCTGACGTAAAATGTTTAGAATCTCAGAATCCACCAGCCTGAAAAGAAATACATTATACTTACAATATACAAATAAATTAATTGAGAAAAGTAATTTTTTAAAGGTAGCAATATAAAGTTATAAATTGCCACTTCTAGTTGCAGACTTGTGATTGTTATTTTGTTTTTATTGAAAGTTCAAGTTAATTTACAAACCTATCACGTTTGAACTGGCTGTTGGCTTCAAAATCACACACAGGGTCGTCATCGTAGCATTGGTCGATAGTAGGCACACGGCGGTATTTCTGGTGGTACCACGGGTACTTCTTCTGGTTAGGTTCCACAACCGTCTCTGCAGTGCAAAAAGTGCGGTCAATGTTTTGCTTACATAACTATCTAACGCCGTAGTTCCTCACTTATTAATATTACCTCGGAACCATGTTACAGGAGAATCGACGGTGCTATACAATGCCCGGGCAAAAGCCCTAAGCAAATTTCCATCACGGGCGTGATCATCAGGGACACGTTCGTCCTTTTCATTACCCATTAGAAAATATTAAAAAATGCACCAGCCTAAATGTTGACAAATGACACTGAACTGACTGACCATAGATATTAAGTAGACTATTGACTGACTGAACTTGTATGCAGTGTAGCCAAAGTAAATTATTTTATATCCTAACCAGTGTTGCCAACAAGAAATTACTAACAACATATCTTCTTGACTTTTAGTACAGATTTCTCCGTTAAAATTAGTCTTATTCTTATCCCATCAAAACTCGACGATAAGATAGTAAGCATCCGAAAAAAGGCCATCTTTTGTGTCTCCTTCCACCACATTGCATTTGTAAAACAAATAAACTCACCCTATGCCAATATGCCATAGAAGTATAATGAAATTTATATAGTAGGTGTGGCACTCTCACTCCTACAGGAGGTGGCACTGTGCGATGAGCACATTTTAAGTCAGCGCCTTCTATCCATAGTCTTAGAATTACGTTTTTTCAACTGTCAGAAAATCTGTCATTGTCAGTTGTCAGAATTAGTCAGAAATATCAGAATCAGAAATGTCAGAGGTATAAAAAGTAGTAGTAGTTTTTTTGTTTTGTTATGGCGTCACACGATTAGTGTATTTGCCAGTGTCAAGTATAAAATATTTCAAACTCAGAGAGTTGAATCCAGTTTAAATGATGGTGGTGATGATGATGATGAGATGAGGATAGTGTTTATGTCAAGTAGTGGAGCTTTACTTAAACTTTACACGGACTTTTTCGGAGCAACTAGAAAAGTCACTTTCACAACCTTATTTCAATTTCCTACACTCGTACACATTAACGAACACATAATGGTTAATAATCCACCAATATTACACATTATCACTCGAAGAAACACAAGTTTTGGAAATAACAACAAAAAATTTGCACGTTGACAATTCGATTGCCGCCAAAAAACTCGTAGTAGTAGTAGTAGTAGGAGTAGTAGTAGTTACACGCCCTTTACCTTAAAAAAACTGTTTTTTTTTAAACAGATTAGCTAATACAATGCCGAAATCCCCTCTTTATCTCCCCTACCAATAGTTTAACTACATGAACCCCAAACGAAAATTATAAGATTTTTTTATCTCACGGAAAACGGAATCCTTTTCAGTTTCCACGTGAGATCGACTTGCACTTGACCGCTTTTTTTGCTCCCGCTTCTGAAAACTGATGTTTTATGATTATGGTATTGTAATACAGGAAACTATAAGTATCTTACAAACGGTTATGAACAACAATTCTCTTGATTATTTTAATCACCATCATCAACTTGCCCGGTCCCGTTTTATTTGGGGTCGGCGCAGGACCTACTTATTTTATTTTTCTTCTAAACGAATTAAATCAAGTTTTAGCAAAAAATTTAAAGTCGCCCGCCTGCCTGACACCAATCCTCTTTAGGTAATATGCTATTTAGATAATTTAAATACTCGCAACTTCTATGTTGTCATTCTGCAAGTCGTTCTGGTGTTGTAGTTACCAAGTGTAGCACGGAAAAGGCTACTAGGCTGTAACGTACAGTACCGGCGCTTTTACATTGAGCATCTGGGCATTGAGCGAAGGGCGGGGGCACGCATGCGTATTTCCTACCTATGCGGGTTGCTAGTCACCACAATAAAGAAAAACCTACACTGATTTTTGTGCAATGCTTTAGCTAACATAATTATATATATTATGTAGTTCACCAAAAATAAATTAGCCATACCTACATTGCTCATTATATTATGTAAGGCGTTTAACTTTGCTCCCACCCGTCGGCCTAGTTATATTTTTAGAATTAAATCTTTAAAACCTTCATGATGGAAGAGAGTGTTGCATAGTATCCTCTTTAGTTAGAATTCTGTTACTGGACAGATAGGTCGCGTTGAGCTTGCAACCCCGCGAAACGATATCAATTTGCGAGCGCATCCGTCAGCTGCTTTGTTTTATCTTTGTTCGTTAGTGTGTGAAGGCGTCGTGTTGTGTTGATACGGGATAGAAGCGGCGCGCGGCGGCATGGTGATTCGGGCTCCAGTGAGTCAGTAACTCAGTAGCGAGGAAGGCGCGCTCGCGGCCACTGTCCCGAGCCCATGCGAGAGCCCCGCCGGCACAATGAAGTGGCACGCGCGCGCGGTCACTTCCCGCGCCAAGGACCGCGCAAATATGAGCTTCTTCATCTTTGTCATATTTTTCGTAGTGTTCGGAGTGATTGTCCTTACTGAGCTGCTCCTGCTGGAACGGTCTCCCAGCCCCAGAGCGGCACGGCGGTACAGCGAAGAACTTCAGGTAAGACTTATATCAATACTGTACAAAATATCAATAAACATAAGGTTTCACGGAACCTAGTACTTTTTATTATTGGAAGCCTAATTCAGGAAGCATTGATAGATTGCTTTATCATGAATTGTTGTGACATCGAAAATTATATCAACATTGTTTTATTTATGTTGTAGAGAACTAAGTAGTATTATTTTAGTTCTCTCATTTAATGTATATTTGTATAGAGCTTTTAGTGGTATTAAAATAATTAGTAAGTGGGGTTTCAGCTAAGATTTTAGATCTCTTAGGGTTTTGTCTGTCTTATAAAGTGATAATTTGGTGCTGCATTATATAATTATTCACCTGTAGGTAACGTCTGCGTCGTAGCAAAATATTTCACTGAAAGGAAAAGCTCTAGGTTTATAGACTTTCCGTAAGCTTCATCGCTGTCTATTAACAATGTACAGGCTTCCGTAACATTCCGTTTTCAGAGGGAGCTTGATGAGAGAGGATTTTCAAATAGGTTTTCCTGTAAAAGGCTCTAATCCCCAAATTAACAAAATAACAAATTCGGCTCAGTTGTTTTGAAGATAGGATATTTAATGCTCGATTTTCGTTTATGTACTTTTTAACTATGCATTTTAATACATATTATTAAAAAATATTATACTTAACTAATTATTTTTCGTAACGAGGCCCTTTTAATTGACATGCTACATGATGCATACGAAGACGAATTTTTTTTGTATGTTCCTGGGAATTAACCTCGATATTCGTTTATTTACTTCATGAATATTAATTAATTAATTTATAAATAATTAATCAAAATAGCCGTCACGTACATTTCTTTTTCTTGAGAATTTACGACATAAACACGAAGTAATAATATAAATTTTATTTCCAATGATAGACGCTTCACACAAGACGCTTGTTTCACACATTTCTGTTCAAATGTGTCATTAACCTGAGTGGGCTTATAAATAGCATGTTATTGGTAAACAGTGTTTAAATTATGTTAGACGGAACTAGTAACGAAGGACGTATCCAGGATTTATTTCTGGGAGAGGCAAGTAACAAGTTACCCCCCTAGGATTGCACTAATGATATCGCAGTAAAATTATAAACGAAAACGTTTGTGAGTATGTATATTTGTAACTTCGTCACGCTGAAACGGTTCAACAATTTGAAATAGAATTTGTTAATTTAGAATGGCAATAGTTTATACTCTCGATTAACACAGGCTACTTTATGTCACGAAAAACGTGGGATAACGTGAAAATCGGGGGTGTAACTGCAGAGCGCAGCTATTACAATATAATAATACTAGTATAATACATGACACCAATGTTATCAAAGCAGTACAGTTCGCAGTAGTAGTTCTGAATGTCAGGTCCTTGCAAGTGCAACGGGGCCCGCGCCCCCTCTCGATCTGCCCTTATGGTACCCCTGCTCAAAAGGAGGCTTGGTTATGTTTATATTATGTGATGATATGAGTATCACCTTTGCCTCAAGGTGATGGACGCAATGTAGAGCCACGTAGGGGTAGGGCACGTCCTTTATGTGGACGTGATTACAGGATAATCCGTTGTTATAGTCCACGGTGGGCATTTGCAAGGCAAACTTTGTGAGTTAATCAACAGTAACTTTGGCGTATTGCTTTGTATTGAAGCAAATGCTCTACACGTGTCTTCGTTCACAGAGACGATAACTTTTTTAAATTTGTTATTGACTGCTGAGTTTTTAGGCCATGCATAAAACGCGTGAATATGAAACGATGATACTTTGGTCTAAATACACGTTTTGACTTACATAGTCTTGCGACTGCGCAGCAGTGCGGGGAACATTGACACAACGGTAAATTATTTTAACTTCCGTACTGCAAGTTGAGTCCAAATTGTGGAATTTGTCGTTTTACATGAAACTGGCGAAATATTTAGGCGCCCGCAGTAAAGCAGTCGGCACACACGTACGTTTACACGGTACTTTTTATCTGTCTAATTTTAGTTTATTTATCTCAAACATATCTTTTATTCGGTAACATAAACTAGTTTTTGTCCTCGACAATGTCATAACAATGAGTGAATTTCTTGCACTCAGCTACAGTGGCCGTTTAAAGTCTCGTCACGTGGGGTCTTCACGAACGGTACACGATCCGGTTGTTTGACCTTGTGTCGGGTCAGCGATGAATACCTATTTAATGTAAAAATAATTTACGTATACTAAGAAGAAGTTGAAACAAAAAAACGAGCTAGCATTACTCCTTGTGCAGGAAGCTACAACGTCCTGTAGTTTTTCAGAACTATTTTTCTTGCGAGAGCAACAAGTTTAAATACATACATTTTTACGAGCTTCTCAGCTTACCTTAGCTTGTAAAAATTACAGACTATTTTTCTTAAACTTCGAATACCTATGTATTTAGTTCATATTTGGATGAAAGGTTGAAATTCTAATGCTACCTCTGATTTATTATAGTTTTTACTTTTTTGTTGCGTATGTTTTTGTATTGAATTTTTTGGTACATGCTTATGTTTTTTGGTAACGTATGTAGAACTTTTAATATGTAATATTTTTTTTATTTCACATTGATTTGATAATAATTTCTAATAAAATATAAGCTAGCTACAGCCAGCGGCTACCAGTCTGTATTTGTTAATTAAATTGGTATTTATTACTATAACCTCACCAGTATATATATATACATATAATTAGATATATGTACACTTGTACAGTGCATGCAGTGTATACCTATGCGTAGACTATATTGTATATCTACGTTTCGCCATAAGAAATTAGGACAGCAGTAACTCGTGCTCGCTCAAATTGTCGCTGACGCTAATGAAATTCTTCCGGGTAAACAATGTCTGATGTTATCCACTCTGATGGTAAATTGCAGCGGTATATTTTTGTACAAATGACGTGACAACTTGCACTTTTTTTATACTACTAAACGACAGAACAAGCATTAACAATGCTTTACCTGGTATATGGGTCATTTTGTCATGTATTGTGTACCTTTATGGACATACTTAATATAGTAAAATTTTAGTCATTGCAAAGGTTCAACACATCAACACACACACTTGATAGAGGCACATTAGCCTCAAGTTAACATTAGATAAAAAAATTATAAGTACACCTATATGAATATGTTACATAGGAAGTCTTTACACTAAATATCGGCCGTCAATCGTAATAGGTATATCACAAAAATAAACAATTAACCCATATTAATATTATAAACAAGAAAGTAACCAAACTATGCAAGCATAAACCATTAATGAAGCTATAGAGATAGTTTGATTTGAACCCTGGGGAAGGACACACATTTTTATCACGATATAAACTGTACCTAGAACACACAAATACGGGAACAGCTGGTGATTCGTACATTCAATTAAAAACATCGATTTAAGTTAAGTAAAGATACTTACAGGTAAACATTTTAAAGGAAGCTGACGCCGTATTAAATAAACGCTTCGAACTAAAATTGCTTTTCCTTTCTATCAAAGAGGATGAACTAGACTGGGTTTTCTATTAGACCAAAATGCTTGAACGCGCCCTGAATGTAGATGAACTGCTGGTTCTGCTAGCGCTGAATAGATGAGGAGTCTGCATTACACGTGGAATATGAAATGTCTGCGATAAGTCTCTCGAGAGAATATACCACATCGTATGTGGATAGATAAAGGTATCTAAGCTAAGATTCGATTACTAAGGTTTATCTTTTTACGCTAATCTTGGTAATTAGAACAATGCCGGGTTAGTTACAACATTGACGTAACACTCAAGAACAGCTGGACCGATTTTGATATTCTTTGATCTGTTGCATTTGTCTCTGCCCTGAATAGCAGAATTAGTACAATTTAAAATAGGAAAATATTATGAAGAAAATTCAGTTTGTCATAAATTTTGTATGCCTAAACCGCTGAACTGATTCATGAAATTTTGTATGGAGATAGGTTTAACCTTAGGGTAGGATATATTATTACTTTTTATTGCTATATAATGTAGATAACGCGGATGAAACCGCGGGGAACGGGCTAGTACAGAATAGATCAACTTAACCTTTTCCGCGTTTCCTATCTTAAAATTAATGCTACGCCAAATAGTTGTTGTAGAAATATGTCTATTTTTAGAACTCGGATCTCGTCCATGAAGTAAATAAATTTAAATTAGATTTAATAAATTGCGTTACAGTATGTAATGTAGGTACTCGAATACTCGTATAGGTAGGTAGGTATAGTTCGATTTCTAGTTGCAAAAGCAGATTATATGCAATGCGGTGGCTGAATGATAATTTTATTATCATTTATTTTAACCACTCTTCCATTGTATAACGTTACCTACTCTACTTTTATCGGTACAGTCAACGACAAAAGTATTTTCAAATGTGTTTTCGATCAGTAATGTTTGGGTTTCTTTTACAACTTATAAAATATGGTAGCGTTTCACCACACCACAACACACCTGATGTTAAGTGATGATGCGGACAAAGGTAGGTGTTATAAATTATGAAGGTAATCAGACATCGTACTACTTGTAGGTATGATATGAGCACTCATTGTTGATCCATGATATTACTATCACTAATGTGTATGGTTCGACACAAGTATGTACAGTCAACGACAAAAGTCGCTGAACAACCACACTTTTTCTATTATCCTCATCATCTTAAACACCAATTTTTGACCTCATCATCACCTAAAATCAGGTGTGTTATGTTGTGGTCAAAATGATACCATGTAAAATGTAAAAAAAGCAATAATAATTACTGATTTGAAACACATTTGGAAAATCGAGAACGATCAGCTACTTTTGTCGCTGACTGTACCTAGGTTGGTATTTTTAGAATTCCCACTTAGACCTTTTGGGGCAGGCAGTACGTTTCAATTTAAATTTCCAATTTCAAGGAAATTGGTTGAAGATATTTTTTCGAAGACGCCATTAATCTTCATTTGTGTCTTTTTTATAGGTGCGGATTAAAATTAAAGTGTGAGAGTTTTACGCTATAAAACGGTTATTCGTGAAAGTCTATAATGTCTTTTCTTTTATAAAGTTTTGCCAATAATGTTGCACCACGAGACATAGGTTGGAACTCGGTGTGCCATAAAGTAGAAAATGGATTTTTGGACGAGCTCTGAATGTGTTAACAACTTCCCACGATTTCCGCTGGCTATAAAAATTATAGTGAAAAATTATGATACGCACTTAGTATTTTACAAAGTTCTGGGCAGTATTGCAATTATTAAAGGGATAGGTATTGTACAAAAAACTGCAACTCCAGGGCTTCATCACACTTATCAGCGTCAATTCATATTTCACGATAGATATAAAGACGTTATTTTGTATAGACAGTCGACAGGTGCCATTCACTTTTGCTCATCGATTAGGCACCAACGCATACTGATACAAGACGTTTTTTCAGCCAGAAATGCGTATTGTTGCTAATAGATGTTATGATATTCCTTTTTTTTTTCTTAATTGGGTTATCTAAAGCTGGCACTTACAACACATTCATACATGTATATGTAGTAGTAATATGTCAAGCCCTAGCTACTACAATGACATATTATGACATGACATATCGATCCAAAACCGTGGATAACGGATCAGGATCGATTATTAATTTCGGGCATTAGTCTTTGAATGAGCGCACGGCTTGGCGTCGCACTGCAATTGCATACGCATCATGAAAAGTCTCTTTGTCTCTCTCGCACGCGGTTAAGGTTATGAGCATAACAGAAATTGCTTTATTTTTACTGCAGTATAATAAAATTGCTTTGATGTCAGTACCTTGAACGTGCCAGTTGTAGATAACTGACCTGTATGTACCCAACCCTTCTCTCATATCCTCTGTTCATATTACTTCAAGCATACCGTGAACATGACGGACTATTGTCATATTATGTACTTACATACACTTATATGTTTCTTCTGTCATCCTTAGAGTTGGGAGGGCAGGACGGAGACAGGCAGCCGTGAAAGCGGCGAACCCCCAGCGCCTGCGCACGCACCCCTCGATGGCGTCTGGCAACCCGTTGCAGGCACCAAGTGAGTATTTAAATGCAGCACCTATCAATACAGTAGAATAATTGCAAGAAAGAAGTTTCCAAATTATAGGTAGCGCATAAGAACATTTTCGATTTTTGAGATCTGACATTATCTAATTTTGGCATGACAAGGAATGTGCTGGTATTGTTTATAAAGTTTACAGCAAATATTATGCCAAAATTTATAATAATACCACTACTTACATTCTTATACTAATCCATTTTCTATATCATGTAATTAAATTTGTTAGATAGCTTGTCTTACACAGCCTTGGTTGACACCATTTAATGTCATTAGATTATAAGAAGAGGGAGTCTTTTTTAGGTTTACGCGAGTAAATATCACAGAGTAGAAACTACTTACTTTATGTAAGTATAGTTTTTGCCTAATTTGCCTCCTAGCGACCAGTACGACTACGACAGACATTATAGTAACATCGTTATGGTTAATCCGGCAAAAGTCCTAAACAAACGACAATCCTACAACAATCTGGTTGTGTGCTAGATTCTCGTATAGGCTTAGGTCGTAGCTTTTGTCGTGCAACATAGCAATTAATGTTGTATTCATCCCCCGTCGTCTACATTCTTTTGTTTCACTTTGTTTTATAAATAGTAAACCAACACTCATCACTTGAAAATGTTACATTGCACTTGTACATTGATGCTTCTCGCATGATGGTAGCTAGCATATAGAGCCTTAGGAAACAAAAACAAAGATTTAAAAACAAAAATGCAGCGTTGCTTCGTAAAGTTAGGTATTAAACTCTCTAAGTCCCATATGGGATAGTTTTGGACACTCGCCAAGAATTTACTATCAGTGCAAACTTTTGAAACAATAAACATTTATTGGATGCCCATTACCTACTTCTATAAATACGTAAGATATCCATGCTACTTTTTGCAACCAAGTTATTCTATTCTTAAGATCTTCTTTGTAAATTTCACTTTTGAAATATGCCTACTCGTAATCACCGAGAACTGGTTCGGATATCTACATAAATAAACACAAAGTTTTCGAATGAAACAATCCGGGTGAGGAATTCCGTCCCTTTTAACGCTCTTCGTTTGCAACTCCGTGTTTTATTTTCCCCCATTTTCCTTTTTGTTTGTGAGCCCCTATGAGGGTTCCTTGCACTGTTCTAATCATTTTAACGTTTAAGCTACAAACATGCAATAACTAATGTAGATAACTATCTCGTGATAGCATTTTTAGCATGGGTCGGGTCGACTGGGTCGTCCATGTTTTTCATTTTAGTGCTGACTGAAGTGCTAAGGAATGTTTGCTTGATTTCTTTTACACAAAATGTATGTGACCTAAACTTTATTTATAAGTAGACTGCATTCTTTAACTAAATGTTCAAACATTAGGCACCAAATTAATTACGATGGCTCAAAGTTACTAATAGATTGCAAAGCTCTACGGACTGTTTATAGCTAAATCATTTCATTCGAGCTATCGCAAGGGGTGAAAGTTTATACGAATATTGCACAGGCATATTGCTGCAGGCTACAGATAAAAGCTTTTGTGACGGCAAGCAACGTTAATATAGGCAAGGCTCGTAAAAACTATTATCTAGGATTAGTTTCAGGAGTATTAATAGGAAGCAGTATCGATGGAAAGCCCTATTTATGACTGAACGAGTATGAGTAAACATGTATGTACATGTATAACAGATATGACCACTTATCTATTTCTGCACACATTAAATATAGCGAGAATATCCATCGAAACAGAACTACAACCGCAAAACAAAATTCACTTGAAGCCTTAAAATAACTCGCGAAAAATTGCCAGATTGGAGTGTTTTTATGAAAGAGAGCAATTGGGGATAAAAGTTTATACGTAGAAAGAAGTTAAGGTTCTAATTCGTATGGCAGGTATCGAGAGGGTGGTAGGACGTAAGACCTATGTCAAAATATGTTAGCCCCATTGCACTCGCGAGTGGAGTGGAGGCTTCGACGAGTGTCATCCGCGCGGTGGAGAGCTCTCTCCACCCCAAGTTTAGTGTGTGATGTCGACACGGATGATTGTTTAATCATTTTGCCTTGTACCTACTTGTATTTTGGCGTATTAAGTCAGATGGTATGATTGACAGTTTGTTACTGGAAGTATTATGAGTTAAAATAATTTTTTACACATATTTGCCTGACGTGTAAAGGTTTATTTATTTTTTTACTACTGTTTATTGTTAATTCCTGATATAGGTAAATGAAATTGACTCCCTTAAAAAAATAAACACAGACACACATACATATTTTACGTATCTCAAATTCTCCACGAACATTTACTGCTCTCCAACTCTACATTCCTATTCTGAAAGTAGACTTTGAAAAAGGTTTAGTATCGCCTACGGGTATCTCAATGCGGCTCGTTACAAAAGGGACAAACCCGCCAAATTTTTCTTCTTTATCCAACGATTGAGATAGCCTTGATACATCGTTCAGTCAGTCAGTCGGTCACGGCTTTTTCTTTTAAACTTGTGTAAGTACATCTGTGTATAAATAATACAGTATTAGTCGTCCAAGAAATCTTTGCAGTTGACTCTGCGAATCAACTCTATATGTAAAAATACAAATATTTACAAAAGCCACACAAGGGAAGCTATTATTACCCTTCCAACGGTGCACGGTGCGGATTAATAAATAATCGCTTCCACGTCAGCTGCGTTTCAGAAAACCCATCCATATTTTATCAGAGCTCTATATCTTTGTTACGAGGAAGACTGACTGCCTGTCAGAGCAGAACAGAGGTGCACTTTTCAGAGTTCCGTACATATGGAGTCCAAGCGGAATGCTGTTGCTGTACCAACAACGCTGTTTCTTTATACTTGAAGTTGCCATATAATAATACGTAGTTTCCTGGTCTAAGGATTCTTTTCGGACCATGTGATGTGTTTAGAGAAGGGTCATTAATTCAAAACTTGCTTAATCGATACTCGAGTAAGGCGGTTGCTTATCGGACGCGAAAGGCCAAGATAATGAACTGATGCTCCTCCCTTACACTCATCGAGGTACTTGGTACCTAAACTGCACCACCAGTACATACTCGTAAATGTTGCAA
Organism: Opisthograptis luteolata; assembly: GCA_931315375.2. Lineage (NCBI taxonomy): Eukaryota > Metazoa > Arthropoda > Insecta > Lepidoptera > Geometridae > Opisthograptis > Opisthograptis luteolata. The sequence continues at coordinate 7,779,109 of OV928044.1, read as the reverse complement.
ACGGGAAAGTGGACATTTATATGTGCTGTATACGCGAACCGGGCGACTGCAAATGACTGGCCTTGATAGACAACATCAATTGATTCCAGTCCAGCACTTGATTGAATACTGAATTTGGCAACTGGAATAAAGTGAAAAAACGATAAATAAATACATAATAATATGAAAATCGATTGACATGATCACCCCCTAGAGTCAAAATCTGACTGTGCGTGTCAAATCATCGCACTCCTTCATTTTTATCGCGATGTTAAAAAAGGAGATTCTGATGGTGAAGTCATCTGTATAATTTATATTTTATGTATGCTTGCGCATAGTTCTAAATAATGTGCAATAATGTGAACTGATACGAATATTTACTTTTTATCTGAAAAAGTTTCTCTGAATAGTCTCATACAAATTGTATCTGAATGAGATAAGCGAACATACGGTCCGCAGGCTGCACGTTACGTAGCGCAGTAGATAATATCTAGCTTGACACAAGTCTTTTCTTTTACTAATTAAAGTATGTAAATCTAGGCATGACAGCCTTGGACCAAGTTCCGTAAGTATGCAAGTTGTTTTAAATTAAAAAGATTCGCTCGCGCGCAGTTTGCCTGAATTTAATTAGTGTTTCGCAATGTGAGTTAAACTCCTTGATGAGAGTTTTGAAGTTATGAGCCTGTGACAAGATATTGTTTCGTTTAGAGAACAAACTTCGTTGCTCCAGATGTAATTTAATTACGTATGCAGAAGCACATGCTGCCATTTTATACAGAATTTTCACACTGATATTGATTCCCTGTAATCAAACTTACATGTAGCGACCAAAAAGTTGCTGATAGGTGCTTTATTACTTACTAGTCTAGTCAGATACCTATCGACTGATAAACATACACGATAACCGTTATTAAAGTACAAAATATAGAGAATTACACACACACAGCCTTACAGTAACGGGCCTACATGTTAACTTTTTTGTTACACATTAAATTTTTGTGGAAGTGTGCTTATGAATCCATTTATTTTTTATGTAGGGATGCACTTATGTCATTTATTTTTAACTAGCTGACCCGGCGAACTTTGTTCCGCCTTAATGTCAATAAATAAGCAGATTTTTTTTTTATTGGAAAAAATACAAAAAAAATTAAATTTCTACATCAATCATTCATAATTATTTCTGTATTTTAGTACATAGGTTGCTCTTCATTTAAGTACCTTGTGATACACGACATTTTTTGTTTTATTATCAGGCGCAAAAACAAACAACGCAGATGGTCTTCCGACCCGTGAACATGCCACGTATAATTGACCATGGGAAAAACATGAATGTTCTAGATTTAAACCACAAACTTTTAAGGATTGGCCTTGTGATTTGTTGATGGTCATGGCAAATGCAAGACGTATCGGAAATTGAAGTCTTTTAAATTCAAACGGCATATCGGTTGGGATCATCGGTATCCTCGGAATGAGAACTTGCTCACCTTTGAATTTTCCTATCATTATCGTAGCGTAAATTACATTGTTCATCAATTTTCTAACCACCAAACGCGTACCGTTGCACAGTTTTGGTTGGTTTATGTTTCGAAGCATGATTACTACGGAGCCAACCTTTAGGCGTAAATTGTGCGGTGGTAAGCCAGGCACGTCCAAAGAGTTTAAAAATTCAATTGGATAGTTGGTGGCTTCATCTTCATTTGTGACGCAGTCAATAGATTTGAATGAATGCATTGTTCCAATGATCTTATTTTGAATTATGTTGTTTAGGTCATCTACATCTTTATTCTTAGCCGCTAAAATTGCTCGCTCACTCATCCATTCATAATTTTTGTAGTTAGAAATAATTTCTGGAAATACATTGTTGATAAGTTCGTCTTTTGATGAGACAAAATTACAGAAATTATTTGGAAATGATATTAATCCGCTCGATTCATCGACAGGTACTTGACCATTACCGATAGTCAGCAATTGCTCCGAGAAATCTTCAGCAGATGTATCATTAAGCAATGCAACTCTCATGTTTGTTGTCAGTTGCAGTTTCTTCACATGGCGCCATAGATTTGACGATTTGAGGCAAGCGTTTATTTCGTCGGCAGCCGTAGATCTTGGAATTACTGGCAGTATTTGGCGGAAATCACCAGAAAGTAAAATCATTGCTCCTCCAAAACATCTCGAGTCATTGCGTAAATCTTTTAATGTTCGGTTAAGTGCTTCTAATGCACGTTTATGCGCCATTGTGCATTCGTCCCAGATGATGATTTTCGATACCGCTAAAACTTTGGCCATTGCTGAGTGTTTTGCAATATTACACGTTGGTTCTTCAATAGTTTGAAGATTTAACGGTAATTTGAATGCTGAATGAGCCGTACGGCATCCTTCTAACAATGTGGCTGCTATTCCAGAAGAAGCAACTGCAACCGCTATGTTAGATCTCGCCCGAACAGTTGCTAAAACTAATGACATGAGGAATGTCTTGCCAGTTCCACCAGGGGCATCTAGGAAATATAAACCACCATTTTCATCATCGATTGCCTTCATTAAAGTATCATAAACTTTCTTTTGTTGGTAATTCAACAGGGGTACATTCGTTTGAACTACTAAATCTAATTCCTGGTGATCATATTCACGTTCCCGTTCCAATTCTCGATTAAATGCGTCATTCATTTCACGATATGGTGCTGGCATTCCTAACCTGATTAATAAATTACCGCACATGAGGTAACACATATCTTCGATCAAGAGTAAAGCACGATTATGTATCTCCTCATTCATCTCAATATCGTGATTTCTGGAACTGACACGAATTTGATGTAAAATATCTTCTGACATATTATCCTTGTATTTGTGCCACAGGTTACATGGGTTTGATGGAAAACATGTCGAAATTATGATAGCGAATAATGTGCGTATCTGACTTGGAGATGCACAGATAATGGCTTCAGCGATTGTCGTATCCCAATGACTATCGTTTTCTAATAACTTCAATTCTTCACATGCAGCACGATATGTTGGGAATATTACACCATTAACAGTTCGTAGTGACTCAAATGACGTTGGCCCACGCACATTTACCAGCAACAACCGCAAATAGAAACATTCATTATTCTTTGGATGAACTGTATACATACGACCAAGAGCATCAGTAGAACGCACATCTGGATACCCAGGAACCGCATCGCCTTGCTTCCGTCTTTGAAAATTCTTCGATGAAGCATTCCAAGTATAATAACGTGGCATCTCCGAGTAAAGCAAAGTTCGTGCAAACTGATCGCTTTGGCAGATTGCAAAAAAACTGGTCAATGTAGTTGCTGGAGGTGTTTCAGCACGTTGCGTAGCATTCGAAGCCGTGAAATATACTCGTTGACCATTCTCCAGATGCACCGCCAAATGCGTAACAGTAGGATGACGTTCGTGAATGGGAAATGCGAATATACGCCAAATCGCTTCATTACAGTTCACATAACGACCAACTTGATAGCGTGAAATTTCATCGTTGGTATTCGAGGATTGCAATCCAAAAACCGCCATATCACTGCCTTTCGTGACATATTTGCAAATATATTTTATGGACTTAACTGAATTGCAGTATTCAACGTTGCAATGTGTCTTGAACGATTTAGAAATAAGTGGCGAATATGGAACAATCCAACTGTTGTCGACAACGAAATCCATTCTTTTCACTTTCGTTGTGACAGTTCGACCGTTGTCATCTGGTGATCGACGCCGATACAGCGGATAACCATCATTGCCAGTGACAGTCTCCGCCGTTAATTTCCGTGGATATCGTTTAGAGCACTTTCCATCGACCATGCAAGGTGATTGGGGATTGATGGCACCACACGGTCCATGAATCATATTAGTAGTAACAACATCATGTAGGTCTGGATCGACTTCATAATCAGGAATCTCAGCACATATGATATCATCTATTTGGTCAGGCTGAATTCTTTCCACTAACCAAATAAGAATGTGTGCGTGCGGCAGGCCTCGCTTTTGCCATTCGATTGAATACATCCAGCATCGAGTATCTCCAAAGACGCGTTGTTTAACAATAAAGTTCATCAGGGACCGAATTTTTTGCCTGAATATACGTGCTGTGATGTCGTGTCTATCACTTGATGTTTGTCCGGGAAGCAGCAATTGAGTAATTTCTATCCATTTTGGATTACAGGTAAAAGTAATAAAGAGATCGGGCCGACCGTAATGACGAACATATGTCATTGCATCTTGTGCATATTCATGCATATGACGTGGACTACCAATGTATGTCGCCGGCAGAATAGTTAATCGACCAATATTAGCTGCATTTCCTTCAGTATTAACTGCATCACGTAAATGGATGTACTCCTCAGAACGCAGTTTGGCTTGGTTCAACCTAATGAATGTTAAACGTTCCGTTTCTATTTTTACATACATGTCAACGCAATACTGCTGAAACAATCGACGAAACCGCAGCAAATAGTTGTCAGCATTTTGACGAATCATCAAACGATATGCGTAATAATTCATTGAGCTAACTTTCTTTGTAGTTTCTTCACCTGAAATTAAAAATTTGATAATTAACCATTTCAAAGGCAAATTTTAAAGGCAAACAATACAGACATTAACCATTTTTTTAATAAGCATTATTTTAAATCAGTGTCTTTCACAAATAAATGAAATAAATTATGATACTGATACTCACCATTCAATGGATTTTTCATTTTAATATTAAAATAATATCCATCTTCTCCTTGCCAAAACATCAGCGGGTATTGCAATGTGTCATATGATCGATGAGTTTCAGATATTTGTTGCAGTTGCCCAGTATCGCGACGTGTAAGCACAATATCGCGTTTTTCCAATTGTTCACCAACAATCAGGATGGCAACTTCGTCTACTGTTGGAGCATTAAATGTCCTTTCGTGTGTTCCAGATGGTCGTTTATCTGCTTTGATAACAACTTTATAGTCATCACTTGGCATGCGCTCTAAAGCACTCTTAAACAACCTGACCAACGCATGATGTTCATGAAGCAGACACTGCAAGTCTTGAAGAATTGCTCGCTTCATTCCTGCATTGATCTCTAGGCGTCGATCAAGTTGTTCTTCCATGTTGCCCATGAAATATATTTGTAAAAATTTATTCTGTGTATCTTCGAAAGGTAGTAATGATCCAATTCGATGATGAATCTGTCCTTGTATCTACAAAATAAAAACCAGACAGTATTAACTGGGTTATAAACACTTTTTTGGGTGGGAGAGTAGAGTTCAGAATTAGCAAATATACTACATAGGTACCAATAGATAAAGTAAGTTATTCTTTAACTACATTCTATATAAGTACAAAAATAAATACCTTAAATGTCGGATTAAATCCCCGTTCTTCGATAATATCTGCCCCAAATGACGTCATCTGGAAACAACCATTGTATTTTTGAGTATTTGCAAGAAAGTGGCGTGATTCTTGTGTTTCGCCACAAAGCAATGAATACAATGGCTCAGGTGGCGGAGTCAACAATGGCAATTTCACTTTACCATTAAGGCAGCATAATCCAGGCGTTTCTCCGGAAAACTTTAATGCACCACAATACTCGCAAACTACGTCCATTTGCCCAATGCAAACGCTAGGATGCAAGCTGTAATCATTGCTGCAATCGTATTGAAACGCTGCTCGATTCAAATCAGCACTTGATAAATATCTTGTTCTGCGTCGCAAATTATCTATTTGTTGACCTCTGTTGTTCGCTCGACGATTCTGCATTTCCAACCGAGCTGTTTCACGGGCTGCTTCACTTTGCTCTCGTGATTGAGAAGCACGAAGTCGAGCCATACTATCGCGGCGCTGTTCACGTGCAATTTCTTGTTCTTCTTCAGTCCTTTCATTTGCAGTATTTCGTATTCTTCTTGCATCACGGCTTTGTCGGGAAAGATTCGATCGTCTTGGTCGCGGCATTATTAATTAAACTTCACTTCACCTAAAAACTTAAATTTTTAACCATACCGAGTTTTATAGTTCACTTCACTGAATGTATATAACAAACAGTTGCTAGGCGACAACATTGTCGATGACATATAAAACCTTTATGTAGGTATATCACCTAAAAGTTCATATACTACAACACCCCCATACGTCAAATATCAAATAGTCATCCATACGTCATTACATAGCTGTCATTATACGTCAATTTTGTTATTCCAAGTCTGATTCTTTTTTGTTATACCACGTTTTATAGTGACTGACGTTACATGTCAAGTCACACGGGAATGATGTCGAACGGGATAAAAAGTATATGTCAAGTCACACGGGAATGATGTCGAACGGGATAAAAAGTATCCTATGTCCTTCTCCTGGCTCTAAACTACCTCCCTGCCAATTTTCAGCTAAATCGGTTCAGCCGTTCTTGAGTTATAAGTGAAGTAACTAACACGACTTTCTTTTATATATATAGATTAAGTTAATGTCAGTGAACTGGTTCCTGACATGCGAGCGTGCTACATCATCGACCACATCATCGCCATGGGACGAGATTGCGGTCGAATTATAATTAAAAAAGGTGAATATGAGTTGTGTTCATTCATTTACATAATCTTATTTGTGTTTATATAAACGAACCAAATAGCCAAATGCCATGTTGTGATTAAAACGTAACAAGCCAATGAACAGTAAGCTTAATCTATAAATATATAAATCAATTGCTATTTGTTAGTCTCGCTAAAATTCGAGAACGGCTGGACCGATTTGGCTAATTTTGGTCTTGAAATGTTCGTCGAGAAAAATTAGAATGAATGCCGGGAAAACCATAAAAACAGCGCTTTCCTTTTTCCCATATAAACTTTTTCTAAATAAAATGTAGAGTCAATTTGAACTTTATTGCTATTAAACAAAGTTCATTGATTTTTTGATTGACGCAGTACGAAGTCTGCCGGGTCAGCTAGTCTTCTTCTTATATATAAAAATCAATTGCTGTTCGTTAGTCTCGCTAAAACTCGAGAACGGCAGGACCGATTTCGATAATTTTGATCTAGAAATATTTGTGGAAGTTCAGGGAAGGTTTAAAAGGTGACTTTTATTGGCAATACGAAGTTCGCCGGGCCAGCTAGTAGTTAATATATTACATACCTATATATAAATGAAGTGAAAATAATTTAAGCTAAACATTTTTATGGTTAAAGTGTTTACAATCATTTTCACTGGGTACTACTACATATAAAAAAATGTTTAAAAAGCCATTTTCTTCCCTATTTCTAACCAACTTACACACACACACACACACACACACACACAGTGTAATCCTATTTTGGCCTTATTGTATAACAAATGTTTGCCTATTTTATAATTGGAACGCTGTTGGATTACCTAAATAAATAAAATAAAACTTCAAACCCTGATGGATCACTGCAGGATCATCTAGAGTTAGGGCGGCTATATCGACCCGGATGGCGGATACATAATTCACTTTGTTATACCTCTACCTACACTTTAGCCGTACACCAGATATGCGTTCGTTTTCATTTTCATTTCGTTGCTATCAAGTATAATTTATAATTTAATCATATAAATGTAGAGCGCGATTGTGACCTATCCTAATTTCTAGGTTGTTCCTATTGTGACCCATTTTATATATGACTTGTTGTGTTTTGGCTCAGGCTGTAAACGATGTATGTATAAATAAAAAGATAATTAAACTTCAAAATCTAAACTTTTTATTAACTAACATTCGATGGAAAAAAATGTTTTGACATACGAGTACGTTGTTTATCTGAATTAATAAAATTACATGTAAAAGATACGTAAATCATACTTAGAATAAAAGGAAGGTAGATCATAAACCACAAAACCTCGCCTTTGATACAGTCGAGTCGAATCGTATCAAAAAGATTCATACTTTTATGCAAGTTTATAAATCCGTGGGTGGAGGATCGACCTGATCCTTTTACCCTAGAGGATCGCTATCCGTTCTCTGAAAACAAGCGTTTCTACTTAGTATAACAACGTTTCGCACCTCCAGGGAATATTGGCGGTGTACGGTCTGTCTATATGGAAATGGTGATGATTGACCTCAGTGTGAATAAGTAACTTGTTATCGATTCAGCTATGAACCTTGAACACGACGGTGGGGACACAAATGCTGTGAATGGACTATAGGGGAGGCCGGGGTTCGACGTTCCGATTTTGGAGTCGGAGGCAATATAAATGTAATAGAAATGTTTAAAGTCAACGATTCCTATATAAAATGGTGCATAATTTATCCTTGTTTCAAATTGTAAACTTAAGTTCTTTGAAATAAGCATATATTATTGCTCAGGATATTTTTTCTGTAAAAAGTCGACAAGGAACAACTCGCCCCACAAAGGGGCTGGTTGTTCCTCAGCTGAGGTAAGTTGTTCCGCTTATCAACTCCAGTCCCTAATAATGTAGTATTAGGTGGAAAGGTATTATATAAAATAAATTAGGTATATGTAATTGAATATTTATTAGTTTTATTTAGAAAAGTACAAAATTTTAATGTTTTTTACAAACTTTTCAACAAAATTAAAAAATGTGATGAACATAACTGCAAACATATAATAATAACAAGCATTAACTACCAGTTAATGGTGTAGTACAACCCAATTAATAGATTTAAGAATAATAAACATTTTTAATATTACTCAATCAACTTTGACAAACGTTTGCTTTAAAAAAAAAACAAACTTTTAATGAAAACACAAAAAATAATAAATTTTAACATTTCGAGTTATAGTTTCTTAATTCAGCCTTACAGCAATGACTTTACTGAGATCAATAATCTAAACTTATAACCTACTCTGTAAAAACAGATTCATTTCAGTAACTTAAAAAAAATTATTCAGAGTCGTCGTCAGAATTACAATTTTGACAAACATAAGAATGAACATCTTCAGATTTCAGGCATTTTGAATGAGCCCAATTCTTACACATGACGCATTCAATCCATTGTTCAATGTGGAATATAAATCGCAACATATTAGACAATACCATTCCATGGTCTCTTCTTCACTATCACTTCCATAATTATCTTCTTGCAGTAGTTTCCTCGGAACAACTAGCCCCCCACCAGAGGAACTTGGAACCCCAAATTCCATTTTCTAAAGTAACATCCAATTATGATAGAATACGTTTGAAAAAGCCAAAAACGATATTAAAAAGTTAATCACTGTAGTTTGCTCGACAGATAATAGCAAGTAACACACAAATAGCTAGAAAATTGATTAAAATAGACCAAAAAGTATGATGACGAAAAAATTTACTTACGTGATGTTTGAGTGTCACCAATCGACTACCACGCTAACACGCGGGCAGACCGTCACTAAAATGACTGACGCAATGGCGCGATGATATGACGTTTCGCGATGCACTTCACATTTATTGCTATCTCTTTTCTTCGCGGAGCTATTTCCATCGGAACAACCTGCCCCCGGCACTTTGAACCCCGGCCTCCCCTACTAATGCTTTAATGCATTTTTTGTGTAGATATTAACTGTCAAAGGTGGCGCCACCTGGATTGGGAACTAGATCGTAAGTGGGGCTGCCAGAACACACCGATATGTGCTTGGCGATAGATTCAATCAGAATCATTGTTTTATGTTGGATCGCCTATAAAACATCTGACCGACACCAGGAGAGCATGAAAATACACAACACTCTTCAATAATTGTAATTGGATGGTGAAGCATCACAACACGCCGATGGAACGCAATATATATGTAATGAAAATGATACTAAATATATAAGCACAACATTTACCGTATCAGGTACATATAACAGTAAATTTTCACGATTTCTATGAGCCTTTCAACCTTTAACATTGATTTAGAAATGCTGTATATGATCGTAATCCGGAAGATTGCTGATAGCAACTCTGTTTGACACAGCTGTGATGATTTGAAATTCAAATTACTCACCTACATAGCCAAAAGTAATAGAACTGTTTTACCTGATCTTTCGGCGAGGTCAGTACTATTTCAGTAACAAAGGGCAACTTATTATCATTCTTCGTATTATTACATATTCGTAGAGTCAATAAGCTCAGTCAACCGCAACGTTATGAAGAAATCTCGAAATTTTCCTGCTTCAGTTTTTCTTTTGATTAAATCTTCAGGGTCTTCCATATTAGAAGGTTCTTCACATTGATTTTATGCTCTTAATAACTGGCCTCATTCATTATTTTTACAATTTATTATTTTCTGCCGTTGTGTAGGTAAATCATGTTTTTGAAGAGGACAACTCCGAGATCAAGTTGATAATTGAGGTTAATTATAATCATTTTTCTCGTAATTATGATAGTAATGATTAATGATGGTTTAATTATGTAAAATGTCCAAATGTCCCCCTTTTTAAGGTTAAGACGATTTTTCTCCAGATCCATAATATAACAAAAATTAAGAAAACAATATGAGCTCAGAGGGCCTTTGGGCAATTTTTAAACTAGTGCGATAATTATTATATTATTTATTTGTATGTCTTTTTTAGCGTTTTTTTACTCATATTGGTATGAGGTACTACGGCTGTCACCTGCGCCACAGAGACCAAGGGCGTAAGTACAACCTTCTTTTTTATGTGTTCGTTTGACCACTATCTCACCTCATTAGAAGTGATTATGTGGTCGATGATGGTGAACACGCAAGGCCTACTATACCTACTAGTTTCTACTAGTCTTGTTCAGTTTTGTGTCCATCGATTTTTAGGAAACTGCTACGGTTGCATTGTCACGGTATTTTCATTGAAATTCTCGTCGAAAATAGTTCGAAATTTCAAGCTCATTGCAGAAGTATAGTTTACGATATCCGCTCCGCCTGTCTAGTCACTTCCATATTAAATTTGAAAAGACGAGGTAAAAATACCATCAAAGCTATTTTGGTTACAACCATTTCACTTGACTATTTTTACATTTTATCGTGTTTTGTATACAAAGTTTTATTAAATTTTAACTTTTATTGTTTTAACATTAAAACTCTTTCTTTTGTCCTCAATCTTGCATAAAAAATTATACGGATAAAATATATTACTTTTAGGCAAAAGATTGCAAAGTCCAGTAAAAGAAGTTTGAGTCGGCCAAGTGCAATCACAATTTTCTCTTCTTCGAGTGAAATTGTTTCCCGAAATAAGGTTACTTGACGTCAGCTAGCAACTTGGTCACCTTGTTTGTTATAGAAAATCAGGACTCTATTCGTTTCTATTTTGCAAAGCTTTAGCGAAGTTGTGAATTAGATACTTTATGTACAGCACCACTGAGCAATGGTCTGACTCAACAACTCACAAAATGGACCGCTTTTTAATGCATAATTTCCAATTTTTTTATTACAGAACACTAAAAACAACTTTACTAACCTACAAACAAAGTTTTTCAACAGATTTATGGCTTCCTTAGTTTGAATGCCAATACGTAGAGATGGTCACTCGTTGAGTGAATTGAATACGTTAGCACATTGTTAGAAAGCATTAATATCTACTATATACGTTTAATTCATAACATAACTTACTACAAAGGTAGGTAGACACCTAGACACTCGCCTAAAACTTGTCTGTCACCTGCAAAGAAGTAGGTACCACCCCTTTTTGGGCAGCATAATTTTCAAGTAGGTATTTGAACAGCTATACAGCAGCAGAATTAAACAGTAAAGAGGAGAAACATTTACTAAATAAAAGAACATAAAAAACTTCTCATAAGCACAGATAAAGATGAGCACAGATATTCCGATAAACCCATTTTAGTTGACATTTGCTCTCTCTCGCTGTCGTGAAATATCACGTGCGTATACAAAATAGGTACATTTTAACTAAAATGGACTCTTATCAATAATAATGTTTAACCAAAACCAATCATGTAGTTCAAACTAAAACATGCTTGATCAAAGATAAATGAGTACATAGTAGGTACATTTAAAGTTAGTTCTGTTGGAAGTTCAGTCAAAATAATTAAGTAATCAAATAAAACGACAGACACGTTGTTGCTGCTATTTTTTTGTAGCAATTCCCAGCTTCCATTGATCAGATTAAAATGCGGTTATCTCTTTATAAAACGTGCGTTCGCTTTATACAATTGGTCTGGGAACAACAATGTCCAACATCGCAATCGAGCGGCCGCGGAACTAGGTCGGATGGTAACGTAATTAAATGAATCGCTTTTTTCATTCTTTTCATTTACGAGCATTGTTCAAAAGTTGTGAATGGCACAGTAACGAACATGTTTCAATACATCGCAGAATTATATGAGCGTAAAATGTAGGTATAGGCACAGTATTATAGTATACGTATACTATTTATAATTATTCACTTCATAATAATCCTCCCCATAGTGTTTTTGGAACGGATATGGTACAGTAAGCGCAGCGCAGTGCGTGTACCAACTTATGTTTCAATACACGCATAAAAAATAATTATGCAAGTGCATCGAGATCATGGTGAATGTTATTAACTGCGTGATAAGTGACAACCCTATCTACACGGGCGAAGTCACTGGCAACGGCTAGCCCAAGTAGGTACATTTTTCATGAGTCTCGGTCGTAGCACAGTCACCGAGCCGGCTCCGTGCTTGCAATTCACACTATGTCGGGCATCAATCGCTCTAATCGACACGATATGTGCTGTAGTTGGCATTCACCCATTCATGCAACAAGGGGTAGGGAGCTGACCGACATGGGACCAACATGTCTCCGAGCGTCGACCGTTGCTTGCTCAGCCAACAACACTCGGTTACAGCTTGGTAACCAATGTGATATTAGTTGAACCGATAACTGATAGAACAGAAAGGTTCTCGAGTGGCGGGCACGAACCGGAAGACGTTCTGTATGTAGGCCCCCCACTAGGTGGACCGGCGACATTGTAAGAGTCGGATGCAAATGGCGGATAGCCGTTCATGGTGGCGTTCGAAGGGGGAGGCTTATGTTGATGACATTAGTCGACTGACACGTTGACGAGCGAGGGCTCGAGCATTGATCATCATTTGCAGTGCTAAATTGATTCGTCCTCATTCTTGCCAATTTCATCTGCATGATTTCATGTATCATGTAGTAGGTATATATTATTATGTAGATACTACAACATGCGTCTGTCGCTACGTGACCATAGCTAGGTTAGTGTGCTTGGAGCATCGCCAAATTACCAGTATTTAACATAACATCTAGTATCTGGGTATACCTACTAACTACCGCCAGTTGCTGACGGATGTCGCGATAAATTCAATTTAACATTCCGAATGTACGGCGCGGAGTGATACGGGAATCAAATCGAATAATGTTGGTACCGAACCAATTCTCAACTTTACTATGTAATGGCGAAGCTAACTCCATCGTATTTTTCATTTTGATAGAAAAGATAAAATTTTGTTTAATTTCTACCGTAGCCTCAAGTTTCCATATCGAAAGCTCCGTCTCGCTCGTGGCTTCACCCGTGGTGTAGTTGATATTTCTCAGGGATTTTCAATATACTATGCAAGATACGTATACGGTGTTTAGCATACATCTGTTCACCTATTCAAGAGCATAATTTCGTAAAATCTTTTTTAGATACGCGCCTAACTAACTGTACTAAAAGAAAATACCCTTAAAATGTCATGTTTCTATAGGACCATTGATATGTGATTCAAATTAACTAATCTATATTAACAGTGTAACGGAAGGACTTACCATTCCACCATACCATAGTACCATATAGTATAGCATAGTGTACCATTTCCTGGTTTTATCATTTCCGTCTCGAACTTTTTTTTTTAATTGACATAAAAGTGGGATATAATTATAAATGAGTCCATGGACTCCTGAACTAGTTAAACTGTATTTCAGGAGCCAAGGCTTCTTCCATCATATATGCCAAATAATTATGTCAAACCTAATAATTACATGTACATAAACATAATATATATATCAAATTTTACATAACGCCTTCATATCCTGTGACAAATAGGTGTAGGTATGTGTGAAAAGAGAAATAGAAGGCATTCTAAGAGAAAGTCCTCTAGATTTGAACAACGATGGCAAATAATAAAAATAATCCCTTAAATGCAACTGGACAGTTCCTGACTGAAAACATTTTTGTAAAAGTGCTTGGATCTCTAGTTTGTCAAATCAATGATTATGATTATGATGATTATGATTATAAATCTCTGTGACATAAAACGTAGGCAGATAGCTTCTTTTATTTTATTTCATTTATAAACAGTATAATTTCGCGTTTGACCACAAGTCACATGATGTTAAGTGATCATGTGGAGTGATGCCACGCTACACTTGGTTACCTGGTAGGCCACAAAATTTTAAATTGAGGTGTGTGTGTGACCTATGTGTCCTCGAGCTATTATATTGGAATTACGACATTTTATGATAACTCGTAGGTAGGAAGTCGCGCAAAAAATGCTATGCCAGGAAGTGGACGTTGTACAATTCTACCTACGTCAAAAATGTGTGTAAAGAAATGTACCAGAGCAATCTGCTAACTCATTAGAATATGCGAAACGAACAATTTCCTGGGAAATGTAGCCGTAAAGCGAATTGCAATATCCTGCCGGTGTCGTCTGACGTGATTGCACTTTTATCACAGAACTAACGACCTGCCGCGGCTTCGCACGGGATAGGTAGTGGGCAAATGAAAATAGTTGAGACTGCAACGGGTCTTGAGTTCATAAAAAAAACCATATAAAAAAGCATGTGAAGTTTTTTTTCAATTGGTCAAATTTTTATTTCCCTAAATCCTTATTTGGATTATTACAAACACCAAATTGGTTCAGCCGTTCTCAACTGATTCGCTTACCAATGGTACACCATATTCGTATAGATATATAGGTATTATAGATCTTATAACTCTACTGAAAAACTGAGTCATCTAGGTAGGTACATACCAACGCACAGCTTCAAACGCTGGTGCTAGAGTTCCAGATCTTTTGCTATAGTAGCGATGCACCAAGAAAGGTTATTAAAGTTTAGAAATAGGTTTTATAACGAGATAATTACCATGTATTTGTTTTTGTTTGAGTTCACGTTTATTTTTTTATAATTTTTTTTTATACAACCTTTTTCTAATGTTTTTGACCATGGCAGTTTAAAAACAGTATATTATTATATTAAAGTTTGTATGGTAAAATATATCAACCTGCAAGTGGGCAAAGCCACGGGGCAAGTCGCTAGTAGGTACTGAATTAAATATGTATCGTGGCGGCAGTAGCCACATGCTAAAAATAAATAATAGTCAATGATATATATATACATGACAAAGTAACTTCATTCTGCGCCGCCAAGCTCTCAACCACCCCTATAATAACCCGTGTTCGATAACTGAGTTATCGCCTAATCTGGAACGGATTGAATCGACAAACGCCAGGTGCTATAATTTCACGCATGAGGTTCCATTTAGGTCCAGGTCTCATAAACCTTGTCCCGGAGGCGACTGAGAACACCCTCATAAATACACCCTCGCGGATATGGCGGTAATGAAATTGTTGGAATAAAAATTAAACAAGTAAATAATTACAAAAAAAAAAAAATTGTCCGATGGCACCTATAATATTGACCACTAGCTGACCCGGTAGACTTCGTACTGCCTCAATCAAAAAATCAATCAACTTTATTGAATAGCAAAAAAGTTCAAATTGACTCTACATTTTATTTAGAAAAAGTTTATATGGGAAAAAGGAAAGCGCTGTTTTTAGGGTTTTCCCGGCAGTTGTTCTAATTTTTCTCACCACCACGAACATTTCAAGATCAAATTTAGCCAAAATGGTCCAGCCGTTCTCGAGTTTTGGCTAGATTAACAAATAGCAATTGATTTTTTTATATAAGTAGGTATATATAGTCCTTGTAATTTATGGAGTAGGAGAAAGACAGGTGAAACAATTAAAAAACTTTGTAAGACTATACTTTGCTTTTTTTTTTTCGAAGTGACCTAGGTTTAGTCGTACTTATGTTCTTAGAGAAGTCTTTCTGCTATATTAATTAGTTTGATTTTCATTTGTTTCAGTTATGATAACACAGTGAGAAAAAGTTAACCCTTTTGTTCAGCTTTTGGACTTTTGAAAGTTTCATGCTATATTTAGTTTGAAGAGTTAGAGAATTAATAATTATATAATTGTTAAGATCTATCTGACGATTATACAAAGACATATGTTCAACTCATTTTCAATTACATGCCGTTACGTCATAACTCATGCAGGTGTGTTCTAAAAAATTGTTATCGCGCGGTTGCCGCTCATATTTCAAAGCTTGTTAAGGCACTTACTTTTGTAACTATTTCAAACATTTAAAAAACTAAATATTTATTACTATGCTATGAAAACGAAAATAAATAATTAGTCCGTTGAGTAGGCAGACTTCTACCCACCCCGATTTTTGGCTAGATTAATTACTAACTAGAACTAGGTAATAGGTTTTGGGTTCAGTGAACTTTGATTAGTTGATCTAAGTCAGTTTTTAAAAATATCTTCACAATACAGTTGTATGATAAAAAAGGTAGGAAAAAGCTGGTAGGGATAGAAAAAGCTATTTAAAAAAAAATTCAATGTACATTTTTTTGTATAACAACATTCTTAGAGTAAGAGTCAAGTTGTGTTTTGAAGAAATAGCAACACCACAAAGTGTGATGACATTCCACACGGAGAATTTAGCTAGAATTTCCTCATTTCACGCATTTCATGCCACTTGATGGAATAACGCGCGCTTCGTATCTTCGAGGGAACTTATGTTACCGCGAGCTGAATCGTATCGCGTGGTAAATGGTTATACCTATCTGAGTTTACCTAGGAAACGAAATGTTTTCCAATTTCCTAGTTGACGTCGCATGTCACAAATTGCATTGACGCCGTCTCATGGCCGTAGCGTATTCGTTTATGCTTCCACATCTATACCGCTATACGAATACGCTGCGCGCCAAGAATAGTAGATTGTATGACAAGAGAGCAAAATAATATTTTTACGGCGAGGGCACTATTTTGAATCCAGAACGAAGCGAAGGATTCTAGAATAGCATCCCAAGCGCATAGCAAGGGATTCTAAAATGGAATCCTGAGCATAGTAATGGATTCAAAGTACCTCGCCTGAGGGAAAAATACATTTTTTGCTCTTAAGTCATGTACTTACGTAAAAAATCTCTACTTTTCATCTCCTTCTATGAGAAAATAAATAGTGTTGTTGCTCGCGAAGAATACACAAACAAAAGTAAACGAATAACTATCGATAGTATCTATCGATAGTCTAAGATAATCGATAGTCTTTTTATTTTAAATCTAGCAACAACACTAATACTATCGATAGTATTGCACTCACTCGATATCAATAGGCCTATCGATAGTGTTGCGATTGGTTGGCCATCGATAGACTATCGATTAATCATCGATAGTCGACTATGGATCAGCAACGCTAGTTTCAAATTCAAATCTCATTACTGCCCGCTAAAAAGTCTAGTAGAGAAAAAAGGCAATATTTAAAAAAGTAGCCTAAAGGCCGTCTGGGTATCGTTTTTCTTGTTACGTTGATGGCCTTAACGTCTCTGTTATTTATAGATCTAGAGAAAAATGGTCGTATCTTCAAAAACATTGCACTTTTTTTTTTGTTATTAAAGGTATTCATATTTATTTTTTAAGGTTTTATTAGCTCCAACTTTAAGCCTAATCTCGGAGTAGTCCTCTTAAAGGGACAGATAAGATAAGGTCAGCCATCATAATATACATCTAAAGGGGTTTAATAATATGCTGAAACCATGAAATCGCTTAATCAGAATTTGCCACGCGGATCAACTAACGCCGGCTGTTAAATTTTACGCATATAAACTTTAATTACCCTCGAGTGTTAGCAAGGTTGTTCACTAAACACATGTTCATACATTTTTGTTGAGCGTTATATAAATAGTTTGTCTGGTTTGTTTATTTTGAAACTATAAAAGAAAACAACATGCTATTTTGCTATTAATGTGCTATATGAGAAAAGAAAACAACATGCTATATTTGAGATTATTCTCAAATAAAAAAAACATCTCAAGTTATTTCATAATGTCGATATTATGTGACCGCTTCCCATCACTCGGGCCGTAACTCTCTCTGTCCCCTCTGTTTGTTACCTTTTCTCGCCTAAACCGTTGAACCGATTTTGATGTTTATTATAGAGATAGTTTGAACCCTGGGAAAGGACATAGTGACTTTTTATCTTGATAAACTGTAGTATACGCGGGTGAAACCACAGGGCATAGCTAGTGAGGATAAAATACGTATGTGCTGTAATCTTTATACATATATATAATTCTACAGTACGTGTGTATGTCACTGAACTCCTCCTAAACGACTGGACTGATTTGAATGAATTTTTTGTATGCCTTTGGGTGGTGCCCTGGATAGTTTAGATTCACAAATCAGCCCGGCAGATGAGGCTGCAGTCGGAATCTAGGGAGCAGGACAACGTATGTCGGGTCCGCTAGTACCTATACACACACACACACACACTGTGTATTATTCCCCACCCTGAAAGTTTATATCTACATACACAAAGGCTCAACGGTATCATAGAGTTATTTCAGAGTGATAGACTGTAATTAACTATCCGTTGTAACAACGGCGTTGTTGCCAAGTCATTGTATAGGATAATTAGGCAATGCCATAACAACCGATTGATCGATTCCAAGTTACGAGTATGACTAGCGTGAAAGATATTCATAGCGAACTCTAATATACCTACCTACCGTTTTATTTTAGTTTTATCACACTAGCTTTTGAAATACCGGGAAATTAGTTACAGCAATTAGGTATGGTCGCCGAAATTTGAAATACAGCTACTGAATAAACAATATTAGGTAATATGTATGAAAATAAAGACATATGAAAGGTTCAGATCGTCTTGGAGCATGTTGTTTTCATCCTTCGTCAATGTTAACTACTTATTTACAAAACTGCGTGAAGAAAATGGCTAATGATCATTAGTTCCACATTATTTGAACTACATAGTATGTAGTTATCATCGATTGCGGATGAAGCAACACTTTTTTAGTTCGGTTGAGTTAGATATTGTACCTACTGAATTTTGCGCAGACATCAAACTTTTGTATGATAGGTACTTCGTGGCACGACCATGGACGTTTCTCTTTAATTTTGAAACTGTACAAAATAAATAAGTATTACATACATATTTAGATAGATAGATAACTCTTTATTGTTCTACCACAACAGCAGAAAAATAGAACAACATAAAAGGAAAAATAGATTATATAGATTTAGATCTTGTAGATAGGATGGTCATGCTAAGAAGTATAGTTCCTAGCTTAAACGCGCTGAAACTAACATTTTTCTGATCTTATCATCTTTAAAAGATATGTACTATCATATTACTATGGTACTATTTTTCAATTTGTATACTCTTACAAAACGATGGTCAAAGAAGACTTCCCAAGTCCACAGCCGTACCTACTAAGTAAATTCTTACTCACCTATTGTAAGTGTCTATGGATTATTGTGGACACTGGACATGCGCCCTGAGTGACCGCGTCGTGCACTACTCACCAAACACATTCCGCCATGACAGCATTTAATGTAGTGCTGGATTTACACATTTGCCGCCCCAAAGCTCTACATTTTTTGCCGCTTGAACTGACTTCTAAAACTAGATACTATTACACTGTTCACAATAAAGTTAATTCCTATTTTTTAGGAAATAATCTATTTTTATAACTTTTTGGGTATATTTTTAATCTAAGAAAAGCAAAACTTTGCTTTTTTCCGGTTCCAAATTTGTTTGGGCCTATTTTGCCGCCCCCCTAATTTTGCCTCCCTAAGCTTCAGCTTTTTCAGCTTCTATGGTAAATCCGGCACTGATCTAATATTCGTTGTATATAGAATTCGTAAATGATAACGCGGCTTTACAGTCGCATTTCGATTTGTTGGGAATAGTCTGGATAGGTTATAATATAATATTAATAAGGTTATAATAATATATTAATTTATCTTTTCATGCGGTCGCGGCCTTGTGTACAGAAAAGGGCCATTTACTGGGCTTCCAACATAATCTTTGTAGGCTTCTTTGCCTTCATTTATGACACGACGGCGAAGTATACATATAGGTAGAGCCGCGCTGCTGTGATAAGTGTCGCAAGTTCGAATCCTGGCCGAGACAAATTTACCCACAACACAAAAAGATGGTAGTTTCTTGTTCTAAAGAAGTGGTTAGAACAGGTAACAACAACAAAACAATTTATGTCGTAAAATACGACATAAATAAACTAGTAATTCCTAGTTGGCTCTATGTAAAAATGTGTAGAATGCTTTTCTAACATAAAATAATATTCCTACTCATTTTCTGTATCGAATACCTTCTATTAATGTATTGCTGCTTTGAGCAATACTAAATTAAAATTCTCAGAAAAGCTATATTGACATCGTTAATTCGTTTCCGACAATATCAAGGTCTGACAATCATTATAAATATATAACCTATATAACTGTTTTATTTTGGCTGAATTGCTTTCCGTCTGCATGTTTTAGACTGATATTGGTAACAGATTGGTTAGCGGAAATCCTTTAAAATAATACATGCATTATAGTGACAATCATTCCAAATGTAACCGTTTTATTTTGTCTGAGTTCCATAGTACATACTTTTAGAATATAATATCTACATACTGATAGTAATAATGACGGGTTAGTTAGCGGAAATAATTTAAAATAACACATGCAATACATGCATGTTAGAAGCGGAAAATTGTTATTGGAATCAAACTCAATATTATAAAATGCAAAAGATTGTGAATGAGTGACTGAGTATGGTTGTTACTTCTTCACGCTGAAACGGATCAACAGATTTGAGTGAACTTTGGAATGAAGATAGCGTGTGCCCTGATTTAAAACATAGGTAAGTATTTATTATCCCAGCAAAATGGTAACCGATTATTGGCAATGCCTCTGGCTCAACTATAGTAAATTAATAAAAGTGATTCATGATTTTGGGGACCATACTCACTTTTGTGCACCTGCAGCTGCAGGCAGGCCTCTCAGGTGCACCGGAGCGTGCATGGCCTGCATTATTCTTATTCGTGATGCCTAAGGGTGTCTGCCGCTTTGGTATATTCTGCATCACCCTCCGCTCCTCTCCTTGCTAAGGGCCGCTGGAGGCAGGCGCAGGTCTGTATCATTTCCTATAGTTTTATTACCTGCTCGATATTTACTAGATGTTCTTCGCGGTTTCACCCGCGTGGGCTACTGTTTATCGCGATAAAAAGTAGCCTATGTCCTTTCTCAGGCTCTAGACTACTATCTCTGTACCAATTTAAATTTAAATCGGTTCTGTAGTTTAGGCGTGAAAGCGAGACAGACAGACAGACAGAGTTACTTTAGCATTTATAATATTAATAAGTACCTAGCGATCTCTCATCATCTGACTTCGTTTTCTTTATAAAAATCAATTGCTATATTTTGTTAGTCTCGCTAAAACTCGAGAACGGCTGAACCGATTTGGCTAATTTTGGTCTTGAAATGTTCGTGGAGGTCTAGGGAAGGTTTAAAAGGTGAGAAAAAATAGTATAATTACCGAGAAAACCCTAAAAATAGCGCTTTTCTCTTTCCCATATAAACGTTTTCTAAATAAAATGTAGAGTCAATTTGAACTTTATTGCTATTTAATAAAGTTGATTGATTTTTTGATTTTTCGATTGAGGCAGTACGAAGTCTGCCGGGTCAGCTAGTAACTTATAACTATAGTAATTACATTTTGACTGAGAGGAACACATGTGTTGCGTTGGAGACTCTTCCATTTGACATGCGCGGCGTGGAAATAGACGACATCCGACAATAAGTCAAGCGATGACGTAACACCGATCCGGTCGCGTTTTGGCAAACTGTATGCTGGTACATAGTCACAGACTCGAGTTACTCTAAAGTTCATCGTCCTATAACTCAAAAAGTATGGACATTAGAAAAGTAAAGTTTCAAACAAAAGTTGTAGAAAATAAACTGATCTTTAAAAATGATCACAAGCATTTGTTTTGATTAATCCAATATTTTAAGAGTTATCAGCTGAGATAGAAAAACTAGTTGATCATAAATGGGCCATAAACCGTAAACGGTAAGCTTTACAAAAAGTTTGCAGCAAATGAAAGATGCAAAATTTTATTTTCTACAATGATGGTCTCAATAAATTTTGCTCTAAAGTGCATAGTTTCCTTATAAACGTATTATAAGTAAACCTTATATAACAATGAAATTGGATCGGAAATTTTGTGCGAGGTTAAATTCTATTCTTACTGGCCTATTATTTTAACTAATAGAATTTAACCGACTCTTTTACGGTCGCTTCTCGGAAACTATTTACTTTATCTCATAATTATGTTGTTTGTTTCTGCGTATTACTTATTTTATCGAGCACAAAGTGATCCAGTACGGACTGTAGGTGTCTGTGATGATACACAGTTGGGCAATACGCCGTCTGGGCGGATATTTTTATACTCGCAACTGTATGTGGTCCCATAGACGTTGTGTTTATTTTCTGTGACGTTAGAGAACACAAAACAATAATGTAGACTGGACTGGACCGCACATTGCATTATCTGCGCATGGTATTGTTATCAACACAATTGGTTTAACGTTAACTGTATAATATACGTATATAAAACATAAATACATACTCGTACCTACCTATCTATCACCTATCACACAATTGGTGTATTCCGGCAGTGCTACTTCAGAACCAGTTTCCAATTCAGGTTTACTGTTAAACTCAGGTTTATTTCAGTAATGCTACATTCGACCACATCGTCACTTATATATATCGTCAGGAGACTTGTGGTTAAACGTTACCCCGTATAAAAAGTAAAAAAGAAACTTCTAATTTCATTGATCTTTTTCGGCAACCCATCTAAATCGTATTTTAATCGTCCCAGCATCACTTTATAGGTCCCAGCGTCGCTGCCCGTTTTAGGGTGACCATTGCGAGAGCCGTATTTAGATTTTCGACGACAAATTCACTTTAGCATAATTCTATTTCACCCTGCTGCTCATGCTACCTTCGTCCGCTATTCCAGATTTCGATCACAACACAACGCTGTTACGGACAGGATGGTTGTTTTTAGCTATAGGATAGGACACGTTCCATCGTTCTTTTTTAGTTTTGGCTCTGTGATCTTGTTTGAGAAACGTAGGTCGGGATGAGCATAGCGATAGATATCTCGCTATTGTTACATCTACAAGAAATAAAATATCACAAAAGGCGGCTTTGCCACTGTTTGTGACCTATTCTTTACCATAGGTCTTTTGAATAATCATGAGTTCATAAAATGTAAACTACTAGGTTTCCGATAAATCATTATCTCCCAATCCTACTCTGATTGCGTTTTGTGTATGTTTCGTATGTAGGTATTGTTTTTGCTACAAATAAAAACACTGTCTATTGTTTCAGGTTTCGTTTCTATGTGTATTCAGCATACGTGGAGCGGCGCACGGTTGCTGCTGTCCGTATTATAGCGGCGACTAAGACCCGAGAGCCAGACCCGGTGGTCTGCCGCTTGTGGTTGCCCGACAACCGCACGCTCACGCTCAAGGCTAAGGTTAAGGTAAGCAACCACATCATTGGACAAAGCTTTCAGCGTCAACCGCCAAGCAGTAACGATCATACATACACATTGTGTTCCGTATTGAAGGGCAATAAAGAGATTTAACATTTAGATGTTGTGATGATATTAGTATCGCAGAGTGCAGTGCATTGCCGGGCAGGATTTTAAACGGTTGAAGTTCAAAATGCTGGGTAGCACTGCACTGTAATGGGAAAGCATGACGTTTACAGTCAAGCAAACGACTTGCTCGTCACGACATTATCATCATCAGCCAGTAGACTGCTGAGCATACCTATACCCTTTGAACGCCTCCATGAACGGCTAGTCAGTCAGTTTAGTCATTTGCATCCATCGGCTCCCTGCGACTCGTACAATTTCGTTGGTCCATCTAGTGGGTGGCCTACCAACAGAGCGCTCGACACTTATATAGAAAGAATGCTAGTATTTTACATAAGAGTAAACTTCAAAGTTGGGTTCTATCATCGGCGTATAAGTATTCGCCCACAGAGTAAACCGTAAAGTCTCGCAACTGTCCCGATCCTCCTGTACTGACAACCGACAGGCGACCCAATTTCACTAGCACCTCTGAGTTTTTCTCGCACTAATTGTCACTTCTTTTTTTCTCGGTCTTCTGCACTCTCACCAACAAAAATCTCAGTGACAGCTGTAAAGTTCTAAAGACTAAAGATACATCAGGTCCATCAGGACCTAAATATTAAACAATAATTTAATGCAATACTAAGAAATAGTTACTTAAAAGAGATAGGTATGTTTTCTTAGTCCATAATATCTTAATTGTCAAAATTATACGAAATTAAGGTTTCTAATTAACAAAATTTCTAAAAGAGTTTATAGGACTGACACAACTTTTTACATAGTATCACTTGTGAGCGCTTAATTATGCTGTTTTTTTGCATGCTTGGTGTTATTATCTAAAACCATGGCGTGATCCACAGTCACAAGCCAGGGCCAATAAAATTACAGGTAATAAGATGCAACAAACACGCAGAACTGTTAAATATGTAGTAGGTAACCTGATTGTTTTTGCTTTATAGATAGTAAATACTCTTAGCGCCCGTTCGACCACCTTGTCTAAAATTTGGTATGGTTTCTATTTCGACTCAAAAAACCCAATTTTATTATAAAAATATACTAGACTAGCTGTTGCCCGCGGTTTCACCTGCGCGGGCTACAGTTTATCACGATAAAATTAGCCTATGTCCTTTCTGAGGCTCTAGATTATCTCTTTACCGAATTTAATTTAAATCGGTTTAGTAGTTTAGGCTTAAAATCGAGACAGACAGACAGACAGATAAACAGACTGAGTTACTTTCGCATTTATAATATTAGTAGGGATGACCCGGTGATATTTGTAAAACCTGGGAACTCCCATACAACATTACGACTTATCAGGTGTTCCTTTGGATAATTTCCTTATATTCTTTTTTTTAGTATTGAAGCGAACAAAAGGTAGCTGTAGCCATTTTCGTGTTTTGGCGCATGGCGATTGATTTTTATCTATTCAAATCGAGTTAATACAAAAGTAATTTTGTCTGTTTGCTTGCTTGTTACCTTCACGTGTCAAAATCACTGAACCGATCTCGATGAAATTTGACATGGTGATTGAATTTGGCGATGGTGGCCGAACGGTAACGCGTGCGCTTTACAAGCCGCTGACACCGAGTTCGAATCCTCTCGGCCCCGCACCTATGACTTGATAAGTTATGTGTGGATTTGCCATCGCTCAAAACGGTGAAGTAAAACATCGTGAGGAAACCGGCATGTCTAAGAACTGCAACATTCAAGGGCATGCGACATCTACCAGCCCACACTGGGCCAGCGTGGTAGATTACGGCCCATACTCTCTCTCTGAGAGAAGGCCAGAGTCCCAGCAGTGGGAACGTAATAGGCTAATAATGATGATGATGATGAATGAATTTGAACCGTGGGCAAGGACATAATATGTCATATAGAATACTTTTTATTGCGATAAACTGTAGTCCGCTGGGCGTTGCTATTTGAATATAAAACACATACATAATATAGTTTATTATAGCTGCCTTACCTTAACCTCAACCTTTGTTACCGTATACAAAATATTTAACTACAACAATTTCCTTCAGAACGGTTTTCCCAATGTAATTTTCAAGAGGCGGGGAATTCATGCAAAGGTTCCACGTGCGACGACTATTTTTGGCACGGTGATGTAAAGTATTTAGTACTTTTGTACCCGGTACGCCATGAACTAAGTTTTTAACAATGGTTCGAAATCAACAGAATCACTGAACTGTTTATATAGGGACCGAACCTCTTTACAAAATATGTGTATGCTTCGATGATCACAGATCTCTGTATATATCTACCCAGAGGCAGTTCTAAGGTTTATGTTTTCCAGTCTCGTCTCGGCACTCGGGCGAGGTGACCGCGTTCATAATTGTAAGTTAATTGTTTACGTCGTTGCACGCAATACCGGCTGCTGCGTTGCGCGCCCTGTTAGGTATTTATTTACCTACGGGCGCACCGCCGGCGGCGGTTAGCAACAATGGACGAGATTATAAATGAGCCTGAGGTTGAAGTTACCACCCATGGAACGAGGAGCGCATCGAGTTCCCTTAGCGAACAGGAAATGATAGCATTAGAGGAGGAACAATACAAGATCGAAGAGATGGAAGCTGAGTTAAAAGATGATCAGGGGCAGAGACCATTTAAGAGAGAAAGAGAAGAAGAAGAAGGTGGAGAAGAATGGACATTAGTACAGAATAAGGAGAAAAAATCTAAAGTCGAGAAAATTGAAATTTATTTGTCGTCGCATGAACAAATGCCCAAACAATTTGCATTAGCGAAACTGCTTAAAAGTGAAGGCCTCGAAGATATTGAAAGGGTTAAGTATATAAACCCTTTTAAAATAAGACTAGAAGTGATGAGCGAAACGAGTGTGGTCAGGATTGAAAAATGTAAGGCTTTTATGGATAGGGGTTGGAGAATGCAGAGGGCCATGGAGGTTAATTTATGCTATGGTGTTATTAGAGATGTAGACATTGACATGACAGAAGAAGAAATAGTAAAGAGAATAAAATGCTCAGAACCTGGAGAGCTGGTGTCAGCCAGTAGGTTAATGCGTCGAAATACAGATGCCGAAGGGTGGAAACCAAGCGAATCCATACGCCTGTGTTTTAGGGGATCATTTCGGCCTGCGAGTATATCTGTAGATGGACTACGTATTAAAGTTGACCCTTACGTATTTCCTGTGTCGCAATGTACTCGTTGCTGGAAGCTTGGTCATGCAACTAAAAAATGCCCCTCAGCAAAAGAAGTGTGTCCGAAATGTACCCAAAATCACCAAAATTGTGATACAACAGTTTTTAAGTGTGTAAATTGTGACGGACAACACATGGCCTTGATCCGATCTTGTCCAACTTATCAAAAAGAAAGAAGACTCAGGGAACTAATGGCTGAGTATAATTGCACATACCGGCGTGCTTTGACTATGTATGTACCACCACGAGCTGATTCATACTTACAAATGCAAAGACCTGATACCATTGATTCAAAAGTAAAAGTGACTAGCAGGCCCCTTACAGAGATAACAATACCTAATCAAAAGCAACATTATCAAGATGTAGGTATTGGAGGTCATGACCCCGCACTTCCCAGCAAATCACCCTATGGGTCCACGCCTGGCGCGAGGACATCGTTCGCAAAGGTAGTCACAACTAAGGCTACTATACATGCAGAGAATCTTAAAAAACCTACACCACGTAGCTCTAAAAAGCAACGACATGCTAGAGAGGTGGATCAGTTTGAGTTTGAAATGACTCGTTCTGATGCATCAATATCTCCGGAACACACAAAAGAAGAAGAAAAGAAAAGAGACGTAACATTTAGCGAACTATTAAGAAGACTGCGAGAGGTTTTATTCTTGAGAAGCGGAGACACTATACAAACGAAAGTGCACAATGTGATAAAGTGTTGCATAGAATGGATAATACTCATAGCCGTGGAAAACATATCGGACTGGCCAATATTGGCAACAATATTGGAGTACTTCCGTCTTTGACGGAACGAAACAAGTGCCAAAATCCGGTATCAATTAAGGTTAACATCATCCAATGGAATGCCCAAAGTATCCGCCCTAAATTATTAGCATTAGAGCATCTTCTATTTCGAGAGAAAATCCACATTGCCGCCCTCAGTGAGACATGGTTAGAGCCTGGCAGCCGGCTAAAGGTAAATGGCTACAGTATCTATAGAAAGGATAGGCAAGATTCGTATGGTGGTGTTGCAATTCTGGTGCACAATTCGGTTAAATCTTCTTTTTATCAAGTAAGTAGTATCAATCCTAACATAGAATTAGTTATGGTTAAAATTCACAACTGCGATCACATTGATTATATAGCATCGGTTTACTGCGCTCCGTCTGTCAGCACAACTCAAGCCGACTGGGACCACTTATTTAATATTGTAAATAGAAAAGCTCTCATACTCGGAGACTTTAATGGACACCACACGAATTGGTCTCACAAAATCGATTCGCGAGGTTCTCAAATACACGATGCACTCATAAACAGTACATTTATTAGTTTAAATGACAATAACAGTCCTACACGAGTCAAACTAGTAAACAATAATCTACAGCAATCTTCTCCAGATCTGTGTTTAGCATCCTCAGACATTGCGATACGATTCAACTGGTGCACAATAAACGAGACTTTAGGTAGCGATCATATAATAATTAAAGTAACTACACACTTAAAGAAAAATATTGACTTCATAATCTCGCGTCGCAATTACAAAAAAGCAGATTGGTACTCATATAAAGAACTACTACAAAGTAATTTTGATGAATATGATACGTCTGACATCGACTGTCCTCAGAAGCTTTATGATAAGTTTTTAAAAAGCATTAATACAGGAGCGGATCGTTATATACCTAATATTAAAATAAATTATAACCCGACCAATAATTTTACACCAAAAGCGTACTGGCAAGCGTCCTTATCAAAAGTCGTGGCGGAGCGTCGTTTGGCTCTTACTTTACTGAGACGGAATCCAATTCCAAATAATTTATCCAAATTACAAGAAAAAATAAGTGAATCCCAGAAGTTGATACGGCAGGCTCGCGATAAATCATTTCATGACTATTGTGACTCCTTGGATGGCACTATCACTCAAAGCCAAATGTGGCGCCAGTTAAAGTGGCTAAAAGGATACAATTCTTCGAGACCTCAGGTCAATAAAGAGAAGGCATACGAATTACTTTGCAGCTTAACCCCCGATTACGTGATACCCAATGATCCTTACTTTAAAAATATTAAAACATGTCTAGATGAGCCGATTACCCGACAGGAGTTGGAAAGTTGCATGCGTTATAAAGACACATCACCTGGAAGCGACAAAGTATCATATTCAATGTTAACACATTTACCAGAGAACGGAAAATTAATTTTATTAAATATATACAACATGTGCTATACACTCAGCTTTGTACCGGAACAATGGCGAGACATCACCGTGGTCCCGATACCTAAACCTGGCCGAGACCCTCAGTCATGTGGATCACTACGCCCTATATCTATGATATCCTGCCTCTGTAAAATATTTCATTGTATCTTAATAAAACGATTAGAATGGTATGTTGAAAAGAATAAGCTTTTATCACAAGACACAACTGGCTTCAGAAGGTGTCGATCAACTCAAGACAATCTGACTTGCTTAGTGTCCAGAATACAGAGTAGTTTTTCAAAAAATCAGTCAATTTTAGCGTCTTTTATAGACATTAACAACGCATACAATAACGTCGATATTAAGGCTCTAATACATACTATGCAACAGTTAGGCATAAGCTCCATAATGTGTAGGTATTTGTGGAATTTCTTAAAAGAACGGAATTTAACTATTCAAATAGATAAGTACAAATACAATAGAAGTACATGTCGAGGTCTTGCCCAGGGAGACCCATGTTCTTCCTTGCTTTTCAATTTGGCTACTATTTACATATGTAGAAATATAGATAATGTTTTTATTTCACAGTACGCCGACGATTTTGTACTATACATTAATTGTGAGAATATTAGAGAAGGATCAAATGAATTACAATCAGCGTTAAATAAATTGGTTGCCTTATTAAATAATATTGGGTTAGAAATCTCTTCGACAAAAAGTAAGTTATGCATTTTTAAAAGAGGCTACAGAAAAGAATTTGTAAATATATCTATTGATGGAGTGTCGATGCAGGTCGTTGACCACGTAAAATACCTAGGCCTTTGGTTAGACCGATCACTACGTTGGGCTAAACATATCAATGAACTACAAAGTAAGAGTTTACAGTTAATCAATGTGTTTAAGGTGTTGTCTGGGTCTGGATGGGGTATCCATCCGACTCATCTGAGACGCGTTTATATAGCTATGGTACGCAGTCGGTTGGATTACGCAAGTGCACTATACGGCAACAGCTGTAAAACACATTTAGGTAAATTAGACAGAATACAAAATCAATGCATGCGTGTTATCGGAGGGTTTATAAAAAGTACACCTATACACGTTATGGAGAATGAGCTACACATTCAGCCATTACGAACTCGTAGGTATTATCTCGCAGGTAAGTTTTTATTTAAATGTAAATCCGTCTTAGACAACTCAACTATCCAAATTTTAGACAATTTAAGCTCTCTTTGTCAAAACACCTACTGGAGACGCAAAGTTAAGCCGTTGTTAATTGTAGTCTATGATTTTTTTAAAGATACTCACGTATATTCAAGTAAACAATTAGAAATGTATTCACTAGATACGTGGGTGAACAGTGTGGATATTTCATCAGTTGTGGAACCGGTTATTAGAACAATAGATAAACCCAAGAATCAGTACAATGCATGCCAATTAAAAAATATTTGTATGGAATATATAGATTCTTATTATTCTGATTTTTATAAAATATACACCGATGGTACAAAATATAAGGATAGAAAAAGTGGTTTAGCTTTTTATGACCCTCAAATTAACAATTACATTAAATTTAAAATTGATGTTAATATTTCTATTATGTATACTGAGTTGATTGCAATAGCCGAAGCTATCTCGTATGTTGATTCTCTTGGAGCTGGAAAGTACGTAATTTTAACTGATTCCAAAAGTGCTATTTATCACCTTGCTCGTTGTACCTCGAATTTTCGAGGCACACCGATAGCATACAGCATCTTGAAGTCACTCCATAAAATAGTGACCAATAAAACAGTCAAATTACAATGGATACCTTCCCACATCGGCATACCGGGGAATGAGGAAGCCGATCGCCTGGCTAGGGAAGCAATTACAGATGGTATACCTTTTGATTGTGAGCCTTTATTTACTGATCTCCTACACTTGGTCAAGGATAAGTGCACAGAAATGTGGAAAGAGTACTTTGACGAGAGATCAGTGACTAAGGGCATATGGTATAAAACTATACAACCTGATCTCACGCGCTCCCCTTGGTTTGCTGGTTGCATAATATCTAGGTCCGATATAGTGATTGCGCTGCGACTTCGGTCCGGGCACATTCCACTAAACAGTTTTGCATACCTTATGAAAAAATCCACCACGCCGAATTGTGCCGTGTGCAATATTGTGGAAGACGTTTATCATGTATTGGTGGAATGTGTCCGGAACGAAGTTGAAAGAATATCCCTAAGACGCGAGACGGGAATAGATTTGCAGGAAATCGGTGTATGTAACTGTATACTGGCCCATCCTCAATCAGAGGAGGCCAGGATGTTGTATAAAATAGTTAAATTAGCTATTAAGCGCAGATAATTAATGTATAATTTGCTTTGCCAATGAGGGTGGCATGATCATGTTTGATCAAACCCTCTTTAAAATAATAAAGATTAAAAAAAAAAAAAAAAGGTTTATGTTTAGATGGCTTCAAAGACTTGGGAATTGGAACCACCTGTTGGACCGAGGAGATACGATAAAAGTATGCTTACTCGTAATTCGATTTTCATCGTATTGTGGCGAAATTTAAATTTAGGTCATGGGGTGGCGTGTCTTTCTTTAATCTTTGTTATTCATTATTTACTTATTCGAATGAGATTTGAATATTATCTGATTTATACGGAATTGAGCTTTGTGGTTATTTATTTAACTTGTTATCCTCTTTCAGATAACAGGCTAATTAAATTTATATATAAATACAATGAAAATAGATCAACCTGTTTTACGCGTAGGTTTTAGTTTCTGCTAATAATAAAATTGGTGTCGATTCGGTTTTGCATTCTCTAAAACTAAACTAAGTTTGACAGGTCTAAAAGTAAAGCTGTCCTTTTTTACTTCAGTGGTTAGAAAAAGATAGCAATACTATTAGATCTGTCAAACTTAATAGATAGATAGTTTCATGGTTGTTAAAACCGATTTTTTTTAATTTTCAGGCAATCCGTGAGAACTGGAATCTGAAATACAGCGCGACATTCGTCCTGTGCCTCCTCCGTGATTCAGGAGTCAAGCCCCAGGAGACGGTGGGCGCGTCGGTGTCAGTCATGTCCGCTAATTCAATTAAAACCCAAAAACCGCCCACGAATATTCTTACTGTGATAGACACGGAAGCGAAGGAGGGCATTGAGGTGAGGATTTTTATGTGTTGTAATAAATTTGAACTGTTTATTTAACGAAATTCAACAAAAAAGCTTCTTTTTGTCCACACTCATGTGTTAACTGCCAATTTAAATTGGACGCTTTAGAAATAGGATCACTGTAAATATATAACCGAGGCTGAAGCAACAGCTTCTACCATAGTTATGGTCTGATATTATATCCGGTTTGAGAGTTAGAATAACTACATTCATATATTATTTACTACATGCATAGATATAGTTTATGGGTCAGAGAGTGACGTAAACTACTTTGAATTTTGAAAAAACACATTGTTACTGTGGGAATACACACGTGTGAAACCACGGCGCACATATCATAAGCTTATAAGACTTCCGGGAGTTAAGAAAACGAAATCAAAATATGTTTACCATATTTGCCATTCTGTACGTTAGCTTCCCATTTAATAAAACGATAATTGCGTACACAGTTTACTACACACTCTCTGTAACAACTGCTAACCGTTACGGTACGGGGCATGGTGCTGTTAGGGATGGTAATTTCAGAGCCATAGCAACAGATATTGCCACGAACATTTGAAACAGGTCGTAACGCATATTTTTGTTGGCGCAGAACTTTAGCACCTCGTTAACACCGTTTACACTCCGTCGGTTTTATTGTGCCGTCTGTTTGCGTTATACCCTTTTGTCTGCAAGTGCTGCTTTTGATAGTAACCATTTATAGAGCGGTGGTAGAAACGAAGATTTGTTTTATGAGACGGCCTGAAACGTTTCTCTATAAATAATTCCTTCGCGTTGTTGTTCTTTTTTTAGCTTCGAAGGCCAATGTTGAGAATAATTAAATCTGCAGTAGGTACCTATGTTAAAAACGTGAATATCTATAGACGCAATGGTAGCTGAAAGCCGTACGTACAAAGCAACCGATAGATACCAAAATCAAAGCCCATCTGTGCCCCGCGCCTATATCAATAAGTTATGCGTGGATTTACCACCGCTCAAAATGATGAAGGACTACATTGTGAGGAAACCAGCAACAGCATGTCCAAGAAAAACAATATCTAAGGGGCTTGTAACAACTAACAAAACGCCCAGCGCCAGCGTGATAGATTATGGCCCATATTCAAGCAGAAAGCCTTTACCCAGCAGTGGGAATGTTACAACTGATGCTGAATTAATGAATAATAATTAACATTATTTTTGCTGCTTTAATAGGCGGGTTACTTCAACAAAACGAAGTCCCTTATGACGAAAATGTGTTGTTAATTCTGTAGTGAAAATGAAACGTGTATTTTAATTGGATGATTAAACACACACAAATTTACGTCAGTAGTTTACGGAATGCTTTATGCCTGAATAAATGTGTGATAAAGACTCGTTATTTAACACATTAGTTTATCGGAACCGTAATGAACACTTTTAATAGTCATAGATTATTATTATAATTATTATATAGGGGGTTATTGATAAACACTTGGGGGTGTTTCAGTCAAGAGTGAATAGCTATTTGCTTACCTAACTGCTGGGACATAAGCCTCTTCCGAGAAAGTTTGGACCATAATAGGCTATGGCCCACACTCTCTCTGAGTGGTAGACCATGCTGGCCCAGTGCGGGTTGGAAGAAGTCGCAGCCCTTAAATATTGTGGTTCTTAGAGAAGCTGGTTTCCTCACCATCGTTTCTTTCACTGTTTCGAGTGATAGCAAATTCATTCTAGTCTAGACAAAGAAGAAATCGAATCTGTCACGTCATAGAAACATACCTATACCTAATGCTTTTAATTTAAACATCTATATTTTTGTAGTTCAAAAACATTGTGCATCCGCATTATAATGTTTTTTAGCATGTGTTAATGGATTAATGACCAATTTGTTCTCCCACTGTGATAATAACTGAGAATAGGTTTTTAACAGCACACATAAAATAGGCCCAAGTATACTTGCTAGTAAACTGAAACAATTTGAATATAGATGACGTAATTAGTACCTAATTAATAGGTATTTTATACGGCGAGGCGACGATGGAACAATATCTATGAATTTCTAACCAAACGAATTGAATAATTAATTACCTAATTGACTACTGCGGAGTTTAGTATGCCAATGAGGTTTTAACGCTACATTTGTTTGTGGGATTAATTTGTTGTGATAAACAAGACATACAATATGCTAATTAAGATCTGCATGTAAAAGTCATAATGTTTGCAATAAATGATTGAATATTGAATAATATATAGCTATGGTACAATTTGTGAGTGCTGTAACACGTTACAACTGCGACGGTCATTGGTAATTTGTGGGAGTGTGGAAAACGATGATAGCTCAGTAGTAGTGACGTTGGCTCGCGACCCGTACTTATGTCGTAGGTTCGAATCCGACAGTGAGCTTGAGCTTTCGGTATAGGAAAACATCGTGATCAAACCCTACCCTAGTGATTGCCTGGCTAGCTACCACTCTCGAGATAAGAATATGTAGCCAAGCGCCTATCAGTGAGTTCCGGCAGCCACACTTGACAGCTAGTTCCCAATTCAGACCAAAGCCAATTTTAATCATATCGTCTCTCAACATCAGGAGAGTTATGGTTGTACGCTACCCAGTGAGAACTAGTAAATTAGCTTACAAGTACGAGTAGGGAATGTGGAAAACGAATCTTACCATGTACGAATGTTTGTTACTCTTTCACACAAAAACTACCAAACGGATTTGAGTGAAATTTGGAATGGAGATGGCTTATACCCATACATAGGTTAATTTTCATCCCGGAAAAAGGTTCCTGCGAGATAGGGGGAAGATGCGGGTGAAACCACGGGACGCAGCTATAAGTAACTATAGTTACTAGATATTTACTAGTCTACTTTCTATGATTTCCAGGACACCCTGCACGTTTGCGTGAAACCGTTCCACTACTCTTACGCACGAGATGACTGGCTGGTGGAGTGGTTTGAGCTCAATAGGTTGCTCGGCGTGAGCCACTTCTACATGTACAACGAGTCTCTCAGCGCCCCTGTAGGGTGCATGCTCGACTACTACAGAAAAAAGGGCCTGCTCACGCTGCTACCGTGGAAACTACCCATGGTGTCCAAGGTGGAGATTAGGTAAGAATAATTTTGACTGTCTATATTTATACATAATGCTACCTACCCGCTCCTTTGTCTATCCGTGCGAAGCTGGGTAGCCAAAACTTTGACATCCGGAAGATTTTTAAATCTCTAAATATAAAACTAGATTTTTGATTCGATTCAATAGTTTGAAAGATTACCCCTAAATTCAAAACAAACAACTTTGTCTCTTTAAAATATTAGTATAGATCAGGTGACTTGTCGTCAAAAGCTACAGGAGATAATCCACTTTTTTATATTTTTTATTCCCTGTCAGAAATAAAAAATATGAAAAAGTGGCTTATATTCAGTACATGTCAATTCACTTCTACAATGTACTAGTAAAATACGTGAGCCCCTATTACGAGTTCATCTACTAGACTCATTATCAAGTATCGTTAATTAGCACTGAGCCCCTAGCAGTAGCATGTAGGTAGATAACTATTCATACAAATATTTTACGTTCGCCGTTCAGTTAGTGAAACTCGTAGGTATTAGGGGTAAGCAATAAATGACAAAAGTTGTTTGAAAAACCATTTTTCCCTATTTTCCCAAACATCTTAAACGCTAAGACTAGGCTATCGCTACTGTCCGGACAAAGATTGTCTGTTAGAAATCGCTCGAAAAATCCACCACTAACACAAAAGCTCTAAGATCTTTCCTTTTATTTTATTCTATATTTTTCTTGCTGTGGTGAAACAATAAAGCGTCATTTATCCATCATCCAACGGAAGACCCGCGCTGGTTGAATAACCAGCATTATGCTGAGTTTTGACCGGTTTTCGACGGTGACACGCTGCACGCACGCGGTGGCTTATCTACGTGCCATTTTTCTATAAAAATATTTAATGAGGCCAGGAGTTCAGTCTAATAACCTTGTCCTAATGATTAATGGAGTAAAAAAAAATACTATCAACTGTGAAAACTCGTTACTTGCAGCTAATATCTGTTACAGTTCCAACACTAATAACCTATATAGTTCAATGAACTCTGTTACTATGACGTTAAATGTACCTAGACGAAAGAGTAAAATGATTCATTAAAAAAAACTCATGTCTGATACATTTTGTCACGTGTCATCAATGGCACGCGTGCCAATGATTCGCCATCGATGTTCTATACTATTCATTGATTATTTTTCTATACTCGTATATTATATTCAATTTGTTTTCACGCTTCCAGGACAGAGGGCCAGTTCGCAGCGTTTAACGACTGCCTATACCGATCCATGTCCAACGCTGGCTGGCTACTGGTCATCGACGTGGATGAAGTGGTGCTTCCTAAGAAAGAGTACACTTTACCGGCATTGCTGACGAGCTTGCAGGCTTTGTACGAGTCGTATTCGAAAGCACCAGTCGCTTTCCTGTTTAGAAACGCTTTCTACTACATGCAATGGGAGGTACGATACTGTCCTTAATAACATAAGACCAATGGTGGATTTAGCAGCAGGCTGAGTAGGCTGGAGCCTAGGGCGGTAGATTTTAGGGGCGGCAAATTTAGTGCCAATTTAAAAAAAATGTTTTAATGATATTAAAAGAGTCGTATACATGTATTTAAATAATATTATGTGCACACAAACAATTAAACATTGTTCACCACTTGATTTTTCTTCAATTATGTCTGGTGCATAAAAAAATGACACATTTAAAAAGGAAAGGCAGAGGCCGTAGAGGTTATAGAGGTTGGTAGGGGCGGCAAAATTTGAATACTTAGCCAAACTACTTAGCTTTTACTGGCGGCAAATTTGTAAATCCGCCACTGCATAAGACATAGCATATAATACCTATATGATATTTGTCACTAACCTTAATTTTTAGTTCGCTTTCAAAGTCAAAGTATTAAGTGTTTATTTAGTAGATTACATGTGATCACTTTAAAACTTGAAACTTAAAACTAGTTACCCCTGTTCCAACCTTTTGGACGCGATAACACTTACACGTTACATTTACTTATTACTAATCGATTGAATTGGAGCAAGTTCACTACAATCCCAAGCTTGTCCGTCAGCTAAATAGCCTGATATATTTTTAATAAGATCAGTAATAGGTAGCATTATAATTATCAGAACTAAAATACTTAACAGACTTGTATACATATTCATAGCTCATCCCATCTATTTATAGCTCATCGACACACTATCGGGTGCTGGAAATCCCACACCTCACGATTTATACGCTCCTTTCTCCCGCTTGCAAAATGTGAAACGATCTCCCCCAGTAGTCTTTCCGCAGTGCTACAAATGGCTATCCTTCAAGATGGGTGTGGAAAGAGTTCTTAAAGGTCTGCAACGCATCGGCAACTCCCCTGGTGTTGCAAATGTCTATAAGCGACGGTGACCGCTTTCCATCAGGCGGGCCGTCTGCTTGCTTGCTAATCTATTACATAAAAAAATGTGTTAGGATGACGCAGCGGCTAAGGCACCGCTGGTGACGGCGAAGAAGACGCGCCGGTGGGCGCTGCCGCACGCTCTCAAGAACCGCAGCAAGTACGCGCTGCGGCCGCGCCACGCGGTCGAGCTCGGGAACCACTTCGCGTGGGAGCTCGTCTCCGGCGCCAGCTACGTCGGCGTCTCCACCGACCGCGCGCTCTTGCATCACTACAGAGTGAGTACGAACTACGACAAAACTCACTGAACCTACTAAACTTTTCGATGTCCCTTAGCATCTCTAACATCAAAAATGATCGATCTGGTGCACATTTGAAAAACCATGATCAGTTTTTTTTCACCTCATGCTAGATGACGATGTGGTCGAAGATGGCGCCATGCTACACCTGGACTGGGACTACACCTGAGCTACTTTTGTCGCGACTGTATAAAGCTCTGATCCTTAATCAGGTCTCCCTGTATCTACTTAGAGCATCAGAAATGTGGATCGGGGATCCACAACACCAAGAAATAGAAGAAATACTTGAGCTTTTAACTGCTAAACGTTAGTATAACGACCGCAGAACTTTTATCTATTTATTAATTCAACTGTATTTCGCGACAGCAACTGCACTATTTGTTTCTTTATTTCTTAGGCCAGGTTTTCTGAAACATAAGTTTGACACAAACAATAAATTCTAACCAAAACGCGTGATATCTTTTTCACAGATTAACTAACTCTCGCTTCGCAAACGTGTTTACTAGTACTGCCTGACATATTTCACTATATGTACCAAAGTTATATATTTGTTTTCCTGCATATTGAAAACATTTTTTAAAGTAGTAACTGGAATCGACTAATCATTCGCTCAAACCTAGGTCATTTTCTGGGCAAGTGCTCTGCTTGAACTAACAAGTAGGCATTCAAGAAGCCATATCTACCAACTTCGAGTGCCATACTTACTGACCTATTTCAAACGTTCCTTTTCCAGCTCGCGTGTGAATTCGGCGGCATGAGCTGTCTAATGATTCCCTCTACAGTGGACCGCATAGCTCACAAGTGGACGGACGAACTATGGAAGAGAGTCCAATCAGAGAAGAAGCATATAGACACCGCGTGCCCAGCGTAAGCTGAACCATCACATATTGACTAGTCAGTTCAGTGCTATGGAATTAAGTTCGGACTTTTGCTCTGTCGCGGCATAATAAGCAATAATACATTTAGTTTGCAACACGGTGATAATAATCGCTTTTGTACGGGATGCTAAACTAGACTGCATTACTGTCATCACTGACATAATTATTTTCCAGAAGTTATTGTTGGGGAAATTATGTATGGGAAACTTTGTTAGGTGGTTTTGAGGACAATGGAAAATTCCTAAAATACCTAAAAGTAGAAAGGTTCTTGGAGTACAACAAAGATAGCCAAAAAGATAAAAATAAAACGCTTACTAAATAATAGATTCAAAATTCTGGCAGAAAATTACTTGCTCCAATCTGACTTTAGTGGTAGTTTCAGTGGCTAACTTTTGATAAAAATTTTGAACAATCAACGACTTTAATTCTGTAATAATGGTATGCAATGAGAAAAAATGTTAAGTACTGTGTTACAAAGTTTACTTACTGAATGAGAATTTCTATTAACCCCCATAATAACGACTTACCGTCGTACATATTATTATAATTGGTCCCTAAATTTGTCCCACTTAAAACCTGCGAAGTACTCTAGGCTCAAACCAACTTAGCCTGCTGGTAAGGCCGCTATTATCCATGTGCCTGTAATTTCCCCGACACCATGCCTTTAAATCCAGAACCACAGTTTATTTTCACTATGCAACAACATTTAAATTAAACGTCAACTGCCTGCAATAATAATAAAACTACTCCTGATTTTTACTAAACATTAGATCACGTAACATTAGCTGAACCGAGAAATACTCGGCAAATAAAATAATACAATAATAAGTACTCATTATAAAAGCTTATATAAATTTTGTATCGCTGGATAAATTGTGATTTTTTGGTCTACTATTAGTAGGTAGGTC
Organism: Opisthograptis luteolata; assembly: GCA_931315375.2. NCBI lineage: Eukaryota > Metazoa > Arthropoda > Insecta > Lepidoptera > Geometridae > Opisthograptis > Opisthograptis luteolata. The sequence continues at coordinate 7,739,537 of OV928044.1, read as the reverse complement.
AAAAAATAATTGTAAAAGAAAAATAACTTTATAAGTTTAATAATAACGTATTCATTATTTGTCTATGTTTCATTTTAGTAGACTCTGGCAATATAGTGACGTAGCCATTCATGCTACCGTCATACATACCTACAAAATATAGTGTACATAGTACAACAAAACGCTCCTTTAGATCTAAAATTGATTATCTAGTTACCAAAGGTTATTTATTAAGTAATGTATTAAAAATATCAACTATATTTTAATAATAATAACTTGAAACGATTTAAGTAGGTACAAAAGGTATGTAGATTTTGAATAACTCATTTTTGGCATTGTGGAAATAGAAATTAGTCTAAAAACAATAACGTAAAAATGAAAACAAATATTGCCCCAATAAGCTAAAATATTATATATACATGCCTAATGTATAAGTTATTATAGATCTACCAGAATCTGATGGAACAAATACAAAACCATCTGAGGATTGGAGTATTGTAAACATGCACATTACGGACGGTCCGCACCGCAAAACATCATGCATGTTTTTCGTTTATATAACGTTTGAAAAAGATATACCTAATAATGTGTTACGGCACAGCCCGCTCTAAGATGCCCAGTGCGATTGCTGCTTACTACAAATTACATTTTCCCTTTCTGTTATCAAACTCTGGTAGGCCTATACTTTCACCCAAAAGGACCATTAAACATTTATTTTTAAAAAACACAAGTACAATTTTAATAACCTTACAATTTACAAACGCTTTTATATAGTGCTATAGATAAGCGAAGTTGCAAAATTGTGCCATTTTAAGCGTTACGTGGAGTATGTAGTGATGGTTTGCTCAATGAGTCAAATAGAAACAGTATTACACGTGTTCTGTTTTTTTAATTAAAAATTGTTCGGATGGTTTTTCTTTTTCGATGGAATCTATTTTTGAGCAATTTGTGTTTTTTTTTTTGTATTCTAAGTTTTCGTCTTTTACTGACAACGGCATTTGCCGTGTATTCTTTTATTATATAATTGCGCTCGTAATGTTCTAACTTCACGTGCTGTAAATAGACAGTTAAAATAATAACCCTCAGTTTGGCATTGTCGTAGTCGGGTAAAAAGTAGATACCTATCTAATACCTATAAATGACCATAGTATGAACATATTACGTAAAATCTATTTTTCGCCATGAATTACCAGAGTGAATAATAAAAATCATTGTGTACCAATACAATACACAATTTACCAACATACATACATGTCACATTGGTTTTCTACTGTTGATTTGATATCAATTTTAGTTAATACTTAGATATTGTATTGATTGACTGTATATAACAATAAAAATATATTATTGTAGGGAAATTCTTTGTAAATATTGTATATGTACCAAATAACAAACTCTCTTGCTTATATATTATTATGTAACATAAATAGTAATAACATTGCTTTATAATTATCTTTATGCCGTATCGGCATAATAACATTATTTGTTTATCGACGCCTATCGCACATATTTTAGACAATAGCTGTTTCATAAACTATATAACATATCAACCCATCATAATATTAAGATAAAATTAATGTCTATCATTTTCAACCTCAAAACAAACGAAGCATATACCTATTTAATTTAAAACTGTATATTTTAATTTTCCTACATTTGGAAATGTTATCCACATAATTATATATAAATTACTAAAATAAGTGTTATACCTACTGATAACAAAAATTTATTTCTGTCTACATTAAATTCATAGGAAATGTCAAATATGTGTTATGTTCTTATGATTTTTCATACACTTTTGACAATAGTTAACTTTCACTACGGATCAAAAAACCGGGCCTAAGTCGATTCAATTAATTAGTTACAATGAAATATTTTTTTATTAGTAATAGGCATTTTATATATTAAATTGCATGTTAAAGGTTATTAATATTATTTATATAAATATAGGGTTATTCGTAATTAATCAGAAACCTAGCTCACAGAATTAGCAAGCTGAAGTGGCAGTGGGCTGGTCATATGTGTACGTGTTCTTGAGTGGTTTTTAACATAATACTTACCTATATATGTTTTAAAACAGTTATAACACAATAATATTTTTTTAAGTTTTTTTTGCTGTCATGTCTAACTCTTCTTCTGTCACGTCATTAATTTTAAGGCACAGGCAACCACGGGTGCCTTAACTGAAACGCGGGAGTGAATGATGACAGAGTTCAGTGCAGAGCCACCTTCTCTCCGCCTGCACCCTCGCATTTCACTCTGTACATCTTACTAGTTTTTCAGCGCGTAGAGTTATTATCATTTAGAGCTGCCAAATTAAACTATTTAAATTTGTATCGATATATGGATTCTGTAAAATTGTAGGACAAAAGTTGTTAACTACGACGCTAAGAAGCTATCCGCGACAGTATTCTAGATAATTGAAATTAACCCTGTATTCTTAATTAAACTACGCAACTACACCTAAGTACTTATATGAATATATTTGTAATAGAATAGTATACATTCCATGCAATTTAAACTACATATAAGCTTTCAGATACAAGTATATTAAACGTTTAGCAGTTACTTGCATATTTTGACAATGCAAGGTATCAATAATATTAAGTAGGTACATTTGTGAGCGTTTATAGATTTAACTATCCAAAATTGCTTGTTTTGAACATTTTTTTTACTTCATATCCAAAGTCAACTAGTTAAAAGTTAAGTTCGTGCTAATTATATTATTACATTAAGGCGAAAATTAACAAAAATAGCATTTAAAACATCGTAAGCGTACTAGAGATCGGCAAAAATTTAGTGGCAAAGAAATATTTTGTGTCTCGTATATTTTATCTGTGATGTCTATTTTAAAAGAGAAAAATTGTATTTGTTCGATGATAAAATTATTTGTTAGTCGAATAATATAACGGTCTTTTTTAATAAAACAATATTGACTTGATTTCATGGTTTATTTTATTATACATGTTTATTAGCTTTAGTATTTTACCACAACATACAAAAATCTATGCTTGTAGAACTCTAGTGGTGCCATCTACTCTATATTACCAATAGTTTCCCACATTCGCGTTAGTCGCTACGGCATAACGGCCGCTAATATCTGTAGCGATCGAGCGACGCCACGTTGCATGCGGCGTAGGCCCGTAAGTGCCCGTAGGCACCGTAGGCCACATGTCCTGAAACATTTTCATTTCACTACCTTGTTGATTTACAAAATAGGTATCCAGGCCACCGCTAGATGTCGCGAGTAGTGTCAATTTAAACCGAGTACGGATAGGTAAGATACAGTATGAATATTATTTTAGTTTCATCTTTGAATCGACGAACATGTCATAGGCACACATAGCGCATAAAGCAAAACCAACTATGCGCACGCAAACATTGTGTGCTTTCACGTATATATCTACTACAAAAGTGTAGGTACCTAAATTCGGTGAGCGAGTATTTCCCCCGAGTACGCGTACACCTACATATTATACGTAGGTATTCGCTTGTCTCAGTATCCACACGAACGAACTTAATTATGCGACAGTGTGCGGCACTGCAATATATTAATCTATCTATTATATCATATCATATTTATAAAATCAATTGCTGCGCGTTAATCTCGCAAAAACATGAAAATGGCTCGACCGCTTTTTTAAAATCATGTTTATATTTTTCTGAAAAGGGTTGTATGAAGGTTTTTTTTGAAAAAATCACCTGAAAGTGCTTTATTTTATTCACTCTCATCGTGAAGACTCCTAAATTATAGCGATCGGAAAATACAGATTCCGGTAGGGAGTTCCACTCCTTCGTGACACGCATGATAAAACTTGAAGCAAAATGTTTCGTACGTTCTTATATGCACATTTTTTGCAGTTTTATCAATTTAAATTTGCTTATTATGGAAATAATAATATTACGTAAAATAAATATATTGTACCATGATACAGTACAAATATTTAGATAGAGAAACCTGGTACGCTCATTCGTACAGTGGAAATAGCTTCTGGTATTGGATGCGGGTCCCAAGAGATTAATCCTAAAGATAAAGAGTTCCGGGTATACCGGTGATATTATCTATTAAAGTAAATATCTATCCGGGCGTTATTTTATAAGCTGAATCTGTGTGTTTTAGGTCATTCAATTGTACCACAAGCTCACCCTTCAGCGCTGAACAAATACAGGTGGTACTTTGTTGTTTTAACCTATAATGTGGGGCGGGTTTATAATTTATATTTCAGCGGCGTCACAAATCACGGCAGATAAGGGGCCGGCCGCGCAGCGACCCGACATATGACTAATGTGCTCAATTAACTCGAGGCATCGGGACTCGGGGTACCGCCGCGACTCACTAACACTCCTGTTTACTTTTTCACGAACATGAGATACCTCTACACAAATATTGGCCAAAATGTGGCTAAACTGACGCTTAGTTTAGTTTGGGTAAAGGGTTATCGGACGACGAGAGTTTTAAATTGGTCTACTAGTTACAACAGCTTTAGTTTTACTTTTTGGGCCTTCGTAATTATACACGCTGTCAGAAATTAGTTAATTGACCTAATTTGGTTATCTCTAGTTTTTATTCGTCTTGTGCTTAGCGCTTGGTGTTATGATACCTACTTATAGTTAAACAAGAATTAAAGCATATGAGCCCGCGGTTTCAACTGCGTGGAAGATGATATTTTTACATACGAACATTAATATAACATTTGACCTCATGAAGTGGTGATTTAAAAAAAAGCCTTTTTAATTCGCTACCAAAAGAAGCTTCCTTAAAATATGTCTTTAGGAACAGCAGTTGAGCCTTTGCGTTGATGTATTAGTGAATGAGTCAGGACTTAATAGACAAATGTACTTACAGTATTTTACATAGAAAGATGTACCTATCGATGTATTTCTCATAATTTCGTCAGAAAAAGGACCTCGTTTGGCACGGAATCCTATCGAAAGTGTTTACTGCTTCATTACTTTTTTTGTTCTGTCCTGTACTGCAATCCAAAGCGTTCCTCTGCAAGTATTTCGTTCGAAAGTCACTATAAATAACGGAAACTACGGCAAGTGCCGTTTAAAACTGCTCCGCTGTGCTGAAGAGCTTACTTCCGCTTGCTGAAGTAGCTATAATAAATATACAGCCTGTGATTTCGCTTCGCGCCGAATGAAGTTTATATAAATCTTATTTTCAATGTCTACTGCTTACTTTCTTCGCTATATTTGATATTGACTTCGACGTGCAGCGCCATTGTTTTTTTTTATAAAAAAAGAAAGAAAGGAGAGTAATATTTCTGGAATATTTTTGCTTTCTCTACGAATAAATACTTAACCTTCAATTGAGACTAAAATAGCAGGGCCCACGTAAAGTAAAGATTTTACTTTATAATAGTATAATTATTGTAATCTAGAGACTCTAGAGACTAAATTCTAGATAGATAAAAATAGTGTGCTTAGGTCTATTAATTATCTACGTATATTGATTTGAAGGTAATAATTGTGAAGTAAGCTTTTCATATGCCTAGATATCGCTTGAAGCCGTCACAAAGGTCGGTTGTTTTAGATGTATGTTTCTCTGATGTCTAGCGGGTCACAATTAAGTTGTGATCCGTTTGATACAAGTAGAAACGGAGTGTTTAACTGTATTTTAATCAGCAATACAATATGATATTAGGCCACGACTATAAATCAAACCATGCCAAATCTCCACTTTATTAGCAAACAAAAATGACTTTTACCAAAAATACTTCATGAGCCAGACACATTATGGTAGTACCTCGGGAAAAGCCTAAAATGCTGTAAAAGATTTACGTTGGCACCAGCTCAAAAACCGACAATAACGTACTACTATTTCTGCAATTGGCTGAAGTGCCCGAAGACATTCGTATGAGCTTACTCATATACCTATAGACGTTATACTGACCTTAATCCGCTAAACTGAGGCACATTATTTTTGCAATACCAATGGGAGAAAACGTATATTTGCTGTAAGTAGCAAAAATGTCGTAAGTAGGCTGAAAATATAGTTCAAATTAGAAAAAATACTATGTCAAATAGTTTGAAACTTGTTCATAAGCTTAAGTTATGTTCTTTCAAATTACCAATTTCAATTCAGAAGTACAATGACTAAAAACTGATTGAGAAAATGGTACTTGTGCTCAAATGAGTATTTTTACCGTGGTTCTTTGTCGAATTATTAAAAAGTTTTGGGTTGTTAAAAAGTTATGGTTTAGCTAGCAGCAACTAAAACTATTTATGTCAGTTTCTTTCTTTTTGTCGATGCTATTAGGTCGTACCCTATTATATGACGTCAATATACCCAATAATTTTACTAAGCTACATAAATAAAATACAAACATATCGTACAAAGAAAATCTAATTTCCTACTCTATCGCAACTGGTAACGAAAGTTAGTTACTCAGCCGAAAGAGAATGATCACTAAAAATAAATAAATGCCATTTTACACATTTAAATGGATCTCCAAACTGAAGCAAGAGTGAAAACTTGTAATTAGCATTAGCCTAACGACATCTTGTACGAACGTTTCAATTCATAAAAACAAAAGACATCTGAGATAAAACGCGACATCGCGACCAAAGAGAGCAATAAGCGGGCTGGCCAAGTCACTGTGATCACCTCAAACTTAGGCCATAACAGAGCCTCCACGATTAAAGCGATACCCTGTAGGACAAGTTTCTACATCCAACGATGCAGTAATGTGTACTGCATTCCCTTAAACTGCGCGCTTAGTGTCGCCTCGGCATTCCAGTCGGATATTACCTACGGCGCACGCACCTCTACCGCTTGTTAACAGTAAAATGCATACAGGAGTTGGAACTTGATAAGGTAAAGCTATAATTTTTACAGGGTAGCGTTTGACCACAAGTCACCTGATGTTAAGTGACGATGTGGTCGAAGATGGTGCCACGCTACACCTGGACTGGGAACTGGCTCTCAAGTGAGGCTGCCGGAACACACCGATAGGTGCTTGGCGACAGATTCTTAACAAGAGGGTGGTAGCTACACTCATGAAGGGTGCAAATTAGCTCCATGTTTAGATAAAAAGTTACAAAAACTATATCTATATCAATTATTACTCATACCAAACAAACAACCTTAATTTCCTCATTGTATTTCACAAATATCCCACCAAAACTTCTTATCATAGAAATATTAAATCGACGCTCGATGCACCAAAGAAATCTCACCCAAACGTGAGATACGAGCTCCGATTCCAAATCTCAGCCTAAACCATTCCGGACCGCCGCAGCGTACTAAAAAGATCCCTTTACGGCATCCCTAAGTAGATTGGCTTGTAAATGAAGGCTATACAGGTACCGGCTAAAATATCAGCGCAATTTGACAACGCAACCCGTTTCAGTCAAACGCTCCACAATGCGGAACGAGTGAAATGTTGCCAATAAAAAAAGGTCAAACGGATGGCCCCAGGCTTGGTTTTCAATATCTCACGGCAGGTAGAGGGCGTGTTCGGGAGATCTGTCGAATACATTCTCATTTCGGCCGTCAATCGCGTGTTTGGACTTGGCAAGTTTAAAACAATAACCTTCGTACCTACCCGGTAGCCAAATTACTAACCAGCAAGTAATTAAAACTAGGAGCGAGATTGTTTCGAAGCTGTATACATTGTAACGTTTTGGCGCGAAGTTAGTGCTAGTTCCAGGGTTATGTACCTTCAAACAACGGCAATTGATGTAAATTTATCTATTAAAACTGAATATGTGTAGTTTGTTGGTAAGTATTGTACTATTTTGGCGATTTACGGTGATAACATTCGTTTAGTTTTTGGATGACCTTTTGAAGAAAGTTAACCGTTCCTTTTCATTCTAATTTAGTTTTCATTTTCTAGGTATATAAACATTTCTTCGAAACTAAATTTTCAGAACCAATTATGAAGCTTCGTTCCATTTTCCAGGTTACTCAAATGTTTTCGATAAAATTAAATAGATTTATAGATACCAATTTGACATAAATGGATATGAACCCGTTTTCAAAAGCCTGTATATATAACACTCGTAAAATATCCTCGTGTTATAGGTACGAACATGTTACTTTGTATTTTTTCAAGAGAAACCACTGTTACACGTTTTATCATGATACTCACAAAATAACTACATGGTGCTGATCGGCAATCGACTTCCATCAAGAAAAAAATGCCAAGTCACGCACGACTGTTACTTTTGATAGCCATTTACCGGCTATCCTTTGGTTCTTATAAACACTTTTGTAAGACGTCTGTATTACACTATACAACTTCATAAGTCCTTTTGACTTATCGCTAAGGCTTTTATCCAACTAAAGGCGGCCACCGCGAAAGCTGACGTATCGTACGAGTCGTATGCAGTAGGGCCAGTAGGGGTAGGTCACGTACATTGAAGACAGAGTGGAGATATAAGCTTTCGTGTGATATCGTGCTGGTATTTGTAAGAGATACAAAAAGTATGTATTAAACCGATGCTGCCCAATTAATCTTTCTGAAGGGTCATGAACACAAAGGGTACTTACTATCCTATATATCCCGGCTAGTATCTGGGTTACATCATCTTATCATCGTCATCATTATCATCAATATTTGATTCATTAAATACTGGCTCTGGCAAATACACTAATCGTGTGAAGCCATAACTTGGGTAACAAAAAAAATTTCTACGTGAATATTTTTAATAAAAACTTATCGTCGAGTGACAATGTGAGATATTAGTGAAATATGAACCATTATGTATTCGTTAACACATATAGGTAAGTGTAGAAAATCTAAGTAAATTAGGTTGTTCAAAGTGACTTTTCTAGGTGTCCTAAAAAGTGTGTAGAGTTTAAGCAAACTGCCACTACTTTACTTCAACACAAAGGTATCAAAGAAGACGGGGGGCTATCGTGCTCGGCTTGCATATAGGTCTGACTAAGGTCGGTCTACTAATACCTACATAAATTGTGTGGAAAAATATTTTGATAAAAAAAAACGAAATAGGCGGTAGTCGTACATTTTTCATAATTAAAATATACCCACAAGCAAGTTAAGTGTATCTCAAGTGTACATAGAAGGGTTTGGCAGTGTTTCTGGCAATCGAACACCCACAGGCACGTTCAATGCACCACTCGCGCCAACCAATGTATCTAAATTAAGATGTATCATTGATTTACAAGCCTATTGTGTGGTGTATTGCAATTGCGTCTGTGTTATTTGAATGAAGAGCTTTGCTTTGCTTTGTTTGTTTTGTTTGTAGCAATCAATAAACATTTAGGCAACAGTGAATCTTCAAATGTCGGTAAAGTAAATAAGAATTCCAGTTGGAGTAAAATACGGAGAAAATAATCCCATGTTACAAAATATAATTTTACCTTATGGAAACGACATTAAAGGTTAAATAAAAATATGTTTGACGTTGAGCAAAAAGTGATATCTACTTATAATAAAAGTACGTTTTTCAAGAACCAGTCTTTTAAAATGAGTAGGAACTGTTTCTACGTATACCTACGTATAATAATTATGTTTGTTGTTTCAAGTTACATAGTAACTCCCACACAATCACATACCTAGCTCCAACCCGTACCTGCTCTATATCTAAGGCTAGGGTATCAGAAATCAGATGATTCACAACACGCAAAAACTTACTTGCGCTGTTTTAATGCACAAATATTTGTTAGCGGGATCCGAACTCGCGACCGGATGTTTCGTCACACCAGTCCTCACTTATTTTTTTAATTATAGCACGATATCTTTCTTTTTCATATGTTGTGCGTTGTCCCAATACCCTGATACAGAATATCCTCAGAGTGGACGTTATTATTATTTGTGAATGCTCTGGATATGTCAATTGTTCGTCTTTTCAGGTTGATATAATTTAAACAATATGAAACAAACGCCTAACCGAAAGACCTTCCAAATTAACATTACTTACAATATTTGCAACGCCCTCATTGGGCTCATTGGCCCTCATATGGGATAATGTAATTACTTATCATTTGACGCATTTCTAAGGTCTGTCCTACCATGTAGGTTAAAGCAAAAAAGTGTAAATGAATAATCGCATACTGGTAGCAAGTTACAACCACATCGGTGACTTTAAGACGAAGTCCAAATAGACTGAAGCATTCGAGATATCCGTTTCCCTTTACAATTGCTCTCGTAACTAATCCGTTTGAGCAGCTCCAGATGTAGGAATCTGTGTATCGAAGTCCGTCAGATTCATCCAAACTGGCCTCGATACGAGAATAGGCACTCTCCGACAGATTGCTACGTCTACACGAGTCTACGAGCGATGTCCATGCATTCTGCATAAATAGTTTTCCCAGACGGGCTTAATGCATTTGGCAACGCTTCAACGGATGCAAATCAAAAACTTGACTCCATAGAATGCCAACACAATGTCGGCAAAGTAACGTTTCAAAGTGTTTTCGTAAAAAACATAAATAGAATATCACAAAGAAAAGAAATCTATGGGATAAATGAAGATGCCTAGACATGTATACGAAAACCCTCTTTTTACACATATGAATAACACCCTCGGCCTCGTTTACCTGCAAAACGATATTGAAAATCGGGTGAGGCGATCCATTTTACCTTTTTAATATTGGAACGTTTCACTTGTTCCGCATTGTTGACTTCAGAGTTGACTCATTTTTTATTTCTCCTAAATTGAATGACGTTTATTGAAGTGGATTTTTCAAACAAAAACTGTTTTAGGTATAACACCAGCTAGTTATGAACGCTCAGTGACGGTCGTGTTTTTTGCAAAGTAACAAAAGAGATATTGTGCAATTGTTCTTGTTTCGCCCACGTTTTTGACGGATTTCACTAATCTTGTCTGAGCGAAAACAAATTATATTTCTTATTATAATTACTAGTTGTGCCTCCCGGCTTAACCCGCGTCTTCCCGTTTTCTTGCAGGAACTTTTCCCTTGTATGATAAGTAGCCTATGTGTTAATCTAGGGTATAAGCTATCTCCATACCAAATTTCATCAAAATCGGTTTAGTACCCAGTTACGGTGATACGTGGTAACAAAACATTCACACACACACACATGCACACGTTCGCATTTATAATATTAGTAGGATAGGATAATTTGTTTAGGTGTTATGCTGTATCTGTAACTTACCAACACAAGTGTCTAGAAGGCTACACTGAGAAAAAATATGCTGAATTTCTTTCTGAGTCTTACTTTCCAAAACCGATTCCTTCCATATTTTACCTCAGTTTTCCATCTGAATCACAAGTCCTTCCCTTTTGACTCAGAAGGAAAACGGTATTTCGGAAGGTCTTTTTTCTCCTTGTATTTAGTTTACAAAAACTTCAACGATGACGGGCGGTTGCGACAAAAGAAGTTTAGTCGTATTAAGTGAACGTATAGGTACAGGTTTTTCATCCGACGAGAAAAATTCCTACCGTGATACATGAAAGCGAAGGTATTTTGTAATAAACACAAGGCGTTACTTTTGCTTATAACTTGTGTTACAACTAACTAAAAATACCGTAAAATGTAATAAATAATAAATAAAGAAACCATGAAAAAAGTACTGCATTTTCGAGAGTATTTTTTTATTCTTATAGGGCAACTAGCTGTACCCCGCAGTTTCACTCCCGTAGACTACACTTTATTGCCATAAAAAATATTAGGGGGATTTTAATAATAATTGCCTACGGACCTATTCTCAGACCTATCAGATATACACGAAAACAATTCATAAAAATCGGTTAAACGGTTTCAGAAGAGTTCGATAGCAAACACTATGACACGAGATTTTTATATATTAGAAGAAAATTAGAAGAAGGAAATAGCGTTTGACTACAAGTCACAGATTTGGTCGACAAAAAGGGCACGCTCTACCTAGATTGGGAGAAAATACATTCGAGATAATACAACCAAGCTAAAATATAAGTACCGGTACTAAATCTAGTTGACATTTGTAAAATCCTTCGTATACGCCAATTTCCCCTACAACTAAGAATGTTTGGGCGCAGGGGAGCGGACGGCATTTAGGTGAACGAGGCCGTATACCAATGACAGCGGCTGGAGGTGGTAGGTGGTAGTAATTGCGCCGCTGGATGCCGGTGCAGCCGACTGCGACATCAGTAATTGCTCGGCGGGGGACACTGACACTCGCCTGATGAATGGAGCCGGCAGAAAATTCGCTTCACGGAAAAACTCTAGACATTTCTGAAAATTAAAACCGGAGCACCCTGATCTTGTTACTTACCCATCTAGTCTCCGCTCGTTAGCCATTTGTTTCCGATGAAATTCTAATTAGGGGCTAATTAAGTAAGTTACTTTGTGTTAATGAGACAATGTTAAGCATTCTCGGCATACAGATTGAATATTAGGTACTTACTTTATATATACCTAATAGTCACTTGAAATGAAAATGTTAGCTTTAAAAAGAGCTAAAATGAAGATTTAACACTAACGACCGCAATTAATAATCGATCCTGATCTAGGGCTTGACATATTACTACTAAAATGACATATTATGACATGACATATCGATCCAAAACCACGGATCAGGATCGGTTATTAATTTCGGGCGTAAACCTATACATGATAATCGGATCGACATTGATTTTATAAGCATATCAATATTAGTTAAAGAAATATATTATGTAGTAGGTACATATAATATTTATAGGTATGTAAGTCTGTAGATATCACATTCGAACCGTTTTAAATCACGTAGAGTAAAATTATGTTTTCATTTCAATATAAGTCAACATCTAGACCTAGAGTAATGGGGATATGGTCTGTATTATTTGCGAAAATCTAATAAAGCCTCTCTATACGCGATTCATTACGTACAGTTGAGCTTAACCACTCGAAGGGTCCATGCGTAATAATTTATTACTGGCTTGCCTCGCATGGATATATCTCTTGGAGCTTGAAACGCCAGTATTTATACGTTATTCGAGTTGTTATCAGGGATTCGAACTGGGTTTAATTTTCACTCTAATTTTGTATTCTGGTTTTGTTGAGTTGAATGTGTTTGCGTAAACAAGCGAGGGTACGGAAATTTTAACTTGCGAAATTGGGTTTGTAATGTACCGAAGTAGGTACTTAATGTATGTTCAATTAGCGTATGTTTAGAAGCCAAAGATAGTAAGATAGTTTAGTATTAGTATTAAACTATTTTCATAGCTCGTAGCAAAAATATGACTAAAGATAATATATACTTATGCTAAATAATTCATTCGTTGTTTTTTAAGCTATGTACATAAACATGTTTCATACTTTAAATAGCAATCCATTCCGGCTTCACATAGAAGGAACTTATTAATAAAAATTAATTAAAAAAGTCTCTTAATCCGATTTTTTTTACTAAAATTCACAGGATCATCCGCTAAGCTATACTGAAGATGGCCTGAAAATTTCATCAAAATCAATCCAGCCGTTTTGGAGTCCATGCACAATTGCACACATCGAATTTTGTATAGGTATGTAGATTTCCGTATTATTTTATTCTATTGTTACAAATATTACGTTATTTATTTATTTGGGACAGTAAATAGTAATACAGTGATTTATTAAACGAATAAATTAGATACGAAATGATGAATGACTGTACTACCCATAGCATAGCATTATCCACCGTTTAATATTGACATTGTTATGATAGATAATTATCGTTATTAAGTAAGTATGTCAACTACAGGGTACATGTTACTAGCTAATTATAACGTAACTAGCTGTTCCCCGCGGTTCCACCCGCGTGGGCTTCAGCTTTATGCATGCAAAGTCTCAGCCCGATTGGTTTAAAATTGACAAAGTTTCATACAAACTTTCATCCCCTATTTTATCCCCTTGGGGGTAGAATTAATCAAAATCCTTTCTTAGCGGATGCCTACGTCATAACATCTACCTGCACGCCAAATTTCAGCCCGACCCGTCCAGTGGTTTGGGCTGTGCGTTGATAAATGTCAGTCAGTCAACTTTGAGTTATATATATTTAGACCAGAATTTATTATGATGAAATTGTGTATGTACAGAATTCATAATAAATAAATAAATCTATACAAACTAATATTTTAAAGAGGTAAATTTAAGCTTGTAAATTTGGATAAAAAGGAAGTCTCTAGAAAACCTGATTCAATTTTGAAAATTCTAACAATGTTCGACAGCTACGCTACTCTGCAGTTTCGTGAACTACTTAAGTATATAATATATACTCGTATAATTCCACACGATTGAAACCATGGGGAACAAGCAATAATAATAAGTGATATATTAAATGTTCTTGTTTTATTTGTGTTCTAAATAAAAGGCTAAGTGCCAGTCTTGGAAGTAATTAATTATTCCTTTTATGTTATTTATCACAATTCACAACGTAATAAACAAAGAGGTGTAGGTACTTAAAGATTTGTGAATATGCAAGTGAATGTTGAAATTCTACTAGGTATATTTTCTAGCTCAATCGGATTATAAACCTTTTTTATTTAATTTGATTTTTTCTCTCCTGCCCATTAAAAAGATGATTTGTTCCTGATTCGTCATACTCCTAGATAGTAAAAATATATTTGAAATAAAATCTAATAAAAAACATCACAAAATATTATGAATGAAAAACAAAAACTGTACTTATCGTCTGTATATTCAGTAACAGTATGTTTTCACAGACACAGACCCTTACCTTAGAGATTCATAGAGAGAGATAGAGAGAGAGAAGGAGTAATATGGATTAAATTATTTTGTAATTTTGGATAGGTATCTGGATGAAGCGGTTACGGAACCGTTATTAAGCTAATTAAACTAAATCTAGCAAAGTAGCGTCGCACAAACCTCGTTAAATGTTTTACTAAACATAGCTCTCAAATTATTACATTTAAGCTAGGAGGATCTGAAAACCTTAACCTAATGAGAGTTGAGATTACCTAGCAAAGTACCATATTTAATACGAGATCACTAGGTAAGTTGATATTAACTAACACAAAACTCAATATAAATAATATTAATCAGGTTTGTTATTGTATATTTTCGAAATAAAACAAAAAAGAAAAATTGAGAGGAAATCTTGTATTATAATTCTTCTTTCATTTGCAAAAGCATGTCAAAAGCTTTGCTTGGAAATATGAATGTACCTACCAGTCAGTTACAGTTACTATTACTTTGAACATATCTAAGCCTAACCTAATTTGATAAGAAGATTTCCACTGATATTAAATAAATAACGACATGTGTGTAACGTGAGATCCCATTTAAAGTCTTTGTTGTGGGACGATAAAGACGCGCTTCCTCAGGGATTTGTTCCGCATTTGCTGTTAATAAGAAAACAAACTTGCTTAAAGGTCATGGTCACGCCAGGGTGATATAGACAGTTCAACGTGAAAAGATTGTTGCGCCTTTTACGGAGTGTTTATCAAAGCAACTGTTTCTACTATACTATTGCTATTGCTTCAAATAGTCATGAAACAAGCGACTAGTGATGCTTCAATTAGCACAATGTGATCGCTGTCTACATGATCATGTTTTGTTTTGAGGTGTCTTATGGCCGGGGCCTACGGCTTGTATTTTCACAAACCAGATAGCACGGCGAACGTCGCATACACCCTGCCTGTGGCTTTAGACCAAACGACCTACCGTGGGACCGGGGTGTCCGTCATTTTCCATACCTGTACGTCCGGTCTCTACGTTGCGTACGATAGAGTTACGCGTAGTCGGAATACGTTATCTACGCGTACATTGGTTCTTCTTTGCGCTCTCCAAGAGTGTACGCATAGCTGCAAGTATGGATATGGCGTTCCACGACACGCGTAACCGACTACGCGTAACTCAGGAACGCGCTATACGTACGCAGCAGTGTTTGGCCAAAAGTCACTTCTTGGCTAACGATGATCGCTCACTTGTTAGCAACGCATGCGGTGTTCTTGCTGCACGTTCCACATTTGACTGACATTCAGCGTGTAAGGTGCGGATAGATGTGCGAGACTGCATAAAGCATTCTGAAATGTTAATTCTGTTCTAAATTAGATGCAAGGAGTGTTTTATTGAAACCCCTACGTTTCAATTATATGTTCCGCTTTTATTATCTAACGAATCGCACATTTTTGATGGAAATCTCCGCTAAAAACCTGCGTTGGAAAATTCTGGTAACGAGCGCCTACCGGGTTTTGTAAAAGCCGACGCCCTTGCTTCCATCCAACCGTTACAAATTCTATGTACGTGTGTCGGATAAACACACGTGCTACTTAAACATAGGTAATAATTTGATTTGTTATTGCTTATTTTTATATAAGTACCTACTCAAATTAAAAGGTGAATACGACCAGGTGCATATTTTATAATTTTATGAATACTAAATCAAACACTCAGACTTCACAAATGCGCACACTGAGATAATGACAGGTCAGTTCTTATCAGCAATAAATTATTATCAGACGCAAAAAAGGTACGTCCGTATTGTACGGAACTACATGTGTAACTGTACCTATGTATGAGTGCCTATCTACTCTAGTTAGCGGGTACAGTTAGTCTGTTAGAACATATTACGGAAAATGGACGCGCACGTCGGCTGGACTCACTTCCTATTGTTTGTTTCACTCAACCGTGCTTTGGTAAGAATTTAATCACGTTTTTGTTTTCCGACGTTCATTCTGTAGCTACGGCAATCATTTCAATGATTGCTTTTGCTCTTACGATGATCTTCATTTTATTGTGTTTTCATCCGTTTCATTCGTACCTACAGATTTGTGTACAGACTTTTGAAGCTGCCACTTTGTTGCATTTTGTTCTTGCCATTACTTTATACGCAAAGCAATTAAGTACGTGAAAAATGTATGTTAAAATTTCATGTATTGCGTTGAATGATCAATTGACAGGTATTTTAGAGTTTGCCGATAAAAAAAAACAAGAGAACCCTCCAACTAACCATAGACATGAGTTCGATGTCAACTCGATGTAAACCTTTCAAAAATACCTTTATAACTTAAAATTACAAAAAGAGCTCGGTTTGTTTTCAAGTCAATTTACGCTTCATTCACTCCTGATTTATGTTTAGATAAAAACTGTAAACGTTATTACATTTTCAGGGTGATTATCCAGTATTATCTTTCAAATTGAACGATGGTAACGAGATACCGGCCGTTGCACTTGGTACCAGCCTGGGACATCTAGCTGACGTAAGTGGGTACATTTGCAAAAGCATACTAACATTTTTAATGAAATACTGTAGCATCAAACTTATAGTCACATAATTATTGTTTATTGTCTTTTGTCACGCACGAATAAACGATTTTCTATTTTTATTTCTGAGCTACATTTTTATTACGTCTAGGTATAAAGTTACTAAGCTTTCATAACGTTATTTAATGTCTTGTGAAGATACAATTTCGAAACGGATTTTTATTGCTGAATTGAAATAGAAGTTTCGAGCTAATAGCGAGTAGCGATCAGTATTGCCTAGACATAGACATCTCGTCTTGTTCACACACACTTCTGCGACAGGGAACAAGGGTGCTCCCGGTGAATCGTTCGCTAGCCCGAGCCGTACAATGGGCGCTCGAGGCGGGCTACAGGCACGTGGACACGGCCTCTCTCTACAAAGTAGAGGATGAGGTCGGCCTCGGAGTTCACAACTTTCTCACTAACAACAACGTCAATAGAACCAGCCTTTACATCACCACCAAAGTGAGTTGACATTTTGTGTTAGCTTTGATCTATCGTGTCGATAAAACGAAAGCGCCGCAAAATTTGCGAGTTCAGTCAGCCGCGCCGAAACAGCTTTGCCGTTTGACGGAAGCCTGCAGAGCCACGGGTAATTTCCGACCTTCGTAAATTTAAGCTTTGACTGAAATGGAAATTATGTGAAACTTTTATCGTGTGGCGCGGTGGATCGCGGTTATTTATGTACGATGTCTGTTAGTTTTGCATGCTACAAAGTAAAATTCTTGTAAATCAGTTTTCCAATATGAAAAAAGTTAATACATCATTATTATATCAGAATTAATTTTAAAAGATTCACAGAAGCAATGTCATGACTAAAAATGTGCATACAAGCACAGGCGGAAAGTAGCGTAACCATATAGACCGCATCGTCGCTTATTAAATATTAATTAACTGTTAAACAGGTGACTTGTGATCGATCGATAATAAACTAGCTTGAAAAAATACATTTTAACGAATACTTGTTCATTTTTAGTTATGGAATGACGCTCACGAAAAAGACGAGGTGTCAACAGCGTTACGACATTCACTTTCAGAGTTGAAACTCGATTACGTAGATCTGTACCTCATGCACTACCCTATGGCGTATAAGGTGAGGAAGAACTACTAACACTTATATATACATTATTTAAGACACGTTTCAAAACTTTAAAATAAAAGTTTTAAAATGTACGTTTTATACGTCTTCACGTCACCTTCAAGAAATGAAAGGAACATAAAGCAACGTGGAAGAATTTCATTTAAAGAATGAAGCCTTACAAGAATCGGCTTTTGTTACTTTATTTAACTTTGTTCATAAGTAAATAACTTTTATATAAAAATAACAAGTAAACAAGACCTCTCCCGTCCATAATCATGGAGTAAAATACGTTAAGTATTATTATATTTTAATTCCAATTTATAATATTTATGCCTATGCGACGTGAATGAATATAAAAAAAAATCTTTTCCGTAATGTCATCAGAATATCCTTAATTGGCGTAATTGAGCGATGGTGGCAGAACGGTTAGGCGTGCGACTTACAAGACGCCGACACTGAGTTCGAATCCTCTCGGCCCCGCACCTATGACTCAATAAGTTATGTGCGGATTTGCTATCGCTCAAAACGGTGAAGGAAAACATCGTGAGGAAACCGGCATGCCCAAGAACTGCAACATTCAAGGGCATGCGACATCTACCAGCCCGCACTGGGCCAGCGTGGTAGATTACATACTGCCCATACTCTCTCTCTGAGAGAAGGCCAGAGTCCCAGAAGTGGGAACGTGAAAAGCTGATAATGACATCCTTAATTACTACAACGCATAGTCACCAGATCTTCTTGCTGAGTAGATAGTAACCTGTCGAGAACAATAATAATAATAATAAATAATAATAATAAATTATTTATTTGCTCAAAGAAAGAAAGAAACATGTTGGGTACTTATACATAACATAACACTAGGTGTAATGGTTTAATACATAATGGTGAACTTAACATTTTACCGTACCCTTGGGAAGCTCTGCACCCCGCACTAGGTCTCTAATGAGCCTGTATGGCGGGAAAGATAATGGAAATAAAAAAAATATGATATCAAATTGTGTTCAAATATTGCCATAATTCATGTTGCCAACCTTTACCTATTCATATTATTTTTGTTTCAGAAAGATGGAACCATAAGTTTGACAGATTACTTGACTACGTGGAAAGGAATGGAGGATGCGAAAGAACTTAATCTTACTAAATCCATCGGAGTGTCTAACTTTAATCTGACACAGATGCAGAGACTGTGGGATAATTCCAGAATTAAGCCAGCTGTGTTGCAAATCGAGGTATGTTCGTATTAAGTACATAATAAAGGAGCTTAGAAAGGTAAATTAATTTATATACCTACCACACACACACACCACCTACATTACCTATCTACTATATTACAGGTATTGTATCAATTTACTTAAAGCATATATTAATTACAAACCCGATTTTCTTTAAGAAAATCTCGCAGGAAAGCAAATCAAGTGTTTTTAATCGTTTCTCTATCTGAACTGATAGGTTCTGCTAGCAGAAATGTATTTAATCAATTAATCCTACAATTTTATTTATAAATTTCTGTTTCTGCAAATAAGAGAGGACACCAAATATTGACAGGAAATATACCTACGTATCATATATGGTATACACGCATGAATATTTTATCTGTTTTACAGACGTTTTACGCCAGAATATTTAAAAAGGTTAAATTATGAAGCGGTCAAAAGATTCCATATTTATTTTGTAAATTTTATCCATTTTACGATTAACTCTTTACTTGAAATGTTTAAATGTCAATATTTCAGTACCTATTAAATAAGTGAGTAAGGGCCGGTTTTGTAAACGCCCGTAAGTTAAATGTCATACCCAATTTCACTATTTTTTTTTTAAATTTGGTTTTATTGTAAATTTTTATCACGATAAATTTGACAATAAATAAATAAATAATGCCCGCACAATCACATACATAGGCTCTGACCCCTAACTAGGTTTCCCTGTATCTAGGTTATCAGAAACTACGAGGATTGGGAATCCACAACACCCAGACACAGAACAAATACTTCCGCTAAAAAAAAAAATTACCGAAAATTGGTATGAAACTTAACTTACGGACGTATATTAAACCAGCCCTTAGTGACTGTTATGAATAAGTAAAAACGAAAAAATGAGGAGGTCCTAAAGTCCTCGCATATTTATAAAATTTTTATACATTCTTAATCTGTGGTATTATAGTGAGTTCATTTCGCTTCCCCGACAAGCTGTAGCTTAGCTTAGCTGTAGTTCTCAACTAGTCGTTAGGTATACAATTACACTATAAATAAGAATATGGTGGACATTCTAAACAGTATTAATAAATGTTTTTTGCAATAATGAGGAGCATAACGAGCGTATGATGGCAAACAAAAGATTTTTTCGTAGATTAGCTCAACATAGAAGACTATGTGCCGCTGCAATTCTACACCTTGAGGCATAAGTTGTAATTAAGCGTTATTTGCTAGTTATGTCACCAACATTTTATTCCTTTATAATAATATTTATTATAAGGCTAATATAACAGAAAAATTATGTACTCGCAGATGTTCTGTCAATTTTGTCTCTTCGAACTTTTTTTTTTTTTTTTTACTATTTACAGGGTAGCGTTTGACCACAAGTCACCTGATGTTAAGTGACGATGTGGTCGAGGATGGCGCCACGCTACACCTGGACTGGGAACTGGCTCTCAAGTGAGGCTGCCGGAACACACCAATAGGTGCTTGGCGACAGATTCTTAACAAGAGGGTGGTAGCTAGCCAGGCGAGTACTAGAAAATACCCTACCAAGCTATGGTTTCATCACGATGTTTTCCTTCACCGAAAGCTCAAGCTCATTGTAGGATTCGAACCCCTACGGATCGCAAGCCGACGTCACTACCACTGAGCCATCATCGCTATAACTTTTAATACGTATACAGATCGGTTATCTAAAGATGGTACGTTCACAGTAACTCACATCAAAGTGATTTCATTATACAGTAGTAAAAACAAAAATAATAACTATCTCTGTCAAACTCATAAAATCTAGACCGCGTACGAGAGAGACACAGATACTTTTCATGCGTGCGACATCATGCCGTGTGTTTATTCACAGACAAAATATGTGTATGTGTACATGCCAACTTCAGATAACTGACTTGTAATAACTATTAACATAATTCAGGTTAACCCAACCATCACCCAAGATGAGTTAGTGAGCTGGAGTCATGACCACGGAGTGGTGGTGATGGCCTACAGTCCCTTTGGAGCCATTCTTGGAAGGAAGGCGAATGCTCCAACGCCGAGAGCAGACGACCCTGTTCTGCAGAGTTTAGCTCAGAAGTATAACAAAACCGTGCCGCAAATATTACTTAGATACTTGGTAAGTTACTTAACATCTGTATTACAAACATAACATAACATAACATTTTTTTTTTATTTGTATTATTATTATGTTATTTATATAGTCGGAAGGTAGATTCTGTTCAATACCTAATGCTTTTTGTTTGAGACAGGTGGAGCTCATTTTATGTCAGCAAGTGTATGCATTCTCACGATTGGAATATTTATTTAAACCGCATTGATTATTATTTATTGATCTACCAAAAAATACATTTTCACACAGCTTTAAGTGATGAGATAAAAAGTTAATTCAAGTTTTCGTAACTAGATTTCATAATCACTTGAGTTTTCTCTTCATAGGCAGTTCCCAATCCAGGTGTAGTAAGTAGCATGGCGCCACCTTCAACCACGTCGTCTCTTAACATTAGGTGACTTGTGGGTCAAACACTACCCTGTAAGTTTTTTACACCTGGACAGGGAATTGGCTCTCAAGTGAGGCTGCCAGAACACACCGATAAGTGCTTGGCGACAGATTCTTAACATGAGGGTGGTAGCTAGCCAGGCGAGCACTAGAAAATTCCCTACCACCAAGCTATGGTTTCATCATGATGTTTTCCTTCACCGAAAGCTCAAGCTCATTGTAGGATTCGAACCAATGTCCTACGGATCGCAAGCCGACGTCACTACCACTGAGCCTTTATCGCTATGAAAGTAGGGAAAAAACCCAGTAATATCATTAGGTACAATGTTCTTTAAGCTCACTATACCATGGCAATACGAAAAGTGAATCAAAAAGACTAGCAGAATAGCTATTTACCTGATAAAAATACTGTAGGCTCACTTGTGCTATTAATACAATAGGGAACTATCGATTCGGCCTCTACGAAAATAAACGCTGTCCATACGAACTTTGTTATACAAATCCGAAATATCTCGAGCGAGATACGAATAAAGCTTTCATTGATACAGGTTATTCAAATAAAGATTAACATCAGGAATGGTTTCCTTTCAGTTGGATCGTAATTTGGTCGCCATACCTCGTTCTACGAACAATGACCGTATTAAACAAAATATTAATATTATTGACTTCGCTCTGACTTCCGAAGAGGTTAAGCTGCTTTCGAAGTTCAACAGAGATTACAGGTAATAAAATGGATATGTTTAATCAAATCATGCCAGTATTTGATTTGTCTGATTTAACATTTTCACATTTGTTTTTTGCAGGCTGAGAACGCCAGCCAAATGGTATCCGCATCCACACTTCCCGTTTGAAAAGAAGAATTTGACAGATGCAGAGATTCAGTACATTATTGAACATAGTAAGGAAGATTAAAAATAACTAACTCCCCTTTAACAGCGTCTCGTTGTAGAAAATCGTGACGTCTTCTAATACATTTTTTCTATGACTTTTTTCTTATATAAATGTACTATTTCTGCATTTTTTGAAAGAGGTTAAGATGTTGCAATTTACTTTTATTTTTTGTATTCAGTGGTACATAATCGCGTTTAATAAATGAATTTAATTTACTACCTATGTTATGTTTTCTATGTCATATATAGATTAATTTCACGTCGTCGAATCGACTGAGCTTTAAACAGGTGGAGCAAACGTTTCCAATAATTAAATAGCTACCCACCTTTTCTCAAAGGAGTTGTGTTAGCCTTTTTAATCTCCTTAGTATTATGTAATTGAATTCTTTTAACCGCGAGTATAAAGGAAATGCCGTCGCTTTTATCTGGGCCTCAAGGCTTTCGGATCACCTAATTGATTCGAGCGAAGCTTTGTTGCTCCATAAGTAATAACATGAAACCGCTCTGTACCAATTTGGATGCCGTTCTGAGTACCTACCTACTTACCTGTTCACCAGGTTTTAACTGCTGCCTCTATCATACACCCTCCCTTTGTTTAATCTGAAATGAGATTAATTAGTACACCGATAAGCTGTTCCTGAAATATTTTATTACATTTATTACCAGAGAGCATTTTATCTTTGATCAAGGAAAATAACGATATCAAATAACATTAAAAGAATTTTTAATAATGAGCAATTCGGCACGGTAGCCGAACGTACCGTTCGTTAAGTGTCCGCAGGTCATTAGAAATCATGAAACAGCGAAGGCTGGTTGTTTTAAGAGCCATTAAATGAAACTGTCCTAAAATTATGGCCATTTTGTGCAAATAACCTTTTTACAGAGCCAATATTTTCGTTCCAACAGAGCAAACAGAAGCGGCGGACGTTTTACTCTCATAAAATAACATATCTAGTTCTAAATTCTATTTATATAGTTACCTAAGTGCCAAGTCTTCTTAAAATAATAATGTTGCGTATGCATTTTTTATTTAGTCATGGCGGAATGGTGTATTGGTGAAATCAATATTAGCTGTATAGACAAGGCTCTTCGTTTTAGCGGAGAGCAAACTCATCCATTTTGGGAAGTTATTTCAGTCCAGCATCCATGCAATAATATTGACTACTATTTTACCAGCAAAATCGCGCACCGTTAGAGTATCACTCGATTGACTCACTGCCACTGCTCACTCGTAGAAGCACTATTGTAGTGCTTGCACATCATTGTTTCGGCTTTAATCGCATATTGGAGAGTTATAATATTCGAGGTAATTATTATTTTATCACCGAACGCATCGTTGTTTAGTTTTTCGCGACTGGTTTATTTATGAGAAAAGTTAAGGGGAGGATCGGTCGGTCCCTACATAAATTAAGTGCGGTGACACGGACTAATTGGCGTCATTATGGGAGGATGGCCGCGCGCGCCACGTCGTCGCATCGTTGCGCGTCGCTTCGCTCGCCGGAAAAGAGTCCGCGCGCCGTTTTCGCTCGCCGCTCGCCGAAGACTCCGCTCCCTTTCAGTATCGCTCCTGTTTAATTAAACAAAGGTGAATTCATTTATCATTATCTAATTACAAAAGGCGTATGATTAGCCGATTATTAGCCGAGTTCGAGATAATTCCGAACCTGTCATGAATTCTGAGCGTAATTTAGTCGTTGTGCCTTTGGTTGAGATTAATTAGCTTTGCCGTGAATGGGGTGTAGTTAGGGGCGATCAGATTTTCTCAGGTAAATAAATGGATGTGCGCAATGACAAGGGGGAGTAATGGCCAGCCAGGGTGTGTGTATAAATGTGCGAGATCAGCGCGACCGCAACCGCGAACGCTCGCTAAACAGATATGTAGCACGGTCGCGCAGACTAATTGAAGCACGCCTCTAATCTGACGCTCCAGATAAAAGCTTACACAGAGATATAAGCTGTGAACTCTTTTTTAATTTTCACATGTCATACAGATTAGCTGCGAGGGGCAAAATGACTCGCAGGTAGGTCTAGATCGGCAAAAACTGATATCTAGGTGAAGAAAATATATCTACTATTTTATCGAGATTATGTCATACACGTGATAGTACAAATAAGTTACTACTACGAAAGATAACTTTTTTATTATAGCCCAACCTGAACGTTATATACACCTGATTTATTGGTACTACTATGGAATCAGACTGCAGCATATACCTAAACAAATTAGATTTATATAAATGACAACAAAGAAAAAACTACCTCCAGCAGATAGATAACGGTTGTTATAATAAGTTCGATGAGAATAAATACAATTCAGTATATCACTTTCAAGATAAATTAAGAATTACATATTACTTTATCTTGTCAAAAAATTTAATTTAATTTTCCGTTCCAAAAATCTTCGTGAAACAAACCGCAAAGACGAAAAAAAAACTTTTGTAGTACCTATCACAACGTTCGAAATCAAACGAGATCACGTTATATTTTTATGAAGGCGGGAGCATGTTTTCCGTTTTTCATTGTCTTAGCGACAACTACTCAAAATTCAGGAAGCCTTTTGTCGTCGCAGAGGCTTCTATTCAAGATTCGTAAGACAGTGTATCCCGGTGATGTCAGATGGAATATTAACAAGGGACGAGACGTCGGCCGACGCCTCTTGACAATCCTTTAAGCGTCCAACACTACACTACTCCGTTAGTCTGTAGAAATACGTATCGTTTAAGGGTATTGAGGTATTGAGCACCCGGCGTTGATGTCGAAGTCTTTTGTGAGTCATTCATTGTTTACAATATCTTGCTATGCGATCTTATTTAACAAGGCGAAACTCTTGGGTCCTTTTATTAATAGGGTGGGAAGTCTCTTTGTCAGTAAACTACAGAGACACTGTCCATACCTAGATACTTAATAGTCAAGAGTTTGTAGATTGTTTTGATTTTATCTCCTAGAATAATAGGCTCTTTCGGCATCGCTGTGTAGTATCCTATTAATATTATAAACGTGAAAGTTTGTGAGTATGGATGGATGGATGGATGGATGGATGTTTGTTACTCTTTCACGCAAAAACTATAGAACGGATCAGAATGAAATTTGGAATTGAGATAGCTTAATACCCTGGATTAACCATAGGCTACTTTTTATCCCGGAAAAAGGTTCCTGCGGGATAACGGGAAGACGCGGGGCGCAGCTAGTTTATAATAAGATAGGTATTGTGGTTTTACTTAAACTGACTTTTATTATTATATATCTGTTATCTGTTTTTTTTTTATATCTCAGGTATGAACTTGTTCAAAAATATCAAATGGTTACTCTATACCTACTTAATTTTAGAAAAACTGGAAAATTGCACACAAAAGTTAGACATGGAACTGCCTTAGATTTATTATAGTAGGTAGTACCTATAACAAAAATAAAGTTACTTGAATCGAGATCATTTTTGATTCCGTGAATTTCAAACACTCAAAAGAGAATAAATATTCTTTGAGCAGAGGTACGTTTTCCATGTAAAATAGAATTATTATGTAGGTAGAGACAACACAGGAAGCTTATGCGCCTTCATGAATTTTAAGATAGGTACGTCTTCTTACTTTTGAAGTCCCACAAGCGGATACACGGTATACGTAGCAAGTTGTAAATAAAGTTGGTTCTCTTGAGCCCAAAAGCTAGGATTGTAACATAAATCCATCCTTTTAAGTTAGATCACGTTCAACAAATGTTTGCCAATCGAACACACGAGGTCTAATAGGAAAGCAAACGTATCAAACTTTGACTCCGCTATTAATTTCATATGATTTTATCTATCTAGTTACAGATTGTTAGTGTAGTTATACAAGTTTAGTATTTACATGCTCATTCCTTTCCAATATACGGATATTCTACACTTTTCACCACTCATTTATTATAAGCTGACATTTTTAGAATAGTTATAGCAGCTATAACTAGTCTAAGAACTGAATCTCTATATTCCCATTTTCTACACTTTAGTATTTTTCCAGGCTATAACGGATATAAGATTAAATGTATGATTTACTCAGTAGTATCACTAAGAAAGCCATCGACGTGGCACAGGAAGTGAATCGTCGCGCTAAACCGATTTTCAATGCACATCGCACGCTTCGCTTCCTAGCGAGAATTTATTTCTACAAAACAAGATTTATTCCGTGTCCCGAAGAGAAACAGAACTTTGTTTCCCTTCATTGAACTCTCTATTTTCACGACATATGTCGTGAAGATATTTCCACTCGTATTTTTAAATGTAGATCTATGCAGTTTGCGTTATATGTACTTGATTGTACCTATAACCTAATAGAGAATATAATAATCACTAAGTGCAACTTTATACCTGACGCTGTACCTACCCACTCGTATTATAAGTTTTATAGCCACTTGCGACGTTCTACGTCTATATCACATCCGAATGACACAGCACACCGCATTTTACCGGGATCTTCAATATAATTCTAATTCGCAAGATTTTATTTATTTGCGCCCAGAAAAATTACATCATTATATTCACAACCGGACAAGCCGACTATTTAAACAAATCAAGACAGTTTCACGTTCATTGAAGATGAACGAACGATACATTTTCTGTAGGTACCTACTTGAAAAATGTTTATATATACCAAGCAAATCACTGTAGATGAAGGAGGCCAAATATCTGCCAAATACTGAATCGTACTTTTGTTTTTATTTATGCCATTATTCTGTTCGAATCTTTGGATTTTCTTGCCAAGTTCAGTCGTGCACGACACATTCGTTCATAGTTTAAAATATGTGTCTGCACTGTACACGTTGCGCTATCTTCGCCACTTTTCTTTGTAGGTTTTTACATGGTGTATTTTTTGTTTACATTTTATATGTAGGTGTGGTCTAGTTTTTACTTCTTACAGGGTAGCTTTTGACCACAAGTCGACGTGATGGTGTGGACGAAGGTGGCACCTTGAGAACTGGCTCAAAACTGGCTGTAAATTAAGTTAACTCTAGTAAAATCTCATACCTTTCTAAGTAATTAACTAAACTGGAGAACACTTCGTAAGTAATTTTTTGCACGATCAAAATTTTATGATAGTGAAATTTTTAAAACTAATTATAACAACGTTGCAATCTCTGTGTAATGAAAACAGTTCTAGAGGCTATTATCATTTTATGAAAACGTTACCGAGCTATGGTGGTGTTATACTGTTCAAGTGTTCAAGCTCCGAAACGATTTTATTTCGACTACTATATTGTAAGTTGATAGCGAATGTGTTGCGCAGCCTATTTATTCTCGTCTAAAATGCATGTAAACGTGACAGTACGTTCCTAGCTTCGACACTGGCAATAGCGTTTTATTGGAGGGCAGGGCCAGTACCAGTGCTCAGAGGTTTGGAGTTTTGGAGCTTTGGATAATAGATACACGTCCTCTGTTCTCAAATTTTGGTAAAACCTTAAACTGTTCGGTAAACTGTTAGCTATAATGGAAACTGGTTTTTGTTGTTTTCAAGTAGCTGCGTCCCTTGTTTACATTTTAAAGTTTTCCAGAAAATCAAAAATTTTCCGAAATGAAAAATTTGACATGTTTTTTTAAAATTATTTTTTACTATTTCCAGGGTAGCGTTTGACCACAAGACACCTGACGTTAAGTGACGCTGTGGTCGAAGGTGGCGCCATGCTACACCTGGACTGGGAACTGGCTCTCAAGTGAGTGATTATTTAATACGTTCAACTGTTTGGTGATAAAACAGACATCAAAATTGGCACAGTTATTATATTGTGATTAGACATCACTACCGTTAAGATCAGATAACATAACATATTAATAAACAACAAACAATTATTAATATTCAATTATTATTATTCAATAAACAATTATTAATTACTATGCTACTATAACGATCACATATAACGATAGTCGCAAACTATGTACTCTCAGTATGCTACATCTATTTATTCACAATAACAACGAAACGATAAAAGAAACTAAATTTTCCCCACTAAAATACATCATTAATAAAGCCAAATTATATAAGCGCCTGATGAAGTAATCAATTAAAACATGACGTACCGTAGCGCATTGTTTTATAGGCACCCCGTTTTTAAGGCCACTCCACTCGAGTCCGCCTCTGTGAGAGCCCTAGCGGCTAGCGACGGCGCCCCAAGTGCAGAGCTGCGCCAGAAACGCGGGCACTGCGCTCCTGAATTCTTCACGATCGACAGACATTCCGTCTTAGATTCCTGCATTAAAAAGTCAATTTGCTTACGGTACACTTTTATGTTTAACTTGCTGCACCCCCCAGTTTTCCCGTATTAAAAGTAGCATAAGTGTTAATCCAATGTGAGACCTAGGTACCTCTGTAGCAAATTGGATGCAAGTCTGTTCTGCCATTTTTGCTAGTATACCAATTTCTTTGACCTTCGTCTATTGAGTTTTTTTTTGCCTTTTTATGAGATAAATAACGAAGTGCGATTGTGTTATATTTTTTGAATATTTAGCTAAATCATATTTAAGTATAAATTAATTAAATAGTAATAAAAATAATGTATTTCTTGGTATTGTACATATAATACCGTTACATTTATTTTTAATTTTGTGTGACAGTTATGATAAAATACTAGATGAAATATGTTGAACTTTTGATGTATGAGTTCAGACCATCTGGTCTAAGCTCATCAAATAATAGATATTCATATTTCGTACAAATAAACAATTCAAGCACACGTATTTTTGTTCTTATTAAAAACTAGGGCACGTTTTTATTTATCGGACTCATTGTGCTGTGTCGCAGCAGAACACGAGCAGAGCTTGCGTTCGATTAAAATCCAATTATGTGCAAGAGTCGATTTAAGCTGAATTAGCAATTTGCATAAAAGAAGCGTGATTTTATTCCAGTCTACGGAACAAAAACAACTTGAGCACAATTTTATATCGACTGCAAAGACACGTGTTCAATATGCTAGGTAGAACGAAATGAAAACTTGTTGTTTAATATATTTTACAACATGTTTTTAAGTTCTAATAGTTTTATTTATATAACGACAAAACACCAAAGCATTAAACTAAATACTAAAATCTAAACTACCTATATAAAACTAAACATCTACAAATAAAATACCTGATTTAATTGTCGATACATAATTAATATAACAATTAATATGGATCGAGAATTATTCACTGGAAGGTTATAGTAGGTCTTCTTCTTCTATTTAAGAGCCAAGCTCTTGTCGGTGGAGTATTTTCCATGCCGTTCTGTTTTCGGCCATCCTTTATAGTAGGTAACCTACGATAAAGAAAGGATATTGCCCGATGGAATAATTTTATAGTTCTAGGTAAACTAGATTGTCTAATCGTTGGTATACAAAATAGAACATACTGATAGTCTATAAAAATTTTAGCGTGTTATATATTATGAAGGTTATACAATATACATATATTATATGAAATCAAAAACATTAGTAGGACGTGGGATCACTTTAAAATTGCAAACTTAAAACCAGCTAGGTACAACTGTTCCAACAATTTTTATACCGGCAAATGAAAAGACAAGAAACGCCCGTTAGGCCGGCAGGTAACTTTTTGGGCGCGATCTCAAAGGAAAATGTCATTTATAAAAAAGTGTTAACTTTTTGTTTTATAAGGTGACACTTTGGTGTAAATGATGAATAATACAAAATAATGTCACGTTTATAATATACTTGCTGTTCCCCGCGGTTTCACCCGCGTGGGCTACAGTTTTCTTTGGGGGTAGAATTAATCAAAATCCTTTCTTAGCGGATGCCTACGTCATAACATCTACCTGCATCTACCGATCCGTCCAGTGGTTTGGGCTGTGCGTTGATAGATCACTCTATCAGTCAGCAGTCAGTCAGTCACCTTTGAGTTACATAATTTAGATAATTAAAATGACTGCGTTCAAAAAAAAACTTTTGCGAATTTAATTTTCTTATGACTACTAAAGTTCATGGGTTGACAATAAAGTAGACCATAAAGCGGTCGTTAGGCAGAACTAAGCTCTAGTCTAGTACTAACTGCACTCGAACAAATTACGATCTGTTCATGAAAATAAATACCTTGATTGAGTTTATGTCACTTTAAATTTATTTTTGTAGTAAGTATAATATGGTGCGGCTTGTAGGTTGCAATGAATTCAATTGTTTTAAAATGTAAGTTTTACGGGTTCAAAATAAATTATTCATACTTTTCTGCTTCCGTGTTGGTACAGAGAAGGTCATTGTTACCTACGTTGAATTTTGAAACAAAACATTTTATGTCAAAAATGTTGGAAGTGAAAGGTTTCCTTCTCAGGCCACTTTTTTCTTTGTAACACAATACTTTTGTGTACACTTTGACAATGAACAATGTTTTATTGTACACCAGCCACAGCAAAACAAACGAAGCACAAATTGTACTCAAGTAAAGTTAACAGGAATTTATAAATTACCTGCCTTTATGAATTTTTAAGCCTACATACCTATATAATATACACCTTAGTTAAAATTAAGTGCTCTATTACCTTCCGATATCTTTATTTCGTAATATAGTTTTGTAGGTGTTTAAAATATCTATTTGTATTGAAAATATTCATCATCATCAACGAAATCAGCTTGTTTCAGTCCACTGCTGGTCATAGGCCTCTTTAAAAGCCCGATCTTCGGTTCTCTCGTCCAACCAAGATAAAAAGAACCGAGATAAAAAGAAAAAAAAACCCGACTTGTAATTGCGTGCGAGTAAAATGGACAGATAAATAGACTGAGAGTTAGACATGGCCATTTTACAAGGGTGGTTTGACTATAGAACACTAAAACACCTTAGTAGAACAAGAGTCTATGCAGCCGCTGTAATAACAATTGCTTGGCACTTAGCGGCCCGCAACAGCTATTGCCTGATAATCGCCGGCAACACCCGTTATAGCGGGCCCGCAAGTGATTTACTACGACCTAATGGACATTGGATTATTATCATGTGTTAAAAGAGCATGTATCTTTTATAATCATGAGAAATTTTGCATTAGGTTTATTAATCTCGTTAATATTAATTTTATTTACGTTTTTTAGGATCGTATAGAATTTCGAATTAGAAAAGTTTGAAGGTAGTGAGTCACAAAAATTTCGCCAGCTAGTTAAACTGAAATTGAAACTGAAAAGTAAATAAATTATAACATTTTTGTGTGAACGGCGACAGCATCATGACTTTTTATGGCATAATTTCACTCAGTAACGTATATTAATACTCTTTTGACTGTATCATCCGTAAGAGATATATTCTCCATGTGTTCCTTTTTGTGATAGAAACCCAAACAGTTCCGTACACCTTCATCGAAATGGAAACGAGTGGACGATAGTGAGCCTACGCCTATCTAAGTACTTCCACTGCCCACTTCAAGCGCATCTCGTAATTATTGTTTGCTTCAATTATAACGAGGCGAACGTGTAAAAATTGCATATTTGGCTGCATGTACCTAAAACAAAAACTCCTTGGAATCAAAATCAATATGTGTGTGAGATAGTAAAATATACCACAAAGAAATGCAGAAGTTACATAAATCAATAGCGCATCAACAAAAACGCTTGTGGAGGCAGCTTTTATTCCTGTGGGCTTTTCACTTTGAAACTTCTGAACAAATTCTTGAGCGCTAGTTCTTGGGAAAATTTTAGTCTCCTATATTTTTATGAGTCTAAAGCTAGCTGTGTTAAAAGTGGCTTGCACTTTAGACATTGGGAGTTCTATATGTAATGCCTGGCTCCGATAATACATTTTCAATTACTTAGCATTATTAACTTCCGTTGTTTTCAACACTTTACTGAAACAATTGGCTGCGAGAATATTGAAAACTGTAGCTCTCAACATTAACATGGTTCACACTAAAGTAAAATATCGTAGATGGGAAAATGCTGTACATATTTTATTACGTTATTGTATCAAGCTTTTTAAAAACACATGTTACTGATTTTTCGTTTTAATTTATCACCGGCTTGCATGTTTCACGTTTTTATCTTTGAAGCGTTGAAATGTTTGAAAGCTAAATTTAATCAACCTATGCAATTTTCGTGTCATAAATAGGTGTTGTAGCTTGACACCGCCTTGTAACTTAACATAAGGTGGCTTGTGGTCAAACGCCACCTTGTAAAAAATAGAAATAAAAACCCATAACAAAAACTTAGAATAACCATACCACGCTTCAGTGTTACCTATACTAGTGGTCTAAGATCCTAAAGCACTTACATAAGTTGTAAGTTGTATAAAAAATAGATAGAGCGTCAAATTTAGTTTTTTCTGTTTGCCTATTACTCCCCACACTAAGCTCTTAATAGACGGCTATCAGTGTTTTGTTGGGTGCAGTTAAAGGGGTCAGTACACAATGGGGTGCGGTAATTACTGTTGCGGTACGGCGCCACCAGCAAGCGGCAATTACCTGCCGCGTCGCGCCGCGCTGTTTGAAAACAACAAAACACTGTTCCTTATGATCTTAAAGTTCTGAAAAACAATTAGATTGTCTTGTCTGATTGATAGACTTTTAAGTATCTAACTTCCTCCTTTGTCATTTTACTTGGAGTTAAAGCCGGTATTTAAAAGGGGTTTGATTGGTAGCTTCAAGTATCTAATTTGTTTATTTTTAGGGTTAAGTACCTCAAAAATCAAAACCGTTCCCTCTGAGGATCACTTTGTTGTCCGTCTGTCTATCTTATCTGTCAATATCGTTTTTTTCAAGAACACGAGTACACGGTATCAAGTTGAAATGCATTTATCAAATATTCGGCTCATCTCTTTTAGCTGTGAAAAAATCAAACTTGTAAGTCAATGCGATCGAAATATAGGTATGACCCTTTATGTCGCATATTTTCATACATTTTGCTATTTCACTACGGTATCAAAACCTATAGGGTACCTACTTTCCGTTGACCTAGAGTCATGGAATTTTGTATGAAACAGGTCTTACAGCAAGCACAATACATGTAAAATAAAAGTCACAAAACCATAAAAATGTAAGTACCTAGTTCAATAGTAAAAAAAAAACTAGCTTTGTACGGAACCTCGGTGCGCGAGTCTGACTCGCACTTGACGGTCGGTTATGTTTCTTGGTAAGATTAAGAAGGTTCTACACAGCTGTTTCACGCGGTGACATCGTAGGTACTCCTTTTAAAGATATTCTCCCTACACGTGTGAGCGTTTACTGCCCATTCATTCGCCAATATGAATGTTATCCAGTAGTTACGCGGGATGGTGACGCAGCCGTCATTTGCAATTGAATTGCATGCGACGATGTGACGGCGAGATTGCGAGGCTTGCAACTGCCCACCGTCGCCGCCACTCCACTGCCCGCCTTGGGACGCGCCGCCCGCCCCCTACTGCCTCGGACGTAACTTGCCCATGTTATATGCTAATATGCGTAGTAGCATAGGTGTGCATGGAGTTCCTCTTCGGTTTTGTATTAAAACAACATTTTAGTTTTTAAAATTGTAACTGATATATTTTTGTTATTGGTTTTGTTACCATTTTTAACTCCCGACGCAAAAAGAGTCTCTGTCTCTGTGTGTCTGTCTGTCGCATCTTTGCTTTCAAACGGATGGACCGATTTCGATGCGATTTTTTGCATTTGAAAGCCAATTTATTTGCGATGGTTTTTAGCTATGTCGGTCTAGCAGTGAAAGAGTATCAGCTCTTTTCCACTATGATGTAAGGCATTTTTAGCTGTTTGATGAAAATAGGTCCAAGATGTCGCGGGTCTGTTAAATCTTAATATATATTTTCAGATATATATTTCATCTATGTAATAAACAAAACGGTGCAAATTCACGGTAGTGTAAATTAATGCAGGTAGTGAACAGAGAACCGACGGAGTTTGAGTTTGAGAGTTCATTGTTAAATCGCACGCCTGTTTTAGGTTTCAAGTAATTGAAGCAGTGAATTAGTTAATGAGCTGCTTTCTTCATTCGCAATTTCTTAGTAACTTAGTAATTATAATTAAACTGAGCAATATAGTAGGTAATTGTTGTAATCCAGCCAATTAGCATTTTTTATTTTCTTCGCTGTTCCTCTTAGACCGCAAATAATGTTTTTAGGGAAATAATAATTGGCAGCACTACAGAGCACTTCAACAATTTATATTTGTATACCCGTGCGAAGCCGGGGTGAAATGCTTGTATGTAATTAAATACTATATTTTGCTACGTTCATATTATGTTACAGCGTACCTGTTTTTAAGTAGACAGATCACATGCTACATATTATTTACTATATTAAATACCATTTGTCAAAATTTTCTCTTCATTGTTATTTTAAACGAATTCCCATTACAAAAGCATTTAATATACTATTACCCTTCGGCTATTATTAAAAATAATGGTCCGTTTTATTAAGTATTGGTTTTTAGTACCTACCATTCTCAATTATTCAAGTTTGATGTTTTCGGAAATATAATTACATTACTGTAAAATTTTGGTCAAATGTCCATAGACAAAGGTGCTCACCACCAAACGGGCCGTTTGCTTGTTTGACACTCCGTTACATAAAAAAAAAGAAGAAGCAATTAACGATATTAGTTTTTCCTCCATAATAAACAAAACCGTCACCGGAAACGATCACTACACCTTCTGTATCGACGCTAATAGTTATTAGTATTACTTATTACTGCTACATAGTTCACCTTATCACCTTTGTCATAGAGTTCAAAATAAGTGTTTCGTTAATATGCTAAAACTCTTCGGTGAAAATTAATTAGGGGAATGTGAACGACACAAATTGGATTCCGATGAAACTATATTATTGTCTATAGATGCCGAGTGTTTTATGATGTTCTATTATTGGAGCTTCATACGTTTATTGATATTAATGTACCTAGAGGAAACAAAGAAAGGTGTGCCATGGTGTATACATAAATAGATTAACTCCTTATTAGTACACACTTTAAAAACTGGATGAACAACAAAACTTTATGTTAAGTGACACACAAAAGGCGAGTGTGAGTGTCTAGTGATTAAAATCAAGGATATCTAGCGTAAAAGCTGCTTATAAGTACATAAGTACTTATGTTTATATAGCACTAGCTTTTGCCCGATATAATTATCTAGAGGTTAACATTTGAGCTCAAATCCAAAGCTTTTTATCTTGCCTGTTGGCTGCGATCCAAGTGTTACTGACCTGGTCATCGTCGACCCTCAAGGCTGGGGTTGTGATAACTGCACCAGGAAAGTAATCGTTTAACCTCAAGCCCGAAGTTTTAATCTCGCATAACGGCTTAAACTTAGATGCAAGTAACTTAGTCTTATCATTACAGCTTATCTCCATGATGTCATATTGAAAAATGCAATGTAACATAGTATCTTTAACATACACTAGACTCTTGTCACTAGGGCACTAGGAAATGCCCTACTCGTTGCAAGATTCGAACCCACGACCACCGAGTCGAGTTGAGTCGAGTCGTCATTAACCACTGAGCTATCGTGCCTTACATTGAGATAAAACAAACAACTTCATCAATTATTTAACATAATAATATGTCTAATTTATCAAATGTTCATTATGAATGGTCAGATACCTATCTAATATAGTTTCACTAATTGGCCATCGAATACATTTAATTAATACGTATTAATTAGCAATATTGTGGCATCCCTTTGTAGAGCATTAATTGCAATTACGAATTTCAGAGATTTGGAGAAGAAGGATGAATCTAATGAAATACCTTTTCAATGTTCTCAGAATAGGTAGTACCGATACGATACAACAAAAAAAAATACAGGCGCTTTTATCGCTAAGCAGTGACTTTTTCAGACAACTTTGCGATGTTTCTGAATCACTGAAATCTAGCGAGAGCATATACTTACTAGTGAGTTATTTTAATTTTTATGTTCTGTCATGAGAATTATTCTTCAGTAGGTATTTTTCTTGCTTTCGTGGTATTTATATTTTCGAAATGTAACACCAAAATATTACAATGAGTTCGAAAGCAACGTCATTACGATTAAAATAAAAATGGGCCAAGTTATAATAGTAATTAATGATGATAGTAATTAATTATATAGAAACACAAATAATAATCTATTCACTTAAGTATTGTTAAATAGTTTTATTGATCGGTTTCCACTTCGAAGATCACTTTAATAAACGGAAGTCCTATGAATGTAAACACAATTAAAGTTGTGTCATTGTGGCCAGAAACGTTTACTAAGGATGTTATTACACAAACGGTTATGTTAAACGTTCAATGATTCGAACATGTAATCCACAAAACTGGCGTATTAGTTGAATTTTTTTGAACCTTGAACTTGCACTGTGGTTGCGCTGCTTAGCATTAATGCAATTTGTTTTAATTTAAACTTCGGAGACAACGACAAAAGAGCTCTAGCGAGAGTCTTAGCTTTGATGTGAGTCGATGGTTCTAAATGAGTGTGCACAAGAAATGCACGACCTCATTCCGCCAACATCATTCGATCATAGAAATACAAAGAGTTCGAAATGTTAGTAAACTTGGCAGATCATCCCAAATTTAATAAAAGTGAATTCTATTCGCATGTACCCGAGTTGTATAGTTCCTGATGCTTTAAATAAAAATATATAGTTTAAAAAACTAAAAAAAAACACTTTAAAACGCACTCAAAAATATAAAATAATGAAATTGACTTGTATTAGTTACGATATAATGGTTAATTCAAAAAGTGTGGAGCGCTTTTTGGTTGTGTGTACTTTTATTTACCTAGTAAAAGAAGCGCTCCACACTTTTTGAATTAACCATTATATCGTAACTAATACAAGTCAATTTCATTATTTTATATTTTTGAGTGCGTTTTAAAGTGTTTTTTTTTAGTTTTTTAAACTATATATTTTTATTTTTTTACTTTTTAGTCTTTTGTTACCAAGTCCAATCTATCGGACTCATCAAAAGGAATCATATGAGCCCAAACTCGAGGGGTTTACTAGTAGCCACTGCAGAGATCTCCTACCCACCTTCTGGCTGCATCATCAGACCCTCGTCACCAAGTTCAATCTATTGGACTCATCAAGACGAATCATATGAGCCCAAACACGAGGGCTTTACTAGTAGCCACTGCAGAGTTCCTCTACCCACCTTCCGGTTGCATCATCAGACCCTCGTCACCAAGTTCAATATATTGGACTCATCAAGACGATTCATATGAGCCCAAACACGAGGGGTTTACTAGTAGCCACTGCAGAGATGCCCTACCCACCTTCCGGTTGCATCATCAGACCCTCGTCACCAAGTCCAATCTGTTGTACTCATCAAGACAATTCATATGAGCCCAAACACGAGGGGTTTACTAGTAGCCAGCGAAGAGATGCCCTACCCACCTTCCGATTGCATCATCAGATCAGGTCGATGATACCAAATTATTGCATTGTCACCGAGATTACATACACATACAAAGTTTCAAGTCGATACGACAATTAGAAGTGGGTGAAAATTGACTTCTAAGATTTGATTACATTGTTAGTTAGTTAGTTAGTTAGTTAGTTAGTTACAAGTCAAGCTAATAAAAGTGTTTTAAAAAATATTCGGACAAGCGTCACCCTTGAATAGTACAACCCGGGTTTGTTCATGTCAAAAGTAAGAGTATGTGTGTTTATGTAAGAAAGAGCCATTTGGTAGACAATATGACAAGATACACCTTGGAACATATTGTCGCTTTCCACCAGGCAAGATTGTGGTCAAACGCTAGTCTAGCCAGTTGTAAAAAGTGGTTCTCAGAACGCAAAATGAAGGGTTTTCCTCTACATTGATCTGCATCAGCCCTAAGAATTGTTTTCGCTAAATCAGATTATATAGAGAAAAATGGTCTTTTTGTAGTTCTTTATTTGTCTATGTTTTTTATTCTTGTTATTCGCACATTTGGGCCGCGTACTTCAGGGCTCTAACGGGCAAGTCGGCTCATGAATATTGAAGCAGTCGCCGCTCAGACGATCGCGCTCCGCTCGACTGCACGCACATTAACATCGCCACAATACAAGCAAATGGACTGTTTGTTGGGGATTCTGTGACTGTAATAGCTCTACAACTGTTTGAATGCCACAACAAATCCGTAGGCGTTGCAGGTACAATGATTGTAGACTCTGATTTTCTAAAGTTTGTTAAATAAATAATCGAAGATTGGTGAGAATGTTGCTATCAAAAGAGGTTGGATGTTTTTGTTTTAGTGTGAGTAGTGGCGTTGGTTAATGATTTTTGTTTTCTACAAAGCTCATTCTTTAATATTATTCCTAATAGTAATAACCGAGAAATTAAATAAAAAATAAAAATATTGCCGCTATTTGACGACGCGGTAGCCGAGTTGGTAGTGACCCTGCCTGCGAAGCTAGCGGTCCCGGGTTCGAATCCCGGTAAGGGCAAATATATGTGTAATGAGCACGAATATTTGTACCTGAGTCTTGGATATTTCTATCTATATAAGTATTTATTTCTCTATATAAGTATGTATATCGTTGTCTAGTACCCATAACACAAGTTTCGAGCTTAATTTGGGGCTATGTCAATTTGTGTGTAAATGTCCCCGATATAAAAAAAAAAAAAAAAAAAAAATTTTATAGAAGGCCTAAATAAAAAAAGTATCTATGCTTGATTTTGTGAAAACCGTTTTTCAAAATGGAACGCCGAGGCAGATCGCTTATAAGAAATAAATCTTAAGCCCACTGGCAAAACAAATTAAATCTGGTTTAAAATTGAATTTAACTAAATTTTCCATACGATATAACATTTGAAATTCGTTAAATCGAGATTTAAATCGGTCGGTCGGATTTTAAACTGATCTAAACGTCTTTTGTCTAAACGTAAAATGCTAATTTATTACGCCAAACGTTCCAAACATGAAATAGGTGAAGTTGATTCAATTGAAGAATTAATTATTCAGTTTGACTGGACATCAGATTGTGTTATTACGAGAATTTGAGACTCACTTTATTGAATAATATTAAGATTGGAATCGATAAAGTTGTGTATCTATCATCGATAAATTAAGCATACTACAAGGTTAATTAGCCATACCATATTGCTCGACGTGTATTGTGTTTAAATACAGACAATATATAAGTACATGATGGACATACTTGCTTAGCGCCATGAGTTCGATCAAACATCATTTCTGTCAATGCAAGCATCGCCATTCATAGTAACTCCATTGTTCTTTGTAATATTAGTTCCTGATGTGTTCGAATTCAAACAGATTCACAGAACTATTCGTTTTGTAGAAATCTATGCGAACGGGATCTTTCAACATACATTATAAAAACAAAACATGGTTGGCAAAAATGTGAACTTTTTATTAAACTTTCCTCTTAAAAAAACTAGATACTTTTTTATAATATGTATAATGATCCAAGTTACATTGTTGTTCTTTATGACAATACAATTCAATATATATTTATTACTTCAAACTAAAAATAATTATATCATAACAAAGAAATAAAAACAAATAAACCTAAACTAATAACTAAAATACATTATTAAAAGAAGTCCCTTTAGGCAAGGTACCGAAATACTGGCCTGGATATTCTTTATTATGTTTTCTACATAGATTGTTTAGGATATTAAGTTTTTAGAAAAAAAAAACAATTAAAAATATGAAACCCTAGCAATTAAAAATACAATTTAACTAGTTATGTTCGACGATTTTACCCACGTGTATAGTTAATCGCGATAAAAAGCATCTGATGTCCTTTCACAGGTGCCAAACAATATCCATACCAATTTCATCAAGATTGGTTCAGCGGTTTAGGCGTAAAAAGGTAACAAACAAACAAGATTATACAGTATGGATACGCAGAGAGTAGAATTTTTATAAGCTATTTATTAATACCCTAATTCCAAAGACCCGCCTCGTCGGATTTTAAAGAGAATCACGAGATCGTTCCGGTGCAAAAGAAGCTAGATAATAACGGCTCTCGACGCTTCATTGGAATCATTATACCGGGTAATAGCGACGGATATTTGTCCCATTTCTTTATTATCGCCAGGGTTATTCTTTCAGTAAAGAAATTACTATTCATATTAGGCTACGGAGTTTCCTTTATCGAAATATATTCCAACAGCGCTGTGATCAACATTGTCTATGAATAATAAGCAATGTATTGCATTACAATGCAATTGCAAAGCGTGAATATGTGCCTCTGATGTCGCTACCTTGAGTACATTCTGATAACATCATAATTGAACAATATTTAACATATTATGTTGCGTTGGTCCTTAAATGTAACATTTTATGACATTCATTATTGTTATAAAGTTATAACAAGTATTATCTTTTACCGCTATACTTTATCGTTCGTCATCTCAGTACTTCAAACTTTCACAAATCGTATTTCATTCAATCCATTCATACATGTTCGATCTTTCTCGGCTTATATTATAGTAATAACATTTCCTCCGTTCAATGACGTTCATCCCTTCAAAAAAGTAGCTTGTCTGTACCTACCATGGTATAGCGTAGCCAATAGCCACATAACAGGATAACATACTCATTTGTTTCTTCCATCTTAGGTTTATCTTTTTTCATCTGATTACTCAGATTAGTATTGACTCATTAAAAAAAGAACAAACTGGTAATATTTAGAAGGTACATTCACACTGTGTCAGTGGATTACTAAATGTTGACTTTTTATGTGTACACTCACTGATTCTATCATAATTTTCTTGTAATAACAGCAAATAAGAACGTCTAATTTTTGTGCCTTTGTCTCACCAATCAACAAGATTTTATGGAATGCATAAAATACAAAATACTTTCCTGATTAAACATTTCT
Source organism: Opisthograptis luteolata (assembly GCA_931315375.2). Lineage (NCBI taxonomy): Eukaryota > Metazoa > Arthropoda > Insecta > Lepidoptera > Geometridae > Opisthograptis > Opisthograptis luteolata. Next base: position 7,698,026 of record OV928044.1, on the reverse strand, counting down.
TAAGTTTCTCTGAAATTGTAGGTACCGTTTAGGTCAAAGTCTTAACTTTTCACAGAATACCCGTATTTAAACAACATAAAGCATTCATTTATACAAATTTACTGAATAAAATCCAACTTCGTTTCTCTCTCTTGTTTCGCTCACTGATTAAATAATAATATAAAGAGCTTATGATTTTATGAAAAAAATGTACTTAGGTCAAATTCATCGCTCGTGTATTAACTTAGGAGAGAATTCGCTTAAATTTGTATTCGATTGTAAGCACAATTTGCAATCAGCAAAGCCTGTTTCTGTCGAGGACGATTGTTTGTCGAGCCGCTTGGAGTATTATTGTATTGTAACGTTCGAATGCTTGCCTCAGCGTATGGAATCCAATAATTTGGACCCATTCTTGGACGAGCTTGATTGTCGATTGTGAAAGGAATTGGAAAAGCTGGTTCGAGAGCTTTATTTTTTAAACGAATTGTATTAGCAGACAGCGATTCAATCTCAATTAACAATTAAGCCCCGTAATGTAGATTACTTTGTGGTTTACTACAGTATCTACAATGAGCTTGAGCTTTTGGTGAAGGAAAATATCACGATGAAACCATAGCTTGGTGGTAGGGTATTTTCTAGTAGGTACTCGCCTGGCTACCACCCTTAAGAATCTGTCGCCAAGCACCTATCGGCGTGTTCCGTTCCGGCAGCCATGCTTGAGAGCCAGTTCCCAATCCAAGTGTAGCGTGACACCACCTTCGACCACATCGTCACTTAACATCAGGTGACAGGTGACGCTTTTTTGTATATAAAAAAAAGTTTATTTAGTAAATGATAGAGTGAGTGGGGGAAATAATTACGTTAAATGTAAGTACGTAAGTAAAGAAATCGAGAATTCTAAATCACAGCGAAAAAGTTAGATCACAGCTTCGATCAATGTGTCTTTAAATAAGTACACATTAGGTGATTGCTGGCTGCGGCTTTTCCAACTTTCAATGAGGAGGGTCCTCTCTGCTATTTAAATAGAAAGGTAGTTACATTGTCTCTGTTGGAAACTTAATACCCAATTTAGATGTAATTTAGTAACTGGATGAGAAGAGCCAAAGACCGGGCTCAGTAGCGATCCTTGGCCTATGTCCAGCAGTGGACTAATACAGGCTAGAGTTTAGCTAGAGTAAGGCTATAATCATTGTAATAAACCATCTGAAACAGAGAAAAACTCCAGATAAATTTCTTGACACCCATAATATAGACGTCTATGTTGACACCGGTCGTTTCGAGGAACAAGGGGTAAAAGATTGAATGAGTGTAATTTGCCACTGGAACAACATCAACATAATATTCGCAGTTAAGGTTTCAAAAGCCGATTTTGTAGATTAATTAACGTAATCAAAAGGGTCAGATTCGATTAAAACTCAAAACATTACAAATGTTTCGTCAACTTTTACTTTGGCACCCACCGCCTACGCTATTTTGGCCACTTTCTCTGTTTACCCTTTTGATTTCTATTCATTGTGAAATGATTGCGATATGATGACTGGTTGATAAGGTTTCTAAAAATATGAAAGAATTTTTCAAAAGTTCTTTAGAATCTACGAAATACTTCTCTTCTTTGAAAACAGAGCTGCAATTGATTCATATAATAATAATAATTATATAGTTTAAAAAACTAAAAAAAAACACTTTAAAAACGCACTCAAAAATATAAAATAATTAAATTGACTTGTATTAGTTACGATATAATGGTTAATTAAAAAAGTGTGGAGCTTTTTTTGGTTGTGTGTACTTTTATTTACCCAGTAAAAGAAGCGCTCCACACTTTTTGACTTTTTTTTATTTTTTAATCTTTTGTTACCAAGTCCAATCTATCGGACTCATCAAAAGGAATCATATGAGCCCAAACTCGAGGGGTTTACTAGTAGCCACTGCAGAGATCCCCTACCCACCTTCTGCCTGCATCATCAGACCCTCGTCACCAAGTTCAATCTATTGACTCATCAAGACGAATCATATGAGTCCAAACACGAGGGGTTTACTAGTAGCCACTGCAGAGATCCCCTACCCACCTTCCGGTTGCATCATCAGACCCTCGTCACCAAGTCCAATCTATTGTACTCATCAAGACGATTCTTATGAGCCCAAACACGAGGGGTTTACTAGTAGCCAGCGCAGAGATGCCCTACCCACCTTCCGGCTGTATCATCAGATCAGGTCGATGATACCAAATTATTGCATTGTCACCGAGATTACATACACATACAAAGTTTCAAGTCGATACGACAATTAGAAGTAGGTGAAAATTGACTTCTAAGATTTGATTACATTGTTAGTTAGTTAGTTAGTTAGTTAGTTAGTTACAAGTCAAGCTAATAAAAGTGTTTTAAAATCAACAAAATATGTTACTTATCAGAATTCTGAAGGCTCTGACAATGTAGAGATCTAGCTCACCTGATATGCATATCACATCACGAGTTTTATTTTCACTAACAATACCTACTAAAGTAAAAAATGTGGATGAACACTTCGGGGATAGTAATTTTCGTTGATATATTTATTAAAGCTCTCAGAGGAGCAACACAAAAATGTACTAAAAACTCAACCAGAATTCTTGAGAGTTTTGAAGTATCAAATAAGTATATTTTGCTATTGTACGACTGAATTTCTTATTAATGATGATGATTGATGAAGTAGACTGCTCTGTTAACATAAATATTAGTAGAACAATGTACAGTCTGTGTGTTGTACAGTGTTTTACTAATATAATTCTTGTTTCAGGTACTTTTGGCACGCGATATGGCGATTTTAATTGCGCGCTTCGTAACTAAACAATGATTGATGTTCATCCATTCATCTCGCTGGTAGAGCGGATAGACACGGCGCTCTTAACAAGCCTACACAGTAATTAGCCAAACCACCTTTGGAAAATGATTGATAGTGGAATATATAAACGTTATTCACCTTTTACATGAAAACTAACGGTGGATATAACTGTTGGGCCGTTCGGGAATATCGTTTGTGGGCGAAATGTGACATTGATGTGGTTGGAGAATTATTTTCGGCAGTACTGCTATTTACTGTAGTGCCTACTTGTTTATCGGCTCGTGGCTACTACCCGCAGTTTCAGCATTTAGTTATTTACAAATTTAGTTGCTTTTACCCTTATTTTTATTCCTTTAACGCCAGTGCCATTAGGGAATGAACATCATGAAATGATGTTTAGTTAGCACCTAAAGGTTAAAATAATTGTAGGTGAGTACCTTACTTACCAAATTTCCTTATCCTTACAGTTTTCGAATGAATTTATGAGTAGTATTTGGTGTTCATATTCTATCTGCATCTGCAAAGGCTTTACCGCATTCTATGACACTCAATAGGAGGTGCAGAAACTTCTTACCATGTTGCGTTTGGCCGCATGTCACCTGATGTTAAGTGACGATTGATCGAAGATGGCGCCACGTTACACCTGGACTGTCTTTCAATTGAGAATGCCGGAACACACAAAGATGAAGTTTTCACGCTTTCTGTAATATTGATATCTAGCTATATGTCTGTAGCCTTAATCACTTTAGTTGGTAGCTGCAATGCTTTGTTGTTGCCCTGCTCAACGAGCCGGGTAAATCCTGGAACATCGCTATACATTGTTTCTAAGTGAATTTCATTTATTGGGTAGGCAGAGGCGGCGGGTGGTTTTGTTTGCATATAATATATCTAATTATTCAGTATAAATGTACATATTATACTTGTTTTATAGGTATCTCACGATGGGTGCATTCCTATTCACACCAGAGCCAGTTCCCAATCAGATAACGTGTGGTAAAACGTGATCCTGTAAAAAGTAAAAAAGCTCGATTTATACTGTAGGTATTGATTGTATTCGAACAAAATCAATCCTATTTTAAACCACAACCATAGGGAAATCTATTTCGCTAGTATTGTGTGGTTAGTCTGTCGTCCATTGCCGTTTAACTTAAAGCATTCGCACGTGAATTTCTAACCCATAGGTCCGTGGTCGTAGCCAGAACTTCGTGAAGGGGCGAACTATACTACTACGACTAATAGATTAACTTAAATTGTGGCTAATGGAAAATGTTTCTGTTCTGTAAACGAGTTCATCAATTAAATTAATACTCATAATGCTGGTAAATTAATGAGCTAATCATTATTATTATTTTATATTCAATAAGTTTTTTAATTCACTGTTCGTATTATCAAGATCTTATACTACTTACAGGGTAGCGTTTGACCACAAGTCACCTGATGTTAAGTGATGATGTGGTCGAAGGTGGTGCCACGCTACACCTGGACTGGGAACTGGGAACTGTACTAATTCCATCTTACTAACCGACATTTTATGCAAAATAAATTTTCTATTCTATTCTAATATTTCTGATCGCATTGCATCTTTGCTTAAAACCTTTTGCCACTACTTTGTGTTTACACAAAATGAAATTTTGGTGAAATTGCCGCATTGAATTGCAAATCCTAATTAATTTTGCGTGCATATAATTATTTTGTACACAAGTAAGTACCAGCGTTTTAGCATTTTACACCGCGTTTTATAATCACTCCGATATTTTTTAAATTGTTAAATTAAATTAAATTAAATTTCTCTTCCTCGGCGCTAATGTTGAAACACAAAAATGGCTTAGATAAATATGTTTGTTGCATTTACCTAGTTAAATTTGTATCACTCTAGCTGCTCTACCAATGTAGCTATGGCGCCAGCTCTACTTTGTTTCTCGAGGAAATATGGCAGCGCCAGTTTGCCGATGGCGATGCGAGTCATATCGCAGTTACCGCCCCATCTTCCATGAAATATGAGTCATTCTGTCAGGTCTTCTACCATCATCGTGAAAGTCGTCCGCTACGAGAACAGCTGCAACCTTAAGCTATGTATATTAGTGCACCAATCAAGAGTCAAAAAGCCGTTGTTTGTGTAAATCGGTTTTCTCTTGTTCACAGGTTTTATTTTGTCTTAGAGTGTTGCGTTTGAATATAAGTTACCAGTACAGGTTTTGATAGTATACAAAAACTATTAAAGGTTTCATTTCCTTCGAAACATTTTTTTTCAGCGCGCCTCACCGAATCTTGGAGGGTCTAAAATCGATAAAACGGGTTATTTTAAATCGTTTCATTCGTTGGCATTCCAACAAAGTTTTTGAGTTACTTTTTAGTTTTAAGCAGCACGAGTTGCCACTTTGACCATTCGGCGGTAGAGAAAACTTTGACGTTTACGTAAACTTTTATAGTTTTCAAAACTTTCACTTGAGGTACAGATGTTAAAAACGATGATGTGATCTAATGTGACGCTCACCTAGATTGGGAACGGGCTTTCAAGTGAGGTAGCTGGAACGTTTTGATTAAAAAATAAGTTTCAGATCAGCTAGATATATTAGCTTAGCCTCACTACGTCCCCGTGAGTGGTGATAGGTGAAGCGTAATGCCACGCGCGGACGGGACTGCGATCGCCGCAACTGTAGCACGACCACTGCTTATGTGGGCTACGTGGTTTTATTGTGTTGTCCGCTATCCCTCAGACAATAACTTCAAATTGTCAATGCGATTTGGAACAACCTTTTGGAATATTGTACACAAACTGTTCCAAAAATGAAATAGACTGTAAAATGCATTCCGGTGTCTATTATGTTTACGTACAATGAACTTTCGTAGACCTCATCATCAGCATGTGTCAGTCCATTGCTGGACATATCCACAGAGCCCTGATTTTGACGACGCGGTAGCCGAGTTGGTAGTGTCCCTGCCTGCAAAGCTAGCGGTCCCGGGTTCGAATCCCGGTAAGGGCAAATATATGTGTGATGAGCACGAATATTTGTGCCTGAGTCTTGGATATTTCTATCTATATAAGTATTTATTTCTCTATATAAGTATGTATATCGTTGTCTAGTACCCATAACACAAGTTTCGAACTTAATTTGGGGCTAGGTCAATTTGTGTGCAGATGTCCCCGATATTTATTTATTTTTTATTTATTTTATTTTGGCTCTTCTCATCCAACTATTAGCCAGCCAGCTTCTCGGTGCAAGTCGTCGCTCCACCTAGTCGGAGGGCGTTCTACACTACTACGTAAAATAATATATACTATACCTTAAGGTGAGCTGAAAGTATAAGAGAATTAGTTTGACTGTCTCACTGCTGGGCAAAGATCTCCCCCATTTCTTTCCAGGCATCTCGATCCCCTGCAAGATTGTTTTTTATTGTTGTACTTATACTCTACTTACAAATTATTCCGCTGTTTAATATACAGATTTCATTTGAGGTGTTTCTCAGAACATATGAGGCTTCTTATTTATGTATATGAAATATATAAATTAAGTAGAATCAGGTGATTCGTGATCAAACTCTACCCTGTAAAAAGGAAAAAAATCTTTAAATTAAGTATGCACAGAGTTTTAACTTTCCATGAGAGTGTCGCAGTGGCTGGCATTTATGTTACGGCTTGCATCAAAAATTTTTTTCAGAAACGCTTTAGCCGCCGTTTATAAAATACTGCAAGCTACGATCACGATGTTTGTGTCAGACGGACGCCCGGCGGAATGGACGGGCCGTGTTTATGTACGGGCCGTGTTCAAAAATTCATGACACTATATGGCGACACTTTTAGACCTACAACTTTATGTGTGGATGTTGAAAAGAGTTGGAGTAGATAACGCTTGTACTTATATGTGCTAAATCCTCCTTAGAATTTAGTAATATAGGTTCTTAGCGGCGTCTTTTAGGTAAATGTAATAGAGGTACATTATCCCCAATGTGTTATGTATGTTATGTTATAAATGCGAACGTTAGTGAATGAGTGAGTGTTACTTTGTTCACGCACTGAACCGGTTTTTATTAAATTAGTTATGGGGCAGCATTTGACTCCGTTCTCACGGTGCTTGCCTAGAAGGTACCTATACACTTTTGACTTGAAGGCTCCCTAATTGAAAGGTTCTTGCGGGATAAAGGTAGAATGACGGGTGTAACCGTGGGGTGCAGCTAGTCTAATCTAATATTAAAAGAAAAAATATTTGTTTTTTTTTGCATGTTTGTTTGTGGTGGATAAAATCAAAACTACAAAACTGATTTTAAAAATTATTTCATCTATAGAAAGCTAAAAGCTGTATTTCATTTTCTAAAAAGTTAGAGTTTCCTTCGAAAAGTGTAATAATAAATCCCAAGGTATCATAACTTTACCTATAAGGTCGGTGGAGGTATAATAGGCTCTCATATATATGAGAGTCATACCCGAGCGAAACCAGGGTGGGTTGCTAGTAATTAATAAGTTTAAAATAAGTTACATGAGGTAAAATGGTCCCTTTGAAAGGTCATTACATTAAAATAATAAAGTCAATTTAACAACCTAAAAGGATATCAAAACAAATTTGATAGTGTTAACTACAGTGTGTATATACGTATCGTTGTAGCAACACAAACCAAACTCTCTATACGGTAGCAATTTCAGCGCTTACTTGTGTCAGCTTAAATTTTCAATTACTCATGTATTAGAGAGGCTTACGCGTTACCATAACTAATTGCGAAACGGTTAGAGGCGATAGAAGCAGAACGGTTTGAGGCGATAAAGGCAGAATGTGTTTAACGTTATTGTCTCAGTAACAGGTCGTACTATAATCGGATCTCACACAATACATCATAGTGCGAGGGAAGCCCTGCATGTCTGATAGCGCATACTGCAATGGCTTGTCAAATTATGTAAAACAATACATGGTAATTATCCCGTTATAAAACCTAATTCTTATGTAAAACAATTGTTTGGATCAAGTTTTTTTATTGTAGCTTCCTGAAATGATGTAATTTAAGGTAGATGCTTAAATAAATTGTTTTAAAAATAAGCTTTACTATTAGGGGACTTTATAAGCTATCAGCTAAGTTAAAACTACATGGGATCCACAACACTTTTCACAGCACAAATATTCATACCGTAGCGGGAATCGAACCTGCGACCTTATACTTTGCAGGCGGCTGTTTACCCATTGAGCAACATCGGTTGTCTAAGGTATTAAAAATAATAATGTATCGTTATTTATTAATTTATCGTTATTTATCATTTTTCTCGTGCTAAGCTTCATAAGACAAGTATCTAATTAGGAGAGGATTAAATGTATAAATGTATAGCTCTAATTGCGTAAATAGAAACACTTAGGCTGGTATTCTAGGATGACGCTCAAGCAGTAATCTCTACTTTGGACCTGTCACTTGAGCGTCATTTAGAATACCAGCCTTAGATAATTAATTCAATCAAGTAACAGAAGTATCTAAACTTTAAATATGAAAGCAATCTACTAAACGTCTCTAGACACCTAAGAAACATTTTATTACTCGGTCGCCACTTTTACAAATCCCCGAAAGCTTATTTTACCTTTCCGCGTTCAGCGTCCCTATTGTTTCCACTGGCGGGCGTTGTTGGCAATTCGTTAGAGGCAGTTTTTGGGTCCAATAAGTTTCCGAAGACGGACCCGGATCTATAACAATACAATAAATTGTTTGTATTGGCGGCCCGCCGGCTGCGGGTAATGTGCGTAAGACCACGCCAACTTTATATCAGGAGTGGCCGGATTGAGGTGAAAAACGCCCTTCTCTTAACGGTGTGGACATACCGTCTGAGCCAATCCAATTGGAAAAGACTTTTTTCATAGAGTTTTTTTTCAACGTGTTAGGTCGCGAAGCGTCTATAACGGGGTCACAAAGGGTCGAGAAACCTCAGTAAAATATGTAATTAGCTGATACGTAATTATAAAAAATAATAAAAATTTTGTAAGTATTTGATATGAATTGTATACCTCGTTCTGTTTTTCGTTGGTTAATATACGGATTATAAACAGTGGAAGACAAATGGTCAAAAAAATTATTTAAAAAACTCTCGCGTCGTGAAATCAGTCGATAAACACTGGTCTACTACGTTCCCACTGCAGTGATACTGGTCTTCTCTCAAAGAGAAAGTATGGGCCATAATCGACCATGCGAGCCCCGTGTGCGTTAGTGGATAGGCTAGCCAGCCTTAGTATCGGAGTTTACAGACCGCCCGAAGGCTTCCGACATGGCCTAATGGCTTGCGTACACCGAATCCGTCATCGGACGAAGTATGCTAGGGCGTCATCGGCCGAACTCGGCCGATCAAATCAAACGTAAGTAAATGAAAGAGAGTGCATACACTGCTACTACCGACGTCGTCCGATGACGCCCGAAAACGGACGATCAACTGACGAGTCCGAACGTGTTTGGATTTTTTGTCAGTTTTACCGGCTTTTTTCTGCTATCGTGTCGTTATTTGGATCAAGAATGGATATTGAAAAATAATTTTCTAAAAAATAAATTTCTTCGAAATCCTCTATTTTTAAAAACACGTCTGTACTCTGTAGTTGCACAGTTCAGACTTCATAAGTTCCACCGACAACGGCCGTTATCATCTGCAGTGTATTCAATTGAACGTCGGAGTTACTCGTCCGAGTAGTTCTGTCCGCCATCGGCCGACAAAATCGGTTTTGGTGTACACGTACCATAACGACTGCTATCCTAAGACAACAACCAAACACTATCAAACCCTCAAAATTTAATGTATCCAATACCAGTGGTTCAGGTTGTGCGTTGATACGTTAGTGAAGTACTTTGAATTTTTAACCGACTTCAAAAAAAGGAGGAGGTTTTTTTCAATTCGACTGTATCTATATGTTTTTTATGTGCGTTCGCGGATAACTTCGTCGTTTATAAACCGGTTTTGATGATTCTTTTTTTGGTGGAAAGGAGATGTTCCAAGGCTGGTACATGATACGGATACCAGGATCTGATGATGGCATCCCAGGTAAATCGAGGGAAACATAAAGATGGTTTTCTTTTTTGTTACAAATTATATACATACTTAGAGAAAGTAATGTTATCTCAATTTATAATAAACAATAGCCGATTCGTGATCGTATGGTTCAGCCAGGTGTATGTACGCAGCTTACAACTCGGAAGGCAATAAGCGACACGTCGTAAAAACCCTGTCTCCGTCTGCCTTCGGGCGCTTTCCGTACTTCCCTTTGAAGTCCGTTTGTTGTTTTTAAAACTGTTTCATTACACTTTTTACTTTACTGGTGTACTTCCAGCTTATGTCAGAACTGTGACGGAAAGTAATGGATTGTATTTCCTTAGTTTTCTTTTTACACTTACAAAGAAGTAAGGAGGTATTCTAATTTCTCATCTTCTTTACTCTTGCTTTGAAAAGAGAAGGTAAATCATACAGGCGTAGCTAGTTTTAAGTTTGACGTTTTAGAGATCACAATGTAATCCTATTGAATAAAGAAAAAATGACTTTGACTTTGACTTACAAATTCAGTGGAAAATAATACATGCTAATATTACAAACAAAATTACTCAAACAATTTGTAGCATTTTTTAATTTATTTTTGTTGTATACCACCGTCCATATAATTTTGTACTAAGTATTCCTCTGTCTTTGTGTTGCCTGAAAGAGATCGCTTTGAGCGATAAGCTCTTTATGAAACTTATGAAATATTATTATTGTTTTAATATTTTAATTTCCATAAATTTACCAATGAATAGATAATCTACCTATCAATCTATTAAATTATGTATCTATCATTATTTATTTAAAAAATTAAGAAAAAAATGTATACAAAAGAATTTCCACAATTCCAAATGCGATATATCAACGGTGGCAACTTTTACAACCGCCGCTTTGCAATAAGCAGGTAACTAAACATTTGCAGAAGTTATGCGACTCTACGGCGGAACCACAAAAACGATACGATATGCCAATATATCACTCGAACACACCTGAACTGTAATAACGAAGAATAATAGCAATTGTTTTGCGCCAGTTTTTATGGCCTCTTCATTCAATTACTTTGTTCAATATATTACATTCGTACGTTCAATAGATAGACACGGAACTTGAACTCGTGTGTGCAGTATGATAAATGTCGGACCACCGAAATGAATTATTCAGTAAATCTGCGGTGCCGATAGAAATTAACTTTAAAAGGTCATAATTAATTAAGTGAAAATGGGGCACGGCTTCAAGAACCCTTTTTCGTCGGGTTTATACTCATGGCCACTTTTATATAAATTTTGTGAAATCCTTAATAATTCAATCGAAAAATATTCTACGTAGTACCTACATATATAATTACGTAGGTTTCCAGCCCATAAAATATAAAACCTATAGTTTTTCAAAGATAAAAATAACATGTAATCATGTATGATACCTAAATAATCTGTCAGCTAAGAATCAGTAAGGATACTCTACAAGAGTGCGTGCTTGTAATAGCCATCTTCCACTACATCATAACATCATCACGCAAGGTAGCGGTCAAACATAATCTGAAACACCTATACATATTATATAAAAAAATATACAAATTCCACCCAAAACAATATAAACACGATGAAACAAACTGCACAACGAATAGAGTTGTTAAACATGAACGTGTAAACCTCGATAACACTTCAATCCAGCCGATTGGCACACCAATGAAACCTAACCTGACCTCACCGCAGACCTAAATACTCTGTTCATATAAAGGTCTCGGGTAGATTATCCATCGGCCGAACTGTGCAGAGTCGTCCAAGCATTCACCTGTCGGGTGCCCACGTCAGGCGGACAGGGGCCGAGGCAGGTTAACCAGAAATACGGGACACATTTTATTGTTTACCACGCAACCCTTCATTTTCAATTTTCTCTAAGCGAAACGTGGGTTGCTGATGCTCACAATCTGAATTTTACCTCGCGAGGTAGATTATAAGCTGTGTGTGAACAAGAAAGTAATTTGCTGTTTCTAACCCGTTTCAGAGAGAATGTCAGCCTTCACCTTATGTGGAAAGTAGTTTTGCATTCAAATATTTAGTTGCTAAAAACAACATAATTTTAATTGGGATAGAATTAATGAGGGTTCTACAAAATGATTATTATTTTATGCAATAGAGTGGAAAACAAGCAGACGGCCCGCTTGATGGTATGCTGATGTTATAATATATGATATCCAAACACACCCAAAAACTATCAAAAACTATCAAATGGATTTTTATTTCAAAAAGTTTAAACCAATTTAACTATATACGAGTAGGTATATCAAGTACAAAGCTAAACAAAAAAGGTCCATCAAAAAGTATAGCAATTAATTTTATTTGTAGACTTTTAAATAAAGAGAGACAATCTTAACACTCCATTGAAATGAGGCGTTCGTGTTTGACTCTCGATTTTCCATTCAACTACCTTCCATCAACGCCAGCAAAAGATGTGTTCTGTTTACCGGTGCACAACAGCGTGAAAATTATTCCTTTACGCATTTAACAAGCCGAAATCATCCATTCGCAATTCTGATAAAGGAAATTTTGTTCACCAAAAGCTTTGTTTGCGAAAATAATTTTCATTTTCAATTTACGAGGGATCAATAACTGATGCCTCTAAGGAAAAGATAACAAGAAGATACACAATTTTATTTGTTTCATTTTAACAGGAATACAAAATAACTAACTTGATATTGTCTGTTCTTGACATGCATGTTTTTGGAATACCAAGAATCAGTGGAAGTTCTTGAGCAGGCCCAAGAATCTGACACATAAGTCAGAACAATCTCTGTAGAGACAAAAAACACGGTGCCTCTGTAATTCTAACACATTTAAATGCAGCGGCTCCGGGCATGGATCAAGTAATCTACAGCAACACAGCCATAACACCTTAAAACAGAAGGAATACAAAACACGTTAAATTAAAAAACCCAGGTACAAAGAAAATACACACACAATAAAAGGTTCATGAAACTTTGTTTGTTAAAAAAACAATAAACCACACAAGTCTTAATTCGGGATGCTGAAATCCCCAAGGATCACAGCGGCCTGCATAGACTTTGATAACACAGAACACAGAGCCCAACGTTCACAAATTTTATTTACCAACTGAAACACAAACCGTTCATTTAAAATTAAAAACCTTATTATGTTTTCAAACAACTCTAGCAATAAGTTCGATTTATTCATTTACATTCTCCCAAATAAAGACAGATGACGATTGAAATTTTGATCGAGAATTTTTGGATAATTCAAGGGACGTTGCTTACTGCTATGTCACGGCGCGGAAGAGTCAAAGTCAAAGGTGAGTACGCCATAGCGCAGAGCCACGCTGCTGGCGTTGTTTACAGCAAATAAAGTACCCCTTGTATTTTCTAATAACAAATAGAATCTTTAATACTGTCGAAACTTTTCGAGATTTATTTTGCGCAATATCACATGCTTCTTGTTTGTCAGTCATTTATAAAAATGTATAAATTTATAGTTAGATGTACTTGTATTATATTAAAGACGTGTAAAAGTGCAAGCGCGTAGTCATCTTTTGAAGATATCGTGCGATCAGATGAAACAAAAGAATCTCTCTGCCTCGACACTGACGCGTGCCATAAATTAACTTTGTTAATTTCATCTGAAATGAGGCAGACTTTGTGTTACTCGAATAAAACAAGGTATCAACTGAAATTTGCTGATGTGCTATATAAAGACTTAATCCTCACTTAAACGTATAAAAAGATAGAGTAGGTCGAGTGTTAATCGTCCCAATAAAAATATTATCCCTTAGGAGCGTAGGTTGTTTGAACGTCTAATGAAAATCTCGTTTGAACGGAACTGCGTTGCGGTCAGGAAATTGAAAGGGTGGCCGGAAAACTTGATTTACAGCGAAGTGGCTCAGAAAGGGATGTTTTATTATGAAAATTATCTAGGAAGAGACGAGGGTCTACTGTGGGAACCGATTGCCTCGCACGTGGTTTTCCAATTCCAACCATATATAGGTTTAACAATCCATTTGTACCGTAGAACAATAATATAATATGATTGATTTAATAAAGATAAGTTCTTATTACTAGAGCAATATTTGAACTCACTTAGCTTTGATGAAAATTAGCTTTGTAAGTGAAAAATAGGCTAACAGCACTAATGTAAATATATGTACCTAATATTACCGAAGTGGCGTCTTTTGTTATCGGAGGCCAAGACTCACTTTGGGTCGTTGCGCCATCTCAGTTAGTTAGTTTAGTTTTTTTTAACATTACCGAATCCATTTTGCTTTTCCACTAAATAGGCCGAAAGTGCGATCGATTAAAGTAGGATAAGATTAGGTACTATGCCTACATACATCTTACTAGCTGCGCCACGCGGTTTCACCCGCGCGGACTGCAGTTTATCGCAATAAAACGTGGCAACTTTTTCCTTTTTTACTTTCATAAGAACCTTCTCCTCGCAATAACTAACACAACAAAAAAATAATCAGTGAAATCGGTTCACCCATTCAGGAGTGATGCCATGGCCCGTGACCAAGGGAAATAGGGATTAATTTTTATATATAAGAAGACTAGCTTCGCCCCGCGGTTTCTCCCGTGCGGACTGCAACAAAAAACCTATAAAAAAGCACTTTTCGTTATTTTACAAATTTTAAACATTTTTAATTTTTCTCTATATACTTACTCGTAAGAACTTTCCTTGGACTTCAACAAACACAACAAAAAAAAGAATTAGCGAAATCGGTCCAGTGTGATGCCGTGACCAAGGTAAATAGGGATTCATTTTTTTATTTAAGAAAAGAGAAGAGAATAAGAAGAAGATCGATGTGAGGTAGGTCTAATCAGCGTCTACATATACCTACCTATCTTTAGGAATAAAATGCTCTTTAGGTACCTACATATTACACAAAAATTAAGCATCGTATCATTATCATTATACGTTCACAGGTCTACAGGGTATTCTAGTAAACATTTGGCGTACTATTTGTATTTACGTAATTTCGCAAAGCATTCTCGTAAATGAATCGTGAGCTTGAAGCTTATAAATTTATTTTATGAAGACATTTAGTTAGTCTTAGTCTAATTTAGTTTCGCTTCGTTTGCTTTTGATTCGCTTTTTATCTGCGCTTACTAATTGGCGGGGCTGCTTTACTTTTAAAAAGCAGTTAATAGGTTCTACGTTTGGTAGCAGCTATAGATCTTCCGAAGAGCCAAAGGTGTCTGTTGTAATTGTGACTTTTATTCTTTTCTTTTTAGGGTTCCGTACACAAATGGTAAAACGGGACTCTATAACTAAGACTTCGCTGTCTATACGTCTGTCCGTCCGTCTGTCCGTCGGTCACCAGGCTGTATGTATCTCATGAACCGTAATAGTTAAAATTTCCACAGATTTATATTGTTATTAATATAAATCTGTGAATATTACAGATTTATTGTATTTTTGTTGCCGCTATAACAAAAAATACTAAAAACAGAATAAAATAAATATAAGGTCACGTTAAGGGGGCTCTCATACAACAAACGTGATTTTTTTACCGTTTTTACGTGCCATACAGAATTTCAAATTTCAACCGTTCTAAATTCTGCATGCTACGCACTGCGCTCGCTGATTTTTTTTATTTCACTGTCAACATTGCTCTTCGATCAGAAACTCGCTAATGTTTGCACACACTGAGAAAAAAAATCTGACTTTCCTTCTGAGTCTTACCTTCAAAAACCGATGCCTTCCTTATTTTGCCTTTGTTTTTCTTCCGAATCACAAGAAAACGGTATTTCGGAAGGTCTTTTTTTCCGTGCACTACTACTGCTTGGCGGTTATGTTATGATTTTGGTTGCGGACATGTAATATACACCTAAACAGAATTTTCTCATTCCAATATTGACTTTGATTCGAACTATAATTCCACCATTTATTCATATGTGAATATCAAGGATTATCCCAACTAATCCCTACTAATATTATAAATGCGAAAGTAACTCTGTCCGTCTGTCTTTCACGCCTAAACTACCGATGTAAATGAAATTCGGTACAGAGATAGTCTAAAGCCTGAGAAAGGACATAGGATTGTAGCCCACGCGGGTGAAACCGCGAGGAATAGTTAGTTAAAAATAAATATATAAATGATAACCCATACAAATTAACTAGAATACAAGAAAACAGTACGAAACTTTGAATTGCAGTAAGTAGGGCTGTCTCGTGTGTCACTTGACATCTGCACGGGGCGCTTGAAACCTTCTGACATCAGCCCCTAAGGCACTAAAAGGCTTGTAAAAATTGCGTGATAAATGCACGAAGTGAATTTCTCGTGAAACACGCGCTGAGAACGTGCTGATAAAAGCCACGTGTATATACAATACGTATTATATCTGTGTAAAAGTAACAAAATTTAGTTAGAGGTGTTAACGAAGCTTTTCCCCGAAAATCTGGCGAGTAATTTGCAAATAAGTTTACAAAGCGGATAATGTGTATTGGGCAGTAGTGACACTTTTATTAGGAGACATAAAAGGTCTCACAGAGGCGACGACGAGCCATTACGCGCCATTCGGCCCACTGAGTGCTTAATGCAGGATAATGGACTCCCTCACTATTAATTTTGCCGTTTTTGTTTGGGAAAACCCATATACAAGTGTTCGCTCGCACACTGTGTTGTGAGAGAGATATTCGTTGTTACAACCTTTAAATGATATCTACTCTGAATAGGATAGACAAAAACTATATAAATATGACATAGACCACAGAAGACTAATTTGAAAAATCTAATGAATAACTGATTGACTGATTCACACACTCGTGTTTTAAGTATTATAAAACGCAGTTCTTAGTTGTGTTTTAAAACAAAACAAACGCAGGATAATTTAGATAAATTACCACGTTCGTATTCAAATAATACTCAACATGAAGTAACCAAACCCAACGACTATTAAAACTGGCGAACCATTAAATCGGCGTCATAACAAGTTCTACTTAAAATCAAATTTAGACCTCTGTGTTATTACAATACTCGTAAACTAAAGCTTTACCAACATAACCGCACTCAAATATTGGTTGAACGTGGTCCCACGGACACTCCACGAGATTTTCTTCACGCTGCATTGGAAATATGGATCATAAAATGCAGAGGAAAACATATTGATATCCTGAAGAAATATGTGGACATGGAGGAGCTTTTAAATTTTTGCCATATGAAGTCATGTTCACAACACAATTTTTACAGTTCTCTTGTGACCACAATAAAACGACGAAGTTTTTTTATGATACTCATTTGTGCGCGATTAAACCCGAATCTTGTGAATATTATAAATACTATCTGACCTAAACTATATATAGACTATAAAATAATCATGTCATTGAAATTTAAATAAACTAAATTTCGCTTTTCAACATCAACATGATTATTTTATTAGATAGAATACCTACACAAATTTGTCAATAGTTCTGATAAGCTAACCTACAAGGCGGTTTCATAAAAAAATAAAATTCAAAACCTTTTTCAGATTCCGTTTTTACCGACAAAGCACTGATACAAAAAGCGCTGGTGTGTTTTATTGCGTCGATCGATTGAAAGTACAGGTGGCAACCACCGATATAAATACCGTCGAAAACTCACAAAACAGTGACGATGATCGTTCATATCGAGCGCGATTAGAGTTTACGGTTGAAGGAGATAAATCGACGGCAATACACGGAGCGTGGTGCGACGGACCAACAAATTATTGTCGTCGTGGGAGCACGAAATATCGGCCGGCACCCGGCACGTCGGCAGCCGCGACCTACCAGATATTCACTATATATATACATACACATGTAATATGTAGCTGCTGGACACGAAAACTGGCGAGAACCGACCGAACTCTGCGGCGCGGCGTGGACTCAACAAACATGCTTGATGACGTTCATATTTCATAAAGATTATGTGCTTGCTTGATCTTTCTAAGAAACATAGGTACAGTTACCGGCAATAGCAAGTATACATACAAATTTTTTTTAAATAATGGCATTGAATTCAATTTCAGAGAAAAGTACTCAGCACAAAATCAAAGAGAGATAAGAGAGTTGAAAATAGAAAATTATAAGATGTACCTTTACCTGTAATGTTATTACAGGACACCTTTCTTAGGCCCTCTTGCAATGGATAAACACAAAGTTAGAATGCTATTTTTCTAACCCAAAGTAAGATAAGCAGCATTCAAAATTAACTCATAGTTAACTAACCCAGCAACCCTATACATTAAGCTAGCAATTTTAGTGTTTATGGCTTGTTTGGTGGATATTTGACGTTACTGACGCAAAGTTAGCGAGTAAAGTTAACCCTCCAACAGTATGAGGTTAAATATTTATAAGTTAAATTCAAAGTTTAGTATAAACTCTTGCGTCGCATGACAATTTATTAATTTAACCTCTTGTGAGTAATTAAATCTCATTCTAAAAGATAACTCGGGCTTTTGTGACCCATTGTGTTAGCATTGGCGAGTGATCAAAATAGACAAATATAACATTTACCATTGTTCTCATTAAATAAGTTCAGTTCAAATTTGTATACGGTACACATACGCTACGTTCACCTGATATTACTCAGTATTCAGTGCGTATGTTGTACCAGATTATAGAAATGATTTGCATGCTTCACACCTTTATCGGTTTAGGGTATTGTACAGCTACATAACGACGTAACTGTGCCGTACCATGGGTAATTACCCATGTAACTATGCAATACATGTATTAACTAATGATATTGTTTCGAACAATCCAATCAACATATTCTTAAAATAAATAAATTCAAAGGCCCTTATTTTTTACTGATTACTTACTTATTCATTCATGGATGTAAATTAACGACCTGCTGTAAAAATAAAAGAAACATTGAAGCTAACCCTCATTGATATTCCCGTTTCTCAGTTTATGTCATCTGTCAAATTCACCCCATAATATTGTTGAGCCTGAGTCCTTGACCGTCGTTAGCTTTCTCCGTCAACGGACATTATTCATACCGGACGCTTTAATAGCCTCTCGCGTTTATTGATTCCGGCAACAATTATGTTGACTCAATTTTCTATAACAATAGACATGAATAAATAGATTATGCCAAATTTTACTCTCTTGTTCATTTATTACGAAATCTCTAAAACTACACGATGTTTGAATAGCTTATATTTCTATTAGCCTCCTAGCTCGCTAAGAAATCTGATTGACGAGCGGTGCCGCGGGAATCCACAGAACCCTGTTTTTTTTTGTTATTTATTGTCAAGTGACCCGAGGTGATGAGTGATAAGTTGACATGTAATGGCGTTCTCTAGACGTCATTTTTGCATCATAATTAAGGGAACGGCGCGGCGTCGGCGTGTGTCAGAAAGAATATTGGTGTATAAATGGGAAGGCTGGCATTGTCACAGCCGCGGTATATCATCGGCGTGCGGAAATTCAAAGGGCGCTCGGAAGTACTTGATTTATGAGAGCAGGCCGCATGTATGGCCGAGTATTAAAAATTTCATAAAAATATTCTTTTTGAATTACGTGCATTGTGTCGGACGCTAAATTTCGGCTTAATTTATCACATTTTCATAATAAACGTTGTAAATTGATCTGGACATCACACACGACCATTAAAAAATCTCCTATTCAAACCAAATAATGAAAAGTCTTTGTATCGTCTAAGCACTTTAATGTTGCGCAAATTACTTTATTAAATTTAGGTTTCTTTTCTTTTAGCAAAAGTGCCTACTCCCCTACACAAATACAGGCCAAGTGGGTAAGTGGATAAGAGTTTCTACGCTAAAAAGAAAATTTACTTTCTCTGCGGGCGTTTCAATTTGGGGCTCACTTCATTTGTTTAACATTTTGTTGATACAGTGGTGGGTACCTCCTCTGGTCAGTTAAACATGTGGGGCGCTCACTCGCGTACTTTGTGAATAATTTGCATGAGGCGCTCCTCCGCGGAGGGCGGGCGGTACCGAGGATTTAGGCAGCTGAGGGAGGTGGCGCACAGTCAGGATTTAATGGCGAGCACGATTCTGTCTGCTCGACGGAGATATTCTCAACCCGAGCATAACCACCGCTGCGATTAGCAGCTTTGCTAATGCTTACCGTATAATTAGAGGGTTTGATTTCTGTTTCGAATTTTTCGTTAAATTAAGCTCGTTACATTTTTTAGGTACTAACTTCTCAGCATAGACGACGAAACTTCCTGTCAATATCATGATTAGATACAAAGCAATAGTAAATATACTGTAAGATATTACAAATACGTCTTTAAATTATGTAAAATTGGTTTGACGCCAGTATCGACTAAGGGTGGTTACAAAATCTCTCTAATAAATATTCAGTTTATGGACACTGAGCCACCTTGCGGATTTACGTTCAATCTTAACCGCAGAGAGTATGTCTCACTACAAATTTAGGTACCAGTACAAGATACAACATAGTATTTATATTAGTGTAAGGGAAGATAAGAAAGTCAGAAAAAGTCAGAAAGTCAGGGAAGATAAAAAAGTTTAAAAAAGTCTATGGGAGATTAATCTTGATAAATAAAATTACAAGTCCTGACTCCTTCACTGACATATGAACGCACATCCTAAGCCGGTGGACCTAGAGACGTAGCTTCTTTTGATAGTGTTGGAGCACAATAAAAAGGTTTTTATTGTAAATCATACCCAAATGCACTATTAAAGTTTCTTTGAAAAAATATGAACATCCGCGCGGGTAAAGCTGCGAGACAGGTCGTTAGTTATACATATTTTATCTTCTCTAAGGGCATTTTCTCTCATAGTTTCTGACTTCTCCCTATTACTGACCCATTTGGATTGATCATCCTGTATATCCCCTATGCATCAAGACAAACAAACCCTCCAAATTTCAAGTTTCTACGACCAGTGGTTTAGGCTGTGCGTTGAAATCAGTTAGTCAGGATTTTGATTCTTATCTAAATAGATACATCGTTTTGTTTATTCTTTGATTTGAATATTTGAATGTTAAATACTCGTATATAGACTAGTAGAGTGTATTGCAAGACTTAATTAACATTAGATTTCGGTTTAAAAGTCCACAGCGTTTTTTGTTTGATTCTGATAAATATTCCGCTTCTAAATCAAATTCAAATACTACAAGATTGTCCAAATAGGTAAACAGAAACAGATTTGTATCCCAATTACCATATATAGCTAAGGGTTAAAGTTACTTAGCGACAGCGCACACACACTTAAGCGCCCAGCAAAGTTCCTCTATATATAACTCTCATAGCCGATGTCGACGAGCAAATAAGTAACTTCCAAGTTTGAGGCAAACACTATTAACTGTTTAGTAGTTTAAGAAACGGTCTCAATTTACCCTTAGCATAATCTAGTTTACGCTTAATCAAAATTCCGGGTCGGGCCCAATATGGATACGAGTTAGCATGGAGTATAATGGGCGTGTACCTCGGTAGGTACAACACCTAGGCATAAATTATTAAGTACCTACCTAATCTACATGCCTACATACATAAGTAATCCGAGCGACTTCTATGTTGAATTAACGCAGTTTATAGAGGTGGATGTGAAATGTCAGCATACCAAATTACATGACGAAATGAGATACGAGTAAACTCGATGAATTTACCTAAAACAATGGTGTTAGCGCCCAAAGCCCATTATAACAGGTTTAGTGTAGCTAACGATGTTGCTGTAACGTCAGCACTTTGTCGGTTGAAATTTGTTATGAACCGTAAATTAGAACACCATGGGTATGTATGCAAACTACAATAAATATCTATACCTAGTAATTTTAGTACCATCTGCTTCGAGTCACAACGTTAATTTTATTAAACAAGGCTAAAACTGATGAATGTATAATTACCACCTACAGCTTTATCTAAGTAGTTAATGATTATTTATTATAGTCACAATATTTCTGACACTGAATTAGTTAATTAAATTTTGTAGAAAACACTGTTTGCCGAATTAAAGTACAATTCACATTGTAATACATAATTATACTAGCTGTGCCTCGCAATTTCACCTTTATGGTGCTGCCCGCAGGGACCGTGCATTTTCCGTGAAAAAAAATAGTCTATGTCGCTGTTACTCACACCCATAAACTATCTCTATGCAAAAAACCCATTTGCTGCGTGAAAGAAGGACCAACCAACGAACATTTTCGCATTTATACAAGTATGAGAATAATAACCTACCGATATAAAGCGTAGATTGTTCAAAAAACCTCTATGTACTCGTATGTAGCATTATTGCTTCAAAAATTCAGGCACGGGGAGCAGAGCGTCGCCGGCTCCGGCGGTTAAAATTTCAAAAGCAGGGCGCGGAGCTTCCACTGGAGTATCACAAGTTCATAAATTAGTTACTTCACGAGGGAAAGGTCGCGCCCCATAGCGCGGGCCCCGTGTATAATTTTCATTTAAACACGGACAGCCACAGGTCCTCGCAGTAAATCAGCTCCTATGGCCGCCCTTTGAGTCTCGGTGTGACGTGCGCGCGACTTTCCGCGCCCGCGCCGCCGCGCCGCCCGCCCCACCGCAACAATGTAAAGACATTTCCATTGTACCGTAATAGGGCATTGTTTGTGACGTAAATTTTACTGCTGAATATGCAAATTTCGTTTTGCGCCGACCTCTACGGAGAAATATTGCAAAAGTTTCGCAAAAAATTAAAATCACGAATCGCGACAAGTTTTTAATAACGATCGTTACAGCTTAGCAAAAATTGTCGCTGTTCCTATCTTACTATTCGTGATATTGGTATGAATAGGATTGCATATTTACAATGCTGTTAAAATAAATTCTAAGTAGCAGAATTCACATTTTAATACCTTGAGTAATGAGTACTTTATTTAGTTAATTGCTTAAAAAGCCCTAAAGTAAAAATGTCGATGTACCACTTAACTCCAGTTAATCCATATTTATTTCGTCATAAATATTCATGAACTGAAACATGAAAATGTCAGCACACATCTGTTTCGCGAAGGGTGAAAATGCAAGAGTCAGACAAGAGTTATTACCATTTAAATAATTTAATATTTTTGAGTCTTCGACCAAATTAGTAATAACTGTTCATTGCTGTTTATTAAGTTAGTTTCTAAAATTAAGTGTTGCCAAATTATTCACCTATTTACTCCAGCCAACTACCTATATTAAAAGAAAAGAAAAGCGAACAATTATTTCCCACTAACAGGTACCAACAGCTAATCTAACAATCTGGCTCCGACGTAGAACAACTCCCATAGCGTAGACTGTCTTTAAACAGCCCAATAAACTTCTATGCGAAATTCATTAACAGGAAATAAGAAACCTCATTATACAGTGAAGCAGTGCGATCTCGTTATCCACAAATAAAAAGCCTTTTTCAGTGGAGGCTGGAGAGTCTCGGACATTAATATTTAAAGCACCGCGGTGGTGACGCTGTACTCTAATATGCTGTTAGCTTCGCAACCGCCTGTTTATCTAGGAGCATTGTACTCACCTTGCGGATGGTACGGTCCCGGGGTAGTGTCGCAAACGTCACGCTGCCTTTGCCCTGAACTACCTCATCATCATCATCATCAGCCTATTTCAGTTCACTGCTAGACATAGGCCTCTCCAAAAGTACGTCGCTGAGCCCGGTCTTCGGCTCTTTCCATCCACTGCGAGCCGCTTGGTGCAAGTTGTCGCTTCGCCTAGACTGAGGGCATCCTACACTATACGTTTTCATTTGTTTTTATCAAACATACGCGTATACCTTTTTATTAATGGCTAACAGCCGTCCTTGGTAGCATTCACAGGAGAAGGCCCGCAGGTAAAACCGCGGGGCAAAGCTAAGCCGGCGTCTAGCAGTGGACTTTTTCCGGCTGATGTTGATCATCAACAGTAATTTACATAGTTTTTTCCACAACGATAATGTTATTCTTAATTTGCAATATATATTCTCCAGGATATTATATTATAGGAAGCAACATGAAAACTTTGACCTAGTTATTAAGTACGTGAATATCTCGCTAAAAGTCTACATATCCTTGGCAAGCCTGACTTTTAGCCACCGACTCCTAATGCGGTGCATAAGAATAAACCTATTTATATCCCGAGGCACGCGGACGCGCGGACATGCAAGTGACATTTATTGCTTCCGCAAATGTTGCGGCCGCATTAAGTTTCGTATGTACTCACTTACAGTTTTTATTTAGCTTTGTTTCTTATACAAAATGCGCTGTGAAGTGAGCATTTTATGGACATAAAGCGTCCATTTTTTTTATCTGCAAGTAGCTATCAAGTTTGGCGATGATTTTTTCATTGAAAAAAAATGTATTGGTCTGAATAACCTTAATTTAAGCAATGCCTATATAAAACTGGCTGTGTGAATTTTCTCCATAACTTGCTTTGTGTAAAGCGGGTTACACCGCAACGTATTCCTCCATTTCTTTTAAACATTAAATGAACGACAGAGATGCATATATTTCAATGTTTCTCGGTGCATCCCGCTTGTTGTGTTCGCGAGGCTTTAATATAGAGAGAGCTATAACAATAAATCAAAGATATACCTCGCATTTTCTGTCTAGATATAAGTAAGGTCTAAACAGCGTAGTCACGCCTTCACTGAAAATAATTACGTACCTACTTCCATTTATGAGATTATTGAATTTTTGTCAGATGTGTAATTGACTGAAAGGTGAGGACGAATATTAATTAGTTACTTCTGCTACTGTGCCCACAGTTTAACCACGTGACTATATACATTTTATTGCAATGAAAACTATCATAATGTCCTTCCCCACCAACTAAATTTTATCCATATCAAATTTCATCAAGATCAGCGATGAAAAAGTAAAAACATAAGGATGTACAGACAGAGTTACTTTTACTATATTTATAATATTAGTTATCAAATCAACAAAGACTACTTTTTGACCAAAAAATTCGGAAAAACTTCAGATTGTTAAAATCATTGACTATTACCCTACGTGCGAAACGGCGTGTATTGAATAAACTTGTGTTTTTGGATCTGGACAATCTATTACGGAGGGAGATGGATTGATCCCCCTCCCCTTAGCTACGCCCATGGGTGACCCGTTTTGAATAGGTATTATTGTGGTCACGTTCCACTAATATTTGACTGACCCCTGAATCGCATAATTTAGAACACAGCGCCTATAATCGTATTTGTTAAACGTTTGGTGATTTAAATCGCTGAAATACAATTTTATTTACGATGAACTAAAATCATTCTGATCAATTGTTAACATTGAAAATTATTGTACAGTGAGTAGGATTTTGGTAAAACACTCCTACTGGTCTTATTTTTCAGCAAAATCTTTCTTAAACAATATTTTCATAGAAGGTAGAAAAATAAACAGTTTAAAACTTCCTGTTCCAAGATGTAAAACTTAATTAATATAAGTTTTCATCGTTAAATTTAGTGAGGCACGCTATGTATGTAACTGGCAACTACTGGTTAAGTGAGGTCGGCAAACAGGAGTTAGTTTAAGCCTTTACTTAATTGTGAGATTATTTGGCTCGCGCCGCTTACTTATCGTGTTTACCGCGACCTGCTCTTTATAAACCCGGCCGGAATAGAAACACGGAAGGTGTGTAAACAAGAAATACCAACAAACTTTATTTCATCCTTGTTTTTGGAAAGCCGCACTTACATTAACGAAAATGATTATGAGACTAAATAAAAAATGTTTTAGTCAATAGAGACGGCTTGATATGAATACAGTTTGTTTACTTCGGTCACCATGTTTCTGCGGTATGCGGGGTGGTAATGGGATGCGGGAAGGTCGCATATCGTTTATGTTTATCAATATATTTGATATATTATGACATTCGTTTATTTTGACCATCTTACAGGGTTGTGTTTGACCACAAGGCAATGTTAAGTGTTGATCAAAGGTGCCACCGCGCTACGCCTGGAAATTAATTAGAAAACTTAAAAAAACAGTCTGAGAAGTAATCGCCTTGTCCGTTTCATTACGAAACGGAAAATTACTCGGAGCTTTTACTTGTAAAAAACACGTCCATTAAATTTAAATTCTAATGTTCCCAAATAAATGGAAGATTCTCGCGTACTCCACAAACATTTTTCTTACCTACTTCACAATATACATCTAATTTTGGACTTTTACATTTTTACTGCGAGCACAAACCTCATTCCGCATATTTGACTAAAATTTTTTCGTGAATAATTTTGAGAATTTTAAAATTGAAATTACACGAGAGCAAAAAGGTAATTGATGCTTTATCTTTGTAAGTAGATGCATAAAATCTAACAAGCAAATTGCGTTAGCATTTACTTTTAAATGGTTACAAATGACTGCGACCGACACTTTATGGAAGTATTCTTGCGATGTTATTTAAATACGCTTGTCCAGAAAGGAGAGCTTGTTCATTATATCAAAAAGGTGTAGGTGTAGGAGTAGTGTATATTGACGTTGCAGATGGGCAAACGAGGGCTTTGTATTTAATCTAATTAATAAGGAGAGGATTTATGAGGGCGTGAAGGAGGGAAAATAGCCTCACGCAACATGCCTGAGCCAGCTCTATTGGATACGTGCTTGTGATACATCGAACGGCTTTCCACAACACGTATCTCGGCAATGTATCCCGGGACGCGACTCTTTGACAAAACCTGCTCGCTTCTTGTTTACACCTAATAAAATAAATAAAAACATTCCAGTACGACTTCCCCGCCCTCACCACCCGTATCGAACCGCTCTCATGCACTCACATTTCATTACGCTCCCACAAACGTTCTAACAAAATATATATTCCTCAACTCTACAATTTCACGTTTTACGTTTTCATACACTTACTAAGACCTTACTCCAGATTAAAAATATTAACTGACGCAAATTTTAGGCTGGAGCCGGTGACTCGTCTGAAGCGTACTTGGTCAAATGAAATGTTGATTTTACGACGCGCGTTTTACGTTACACTGACGGCAGATGAAACAAAATACAGGTTCATTAGCGCGAACCGGGGAATTATATTACAGTTGATACTTGATTATTAAATAGCCATCCCTGACATTGCGAGTTCAAGCAACTTGCACTTGCTTTCAAGCGTTAGTCTAGTTCGCAATTAGTGCTGGCCATCCGAGCTTTAGTTTAGATGAAATCATTTTGTGGTATAAACTCTAGCGTTACCAATTAGTTCCATTAACCTCACCTTGATGCACCTTTGAGATGTTGATCGGGCGTGGATTGTTAAAGCGCGAGATTAAACGGAATGGATTTTGCTAGACTTCATGACATTATACCTACAAGGATATATGTGCGCGAGAAAGTTCATTATTTCAAAATTGCCTTCCGGGATGAGGTATAAGCGGCGGGTGCCATTAGTGTTGGAGTTGGCGACATGAAACAGAATCTGTGCGATGCATGCAGACTTAATCCAAGGTAATGGGACGTAATAAAATGTAAGAGGCTAGGGGTTACGACAGACGTGCGCGCGTGACCTGTTATCTTTAGCTTTTAGACTGCTCAAGAGCACACAAATTCTCGTTTGGCCGGACGAGTGGCTTTTAAATGGTATCGATCAAGATGAGCAATGGCTCCTAAAAGGAGACCGCATGGTTCAAATAGTGGTGGTTTAATCAATAAATGGCTCTGTGAGTGGAGTGATCATCTGCGGACATGTGAATTTTCCAACTTTTTCTTTATGACGTCAGGTTTTGACAAATTAACACGTCAGCGCGAGATACGGAGCGCGCTCCGGCTGGGCCATCAATATCGGCACGACCACCATTACTCAATATCACTCAAGTGGAACTGCCCAATTTACAGCTACATTTAACTGATTTGATTGAATCCACTGAAAGTTATCACCCCGGGGATCGATGCTCATACGGTCAGCTCACGTGTCCATTTTCGACAAGGTAAAAGAATTTTTACACGTGCTTTTTCAGAGATCATTTATTTTTAACATGTTTTCGAACGTTAATTTATTTTTAGAATGATAGTCATTTTATTTTTGCTTAGAATATTTATTCGTGATTGAGTTTTGCTTGAAAGTGTAGGCTACGACGATGCAAGAGACTAGTTTTTGCTAATCACTTGCTCAACATTTGTCACATAGATTTTTGTCCAGAACTCTAGCTAGACCTTAATTTTTAGGTTGCGGTATAATCTGTGATTCAGATCGGCACTACGTGATTAAGTTGAGCGCATATACTCGTATAGTGGAAAATATTGAACAGCCAAGTTAGCAAATTCATGTTTAAAGTCAAAGATAATATCAAACAGGTAACTAAACCGAAGGGTTGTTACATTTAGCAAGTCCTTTATATTATTACAACAACAGTTTATTATTGTTTGAAACTAGTTATACGGTTTTAACTAATTAATTTAATTTAACAGCAATTATCCTATCTATCCTACTAATATTATAAATGCGAAAGTTTGTGTGTGTGTGTGTGAATGTTTCTTACCACGTATCACCGTAACTACTAAACCGATTTTGATGAAATTTGGAATGGAGATAGCTTATACCCTGAATTAATATAGGCTATTTTATCTCCGAAAAAGGTTCCCGTGGAATAACGGGAAAACGCGGGTGAAACCGCGGGGCGCAACTTGTATACAATAAAATTAAAGAGTAGTAGTATTAGTAACTACATATGTACTAAAACATTATTTTCTCTAATTATTATAATGTTAGTAAATAGGCATTTTATTAAATAATTATGTATCATCTCATTCGGTTATATTGAGGGTAACATGCCTTTTGGGTTATAGAATCGATTCTTCGTCTCCTTTAACTAGTTAGTTTCCAATCCAGGTGTAGCGTGGCGCCATCTTCGACCACATCGTCACTTAACATTAGGTGACTTGTGGTCAAAAGATCAAAGTAAAGGTTAAAAAAAAACTACCTTCTGACAGATGTTAATATTTACAAAAAATATACTATTGCTGTTTTTAATAACTAGGTTCAAATCAACCTATAGTTTTGAAAGGCAGAACCAACTACTTATTTATAACAACAGAAAAGGTAGCCACCAGTAAATACTCCATCACGGGCGAAAATGGATGCCACCGTGACCGCGCATTTGAACGATGTATGTTTACCAAATACCGATTTAAATTTGAACAACATATCAGGATATTTGCTGACTCCACCTGCTTTTTCTTATTGTTCTATGATAAAAGTACTAATGTTATAAACGTGAAAGTTTGTGAGTATGTATGTATGTATGTTTGCTGCTCTTTCACGCAAAAAATTTTTATTTCGGAAAAGCGTTCCTTCGGGATAACGGGAAGACGCGGGTGAAACCGTGGCGCGCAACTAGTCAACTAGTTATATATGTAAAAATGAATGATTTTTTTTGTCCCTAAAACTGGCGCCGGTTTGAGCTCGGACAAAACAAAGTACCTAATTGTGATTTTTTTATTTTTTTTCTTAAATTAATCTTGGACTTTAGTGTGTATGTGTAGCTAGCTAGTGGTTTTCTGATGTCTTAGTAACTTGAAATAAATTTACTATCATTCTACATGAACTCAATCGCAATAAAACTTTAGAAGGTTGTTTTGCCAAAGCCCGTGAAGGTTTCGGACAAAAAACAAGTGAAGAAAAAGGCACAGTCTAAAAATAAAATTTGGCTTCATGTAATGTGTTGGTTATACGAGTACCATTAGGTTCACCGTCGAAATGGATTACTTTAACTTGGTTAAATAGCTCCGAATAATTTCCAGCAACATTACGCACAAAACCCACGTGCATGGACAAACTTTTTTATTATAACAGGCTAAATGTGTGATCAACCTCCTTCGTGATACGGCATTTTCCTGTTAGCTAATAAAGCTTAATGGCCTGCTTGTTACTTAATTTCCGTGTCATATTTGTTCCTTCTGTTTGTTTTCTGGCTGCCAGTTAAGCATGGCCAGAATTTCCGGAGGGCGTATGTCACACAAGAAAGTATGTAGGTAGGTTGTGCATGAAAGTCGACTCGACTTTGATGTATCGTGAAGCGTCGGTAGTTGGACCCTGAATATTTACGAGTGGGAACACGGGTCGAGGTCGAGGTGCACCTCTCACCGCCTGCCTCCCCGTCGCCCCTGAAACCGACAAACATTATGGTGCTGCGTAAGCTAAAATTTAGCATACAACTGCCATACAAGCACTCATTTTCATCTTACTTATGGCCGTTCCCAATAACCTATCTATCCACGGTTTGCCCTACTAGAGATAGAAATTTGACATTACTTCGATAGAACTTATGTCAAATTTCTATCTCCTAAGTCTCTCCTAGGTCGGTTATTGGGAACAGCCGTTGTACTTCATGTTTTTTTTTTTGTTTTGTTATGGCGTCACACGATTAGTGTATTTGCCAGTTTCAAGTATAAAATATTTCAAACTCAGCGAGTTGAATCAAGTTTAAATGATGATGATGACGATGAGATGATGGGATGAGTTTTAGGTTTTTTTTGTTTTTTTATTGTTTGTGTTTTAGGTAAAGTAGTGGAGCTTTACTTAAACTTTACACGGACTTTTTTGGAGCAACTAGAAAAGTCACTTTCACAACCTTATTTCAATTTCCCACACTCGTACACATTAACGAACACATAATGGTTAATAATCCACCAATATTACACATTATCATTCGAAGAAACACAGGTTTTTGGGAATAAAACAAAATTTTCACGTTGAAAATTCGATTGCCGCCAAAAAAGTCCTTCATGTTTTTATGAACTCCTTCCGATAGGTAGATACATTTAGCGTCAGCTGTCCATACTCGATTTACAAAATGTGTCGTAGATCAGTAATGCTTTTTAAAACACTTTTATTTATAACTTACAAGGTAGGTTTTGACTACAACACAACACACCTGATGTTAAGTGATGATGCGGTCAAAGGTTGCTGTTTAAGATGATAATGGTCGGTTACCTGTTAAATTTGTTATTGTTCAGCGTCTTTTGTTAACCATACTAACCATCCAATAGATATCTGGTGGAGATAGATTACTTCAAACGATAAGGCCGCACTTTGTACAAAAAGATTTAGTCGAAAATTCACACACTGTAAATAGTATTTAATTGATTAATGAATTATAACTTAAGTATGTCAAGGTGTCTGCGATTTAAATGTATTTATGTCGTTTCGTTTACGATTAAGGAAATTCACAAATTCCGCTATTCATAAATTCAAGGAAAACTGTCAAAGCAAACATTTTGAATAAATGACTTCTTACTTCAAGTGCCCAATTATAGAGATTATTTAAGAAATTATTATAGCGTCGTTTGTTTAAGGGTTTATGATAATTGGCAAATTGTATCAATGAATAATAAATTAGGCTCAACAACTTATCATAAGAAGAATACTTTTTTTGCATCTCATTTAGGATTTACGTTAACGTACGTGTCATGTAGGTACAAACTTCGACACTCCATTGTAACACCTCAGATTGAATGGAAATAAAAAAAAATGTATACGCACATAATTATGTTATCAAAAGTTTCTAGGACAAGTGGCTTTGGTTCATATGTCACTCAGTCAGTTAATCAGTTAGTCACGCAGAACCGACAGACACAGATTAAATCTTAAATTCATAAAATGAAAAACGAGCAGAAATAAACGAAGGAGGTAAATTACAAAAAGCACAATAATATCTCTTGTGGACATTTTGTTTTCCTTTATTGGTCATATTTATCAATGTGGACGCCCGGGGCGGCGAATAAATTCCACGCTTATTTCAAGTGATTCTGCTATTTCTCAGAATACTTTCTAAAGGCCCGAAATTAAAGTCGTTTGAAAGTCTAAATATGTACCTAGAGCAGTTGAAGCCCTGTCCTGTGGGAGCAAGTTCGCCTTTCATAAGCGAACAAACTTCATTTCAAGCTAGCTTTAATGCCAAAGCCGTTGAAATCTATAACAGATCGAAAAGATCAAATTTTAGTTTGCCATTCTTACTCATATATTCAGTAGGTAGTAGAGCTCAGAAAATATCTGTTTGTCCATTTATTGTACCCTCTTTTTAACGCCTACAATATTTTTGAACCATTGACCTTTACCTTGGGTCGACAAGTATTTTGTAAACGTTTTATATATAATTATTATGATTATTATGTATCATATATATATCGTATACTATTATAATTATTATGTTAATTCGAAAACTCTTGAATCATGCCTGTTTAAATTAAGAAAAGAAACGAAATCATAAAATAGGAAGTCAACAGAGAAATTATAGCGTTGTTTTTAATTTCTTGTAAGTTAGCGTTTGACCACAAATCACCTGATGTTAAGTGACGACGATGGTCGAAGGTTACGCCTGGGTTGGGAACTGGCTCTCAAGTGAGGCCGGATCACACCAACAGTGTGGTTCTATCAACACACGTTCTTTTTTAATATGAGGTTCCAAAACTTTCATAACTTGTTTCTACTATGTAGGTGTGGGTAATTATTATTCAAAAGATGACCTAGTAGCTATTCCTACCCTCTTCAAACTATTTTCGCCGTGAAGAGACTTCCGCTGAAATATCGAAAGGCGTAAAGATGCGGAGGTGGCCCGGCTATAATAACCGGAACCGGTAGTCAGCTGACGTCATCCCCGCTTGATTTACAAGCCTACGTAAATAGATTGGATGGAAAACCCTTCCCCTGTGTCCTTGATGTGTCAATTTTGTAAAAGGTAATAGGTAGCTTTCACAAATGTAGCACTATATTTTGTTACATATTATGTAACATATAAACACTAAAAAATATGTTGCGGGATAAACTCGTAAAAGTGTTTTAGATATTACACCTTCTTTAAGTCGTACCATGAACTTTACGGGAAAACAAACTCCTAGTTTCTGCTGTTACTTGATACAAGTTAACAAATAAGAGCTTGTAATTAGCGCTTCATGCAAAGTCTAATTACTACGTAAAGTGAAACCATTTGTCGTAATTTTCCACTCGTTTCCAATTAGTTTCTACAAGTAAGTAAGTGTCTTAAATATAGTAGGTACTCTTTGTTAAGATCAAAAATAACTCAACTGAATAAAGATAAGAAGAAACTTGCTGCACTTCATGAAGTAGATTTTCATAAAGTTCTATGTAGAAATAATATCTGTTTTTAATTAAATAATTAAAATTTGATGCCAGAAGTTTAAACTTTAGTAGGACTAGTGACGACGCTCGTGTCCAATTAAGGTCAGTTTAGTTGACCTAAATATTCCGTAATTATCGTAGGTTGATTCTTAATTACATAAAAATGTTAATTTATAAGATAATTCTGACAGCGGAACATTAATAAAGCTATTCATTATTTTCGTTAAACTTTTATCTCACCGAAATCTCTTAGAACTAACTAGAGTATCGTAGGTCATACAAAAGAAATAACTTTAGCCCTTACAATACTCACATCTTGTGATAGTTTATAACAAGACCGTGGATGATAATATCCTTGTTATTCTGTGATGAAGAGAATGAATCTTTGAGTGATATATATATATATATATAGGTAGCTTTAATGTATATATAGGGGTCGGGGACCATTGCACACAAATTGATCTAGCCCCAAATTAAGCTCGAAACTTGTGTTATTGTTATATTTATGATATATAATTATAATAATTATACAAAAATATTTTTTCCTTTAACAGTGTTAAGTAACTATAATTATTATAGTTTATTTATCATTCACCATACTTTGTTAATTAACAATAACGTTTAATATTTGATAGAAAATCCAAAATGTGGACCAACTTTGATCGTTGAACCCTTCGTAAACGCTTGGTGAGACGAGGCGACAGCTGTCACCGTGTAAATGAGCCTTCGGAACACGATGCAAGTGTGCCGAATGGTGTGCTTGCCATACAGATATCGAATATATTAACCTACTATGCCTAGTTGGTTAACACATTAAAACAGATGGGCATCGTGAGGACCTTTCCATGATATTGTAAATTATTATAATTCAATGGATTATAATTGATTGACAAAAAGAGATTACTATATTAGCTGAAAAACATTCCCCATTCCACTATCTCGTATTGATTTGAATATTGGAGTAAGCTTTGAGGTATGTTAGTAATCCTACTAATATTATAAACGCGAAAGTTTGTGAGTATGTATGTATGTTTGTTGCTCTTTCACGCAAAAACTACTGAACCGATTTGAGTGAAATTTGGAATGGAGATAGCTTATACCCTGGATTAACACATCAGATACTTTTTATCCCGGAAAAGGGTTCCTGTGGGATAACGGGAAGACGCGGGTGAAACCGCGGGGCGCAGCTAGTCTATTATATATGTAAAAATGAATGTTTCTTTCTTTGTCCCCCCTTTGAGTACCGGAGCGCCTCATATGAGGCGCTGTCAAAAAGTCCGTAGATTACCGACCGCCTCAATTGAGGCGCTCGGTATTCTTATAAGAATTTCGTCTTATAAGAAAGTTCATAGTGTTTCATTCTCTTTGGCAACTCTATTTTAATCGATTGTGAATGAACAAATGGTTGTTTTAAAAGTCTGTAGTCGCAAGGTTTCGGAGAAAAATAAAAAAATATCGTCTCTCGAAGTTCACATTGTCTGTGTTCCGCCGTACATAAAAAACGAATGGCCTTGTAAGCGGTCGTAAACATATTTTTTGTTCGGAAAGGTGCATTTGTGTTCATTTCAATGAGTTTAGAGCTTCATTGTTATTGAGAAATGACTTAGTTTACCGAAAAGTGACGATTTTAAATATTTTTTTCGATTTTTTTGGAAAAAGGCCAAATTTTATAGTTTTTGTGGAATTGTATCTACCTACAGAGACATTTTGCTGTTTTACATGAAATATTTTGCTTGTGTGGGTAAGTAAAACATACTATTCTTGTTTTTGAATGTTGTATCTACATGAGGGTATAAACAAATCTTAGTAACACGCTAAAATACATTCACAAATAAATCATAAAAATCGACTTACGGCGGGCGCGCGGCGGGCGCGCGGGGGGTTCTTAGTCGAATGTTTGCGAGTGAAAATGTCGAATTATTAGTATGAAAACATGAAAATTTTTATATTACCAAAATTAAAAACCATATTATACTAAATGAAATGGTATAAAAAAAATGAAACAAAAATTTTGTTTTTTATTTTATTATTATTTATTGACAAAACGGCAGTTATTTCAAAGTACCTTCGAAACAATGGGCTGTTATAAACTAAATAAACATTCATATGTTTTTGTTTATATTTCTACAGAACAAGTAGTTCACTAGCTTCCAAGAATAGTACCTGGAACAAAGCAAAACATAAACAAACAGCTCTCAGAGACTAATAAGCGTTTGGGGTCATTGGGGTCAAGTGCCGCCACTTGAGAACTCAAGGGCACGCGGGTCATTGCGCGGTGTCGTATTACGCGACGCGCGGAACTTAAAGAGTTAAACCGGCGCCGGTTGGAGCTCGGACAAAACAATTTTATTGTGATAGAAGACGCGGGTGAAACCGCGGGGTGCAACTAGTATTATATACATTTAAAACTGAGTTATTTTAATCTCGCTGTTATAAGAAATGCTGTAATCTTTGGTTAAAATGCATACAACGTTGCTTGGAAAATGCTATACGTGGAGTATAAAGTGCATCGAGTAAGAGGGGACAATCTTATCGCTACATTTTTTTATATAATGGCACTCCAGGTGGGCTGTCTGATTGTTTACCACTGTAAACAATCAGACAGCCCGCCTGTTAGTAAGCGCTCGCCGTCTTCTATGAACGTTTGCAACAGGGGCTTTACCAATGCGTTACAGACCCTGAAGAACTTTTTTGAGATATATCTTGAAGGACTGAATTTTTGCACTGCGGAAAATTTTGTCAATACCTACTCGTAACTTAATTTGATGACCAATGCGGTGCAATTGGCAAACAGCCGACTGCGAAGCATAAGGTCGTGGGTTCGATTCTCGTTACAGATCAAAATGTGTTTATGTATGGAAAAAAGAGAAGGCATAAGTATCTATTCTGTGTTCGAGTCATATTATTTGCACGTTTTTATTCAGAAATCGTCAAAGCTTTCTTCTTTTAGGTGCTTTTAGAAAGTAATCATTATGACGCACCTTTTTACCAAGTTGATAGAAAATGTGTTATTTATCCATAACAAATTTTCCTCGTGTGATGATGGGACACATTGAAGGAGAAAATTGTGTGTATCAGGATGGAGTATATCGCACCCTTGTTTTAATATGACGCTAATGGAGTAAAGGCGTTATGAGGACGTTAAGAACTGTAGTAAAGGGGGGTTTATAACAGCTTTTAAAAATTGACCTGCGCGAGAAAGGATTATTAAAAATAATGCAGCAAATGTAATTAAGGTCTTACGTTTATGATTTTAGATAAAACTTTTTAATAAGAATTGTTTTAGATATTAATACGCTATTAGCGTTGCTTGCTGTGTCTACGCTTAAATACAGGATTGCTTATTGAGAAAATATGACTTAGATAAAAAAATATATGATTTTGTATTTTGTTGATATTGTCATCGCTCAAAAACGGTGAAGGAAAACATCGGAAGGAGGCCAGCATGTCCAAAAACTGCAATATTCAAAGGCATGCGACATCTAGCAGCTCGCACTGGGTCAGCGTGGTATATTACAGCCCATACTCTCTCTTAGAGAAGGCCAGAGTCCCAGCAGCGGGAACGTAAAAAAGGCTCATGCCAATCGTCCCTCGTTTTGAGAATAACTTCACTTGCCACTACGACAGCTTAGTACTTGTTATTAACTTACAACAAACTAATATTCTTTTGAATATACCAAAGCCTATTATTTTATAATCCACTATCCTATTACAGTAGTATCAGCTAAACAGGCTTTCGAGCTATTACTGTTATTGGAGCCAGTGGCTTCTCCCATCTCGATTGACGATCCTTTAATCTGTCTAATGACTGTGCAAAAACAAAATTCAACGAGTCTACAACTTACACAAAATCCTAGCGTAGGTAATGTTGGTGTCGTGTTTCCAGTGAAATTACAGAGTATAAAGAGATTGATTATCTGATATCTCAGGGGCCAAGCTGGGCCTTTATTTTCTACGACTATCAAGATTTCTTGCCAATAACGTGTGACATTCTTACGTGCTTTAGTTGTCATTCCACACCGGCGCGTTTCGTGGTGGTCATAGCGAATAAAGGCCCTACTGTGGGCGTCAGACTACAACGCAATGCCGTGCTGGATTTCGAACTGTTGAAGATAGAGATTCTGGATGGCACTGAATAGCAATGGGCAAGCGTCAAGCTTATCAACAGGCAAGTGACTTGCTTGTCTCTCCACTCAGATAAATAAAAAAGAACTTACATCGAATCGCAAGTGTAGGTACTGTAATCCGTGGCCAAGCAATTGTCATATTTTGTCATAGTCACTTGTTTCGTAGTCGGTGTATCAGGGCACAGACAAACGCCATATAAGCCCACACGTGTTACTTCTAAACAAAGCAAACAACCGTAGTTGTGTGTACACGCCGCCGCCGCAGCTGTGATTTCATTTCGGGTGTATTACTTTCCCTCACATGTTTGCGAGAGTCGGAGACACGAGTTCACAAGAACACTGAAGGTGCTGCCGACACAGTTCACAAGTAGCCAAGTCAAATTTCGAAACACGAAAAAGTTTGTGTAACAACAACGTGCGCCCGCGGTCTTCCC
The DNA here is from genome assembly GCA_931315375.2 of Opisthograptis luteolata. NCBI lineage: Eukaryota > Metazoa > Arthropoda > Insecta > Lepidoptera > Geometridae > Opisthograptis > Opisthograptis luteolata. The sequence continues at coordinate 7,660,722 of OV928044.1, read as the reverse complement.
CGAGGACGGCCACAACAAATTACTGGCAAACAACTTGGAAATAAATTAACTCTCAACTTTCAAGCGTTTTACTTTCTTTTTGTTAGACGAAAAACAATTTCCTTTGTATTTTGCTTACGTAACGTGTTTTCGCGTGGAAACCGTTAGGGAAAAATAAACATATCTTGTGTATTGGCAAGTCGAATTTATTTTGTGGTTGTAGTACGTAGTTAAAGCTTTCTCGAACAACGGTCTGTTCATTTATTCAGAGTCGAGATATATCTTTGAATCGTAGTAATGTTAATTTTAGCATATTGCTTTGGCGTAGCATTGCTCCGGGATGTAGTGCGCTTATCTAACCGATGAACCAACACGAAGGTTGTATTTGTAGAGCACCAAGTAAATAGCTTTTAATTTCCCAACTTGTCCACAAGACGTGCTCCCACGCTAACTAAGGAGTCCAAAACTACCTTAATATTCAAGGTCTAACCCGTGCGCCCGTCATTCCACTTTTGGTACTCCGAGCAACCGCTGAAAACTTATTTATTTATGTTTTCACTAAACTTAAAGTAGATATTGCTGTTCCCACAAGAAATTCAAATTCTGGCTAATTCAATTTTGGTTTATTACAGACAGATATTTTGTTGTTAAATAATCTGTTGCGAGAGTTACAGAGATATTGTATATGATATCACGGGAGAGCTTTTGCAAATTAATTTCGGATTGGTTCTTAGCTGCGACGAAACGTTCATAATACTACCTTTGATGAAATTCAACAAGCCGAGCGAAATAGGTATATAAATTTATGAACAATAAGACGCTGAAGCTAGAATTACAACCTCAAAGAGAAGTCCCCATGAAGTGGCAATTTGCAATTTACACTCGGGCCGGGCCTTGGACCAACCGCGACAATACAGATTGACACTATAAACTGCGGTACAAAATCCTTTTATTCTGCCTAATTAGACATTGAAAACTCAATTTTCGGCCAAGAGCCCAATTTTGGATGCAATTTACGGCTAATTAGACTCTTAAGTACAGAGACGGGTGTCCTGGGAGTCGCGACTCCCGGAGGAAGTTTGAAATGGCCACGTTAATGCCTGGCGCTCCAACACCCGCCGCTCTGTTCCAACCGTAATGTGCAATAACTGGCACTGTTTTATTCCTGTCGCCAAGTCAACTCGTGGAGGCGCCGTCTTCTAACAATAACACTGAATTGGGCGCCGCGCGCCATTCCAGCCTTATCGCAGTCTCAAGATAGATTTTGTCCATGAGATTTGCAGAATATTATTTTGTTTTCTTTAGAATGCCTACGGCAAGAACCAAAATCTCAAATGACCATGCTCTGTAACAGAAAAACTATAGTTGACGTCACGGCCGTATCTAATATGCACAACCCATTTTTATAATGACGTATTGGTATAACAGACCCTCTTCTCTATCTCCTCTTATATAATAGGATATCTAATAAGTTTTTAACTAAAGCAAATCTGCCAGTAATACGTAAAACAAGTAGGTACAGTAGGCATACCGCTGAGAACGATCAACATCATTGATTAGTAATTTATTATCGTCACCAAATGAATGAGAATTAAAAATAGAAGTAAATTGTATCATCATATTAGAAACAGGATTAAAGCTAACATCATAATGCAATTAAATCTGCCTCAAGGCTACAATGAAACCTCCCCCAAATTACATGTTCCGATAAAATCCTTTGAGACTGCCTTAACAATTTCTAAGCCACTCTCTTTACTTATTCAAATATCCGCAATGATCAAAACTCAGAGTAATATTTTCCCAAAATACACGGCAAAGTTATTTCTTTGGAAAATTTGCTTTAGCAACGCTAAAAGCATTCCGAGACTCCTTAATCAATGGTCTACGAATATTAATTTAATTAGTTAAACGTTTTTATAACTTCTAAGTAAGAAGGTGGAAGCAAAAAAGCTGATACCCGAAAGCGATAAAAGAAACTCGAGACGTAAATCGAAAAATGTTTATTTTCCTTGTGAATCAATTAGGACGCTAGGTTATGTAAGCTTGGGGAGTAATTTCTTTATGGTATCGAGTTTCTTACGATGTGGAAGTGTGAGATAGAGAATTATGCATGCGTTTTATGATTTCGGAAACCGACGAGTATGTATTATAATATCGTATCGTGTACATTTTGTACAAATATGAATATTCAATGTCTATATTCATGACAGAGAGTCAGCAAAGTGGCGGAGCGAGTCATTTCAGGAGTTAAATCAACTCTATCTATTTCACTATCTTCACTATGCCATCTTTGATATAATACGTGAATGTTATATTCTGCACCTCGCTAAGTACGAATCTTTCTTTTGCATGAGTACGTTTGGGGTGGTATATTAAGTTAAAATGAAATTACGAATATATTATTTTGTGTAGAAAATTAAACCTTTACATCATGTGTCACGTGATTTAAACGGAGCAGCCATGCTTTTGCACTGTTTGCGTGACGTCACATATCGTGTCATTATAGATTGCATATATTATTAGCAAACTTTAATTTAATATCGCCAAAGCTTTGTTCTTCCCATGGGCGGTTTTGAAACTGTACTTTATAACGCACCGAATAACCATAACCATAGCATAATTATGTTAATTTATTTTATACTCCACTGAGTAGGAGTATTTCTTTTGCATTTGTATGTGTTGGTTGGGCTCGACCGCATCACAATCCTACTAATATTGTTTTATAATGCGAATTATATTAGTATCATTTTGCCACCGAATATTAAAGTGTTCAAATTTGAATCGCACTAAAGTCAGTTATCACTGGATGTTATATCAGACTAACGGCCGTAAGTAAAATACCAAACCAAAATCATACCAAATTTCGGAAAATTTGATCATATTGTCAAATTTTCCGTGCTAAACTGAAAACTTCTGTCATTTGCTGACGAGCGCAGTACCACGGATTTTACAATACTTTTTGGGTGATCATTTTTTTTTCTTATTTTTATATCTTGCAGTGTAGCGTTTGACCACAAGTCTCCTGATGTTCAGTGACAATGTAGTTAAAGATGGTGCCACGCTACACCTGAACCACCTATTGTTTTATATCCAAGCGTGGCCCTTACCAGCAGGCCAAGAACGGCTTGCTCGTCCCATCATTCAGTTATATAAAAAACCTCCTGAAATCTGCATATTTGTACAAAACAGTACAACTATCACTGTACTGTATAATGTAAATAGTGTAGTGACTAATGTATATTCATGATAAGAGGCAGAGAGGCGACGAAGCGTCCTCGTAAGAGCTACGGTATCAAATGCGAGTTTCTCGTCACCTCCGTTGGTCTATTCACTTTAATGATAACTGAAATGTCCTCTCACAGTGTGTGATGTTAGGACGTGTACCTACCTGCTATTATAGTACAGTCAGTGAAAAAACCAACTCAACTCAACAAGCCCATTTTTCAAAATGCGCACCAGATTAGCCAAGTTTCAAATTCAAAATGCTTACGAAAATTAAAAAAATGGGCATGTTCAACAACTTTCGTCGCTGACTGTACCTGCCTCATTAGTGAAAATGTAACACCGGTGTGAGAGTATAGAATTATACAAGCAACAAAGTGAACAGATGGCATATTGAAGACTTAAAACTAACATTTCTGTTTCTATTAGTATTACAGTCGAGTTTGCAGTGACGCTCGACTGGTTTCAAGGAAAACAGTTCCTCGTCACCAGAGAGTGGTTCTTGCGTTCCCGACGGAGTCCGCGTGCCCACACACCATCCATTGGAAACGTCCATAACTCTATAAACATGAGAGAGGAAGCGGATATATAGAAAATTTCACAATAAGATCAAATTTACCGAAATTTGGTATAATATTTAATTTACCGACGTTTATAAAGCCGGCCCTTAGTATCTTCGTGATCATGGCACTTGTAACAGTGCCAAAATATCAAGAACTCAAACAAAATACATGGAAATTTCTGTTCCAAATATTGAGATAGATATAATAAATCATTGAATTTGTGATCCCAAACCAACAAACTACAAAGTAATAAAATCTGATAATGTTAATATCTAACTTTCCTTACACAAATATCTCCCATCGCTATTACGGAGACCTCTTTCCGCTAATTTAACTCGTAGGTATCTGAACTCGCAGATAGGAACTTTTAATAAAATATGAAAGTTACAGTTTAAGTGTGAGCAAAGTTGCACGTCTACGTCTTTTTCACTTTGCTCATTCCCTCTGCTAAAGGTACATCGAGAGTAGCGTAATATTTGAATTAGCACTAGATGTAAGATAATATAAGTGCTTGCTTTGAAAGTATCTCTCGGTTCATTTTTGAAGCAGAATGTAAATATAATCAACATTACTTCGCCAAGAATGCAAACTGTGAGTTGAACCGTAGCTGTTGGCCCGATTTTAAGTAAATAAAATGTTTGCGTCCATACCTCAGAGAATACCGCGGTGGCGCCCTACTTCCCGTCTTGAATACGTAATGAGCTGCCTTTTTGATAATTAAAATGATTATTTATTTTAAAAGTAAATACCGTTGTATACAGGGTTGTTACGGATGCAAAAGTTTAGACATCCGCAGATGCAGATGCGAATGCAAATTATTAGAAGTTCACATCCGTAGATGCGGATTTGATGCGGATACGGATGCGATGCGGATGCGGATTTTGGGATTTAAAAAAAACAATTATTATAATTTTAAGTGCATAAATAACTGAAAATCAATTTAATTTTTTTTTTAATTTATTTAATCATATTTCTGCAATTACGAAAACAAACGCGAAGAACGTGCCACTCCGACTCTGCCCACTTTCTTTACATGTTGTTACTTGTTGATGTGAATCTGCATCCGTAAAAACTCCGCATTGATTGATGCGGATGTGAATGCGGATGCAGATGTCTGAATTAATGCGAATATTCCGCATTTGCGGATGCGGATGCGAGTATTTGTAACACCCCTAGTTGTATATATCTCGACCGACCGCGCGTATTGAAATTCTTATTGAAACAAAATTATTTATTTACTAACGGCCGGCTTCAATAACTGATCTATCCACGATTTGCCCTACTGGAGATGGAAATTTGACATAAGCTCCATAGAAGTAATGACAAATATATGTCAAAGCGTGGATAGATCGGTTAAACCGACCATAAAACACAAATCAATGTAGTCATATATGACGAGACAAATTACACAACTAATTATATGAAAATGTATATGTGCATATATAAATAGTACCTTTATCAGATCATTTGAACTAATCAAAGACGGTCTAACGGTCCTTGATGTAATTAACTATTAGTAATTCTAGTTGCTTATTACTTAGCGTATACAGTCGGCATTTTGGTTTATATGGCATATATTATACAGCGATTGTAGAAAAAGAAACGTTTACATCTTCGCTAGGCCCCTAGTGCTAATGACGACGGCTTGCGACTCACTCTATAATTACTAAGCAACAATCAATTATTTATTTTTGAATGGCTGCGTGTCAGAATTTCGAGACACAGGCTTTCTCTTAGTTTGGAATTCACTATATAACCTTGCTGTCATCATCATCATCATCATCAGCCGGAAGAAGTCCACTGCTGAACATAGGCCTCCCCCCTTGAACGCCACCATGAACGGCTATTAGCCATTTGCATCCATCGGCTCCCTGCGACTCTTACAATGTCGTCGGTCCACCTAGTGGGGGGCCTACCTACAGAACGTCTTCCGGTTCGTGGTCGCCACTCGAGAACCTTTCTGAACCTTGCTGTGTGTCATCAAATCTGTAATATATAAATTACTCCTTAAATAAATCAATTTATGATTACTATTATTAATTAGGAAAACGATTTACTGCGTGTTTTAGAGATTGTCTTGATACGCCGTAGCTGGACGCTACGCTGTAGCCCAAAGCTACGTTGTAGCCTCTAGCTACGCTGTAGCCTGTAGCTACGAGAGAGCAGCAGAACTCAACGTGCGTCGGTCGCCCGCCCAAAGATAAATGCTCAGTAGCGCTTTTGTCACTCAATTATTCATGTTCTGTGCTTGCAATTTGTGTTGAATTCGCTAAAACAATCAAATACACCAAGCAAATACGTTTTCACGTATCTATACGATGCTGATGGGATCTGACAAACAATTTGATTCCCACAAATGCGTAACACATACAAACGACATAATTTGACAATTAGTGTAAACTCGCGGTCGTGTATGTCGTGCGACGTTTATATTTATACGGAAAGTGGTAATTATCGTCGTCACGCAAACGACTAATTTTAACATTACGTGTATACGCACACGTTCCTCATATAAAACCACTGTCATTTGTGTCAACCTTGATTTCAGCTCACGAGTGCTCGTAAATACAAACTATAATAATAATAATAATGCTCAGGCATGCCTTATATTAAAACCATTATAATCAGAGCTTTAATGGTTACAAACTCATTTAGAGATATATTTTGAAGGTTCAGCGGTGCGAGTCGAATGTTTCATAGATCTTAAGCATTACTTAAGAAGATATAGTCTTTCGTAGTTAACTTGAGTGCAAACTTATTCCGCTTCGTGGAGGCTTCACTACGAAAATGCGGTGCACTTCGAGACGAGGTTGACTCATAAATTATTCAAGTAGTGAGACACTTCAAATATACCACGACGACGGCGCATTATTTTCAGAACAACGACGTTTCTGCCTTCGAGCGCGGTTCGATGCAAGCGCCGCTTGACCCCAATCCGCGATCTCCAACTATCTGTTTTACCACATCACTTTCTAACATCTCCATGCGTCATAACGTTACGATCAAATATAGCACGTCGGCTGTGTTACTTTAAGACGGAGATTACCAGATCAAGTGGAAAATTGGGACAAATATAATAATGTTTCTGTGTAATCCTATCCTACTAATATTTTAATTGCGAAAGTTTGTGTGTGTGAACGTTTGCTACCACGTATCACCGTAACAACTTTTTTTTTTTTTTTTTTTACTATTTACAGGGTAGCGTTTGACCACAAGTCACCTGATGTTAAGTGACGATGTGGTCGAGGATGGCGCCACGCTACTCCTGGACTGGGAACTGGCTCTCAAGTGAGGCTGCCGGAACACACTGATAGGTGCTTGGCGACAGATTCTTAACAAGAGGGTGGTAGCTAGCCAGGCGAGTACTAGAAAATACCCTACCACTAAGCTATGGTTTCATCACGATGTTTTCCTTCACCGAAAGCTCAAGCTCATTGTAGGATTCGAACCCACGTCCTACGGATCGAAAGCCGACGTCACTACCACTGAGCCATCATCGCTATGAACCATCATCGCTATAAACAAAAAAAACTAACTAAACCGATTTTGATGAAATTTGGAATGGAGATAGCTTAACACATAGGCTACTTTTTATCCCGGAAAAAGGTTCCTGTGGGATAACGGGAAGACGCGGGTAAAATCGTGGGGCGCTACTAGTTGTGAAACAATTACTGAAAAATATACCAATCTACATTATACAGCAGAAAATCTTCTTCTTATAAAATTAAAAAAATATGTAGACTTAAGAAAAATTGTAAAAGTATTTTTAGTTGGTTACAGCCGTTTTTTCTCTTATTCTACGAATAGCAAGTATACAATCAGTAAATTAAAAGTACAATACTCAGAGGCATTTCGGCACAGAATAGATATGGTAGGTACCTTTTAGGCTATTTACTTGTACCAAAATGAAACGTTGCTATGTATATTTTGAGTGTTTTCAAAGTTTCCTATTGTTACACCCAAATTGACATGAGTCCCGCTTGATAATCGCGATTTTGGGTATCATATCAAAATCTAATTGAATTATCAACACAAAAGTTTTCTGAGTATGTATGTATGTTTGTTGCTCTTTCACGCAAATACTACTGAACGGATTTGAGTGAAATTTGGAATGGAGATAGCTTACACCCTGGATTGATACATAGGTTACTTTTTATCCATTAAAAAGGTTGTTGAGGGATAACTGGAAGACACGGGCGAAACCGCGGGGTGCAGCTAGTGTCATATAAGTCCGAAGTTAAAAATATGTTGATCTAATAGAATATATCATGTACACCAGTTCCAACCTCCTTACAAATATAACAGGCAAAAACCGATCAGGTAATTTTTTGGGTGCGATAACATTTACATTTATATTTTTACTAGCGGTTTCCCGTGGTTTCACCCGCGTGGGCTACAGTTTATAGCAATAAAAAGTATTCTATGTCCTTCCTCAGGGTTTAAACTATCTCTGTATCAAATTTCATTTAAATCGGTTCAGTGTTTAGGCGTGAAAGCGAGACGGACAGACAGATAGACAGACAGAGTTACGTTCGCATGTATAATATTAAGTAGGGAAGTAGGGATTATTTATCGTTGACAAGTTCACTCAATTCTATGTTTATGTTTATGTGCAATGGTGCAGAAATCAAATATGGTACGTCGGAGGTGTGTTATTTTGAGAACAATGACTGTTCTGCCAACGAACGTGGCCTGACCACTATACCAACATCAGCGCTCACTACGCTACTCGCACATACTATGTATGAAGGTACAAAACACACATTGTACGACATTTGTAATCTAGGTGAACGACAATGAGACTTTTATTCAGAAGTGGCGATTTTTCCCAAACAAAAATCGATTCTTTTAATCGATTGGAATCGATATACTAGAACAAAGTCGAAGCCCAGAAGGTCTAAAAAACGATTTTTTATCCAATCGAACAAAAATGACATATAATTATGATTATAATCGAAACAAGTAACTTAGCTGAAATCTTGTCAAAGTATTTCAATTATTTATTCCGATATGTACAAATAACAAGCTGCTATTGTAAATGAAACGTTCAATCTTGAAACGGTTCATATTTCTTAAAATATCTCGCACCAATTTGTATAAATTTAAGCTTTAAAAGTCAAGTCTGCTACGAAATTGATCTATTTACATCCACCAATACAATTTGAAGCACTAATTAAATTTATCAAGGCACTAAAATAATACGCTTTATAGAATTAAGCGGCCATTTTCGAGGATGGCGCGTCCATTCCATCTTTAAATATAGCGACTCCATTTTGAAATTATATCTTACAGCTGATGCACATAACTTAATAACAACAACGTGACTGTGTCAGAATGTTCAGGTGAATTTGAACCGTGATATAATAATTATGAGCCAGACTGAAGATTGTTTTCGTAACATTGTCTTATCCAGTACACCAATTTCAACTCGCCTCTAACAATAAATAGCATCTAACTTTTAATTTTTAAAACTATGAAACTCCAATCAAGTTTAGGTTTTACTAAACACGCTCATTAGGTCGCAAATCATGTAAATTTTTCTACTATTGTTATGTAATTAATGAGTAAATCAACTAATCATTTTATTGAATTTTCTCACATGGTGCTACTCCACATTGACCAAAACTCGCAAATGTCAAAGCTACACTAAACAAGGTGTACGGATAGCAGTACAGTTCAGTTAACAAATGTACATATACATCACTGTGAAAATCTATGTATTGTTTTAGTAGATAGCCATGACTTGAACAAAAAATAAAGGGCTTTGTCGCCAAACGCGACTATGCCACCCTAGTTATCCTAATTAATATTATATGTTAAAACAGTACTGAAGTCAACACAATTTGTAGGGCCACAATTTCTACTGTACACAGAGTACCAAATCAGGTAGCTTATAACAGACACTCGAAGTAACGTTAACTTGCCTTCCATACATATTCATAGCGACTTACGGCGTCAAAGTTTCTCATTTACACAATATTTAAGTTAAAAGATACATTTAAGCAGCTGAAATCATCACATCTAGGCGGGCGCGTACCCTCAGAAACACTGTGTCACAAAATAATGCCACAAAGGCTTCATTTTAAGAACCGCTATTATCTCTCCGCTGCACGAGTCTCACGCCTGAGGCGAAATTAAAACAACTCGCTAGTACTTCAAGTAAAGAAATGTTCTATGATATTGTTTGTGAAACGGTAAATAGACTATTTCGCTACAATGTTGTCGCGAAAGTTTCATGTTAAGTATTTCTTAACCTTTTTAGAGTTTCGCAATAGCTGAAGCATCGGGCTGTGTCTCGGCGGCGGAGTTGAAAAACAAGCACAATGGGAACTGAAGAGCATGGAGGGCGCCAAAGCGTCGTGTGACAACGTGTGACTTAGTTTTTCGTATCAAAATGTGAAATGCTGAGCTCCACGTAACATAATATCTTTACTTTACTCCAGAGTAAAACTGTATCTAAGATATTTATTCATGTACATGAAACATGATGAAACATTTTTGTTGTTAAATTTACTGGGTTTGACTAGTTAAAGGTTTCAGATCCAAATTTATATTTTTTTTTAATGTTTGTCGTATTTTGTTCGCTTGGTACTTATAGTTTCAGAAAATACCAAACGGATTTTGATGCGTCAATTAAAGGTTTGATAACTTAAAATCTAAAGGCACTGCACATCGGAGTAGTGAGATATTTTTAACAAGACGAATGAAATTTGATTTGTGTTAGAAAATATTTAAGCATATTTAATAACAGTAACAAATTTGATTACCTAGGTTTTAAAACGGGCCCAAAAATTTACCTGCCAAGCGTTTCTTGCCTGTTCTTTTGCCGGCGTAAGGTTAGAACAGGCATACCTAGTTTAAAGTTTGACGTTTTAAAGTGCTCATAACGGTCCTTCTAAATAAATATACGTGGCTTTGACTTTGAAGTTTGTCTTTGAGACAATCCGAAGTGTTCTTATTTTTTTCTTCTTTTTTAATTAATGAGACTTTAACATACTGCCTTAACAGTAAGTCCTAGAATCATGAAACTTAGAATGTATGTAAACTGTGCACTAAGATAGGTTCTTACGAAAATAATTCTTTAAAAGGGACAAATGAGTCATTAAAGCACCGAATAAATATGTAACGAGTAGATTAACTTAACAGAAGGTAGAGCCGTGGCCAGGTCGCTAGTGTATCAGATAAGAATAAAACAATTAAACAACACCACGTGGTCTTCTAAGCCCAGCTGCTGTAAAGCTAAGCTGCATTTCATTACCGAGATCTCAAGACAGTCATAAATCCTAAACCAACTTATTTTAATATCACTTTCAAAACTTCAAACATCATTCGCTTTAATGTGTCTGGTCTGTTAAAAGTCAGAGCACATACGATTCTTTGTAGAATACATACAATGAAATTTTAATTTATACTAGACATCACCCGTGTCTGCACCTGTGCAGATTTTGTATCATAGCATTAAGACAGAAGGATGTATCAGCTAATCAGCAGTCTAATATCGCAGTGCAATTAGTAATAAGTTTTAACTTATAAAACCTTTGATTCCATTCAAAATATATGTATTTAGGAAGATACAACATGTGATCACTTTAAAATGTCAAACTTAAAACTAGCTAACGCCTGTTCCAACCTCCTCAGCAGGTATTTTTTTGGATATTTACTCTTTACCTCAAAAACTGTATCAAAATCAGTCCAGTAATTTCTATTATTGCTGAAAAAACTAACAGAGTCCAAACTGACACACCCTACTCTAGGAAGGTGAAAGAATGCCCTACTAACTGACACACAAAACGACACAAAAACGGACGACTGGATCTAGAATAGTATATTCCATCTATTTATAACAAGATATCTTTAATGTACAGAAATGGCTCAGTTACAATTTTGTGAGAAAGCTGTCCGCGCAATTTCAGCTAAAACAACCTTCTTTGAAAATAGCTGTGTGCCATTATACGTACATTTTATGCGGGTCTTTGAATAAAGTTAGTCGTGTAATATAATCATGGAATAATTACTTTAGTTTCGGATGTTTTCAACACACACAATTTACACAATTCGTGAAAAGTAAAGTTTTTTATATGTTGTTAACATTGCGTAAAGTAAATGTGTTTTTTATTTAGAAACTGATGAATTTAGGTAATGTGCATGGCAACGCAGGAATTTGTCAATTAAGTTTTACAAGCTGGTTTGGCACATACCTCAGGAAACGACCTGCTCATTTTTTATATTTTTTTTAACTATTTACAGTTGACCACAAGTAAAAAAATAATAGTTGGTTAGTTATAGTACTTTGCAATATTTGTTGTAAGAAACAAACTATTAAATAAATTTAATATATTTTTGTATTTTAATTTACCTCATATCATACTCCTTACTTTTATTCTAAGTTTCAAGCTAACAGAATAGAATCGTTGAACAGAAATACTGATTAAATAAAAATTTCAGAACATTTTGTTTCTAGCAGTATTGCTTCACCAACAAACCAACAACTGGCCTGTGACAGCCAGCGTAATAAATTCTCATTTACTAAATTAAATCACGTGAGAAACCCCACCGGGTCGCCTATAAAGCTTATGAATACATACAAGAAGCATGTAGTTCTTAACGCGGCCGCAGAGGACGGCAGAGCTCTTGGCGCGGGCTCAAGACTCTCCATTCCCCTATGTCTCGCCGGTAAATAATTGCGACTGTACCGTGCACCACTCACCTTGACAATTATGCGCACTTTATTTGAAGGCGTTTCGTGGCTTTCGCGTTTGCTATCTTACTTTCAGCGCTGCATTAAGCGTAAAATAGCTACCTATAGTTATAAGTAGTGAGGTGTCGTGTAGGGTGACTGAGTTAGAGGCTCTTAGTACGCGGGTCGAGGTTGGAGTTAACGTTGAGTATCGGATATACGTGGAAGGATTGGAGAGGCCTTCTAAGAAACTCATATGGTTACCTACTCTATGTCTATTTATGGTTTTAAAGGGAAAAATATCATACGTGTAATTTAAGGCCCTGGTCTCAATAGCCTCACCCCGCGGGGGTAAGAATTTGGGAGTAAAAAATAAAACGTTGAAAAACTACTATAAATAATCAAGGCAGTACTTACTTCAAAATCCACGTCAATTGCACACCAAATACAGTGTCTACAAGTAACATTAACATTTTAATTTACGTGTATATTAGCTAATGAATAATTTGATTGGATATTACTTAATTCAATGAAAGATTTTCTAAAATATCATTTGTTCTGCTTTCAATCCCTGATCAAACGCATTGAAGTGTAAGCAAATACTTATGATGCATGCTGTAGTGAGCCGAGCTTGAGTGTCACGTAACTCAAGTGGAAGCGTGCGATTCCTCCCGCTCGCGCTTCATCACACGCAGATATACAAACGTTTGTTCGACTGAGTTTGCGTTATTCCCCCCACTTGTGAAACACAATATCGTCTAGACGCATTCAGACCGCGACGTACAATCATCTAGGGTAAGTTTTTCTAGAACACAACTAGCGTTCCAAACAACTTTTACAATAGTTTCCACACGGAACAGTAAAAACGTAGTCAGAAGCCACAACAAAATCATAGCTTTTACAACCCCGTCCCCTGAGACTTATACACATTTTAATGTTAGCTTCTCATCCTTCGCTTTATTAAGCGTGAAACTAAATCGCCCGTGCCAGATGGGACAACCAACTTTCGAAAAGCAAAAAAATACTGATCGAAATCGGTCAAGTGGATCAAGTAAACACATTTATTTTAGTGAAGTCACGGGATGCTGTCCTTCCGTAGGTAGTGGAAAAAAGGTCACACATTTACGGAAAGACAATATTGTCTTTCCATAACTATATCGTTTGATGGCTTAATCAACTAAAGGGATTTAGGTAAGAACCGACCTCCGCGCACAAAGTAAGCCGCTCATGCTTGACCGAGTTTTTTTATTGTGCCTAAAAATCAAAGGGATGGGCGGACAAAGCGAAAACCAAAAAATATAATTTAAGAACCATGAGCCGAAGCTTGTTGAGTCATTTTAATAATATTCTTTCATTGGATGTATAATTATATTTTTATACGATTTCTTTCAAAAAATGTAGATCCAGAAATATTCAGAAATAGCGGCGTTTGAATATTGAATGAATGAAAATGAATTGGTTACAAAAAGTGTCTGAACCATCTTACTACTACTTAAACACGCAAACAAGGCGCGAATACCTGTAATACCTACAAACTGCTTACAGACTTCTAATTTGAAAGTCACTAAAATGTGACTATTTAGGACCCAATTACTAAGTAGAAATAGTACACGCTGTACACGTCTTTAAAAAATCAAAACTATAGTTTCGAAAATGAGGACGAACTTTAGTCGGTCATATGTTTCATCATATATACATTTATTCTACATTACTGCACCTCCGCAAAAGCAATATACACAAGTTTAAAAAAGAATTAAAAAAAGACCTATCTCACTCAAGATAATTGCTATATAATATTCCCATGATGATTTAGGTAAATTGAAACCCTGATTTATGCAAAAGATTTATTTTACCATTTAACGAACAATGTCCCTTTATAATCTCTAAATGTTTTTTATGCAATTACATGGATAACATAATAAGCAATTGATGATTTGCTTAATTGATTTGAACCTAATATTACGCAAATGCAAAATGGGTAAATATGTAGACAGGAAACATATGAGAAAACTTAGTTTTTGTTCGAGGTTAGAAACAACGAACTTAATCTAAAACAACGACCATCACTGTCGTCAAGGCAGACACATGCACGAATTAGTTGACGAGTGATAAGAGTGAAGCGGCTCGGTACCTGAGGGGTAGACCTGCCGCGCGCCCTTGCAGCCATGCCACTCCGTCAGTCTGTACCCGCCCGCCTTCCCAGCTGGTCGCGGCGCGTGCTCTCTACACTCCCCCTCCCCCCGCTCTTCGAACATCTATCCCGAACAGTGCGAACTTTAAAATGTCGTTGAAAATTTTCCATTTAATCATCAGTGAATTCTACACTTGAAAGTGACTGATGAAGCTTCAAAAGCTAAGTTAGTTCTGTACCAAACTTTGGATTGGAATTTTGGTGGTTTTGCGATGTGATTAATCAATTACTAACTATTCGTAAGTAAAGTTTTGGTATTTAGTGCGAATTTTTTTTTAGAAGGATACCACGTTATTGGGCATTTGTAAGTACAATTTTAAGTATATGATTTTATATTTAGAACATGACGCCATTATTGTTACGGTTCTTTGAACGATACATCAAAAGAATGAAGCAATATTGTACGCGTAAAAATATAATAAATAAACGGGACTTTGAAATATGTTTTGATACTCATCCAATATTTCTTCCTAAGATTCTCTTACCACTGCAAAATAACAACCTTCCCTTTGATTGTTTTACAGGTCCATTTTATAATCAGTACAACTTTTTAACTGTTACGTAAAATATTGTTCAATTAAACAGTTATGGTATTTATTATGTAAATCACAAAAAGAAGCACCCATTTTCCACAATGTGAATTTACATATTATATTCAGAGACCTTAATGAAGGCATTTAGCTAAGGTTAATCTCTCCCAATACACTTGTACCGAGAGTACATGGCTTGATTAGATATAAAACCAATTATATATTGATTAGATATAAACACCAATTAACGATCCAAGATGGCAACGACCTATGTTATTTGTGTGTGTGTTACTACTTTTTACGATTCCGAACACTCTTTGTTATAAAAAATTAAGCCCCAAATTTAGCTCGAAACTTGTGTTATGGGTACTAGACAACGATATACATACTTATATAGAGACTAGCTGCGCCCCGCGGTTTCACCTGCGTCTTCCTGTTATCCCGTAGGAACCTTTTCCAGGATAAAAAGTACCCTATGTCCTTTTCCTGGTTCTAAGCTACCTCCCCACCAATTTTCAGCCAAATCGGATCAGCCGTTCTTGAGTTATAAATAGTGTAACTAACACGACTTTCTTTTAATATATAGATATAAATAATAATATGTACCATTATTTCTACTGTTATAATCTCCAATCTGCTTTGGTCCTAGTAAAGATTTAAACGGCCCTAGGAAAATATATTCCGTCGTAACAGTGTGGGTGCCAACAAAAATATTCTGAAAAGAAAGTTACTTGTTCAGAAAAGTCAAGTCAAATGTGTACTTTTCCACTTTTCTTAATACGAAATGAACTCCCGGAAACGTCACATTCATTCAAGATTTGAGAATAAGAGGAAGCTTCTTTAACGTACTCCGCTAGTACTTTGCAAAACCCACAAAATAAAGGGAAAAGACAATAATTAGAGTGGGCTGTTGCTTCCTTCCATAGTAGGAAAAAAAGAAAAGAAAATAGAAAATACACAGAAACCCGTTAGTTTACCGTTGCAGAGTTCCCCGGCACCGGGTGTTTCAAGGAAAAGTCTTCCTGTGTCGTTTCTGCGTAAGGACATAATTTTAACGTCAAAAACTGACGATTGAAATCCTAGTTCACATATGGCCAGTTTCAATAACCTATCTCTATCCACGGTTTGACATTACCAGTATGGAGCTTTTGTCAAATTTCTATCTCCAATAGGGCAATCCGTGGATAGATAGATTAGATAGGTTATTGAAACGGCCGTTAATGACATAGTGACATTATAGTTATCATCAGCCTTTAACGTTCCCAGGGGCCCAGCCTCTGGTCTCTTCCTCTCAGTAGAGAAACATTATACTAGAGTACATGAACACATCATGAAGCTTATGGAGCTATGGCGTAGACTTGTCTACGCATCGGTTTCGAGTCATTCTTCTGCGTACTAAAATGATTCCATCTCCCGTTTCCTCAAAGGAATTATTACAGTATAATATATTTTGGAATAAAATAAAGCTCACTGGGATTGAATGAAGCTACTATTTTAAGCACCAACCTTTTGGCGTTTGCACTAGATCAGCGCTCGGCAACCCGCGACTCTTTGTGATGTTATATAAGTACATGTGGCATTTTTTGAATTTATACATAAAGTTTCCAAGTTTTTTATCGCTGCTTTAACATCCTCACAAATCTCATATTTTGTAATTTAAATAACAAATAATACATAAATGTAGCACCATTACTAATACTCAAGCGCTCGTGGCATAGCTGGTCCGGTTTGTCGTACAGATCAACCAGATTAAGCAACAATCAGCATAGCTTTCACTTGGATAGGTGACTGTTTAGTGGCTTTTCCAACTGACTGCTAAAATGCTTCAGAAGGCACGTTAAGCTGTCAGTCCCGGCTGTATCAGTCGTAAAGCCATATCGGAGGCCTTCGGGCGGTCTTGAAACTCTGACCATAGAGTTGGCTACTAGTTTATATGAAAAAAGAAGATTACATAAATCATGAAAATAACTGCGGTCCGCCTTACCTTTGTATGCTACTGACCTTTGTCTGATAAAAAATCGCTGATCTAGACCAAGCGCGACTTAAACGTAAAATACGAGTGGCCTGAAAAGTTCTCCTCAGGAATCTAAAAGTAATGAGGATAGTTTGTGGTCACTCTAACAGACTCTGACATAGGCTTTAAGATATTTATTGCCGGTCGCTTGTGCGATAGCAACTTTACTTAGTTACTTCCTACTACGGCGTACTCTAGGTACGTAAGGATATTTTCACTGAGTTTTCAAAGTCAACATTGGTAGAGAATTACTGATAATGCCGAGAGTCTTACAACAAAGTCCCAAGATTAATTATTGTAAGCAGGCTTGGTTCGGTTTATGTCGGACATTGTGAACTCTACTGAAATGTAGAGTGAAATAGTAGTATATATGGTAGAATGGAATGTCACATTCACTAACATTCCAAAAACCTTATTATAAGTATGTAGACTGTGTTTCCAACCTAATCGAAATAGCTTTTATTAAAACCACTAAAAGCTTATCAGTTTTAAAATAACCATTAAATAAACAAAGCCTTCGTACCTACTACTTTTATATCGATATTTGTGGGCATTATCAAAGAGTTCTGTACAATGTCATGAATGTAAAAAAGAAGGTAAGAAGGAGTATGGATCAAAAACATTCACTGACATATTTCGGACGTGCCTTAGAAAAAAGATTCCGACGACAACAGGGAATAATAATGTTGAACAACTACAAATAGATGAGGGTAGATAGAAAAATGTCGTGTATTTTTAGTGCACATAGCAAAAAAGAGCTTTGTTTCGCACTTTTGACAGGACAAAAATTGTTTTCCTCTCGTCCAGCAAACGTGAGTTGCCCAACCAATACAAATTTACCGTAGGTATATGACGTGTTGCCATTTATGAAATTGCTCCGACGCGTGGCAGTGCAATTTCCTGGACGAAATAAGAGAGGATATAACGCAAACGTAATGTGATATATTATTATTTAAAGCCACAGGACATTATTATGTCACGACGTGTCGTGTCGTTTTTGAACCAATCACTTGCTGTCGCGTTTTAATGCCCCCGGCGTCAAAACTTATACCTATTATATTTCGTTGTGTTGTATAATAACATATTGTGCATCTCTCGACACCCTACACACAAAGAATCCTAGTTAGGAGTCAGAATTATGTATGTGATTGTGAAGGTGTTTATCATTTATTATTATTATTCAATGAGTATTAGTCATTGAATTTATTGTTAATAGGTACTTGTGCTTTTTATTTCAATGCAGAAATATTTGTAAAAAATTAATCAATCTTATCATTTATCTCTTAGAATTGAACGCGTAAAATGTGTTATGGTTATGACATTTCTATGTATCCATTCTATGCGGATAAGCTTTTTTCGCTTCGTACGTAAGTCTTAAATCTCTTCAGAACGTCGCCTAGTATTGACACCGGTAAAAGAGACAAGGAACCGATATAATGGCGAAAGCTAATGTTTCTAGCTTGTTGGTGAGTTTAGAGTAGCCAACAAGTTTAACAGCTCTTAGTGGTAGAGAGTCAAGATGTGGTTAATGAATATTGATGATGAAGTACTTAACGCTGGAGTACTGCTGTGCACTATGGTATGGCTTTGGGTTGATTAAAACCATTAGTTTAGCATGAAGCGTCTTTCCCACTATTCGGCTTTGCATTTCTTGTGCATCTGCCGGCATCCCTATTATTTTTCGACCTTTTTCTTATTTTCTACCTTTTGATGTGAACGAACACGTAATCTTTTTCTTTGGCCAAAGGTTGTTAAGAATCTGTCGCCAAGCACCTATCGGTGTGTTCCGATAGCCTCACTTGAGAGCCAGTTCCCAGTCCAGGTGTAGCATGGCGCCATCTTCGACCACATTGTCACTTAACATCAGATGACTTGTGGTCAAACGCTACCCTGTAAATAGTAAAAAAAAAGGTATTGACGTAATGACCGAAGGTTAAACAAATGTAACATTCTTGTTCTTCATATGTTTAAGTATACCTATTCTAAGACTAAACCTAAAAACAATTTCGTAGAACTAAGCAAACCCGGGTCTTAGTAGCTGTACAAGCTGTACGCAATCAATTGAGATACGACGATCAGGGAGTACCAAACGGGTTTAAAAAAACATTTAAAACCATATTAATATGCAAGAAAGGCCTTGCGGAGTATTGTATTTATGAATTTACCATAATAACAAGGCTTTTGAGGAAAACGTTGAAAACCACTAAAAGGGTCACTATGCATATACTTGTGAGCTTTGCATTTTTGTTTTTGAATTCACCATTTTTTTTTCCCAGTATATGATTTTTCTATTTATTTTAAAGGTTTTTGCTTTCTAGATTGTGTAGATTAGCGTATATTTTTCTAGTTATTTTTCAATGAGAGTTACAGAGAAAATGTTCGTAATTAACCCCAATTTCAGCTAGATCTTGTAATCTCCGCCTTAACTGTAATGGCTACCACATCAGTGATTCTCTTTACTCCGTCGTCATCTCACCAAGCGCCCGATCCCCGTATACGGCTATAATTAAATTACAGCCAAATTGCTTGGCTTGCATTTGAAGCATGCTTGTCCAACAGCAATGTATTAACCCTCTAGTATCTGATGACGTGATATCTTGTCAATGAATACTAATCATTAATTTTAGTTCAGTTAAATTAAGGTTTCACCTCGGGACAGGACAATTTTGTAATTCTCTAAGTTATCCCAAAAGTCTAATAAAATGTGAGTGCAGGATCGGATCAAAAGTAACAAAAATCGTTTTCTTGCAAATTTCTCGCTTTTTATGGTTTCAGTGATGTTTACAGCTAATACAAAATTGTAGAGCATAAAATTCTCTACAAACTTGGTAGGTACTTAACAACACTTTCATAAACATGCGTTTAGATCGTTTATAAAATTTAGAAAGTAATTTTGGCACAATTTCCAAAGCAGCTACTTCATATATTCCATGAGAAGTTTTGCTCCTTAATCACAAACAGTTAAACCTACTCTCCAATATACGTGAATCCATACTAATATTGAACTCTTGTACCTTGAACTAATTATTATTCCTCGAATTTAACCTATGTTGATACAACCCGTAACCATTGTACAGTCAGCAACAATAGTTCACGACTGTTCACGACCAATATTCCAAATGGCGTTAGACACACCTAAGAAAATTTTAAAGTATGTTCACCGACTTCTGTCATTGATCGTACATACGAGTATATAGTATTTTATTAACCGCCACATGCGCCGTATCGTGAGTCCAGTAGTTCTCGAACTGGCATTGTAACTGGTTAAACTTCCACAGTAGACTTTATCGAGTAAAAAATATCTGGGACAACAAGTAACAAGACCAACTTCGTAGCGAACAGAGAAAATCCAACGCTGCGGGAAAAAGTAACTTTAACGTGCTTGAGTTTGAAGATATGAATGTTTTTTTTCTGTTAGATTGCGGTTCCTAGATACTATGCGCTATCG
The DNA here is from genome assembly GCA_931315375.2 of Opisthograptis luteolata. Taxonomy (NCBI): domain Eukaryota; kingdom Metazoa; phylum Arthropoda; class Insecta; order Lepidoptera; family Geometridae; genus Opisthograptis; species Opisthograptis luteolata. The sequence goes on along the minus strand of OV928044.1, from coordinate 7,640,098 downwards.
AATAAACCAACTTACGTAACTGACAAAGTTTGGAGGGGTCGGGTGTTACGAAAGTTGTATGTTTACGTTAAGGAGATCGTTTCTTTTGTTAGAGTTAAATATTAGGGGCTTCAGCGATAAATAAAGCATAGAAAATATATCAAAGTCAATCATTCTTGACGACGCGGTAGCCGAGTTGGTAGTATCCCTGCCTGCGAAGCTAGCGGTCCCGGGTTCGAATCCCGATAAGGGCAAATATATGTGTGATGAGCACGAACATCTGTACCTGAGTCTTGGATATTCCTGTCTATATAAGTAGGTATGTATATCGTTGTCTAGTACCCATAATACAAGTTTCGAGCTTAATTTGGGGGTAGGTCGATTCCCCGATTTTTATTATAATTATTATATTAGCATAAAAATATTTTCATACCCTTCGATTTTATTATGTCAATCAACAGTATTTCAGTTCATGGCAATACGTTGATAATAAAATAACACTCAACGTTTACTTTCTACAGATTTTAATCAGAGAGTTTGAAAATTTGTTGTTGTACGCAATCTCCGAAATAATCTAAATAGCTTATGAAATGTTAAATTATTCTTTAAATTATCAACTTTAAAGCTGCATTTATTACACCAGCTATAGGCTGAAATCTTATCGCACGACATCGTTCATTGTTCGCTGCCTATTAAAAATCGCTTTAATGGATATTCTCTCGAGATTCCCGCAAGCCAAAACAGACAAAATGACTGATGATAAAGATTTACTTTCATTGTGAATAATTTAAAAGATTTTCCAAATACACTTAAGGTGGCGGCTAATCCAATTACCGCACTTGGAAATTTCCCAGATTACCATTAACGTGAAAATCCCCACAAAAACTTTTGTGCTACTTATTGTCACTTCGAATTCCTTAAAATAATTTTACACTTTTTCTTTTCCGTGAACAGTTCGTTACGGTCTCTTTCATCTTTTAATTTCTTTTTTTCCTACTTCATTTATTTTTTTATCGTTTTCACATTCCATCCCCCAGCGCCTAATGCTTCAATTACTGAGAGAAACGAGAATGCAGTAGACAAAATTTAAATAGAAATCACGAATAACAGGGCTTTATATATTAATAAATTCAGAATTTCGTAACTGAAATTGATTTGTCATACCTACGTTTTTTTAATTGAATTCACTGTTCGTTGTGAATTGTTAACTCAAATTAAGAGATGAACTATTTTTTATGCATCTGGTTTTGGTTCAAAACTGATTGAGGTGAATTTCTGTTTTCTACGTATACGATAATATCTATACCGTAGTTACATTTCATTGTTTATTCTAATTGCAAAAACTAAAAATGTTTTTTAAAAAACGTAGTATTTGCGTTTGTATCAGTTGCAAATTAAACAAATTTTGCACAACTATTCTGGGAAAATGTGTAAGATACGGCTGCAATAGTTCGCGTTGCAATCTAATTTGGGATCCTAGTGGAACGCATACAGCATGGTACTAGGCTGGGCCTAGTGATAGTACGAGTCAAACCCGCAACTCGAGTGACTCAAGTAGAAATAATAGTCTACTCGAGTAGAAACTAGAGTCAAATTGACTCGGTTATGACTTCATATAACGCGCAGCGCCAAGCTAGCTATTCTGCATTGAAATTTCGATCGCCATTCAAGGCGTGAATATTTTGTCATAGCGAGTACAATTATTATCACTCTACTCGAGTGAGCTAGCGGCACCCGCTGGCTCAAGCGGCCGAACAATGACGGAACGAGTCAGTTTTACTTGAGTTATGCAGAGCGCTACTCAAGTCAACTCATTGTCCGAGTAAAATTATACTCGACTCGTAACATCACTACCCCAGCCGCCTGCCTACCTCTGGCTCCTCTCCAATCTGTATTTCGTCGACTGCCTTACGGCCCGTTTCAATAACCCAGCTATCCCTGGCTTCTCCTACTAAGGATATAAATTTAAAATTACTTCTACGTAGCTTTTGTCAAATTCCTAACCAATCAAACAACTTCAGCCTATAAGCAAATTCCCAGTAAAAGTTTGCGTGTGAAAAAAATCAGATTACTTTTTTTTTATTTTTGAGTGAACCCTCTAAATTCTTTTAGTGAAACTTTTAAATGAAACCATTGTTGTACTGAGAGTTGGTGATGAATTTTGTTTGATCATAGGGTTCTCAATGAATAGCTTGACCTCTGACCATAAAGGACCCGAGGGAAAAAGGATCTGATAAAATACGTTTCATTATATCCATTTACTTTGAAGTTATAAATGTACTCGTGTGGGCGTCCGTGACGTATTATATGTTTTGTTAAGAGCAAGTTTTGCGTTTGAATGTGACATCAAATTGATTTCGTTATTACTCAGTGTCACTTTTAACGGTAAGATAAGTCGGTATAATATTTATTTATCTATAGGTACATATTTTCAAGTAAAGTTCCTGGTTCTTTCTTTCGAACTTATCCCTTTTTGCGGCTGGCAAAGAGAGGTTGTAGGAGTTAGGTCGAATCCAGGATGCCACCTTAATCCCGTAGCAGTTTGTTTAGGAACTACATACACGTTTAAACGTAAATGTGCGGTACCTCTAGTTTTGATGGGTACACATACTTATAAATAGCATATGATAGTTTTGTAGGGAATGAAGGAATTGCAGTTTTCAGCTAGTTATGACAAAGGTACATATCTGGCTATGTAGGCTTCTCCAAACATACTCCACTGGGCCCGGTCTTTGACTCTTCTCATCCAACAACTGGCAGCCATACGGCCTAAGTCATCTCTCCACCCAGTAGGCGTCTTACACTACGTTTGCCAAGTCGCGATGTCCACTCCAGAACTCTACCCCAACAGTTGTTGGTTCTGCGGCTTATATGACCTGCCCACTCCCACTCAGCTTGCTAATTCTATGGACCTGATAGGTAATAAAGATAAATCTTTTGTCCCCAGTGATGGTGTTTGAGTGTGCATGGTTGCGGTGGGCGGTGCAGCGGGCGGCGCTGGTGGCTTGTCTGCTGGTGGGTGCGCTGGCGCCGGAACGGCTGGAGCCGTGCGCTAGCAGCCCACTATGCTCATGCCATGCAACACACATGTCCTGCATCGCCGTACCGCTACACAGGTTTCCAGGTTTGTAACATAACCAGTAACCATCCTAGTGCGTAGTAATAACAGGCTCGCGCGATCATGCAATAGTGGTGGTCGTGCGGCACGACGGTGCGATCAAACATACTGATCAATACTGAACGTTCTAATGGGGACCGACACGAAAAATTGTTTTTAGATGGCGCTCTGAGCGACTGTGCCTTTTTACAACATTGTGTCAAGTTATAGCTGTGGTAGTCAAACAATAGTTTGACAGATGTTATGTCAAATCAAAGTGCAGAAAATAATTTATACAGTCGATCATGCACTATCTAGCGTGAAAAAAAGTTAGTTTTCCTCCCCATTGACGCTTGCATGATTATTCGCGCGGCGAAGCTCAGCATTCGAACAGTTTAATGGTACAATGAAATCGCATCGCATGATCGAGCGAGCGATGTTCAAATAGGACGATAATATGGTAATAGTCTCCTATTGCTAGAGTCAGCAAACGCCACGCCAGATGTTTGTCAAATCATAGACGACTGAGGAGCGTGACTGTAAACTTGCTTTATTGATTCACTTCTTCATTCACATTGTATGTGCTAATTATGTATTACATGTCCACTTCACTAAATTTATGAACGCGGGACATAATAGAAAGCCCTGCTTTTGTCTGAAGGCCTAATAATGTTCTACAAAATTACAAATGACTATTTTGTTAATAAACTAAAGGTTCAATCCGGTTAAGCACTGCATGCTGCCGGCAGCACTTACGTTTTTACCTTAATACAGACCATAAAATACTGGTACTAAACAAAAAAGCTGATTATAACACTCCATCATCAGCTTATGATTGCGAAACTCAACTGAACTCAACACATTCATCTTGTGACGTCACAGTATAAGTCAAAAGTGAAATATGTTCGAGAAAAAGCTTCATAAGTTAGCAGTCAAACTCTGCTGCAAGCGCATTCCCAATGGAATCCGAAGCAACACCTCATTCGAGGAATGCCATAATGGGTCACGTACATACCACCTACATGAGCACAGATTTACTGAGCCATAAATCGTAGAGCCTTTCCTATTCATTAGTTCCCGCTGCTACATGCTAATTAGTGCGTAGATGCAAACGCGGACATGTATTTCCGGGTTTTACAATAAAGACCAGAGACCTGTGATGCAATTTCGATTAGGTGTAATTGATATATGGGAGAATAGTCCAAAACTAGATGTGAGAATAATTATTTAGAGTAGCTATTGGTTGTCAAACCAATAGTATACGTAGTTGATTCTAGCCGCTCTCATTATATTTGAGAAAATACTTTACCACGTATGTTTTACATGGAGCTTAATGATCCTACGCCTTGCTAGCTATCAATTTCTTGATAATAAAACAAAAAAATAACGCAAACAAGCCGCATACAAAGTTTTCACAGGAAACAACTGCGGCTACACTAAAACTAGTTTTACCATTTTCATCTTCCACTAGTCGCGATTTAAAGCATTAAAAATCTAGTACACTATTTATATTTAAGCTTAAGCAATGTTTCGTGGTTGCTTGCACTGTAAACAAAATGCTAATTTCTTGCAGATGGAAGTTGAGCCATAGCTAAGTTCTACCATTTTGTAATTGGATAAATTGAACCGTGTAGCGAATACATCTCAACATGTTGTGGACGGAAACATCAACACTTGTTTGTTCTCGCATAGTTTTGACAGTTAATGTTTTCGCATGTTCTTATCGTCGATGTGCCCTCCGGTGGAAACCTGACAGAGGCATTCTTGACTTTGTACTCGTATATTTCCGTAACATTATTTCAAACGGTTAATTTTTACCCAGCGGACTTATACAAAGCAAGAGAATTTCTTTACAATTTCAACACACGGCATCCATTAAAATATAAGGTCCTAATATTTCGATGAATTTAGATAGGTACAGTAAATGTTAATTTAGTGATTCTGAGAATATATTGATATTCTGAGGCGTAGGTATCTAATAATATCAGCAACGAGATTCTGTGATGAGAAGCGCGCAAATCAAGTTATATAAAATCATAAAATATGTAAATAGGGTTGATCTGTGTCCATAGATTTGCAACTATACTACTTTATTCTCGAGTGGGCTACAGTTTATCGCGATAAAAATATGCTTTGTCTATCCACAGGTTTCATATTATCTCTATACCAAATGTAATTATGATTGGTTCTGCCGTTTAGTCGTGGAAAGGTAACAGATAAAGAGACTGAGTTTATTACCTCATCAATAAATGAGTATGAATTTAACATTATACCTAATACAATCTGACATCTGAAAGGCGTATTGTGATTTTTCCTTTGATATTAGTATGAACATGCAATAAGGCTATGATAATATTCAAACTTTATAGAACTAAAATACTGTACATAAATTTGGAATAGTTATAATTTACCAAAGCGGTGGCTTAGAAAGTATTCAACTAGCCTTATATGTTATACCTGCGTTTCAATTCTCAGAACCTGAAGCACAAGTTGTTACCATGACGACCTGCATAAGCTCTCTATAGAACTTTTCAAAGCAGAACTATAAGTCATAAAGTCCTCACAGATGATCTGCCATGCATTATATTGCTAACATGGTACATATGTACAGTTCAGGTGTACCACCTTCGACTGAATCCAAATGGTCAAACGCTACCTAAGAGTATAAAAATATTTGAAATAGGTTTCAAAAATCTTTAAAACAGTTCATTGATCCTGTGTTATTTATATGGTGTCACAAGTAAAATCGATGTTTAAATACAAAAGAACATTGAACAAATCCGGTTTTCGTAGAAACATTTTTAATAAAGATTATATGAATGTAGAAATATTATTACGAAATGTAATGTGCTCTTGAATATATTTTTACTTTCAGAAACAATTTCAAACCTGATCAAAGTAAATAAATTGAACGTTCCATTGCCCATTCAACGTTTTGTCGCTTCAGCTTCATTTCCAATAATTTTCGCATCTATTACTATATTTGGAGACCTAAAATTGTGTTGTTCGTAATATTAATATCATTATAGAGTTGTCAATGCTAAAATTATTAGATACAATAACTGTGCCGTATTAATTTCAAAAGAGATACTGTGTTTATGCCTTTTTAAATTATTTCTTTTCTTTCAGAATGGCCACGAATAGAGCTTCAACATTTAGACATAAGTATGTCTAATCTGGAAGTCATCCCGGAGAGTGCATTAGACGGATTGAGATTGCAAACTCTCGTATTAGTTGCCAACAAACTGCATTTTATTGAGTTGCATGCATTTAGGTAAAAAATACACATTTTATTTCATTGTAAAACTTGACATAGCAGAACAAAAGAATAACAGATATAAATCTATTCCAGTTCCATGGCTGCGACGCTGGCATCTTTAGACCTCGGTTACAACGAATTCACTGAAATACCGCAGCAGGGTTTAAAAGATTTAAAAGTTTTAAACTGGTTAAACCTACAGAAGTAAGCACAAGTTTTACAATTAGATTCTATAAAGTTTCGCTACTCTAACTTGATTAAGTTGATTAATGTATTATTTTGATTTTAATTTCAGTAATAACATTGCGCACGTCGGCCCTGACATTAAATGGCATCATTTAGAAGAGACTCTGACAAGCTTATCGCTGAGCAATAACCAAATTAACCATGTAAAATCAGAAGCATTCATGTCCCTAAACCACCTTCTACAGCTGGATTTGGAGGGGAACCACATTCGAAGCATCAGCCCAGATTCTCTCCCACACTCATTAACACTCCTTAAACTCTCGAACAACTTCCTCAACGAATTATCCTGTGATTTACTTTATAATCTTCCTAGGCTTCAGTCCGTACATTTACGGCATAACTTTGTAACTTTTGATAGCAGTTCTCGTTGCTCCACCAACAAAACGAAAAGAGTAGAAAAGCTAGATTTAAGTAATAATAGAATTAATGATTCATCCGAATTTCATCTTCTCAAAGAGATTCAAATTAGACAAATTATACTAGACCTTAATGAACTGTCGATTATTCCGAGGATGGTGTTCGCAAATAACCGAATAGAGCGATTATCCGTTTCGTATAACAGATTAGGTTCTATCAGCCGTGATCTATTTGTTTCGTTGAAAAACTCGCTGGAGCATCTGGAAGTGGAGCACAACAGATTGTTCCAGCTGCCGGACAGCCTGGCTCATGTCGCGCGGCTGCGCCATTTATCCGTAGCTTACAACCAGCTGGAGGAGAGCCCCCCGCTCCCCGCGCGGATACAAACGCTCTCGCTGGCCGGGAACTTTTTAACTTCAATACCCTCTGCACTTCAAACGCTCGAACCGGGCTCCATTCGTTACCTCGACTTAAGCTACAACAGGATATCTAATTTGTTGCCAAACGAATTCCTAGACTGGTCCACTTCTCTCGGCACTATCAACTTGAGAGGTAACAGGATTGCGCAAATTTATAAGAACGTTTTTCCGCCGAGCATGCCTCTGAAAGAGATAAATTTAAGTTTTAACGATTTGTACTACGTGCACCCACAATCTTTTTCCAATCTTACGAGTTCGCTGCATGTCTTGGAATCGTCGTCTACGCTTTTTAGCGGATATTTCCCCTTTGAAATAGACGACAGCTTAGAAAACCTCAGCTGGCTGTCATTCGATAACAACGATTTCCATATTCTGAAGTTGTCGGAAATTGTTTCATTTCCTTATCTCAAATATCTAAACTTAGATTACAATAGGATCGTAGACATCACCATAAATAAAGAGCATCAAAACGTATCTCTCTCACTTAGCAGTCTCAGAATCGCTTACAATTTTTTAAGTTCATTGCGCAGCGGAACGTTCACTTACATGCCGGAGTTAAGAAACTTAGATTTATCTTACAACCGAATCAACAACCTAACTAAGCACAGTTTCAGAAACTTACCGAACTTGAGATATTTATCTCTTGCGGGTAACATAATCGATTCGATGGAAACCGAGGCCTTTGCCAATTTACCAAAACTGGAAATATTAGAACTCCAAGGGAATAACTTTACATATTTATCACTGAGTTCGTTTCATAATGTTTCCAGCGTAGATGTTACGTTCACGTTAAACGTGAGTAGAAACTGCATCCGGTACATTGATGGCGACTCGACTCTCTCGATAAACATATTCGACGGCTCGTACAACGAACTGCATGAAGTGCCAAACAATTTCTTCGTCGCGGTGGAAACCTCCGTTCGACAAATTATTCTATCACACAATAAAATAGTTCACATCCAAAGCGAGGCTTTTGGTGAAGCTGTCAATTTAGAAATATTAGACTTAAAGAACAATAATATCAACACCGTCAAGAGAAAATCCTTCGGTGATTTAATTTCGCTTCAAATCTTAGACTTGTCATATAATTTCATTTCCCAATTATCGGTTGAACAATTCTACAATTTGAATAAGTTGAGATATTTAAAGCTGAGTCATAATAATTTAAAATTACTTCCGCGAGATATATTCAAGAACACTCTCATTGAGCATTTGGACATGAGCAATAATGACATATCGTTATTCCCCGTGACGGCGCTTTCGCAGATCGGCTTCACTCTGCGCTATCTCGACTTGTCACATAATCGTATAGAATATTTAGACAGCAATATATTCCGCAACACGCAATTTCTGCTCAACCTGAATTTAGGTCACAATCTATTAACAGTTCTATCAGATAACACGTTTTCTAGTATTGGTGGTCTGCGTAAACTGGACTTGAGCTTTAACTCCGTCAAAGCAAACTTCAAAGAACTGTTTCATAATCTGCCCAACTTGAGGCACCTCAACCTGGCGAGTATAGGCCTCAAGTCGGTGCCTTATCTTCCTTTGATGAATTTAACCATTCTTAATTTGACATCTAATTACATACCTAGTTTTAAAGAGTCTGATGTTAAAAGGCTAGGAAGCATTCGCCATTTAGATCTTAGCCATAATCGCCTTACCTCGCTCGTGCCAAAGATGTGGTTTCATTTAAATAGTCTTAACACACTCGACATTTCGTACAACCCTATAGTAAGAATCACGCCAAATAGTTTTAAATGGTTGACCAATTTATCTCATTTAAATTTATACGGTCTCAAATATTTAGACATAGTTGACCAAGATTCCTTCCGTCCCTTGGTATCTTTACGATCCCTACTCATTCAATCGTGGTCTACCATTAACCATTCCACATTCAGAATTTCCAACATCACGTCTTCGCTCCCATCTCTGTACAAGTTGGTTATAGAATGGACGGATGAGCACATGAATACTCAGCTACATGATATTGAAGCCAGAAATATCCGCTACCTCGAAATAAAAGGCGGTAAGCTACAAAAAATATGCGATGAAGCATTTCAACCTTTCGCCGAGAGTCAAGAAATATTCATCAGAATAACAGAGACATCATTGACAAAACTGCCCACAGCGTTTATGAGACATCTTGGACAAATACCTCAGCTGGGTGTTGACTTGAGCCATAATCAACTTACTACGCTTAATCCGGCCATTTTTTACCCCAACTTTACGAGCTGGAGTCACGTAGCCACCAAATTGTTATCAGGTACGTAACAGGGTAATTATATAACATGGCTATATTAAAGTGGCCTTCAAACCTACTGAAAAATATAAGAAACTGATGTATTTAAAACTTTTCCAACAGAATTAAAATGCAAATTACTGTAATAGCCTCTACACATAAATTAATGTTCTACTCGCCATTTTTATAAAACTTTTAGATGTTACTTTTGTGTCGAATTTTAATGACTTTGGAATATAAAAAAGCCAAGTACCAAGTCATAACTAATTGACGAGAATATTTATGAATCGAGCCAAACTCGTCTTTTTATTACCATAGTCCGACAGGCCCTTAATTAACCCTACGATATCACCAAAATGAGTTAGATACTCGTTTAAATATTAACGATCGCACGAACGAACCGACCGACGCCAAGAACTAGTATTTTATTAAAATTTACCGAGCCTCTTGCCGCAGAGCGAAGCTGGCAACTCTTCGTAATGAGTTTTAATTCTTAATACGCCACTCGAAACTTTTCTAGACGAGGCGGCCGAATCCCGGTGTAAATTTTGCTTTAAAAGTTTTCATCATGTACAGGTGGGTTGATATTGACGGGGAACCCGTTGCGGTGCGAGTGCGAGCTGGCGTGGCTGGGCGCTTGGCTGCGGCGCTGGCTGCAGGAGAACGAGGCGGGCGCGGAGTTAAGGCGCGCCGTGCGTAGCGCTTCCTGCAAGGACCGGCTTGGGCGGCGCGTACCGCTGCTGCAGCTACGCGCCGACGAGGCCGAGTGCCATGCCAGCGCGCTCTCCAGCGACGCCCAGCCCAACTACACGGACCTCATCTACACGATCGTCGCTGCCACTTGGACGCTACTCGTAAGATGATATCCGTCTCTGCATTTTGAGTGAATCTACACTACTTGTAAATATACTTACACCGAATCTTGTAAGCGAATTAACAGACTGTAGTTGTTTAGAATTTTTACACAAAGTTTACGACTTTCGTAGCTATGTGAATGTGTATAGTTTAGATTACAGACGAGACGAAACAATTGAAATATCTATTAAAAACAGTAATGTAAGTAGAACTTATTAATGTAAATTTTTCAAAATTGTTATCAAAACATATGTTAGTAAAATCGAAGGATATAGATTGCTCTGTAAACACTAATGTAGCGTAGCCTAAATTTGGGTTAGCTATCGGAACTTCCAGATATGCATTGTGCACACTATGTAGTGGCCGTTTAAGGCCTGGTCAAATACAACGCGACCGCACGTCCTGTGTAATTACAGGTTTTCTTACGAATGCTGCTAAAAGAACTTTACTTTCCCTTGAATATAAAAATGTATGATAGATATTATAGTCTTCTCTTAGTTTAAGCTACAATGTTTCATGAGGAAATTAAATGTGATTCTCGCCATTGTCCTGTCAATTAATACTGTTCGAAGTTTTTGACATTTATCTCGGTTGGATTCTCAATTGAACCAAGGAAATTTTCAAAAACCTATGACTGCAGCTATATTTATGTTCAAAAAAAAAACGACTGTTTTGTTTGACTAAATTGACGATCATCAATATCATCTGTCTCTAATTTCTAACTGTATAATGTCGCGGCGTCATAATTAGGTACAACAAACGTAATAAATAATACGCGACGCTACTCCTTGGCGCGTACACGTGTTTTATTTGACCGAGCCTTAACATTCACATTAAAGCGTCTACCTATGATTGAAACCATATCTAAATATCCTTTGTAAATTGGTATTTTAACTATGTAAATATGTAAAAATATAATATTTTTCCAAAATATGCTTGTTGTTTCAATCAACTTACACCAATAATAAACTTATCGAGATTTTAAGAGTGAGGACTGAATTATGTATATGAGTGAAACGAGGAGTTTTTAAAATATTAGCCGTGCCGCGAAGCTTCAGTTTATCGCGATAAAAAATATGTTATAACCTATATAATATCATACCATCTACATAGCAAATTTAACCTTCGACCACATCGTCGCTTTCCAAAGTCAAAGTCGCAGTCAATAGTATACTTTATTCAATAGGATACATTGTGATCACTTTAAAACGTCAAACATCGGGTGAGGTCAAATTCTGGACATGTCAATGGTTAAAAAAAAGCAAAAACATTTATTTCAAAAATAAAGGAATATTAAATAAATAAAAGAAAAAAATAAAAATAGAATAAAATTAAAAAAAAAACAAACTAAAAACTTACTAATAAACTTTAGAATAAAATTTACGTTCATCAATATTTAACGTATTTTTTCCTTTACCAAGCTTAATAAAGCGTATTTTGCAACCTGCATGTGTACTATAAAGGAGTATAGTTATACCAATAAAATGATATGTAGAGCTTCATACTATCAATATTAATGGAACGGTAATCGAAATGTAATTCAATAGGATTGGATTGGAATAAATCAAAATGTTACCAGTGAATACATTTAATTTCCGATGCGGCTTTGATTCCGTATCGCCATTTTGGTTGTTGCTAACTCGTGGCATGAAATTAATTTACCATTTCAAAAAACAAACTAATCTGTATTGTTATTTTTTTGAGTTTAATTAAATATTGATAATATGCAATTGGTACATGGAACAGGAGATATGTAAACGCATAAATAATAGTTGTTTGGAAATTATTCTCTGTGACGCAAATATTCCAAGTGCCCAACTTAACCAAAGTTTTTAGTTATACTGTACAAATTTAATAATCAGTGTGGGACCTTCTTATGTAGAGGATATAGATGATAAGTGTTGGTACTAACTTATTTAAACTAGAGGCAGATAACATTTTGGTTGTACAATTGTACATATTGTATAAAGGCATTGAAATAACTGTAGGTATGCTTACTAAAGCTACTTGCTGTTAGAGAAGATTATAAGCATTAGTTTTGTTGTTAGAACGACCTCGCAGCAGCCTCAACTCGCAGGCGCCAAAAAAAGGAGGGGTTCCCAACCAGCACAATCAAAGCCATATATGTAATACATATCTAAGGCTCATTATTTATTTATTATTATAGAATAAGAGAAAAACTAAAAAAAAGGGAAAAAGGGGATACTACTAGTAATTTTTTAAAATAGGTATAGCTATATTGAAAAGAAGACTCAGCTACAGTGTCATGTAGAATATATAGAAAACTACTGTTTGAGTTAGGAATTGAATTGACAATAGAAATAATTGTAATTAATCGCAAATTTCAGCTTTTTCTTATTTTCGCTTAAATGACATTACCACGCGCTTATTAAATATTCTAGAACATCAACGTAACGTAACGAATCAAAGTCTCAATTTCCTAGAAAGGAACTTCAAGTAACTTCAATGAATAATTGATATCAGTCAGTAAAAACACTTTTTACGAGCCATGAGTACAGGCATTTTCTGAGATTATCATTTTCACAATGGATTATTTAGAAATATAATTTTCTTCAAAGGAGAACATAGAGCAAGACCTGATATTATTTTCATACCAATAATTATTATAAATGAGAAACTCTGTCTGTTCCTCAATGTTACCATTGAACGCCTAAGATGCTAAACAGATCTTGATGAAAATTGGTATGGAGATAGTGTAAAACTGTAGTCAACGTGAGTGAAACCGTGGGGACAATAAGGGAAAAACTTGAGAGCCAGTTCCCAATCCGAGTGTAGCGTGGCGCCATCTTTGACCACAACGTCACTTAACATCAGGTGACTTGTGGTCAAAAGGCTATCCTGTAAGTAGAAAAAACAACTTGGCTGTTCTATCAGTTAGATGGTGAGTTGTAGCTGATTTCTCTGAACTCTCTGGTTATCAAATGTTTTTAATCTGAAGACATGAAGGTCGTACTCATTGTTCTGGGTCACACCAATAGTTACATTCTGTAATAAACTTGTAATATTAGCCACAAGCTAAGAAGATCTGCCAATATCGCCAAGTTCTGGGACTGACACAGGGCTGTATAGGTAACCCTACTCATCGAACTACTTACTTTAAACTACATTTGAAACAATTCAAATAATGATAGAACCAGTCATATGAAATAATCCTCAACTTTGTATAGTTAAGTGATTTCACGCGTTAGTAATATTTGCCGTTAAGGTGAATGGGCTCGTGCAATTTCCCATACAAACTCAAGAAGGGCGATATGGATCACGCGAACTATTCTAATGAAGTTTGAAAATTTTCTTAAATTGTTCAATTAATTACCCATTCGCGAACTATCAGTTTCTCTTACAAAAATTATGTTTTCCATGTAATTTTACATCGGAAAAATCGTATTATTATACACATGTGTGCGTGAGTGGCACTGAAGTTGACGGACTTGAATTAGGTGATTTTAACCTGCCATCTATCTGAATTTCGATGAACTATTTAGATGTAGACCTTGTGCAGTGAGCGAATGGTGGCATACGACAACGTTGAAGCGTCACAGAAGAAATTATAGTTTGTCAATAGCTAAAAATTATGCGACGTTGCAAGATCGGGCGTGACTAGTGAAGAATGATTTTCTGTCTCGCTCGCCACGATATTTCGACTTGCCAAGTCGTGCATGAACGATTTTGTTGATTTTGGGGCAATTTTTATTTTCCGTTCCGAAGACGTAAATCGAAACGGGTTGGTAGTCAAGGTCGTGGAGGTCTAATCCACTTTGATAACCTAAGTGATAGAATTTCGCCCAGGTAATCAAAGTAGGAAAATAAGTTAATAAATAAGTAAAGTAAATATATATCTTGCGATAGTTTCTCACACGGCCATCCGACTTGTATGTATTATGGTAACCAGGCAGCTGACTACATACTTACATAAGAACGTAAATCTAAATACATACGGTCTACGTAGATAGATACCTACTATTGATAAAATAGTTATTTAGGTACTTGGCGGTAGAACTAGAAATGGTAGATCGCCCTTGCAAGAGGTCGCCTACCACGGTGGTAGGTATGTACCTACCTAGCTAAAATAGTTTAGGGATGTGAACAAAATAATCGATTTTTATATTAATCGATCTTTTTTTTATCGATTTTTAAAAAGTCGATGATTATATTACAAATCAATTATTTTTATTTAAATAATTGTTTTTTACAAATCGATTATATAAATAAAAACAATCGCTTAGTAAAAATTCAAACAATAATCTATTTGTACAAAATTGAAAAATAATCGATTTGTAAAACAAATCGAAAAATAATCGATTTGTAAAAAATCGATTATTAAGTAAAAAATAATCGAATCGTTTTTACAAATCGATTTAATCTAAAGAGATAAAAATCGATTATTTCTTAATCGATTTTTTCCCTTTCAAGTCACACCCCTATATTTGATACCCAGTGTGTTGGTACCGCACTACCGCATTATCAAATAAATATTTGGTAGGTAAAGGTATGGTAGGTAAGGTACTAACTACAACATAAGTAGCTAGCGAAGTTACTGGGCTAATGAGTGTCTTATCTACTAGGTAGGTATCTGATCTAAAGTCTCAAATATTACATAATAAGCCACCATGTTGTGGTTTGGCACGATATTTTTCTTCACCGAAACCTCATACCTATTGTTGGTATTTTGAACATGTGCTGTGCAGCACGGAAGTTCAATGCGCAACCGATTGAGCTATCATCGCTTCAAATCATAAACGTCAAAGAAAAAACCGAAATCAACCGATATCTATCAATGTAATACTATACATTTCAATAAAACAGTCTAAGCGGTAAAGAAGACGGAATCCAAATCCACATCCACATTTACAATAAAAATTTATTTACCTATACATATAATAAAACTGTGACTGATCGCTGTCTGTACATCCTATCCTTTCCTACTAATATTATAAATGCGAAAGTTTGTGTGTGTGAATGTTTGTTGCCACGTATCACCGTAACTACTGGAATGGAAATAGCTTATAGCTACTTTTTATCCCGGAAAAAGGTTCCTGCGGGATAACGGGAAGACGCGGGTGAAAACTAGTGAAAGATAAATGAGAAAAGCTATTATTGGGGGTCTTTATTATCAACGCAATAGAACCCAAAACAATGATAAATGGAATTTTTGTCTGTTTGACTGTATGTCTGTTTGTCTGTGCGTTTGTGCGCGCTAATTCCAGAAACGGCTTAACCGATTAGGGTGCGGTTTTCACTAATGTATGTGTATGTGTGGTAAGTGGTAAGCTTCACTTAATATTTAGTGTTTCTTTTACTACAATAGTTTTATAAAAAAAAATATCGATAAACTGTAGGACACGCGGGTGAAACTGCGGGGTGCAGCTAGTATAAACTAATCAGACTGTTCTATGAGTTTTTTGGTTACGTCATTCACGTAAAATGCATTTTTGACTAGTTGCTACGTTGCTAGGCAAGTTGTTGTTTATAGTTTTACTCTGTAAAAAAGGTTGATCAAAGTTGGAAAATTATTGATGGAAATCAGCAGATACAATCGTGCACCACTACGCCAGCTGAGGCCAGCAACAGCCCTGCCACATAGTACCTTTGTATAACCGGAAAAGCCCTGCTGGCTGGCTGTCACCACAAATCTAATTTTCGGAGGATCAAGGACGTTGTTCTACAACTGCCCTTGCTGAAAGTGTATTCAAATACCTTTGAAATAAACAATATGATGACATATAATTTTCCTACGCTTATTTACTTCGTAAATGACACCTTGAAATAAACGAAATTTTATTCTACTAATATTATAAATGCAAAAATTTGTGCGTGTGAATGTTTGTTACCACGTATCAACGTAACTACTAAACCAAATGAACCAATTGTGGAAACAGATTTGAAAGAAGCATGTCTCTCGAAAATTCGAGACTTCCAAAAAACAACGGAGGAAATAAAAGGAATTGAACTTCTGACCATAGAGCAACATGAAAATGATGTTTACACTACATATAAATGCGACAGGCCAGCCAGCCGATTTGGAATGGTTAGTTTTTCAAAGTCATGTTTGTTTCTTTAGTAGTGTTTAGTAGACATAAATCCGTGGTTTTCGTATGGCCAGGTTGGGATACAAATTAGAATATACTTTAATTATAGCTTTGTTGCAGATATGTAAACGAAAAGCGATAACACCATGCCACAACCACGTCAAAAGAATTTTGTATAAAAACAATGTTCTGACCAATAACATGGCATATGGCCAACACAATGAGTCTGTGGCCAGAACATAGTTCATGGAAAAAATGAAAAAAACTGTGCGACCAGCAGGACTTTATATTGACGAAGAATTGTGAATTATTGAATATTTTAAGAATGTGTAAATAAAAAGACTATTGGTGATTGACTGTTTTTTATTTTGATACTATGTACATATATAATAAATAATCCTGATTGTTTCATAATAAAGTATTACAATAGCCAATGTCTTTATTGGTAGGAGAGTAGAGAGTATAGGTAATAAAGGGTATAGGCCATCTCCATTCTAAATTTCATCCAAATCAAAGGAAATTACCAAAAATCTGAGGCAGGGATCGAACTCGGAACCTCGTTATTAGTAAAGAACTACTGAGAGGTTTGACCACTGGTCTAACCTATACAGTAAACGAAAGAACGAAATTAGCAAATGGTTTCGTGTACAACAAGACCATTTTCTATGTGTGCGTCGATAGATCGCTGCCATACACCACTACCGCCGCGATATTGTTTGGCACAAATAAAAGTGTTTTGAAAACTAAAACACATCTGAAATATTGTTGGATACATAAAACATATTACGCCATTACCGGTAAACATAATTATTATTAAAATAATATGCACCTGTTCATTCATAATAAAATAAGATGCGTTAATTAGAAACAACGCCATCTATTGACGCTGGGCTGCTAGGCGGACCGCAAGCAACCACCTTAGATGCGTTCTAATGACATACTTTATGTCTATGTGTGCGTGTGTAAGTACGTAAATTTGTGACACCAGCAGTAAGAGAAGCGTTACGAGTAATTTATTAGTTTATTTAATGAAGATTTGGGTAATTTACAATTGAGTAACGCTATAGAACGCGCGCTTTAGTGTTTGGTTCGAATAAGATTGTTATTTTCGACGTAAAAAAATAATTTAGGTAAAAAATGACATCAGCGCCATCTCTTGACAACATAGCGTGATGAGCTCTGGGATCATCCACCTTAAATGAAACAAATTTTATCAACTTTTCCATTTACTTTATTAAAATGACGTGACTTTTCACATGCTCCCAAAATGAATATAAGCTTTATGTATTGAAAGCAATATTGGGGATATCACTCCATAGGGACACGTTTAATTATAAATGGCCATAAAAAGAATAGACATGAAAACTAATTATATGTCGGCGTGGTTGATTTAAAACGATGAAAATTACTAGACTGTTTGATGGCAAAGTGTGCAGGTCGCCGGAAGAGGCGGCGGTTGTATCGCACGCTGACGAAACGTCGGAGCCGGCCCACGAGCGACAGTCTGCTTGTGGCTCTTACCGGACGCACTTAGCGGTTCTCCGGCTGATCGTTTGCCTCAAACTAAATGAGTTACCTAAGTTACGTTTTCAGTTGTGTGTCATTGTAATAGTTTTCAAGAAGTGTTTTGTGATTATTGAAATAACTGTTGTGATCACGAGTTGTCATTTGGAAATCCACCCCCATATCGTTAGTGATTTAGCACTCCACAATGTAGTATGAGTCGAAAGATGGCGATAGTCTTGGCCTCCTTCCGACATCAGAAGTTGGGATGTGAAACTCACGGTCACTGTGGAGGTGAATTTGCAAACGAACGAGGGTTCATACCACCCACTGAAAAATAAGTGACAAAACAAAGTATGATCTGGAGTATGATGTGTGGATTGGTCAGTGAATTGCAACCCCCAAACAACAACAAGGCTTGTAAGTTGTACCATGATGACCCCGACGCTGATATCAAGAGCTGGTACAAAATAAACAAGGTGATGGTAAAAAAAAAAAAGAAGCTTCAAGGTACCGTCTTATTGTTAATACTTTCACAAGCAAATCTCAGTTGTGTTGTGTGTATATTGCGAGGCAAACAAACAAAACAAATGCATGGTAAATGTCCCTTTTTTTAAAACCTAATTCTATTACGTAACATTTCCTTAAGAAGACAGCAAAGATGCGTCATACCCACATTTTAAAAAAAAAAGCCTACTTTTGACAAACGATAGCCCTGCTAATTTCGTTGAGTTTTGTGGCAAACAGGGCCATAAAATAGCCAAACAGTCTTAAAGTTTACTGTGAGTTTTCGCAGATTTCGAAGCCTCGTCATGGGAAAAAGTGTCTTACTACAGCTTTGCCTGTGGGATCCTAGGGCACGTGGCCAGTGCCTGGCCTGTCACCAAGAGCTCTTCACCGATGACAACAAAGAATGTTAAGCCGTGTGGTAAGCGGACAGTAACTGGTGAGCTACAAGTAACAGGTACGATGACTCATTTTCTATGTGATTTCCGAATGGTCTTTAGTGGAAACAAACTTTGTAAACAATAGCAACAGTATGAATTTTAACAAAATGGCATTTCGTAGGCACCGGTGAATACTAGTTATACCATTGATGTTAGTGGCACTCCAAAGCCAACTATACCCTGGTAGCTTCAAGTTCAAACTGCTATGATGAGACTAGTGATGGGTGATGACGCCCTCACTGTGTGGAGAACTTGCGATGATGGGGATGACGACGATGATTAGGTAGCCACATGCTTGGACGGAAATCATGAGAATGTTGCTGTGTTGTGGATATTATGTGATGATGCAAGTAATCTGCTACAGTAGTCTCTCTAATGGGGCTAGCTGGGCATACAGGGATGGTGGTAAAGGTGTAAGGTGTATGACGTGTTTGTGTGTGTATGATGGCAGTAAAGATGATGTGTCAGTAGTCTCTCTCTCGGGACTAGCTGAACATGAGTCACGGTAGTACACGCCATGTACCGGGCTGCAGTATTCTCGTTGCTGGCTGCAATCCTCTGGAATGCCTCGCACCACAGGTGTGACGGCCTCTAGACGGTGCGCGGAGCTGCAATGAGTGCTGCTGAGGTAATGGGTGTGCGTTGTTTTGGATTCATCATGTACCGGGCTGGAGTATTCTCATAGACTGGCTGCAATCCTCTATATTGTCTCATACCACAGGTGTGACGGCTTTTAGACGGTGCGCAGAGCTGTAATGAGTGCTGCTGAGGTAATGAATGTGCAGTGTTTTGGGTTATTGGATTTAGCAACGTGATATCAGAGATGCACAGGTGAATGTGTGTTGTTTGTGAGTGTGTGTGTTGTAATGGGATGTTTTCAGATAAGTAAAGCAGACGCCCGAGAACGTACGCGCAGGTTAGTTGATTTACGCCCGAGGACGTGCGTAGGTCAGGAAGGCCGTGTCGGCGTGGTTGATTTAAAACGATGAAAATTACTAGACTGTTTGATGGCAAAGTGTGCAGGTCGCCGGAAGAGGCGGCGGTTGTATCGCACGCTGACGAAACGTCGGAGCCGGCCCACGAGCGACAGTCTGCTTGTGGCTCTTACCGGACGCACTTAGCGGTTCTCCGGCTGATCGTTTGCCTCAAACTAAATGAGTTACCTAAGTTACGTTTTCAGTTGTGTGTCATTGTAATAGTTTTCAAGAAGTGTTTTGTGATTATTGAAATAACTGTTGTGATCACGAGTTGTCATTTGGAAATCCACCCCCATATCGTTAGTGATTTAGCACTCCACAATGTAGTATGAGTCGAAAGATGGCGATAGTCTTGGCCTCCTTCCGACATATATTAAAAGCTGGAGTGGTTAGCAAGTATTCTCGGGAGTTAATACAGGTATTAGGTAACGTAGATAACAACCTGGTACAAAATTGGGGTGCTAAATAAACCCAAAATCTTGGTTATTTCATATTTACCGCTGTACCGTTCTTAGCGGAAGTCTCTAATTAATATAATATAAGGTAAGGGTTATTGTTAGGTTATAGGTCATCAATGTTTTGGTTACTGCGAAACTTTAACTCAGCTCTAATTAGAAATTTGTTAATTTTAAATCTGTTTTATTTAGTTCATAAAGTTGGTGGGCGATGCGCGCGGCATGAGATAGGAATGCAATATTTGTAGATAAGTAGCCAGCCATTTCTTAGCCCTTCATCGCCTACCTACCGCAAGCGTATCTCGAACGAAGTTGATAGTATTTCTATGACAACATAAAAAAACATATAAAGTTCCAAAAAGTTTGGATGCAGCTTATTTTAGATTAATTCCGTATTTTTTTAACAAATTAACTTGTTGCTTTTCCATTAGCAATGATAGAGAATAATAATAACCGTTATATTCGCAATTAGAGCCAGTGGTATATCTTGCCAGTGACAGCTCCAAGACTCGACCTCTAATACGCTAGGATTAAATCAAGCCGCATTCCTACAGAGATTCGAGGAGATTGTCCGAAGAGAGTCTGCGAACCCGGGGACTTCGACATGCCTACACACTTACGCCGTGCACAATTTATGGACTATTCAACTTAAGAAAACAACTCTGCCGTCTTGCCGAATAACAAAATACGTTTAGTCCCAAAACGACATTGAAAGTATCACATACACAAAAAGACTAGCTTTAAAATAAAAATAAAATCTGCTTAAAAAGGTCGTTGGTGAATTGGATTCCTTTTAAAATTGTGATCCGGTATTGTTAACGTATGTCACGCTTACTCAAATGATATGTTACTTATTTCTGATAGAATCAAGATCAAGAGACATAACTGAGAGTAGCTAATATTCTAAGCGAATTGTGCTCTTCGTATTTTGAATGTATCAGAAAGAATTTACCTCTTGTATCCATTTATATGAAACGAAAATTAGTATGAGTGCCCGAAGTGCCTTGGGTATTATTTATTATACGGTCAGCTATTACACGATTAATTTTGACATTGTTGGTATTTCTACATTAGGCCACCAAGGCCACTAGTCAAATTAAGCCAGCAATAGTTGTGGTTCAATTTGAGGTTCCTTAGTCGAAGATTTATAGCTTGACCTGTAACTTCATTAGCTTATCTCCAAGGCACTAGTAATTTATTTTTCCCATTAAAAGACAGAGCAAAGTTCAAACAAATGAATGAAAACAACTGATTTTTTAAAAGTATTTTTCCCTAAGGTACTAGCATATTTACATAATCGTAGCAAAAGCACGTAAGTCCCAAAACCGTACTTTATCACAGAAATAAAGAGGAAACAGGCTATCTGACAAACTGGCGCTCTCGTAAAAATATACTCAAGAGTAGCTCTCCTAACAACAGCCCAATATGAGCAAACAATAATATTTTCATACCGACATTGTGACAGTTTTGTGTCTGTAATGCATTAGGGAGAAAATGTTTTTGATATTGTGAACGTTATCTTTTGGGATATAGGGTTGAAATGTGTTGTAGGATTTTGCGCTTTGTTGTTAGGTATGTGCCAGATAAATGTATAATATATATGAGTAGATCGGTCGGTATGTGTAACGCATTTGCGCGTGCGTGCACCTCCGAAGTCCTAAGGGATGTAGAAGCGGCTGGCACGCCTCTATTACATTCCACATACGCTCTCAGAATCGGCAACTGAGCTACTCCGAGAGAACCACTGCCATCCGATTTAATACGTTACGCCGACGTTCCGACTAAAACTTTCATATGAACATTACTGTCGAGTTTGTCTATTCATGAGTCAGGTGAACTCTATATGAGGGTCATGATGGGGATAGCAGAAATATGTACAAGGAACTTGGATGAGTGCGTATCTTATATTCAGAATTCAGGTAGCCCACTCAAATATTTAGGTATATCTTAACTTTTTTTTTTTTTACTATTTACAGGGTAGCGTTTGACCACAAGTCACCTGATGTTAAGTGACGATGTGGTCGAAGATGGCACCACGCTACACCTGGACTGGGAACTGGCTCTCAAGTGAGGCTGCCGGAACACACCGATAGGGGCTTGGCGACAGATTCTTAACAAGAGGGTGGTAGCCAGACGAGTATTAGAAAATACCCTACCACCAAGCTATGGTTTCATCACGATGTTTTCCTTCACCGAAAGCTCAAGCTCATTGCAGGATTCGAACCCACGTCCTACGGATCGCAAGCCGACGTCACTACCACTGAGCCATCATCGCTATGAACTAGAATTTAAGAACAATACAATTACTCACAAGAATATATTTATGGTAGATTATGACATCGGTCGAGGTAATATTTGAATCAACCGCATGACGAGAGCCTGCGTTGAAATTAATTTTATTGTTGGAAGCTTAATATAAACCTTATCTTTTTGTATATTTTTTGTATTTATTGTGATAAACTAGCTAATAACGCTTATGGCTGTTAAAACTTAGGTTATGTAATAAAATTTATAGCAAACGATAACATTCTGTGGGTACTATATTCTAAACAAAACAATCGAAATGAATCCACAGAGAGCACTAAATCGTTTCGATTCAAATAAAGAAATGAGAATTGAAAGAAGGCTCATCTCGAACCCGAATGTAATTGTCCGTGCTCGCAGCAAACGATTTTTATTGCGTATTACCTCCGAGGGTTTCTTGCAATTTTCTTAATGTTATTCTGTGATAACTGAATTTTATTATTATATTTTAGACTTGAGACAATCGTTTTGGTACATACTCAAACAAATTTTATAGATTGACTAAAATATGCAATATCGCATATAAAGTTGTAAGTTTTTTTTTTACATCTCGGATGCGTTTGACCATTGCAAGTGACGATATGATTGAAGGTGGCACGAAGCTACGACTGGACTGAAAACTGCCTCTCATGTAAGGCTGCTTGAAGACACCGACATATTTACTTCGTGACCAGTTTGTTGTCACTATGCCTTACAAAGCTTACAATTACCTGCTGGTACTGTTTGTAGAGAAAAAATGGTCTAATACTCGTAGCAACAAATCAATCCATTATATGGGGGTTACGTTTTAAATCCCTTATTGTGCTAAGCTCTTGTTTGAAACACAGACAATTAGTTAGGAAATATACTATCAACCACACAATGGCTCTCCACTCCGAAAGGAAACCGATCACCCGTAAACAGAACGAAATGAACAACTGATGACTTTCGTTTTCGTATAATTCTTTGTATTGTGCCAAAGAAAATACCAAATTCTACTCTCTGCCCGATGCCCAATATGACAATACGACATGCTATTATTCTATAAAAGGAAAGTGATCCAAATTTCGATTCATTTTTATATCGAGTACTTATATTTAAAGTGAAACGATATTTATTTTTTTAAATAATTATAATATACAAGTATTTAATCTTAGTCTCACCTGAAGTAAGTGATGATGATACCGACGATGGAACATGCTTGTCTAGGAGATATCTATTGACTCTTGACTCGAAGGTTCCCAAATTATACTAATCGGGAAACAAAGACGATGGTAGGGTGTTCCACTCCTTCGCCGTTCGCATTTCATAAGTAAAAGCGAAGCACTTTATGCGGATTGGGGAAATGTCAGCCATGTATGGATGTCTTCCTAGTTTAACAAGCATTTTTTATTTTATATCATAGAGTTGAAAACCGCATGTGTAACGAATGTAATTTATATCTTACACGAAACTTATTTATGAAATCTCTTACTACCTACGTGTATATTCAACAATGTATAATGATCAATATTGTGAGGCATTTTGCAGCGTACAGTTTACATTCAGTCGGATGGATCGTAGCTACGGTCATCGTATAAAATTGGGCCAATTATACGTTTAATTGCGTTGCGGGTCTTATTGACCGATTAACGCGAAACTTTGCGTAATCCGCGGATTAGCCCAAACTCGTGAATTGGTCTGCTATCATCGCGATAGGATATCGGATTAACTAACCGACTGGGGCCGTTTTCTCTGTGTCTACTTGACCCTAAATTTACAAAACGGTAGTTTACAAATACGTTTCATTAGCCACAATTTCACACACAAATATATTTCAGTTCTAGATTACAAATAAACAAAAAAGAACAAGAGAGGTATACATATTTTTATAAAAGTGTCCGTCCGTCTTTTTGGTTATGTATATATTTCCTCTAACTGAGCCGGTTTTGCTATGTTATAACTAAAAAATTGGGTGCATTTTACTGTGATAAGTTATAGTTTGGATAGTTAGTTTGTCCAATAAATAATACTTTAGTACTTTATTTGACGACCGATATGGCGCAATGGGCGGATAGCCGACTGTGAAGCGTGAGGTCGCGGGTTCGATTCCCGCTACAGGGAAACCTAGTTAGGGGTTAGGAGTCAGAGCCTACGTATGTGATTGTGCGGGCATTATTTGTTTTATTTATTTATATCTACCCTAAAAATGATCTGTCTTTAGGACCAGCGGTTTTTGTGTCAGTGAAAAAGTCAAGACTTTGAGAAATATTATATAGTTGTGATTATGACAGTATGTTAACAAATTCAGCGTTTTACTTTAATAATTAGCCATTAACCTAATCAAAATCAAAGTAGGACTTTGAGCTCCAATCACAATCTCCGATCAAACAAAGACAAAGAAGCATAAGGTTTTGGGCATTCGTGGTAAGTGGTAGACGTCATTACTGTATTGGTTTAGGGCGGATTGACAGGCGGAAGCACTCTACAAACACGCCCGCCCAATAGGCGCTTATCTAACAAATGCCTGTACGGCCAAAGAATAACTTATGTATTTTTCCAATAAAAATCGAAGAAAGTTTGTTTGTATCTGTCGGGAAAGGCAGGAAATAAATGAGCGTAAAAGTATTGACTTCTCCAAACACAATATTCTTTACGTGTTTTTTTAAGTTGGAATTTTTTAAGCATAAGAATATATTAAAACCAACTTCGTAAGAGGAAAATGAGACTCTAACATGAAGAATCTTCGAGATAGCCTATGGATCTAGTTTCCACGGTATGGCAAAGGGATAAACATATCAACATTTCCTCTCTTTATATAGGTAGGTACAACATGTTTGACGTCTATTGATTCGTACAAATTAATACCACTACCCACAATTTAGTCAACACAATACGTTAAGGTAGACAGGTGAAATCTAATCACTCATACATATACCTTATCTCAATCGAGTATCAATCTTGTAACCACATCAGTGACAAATGGTTTCAATCACTACAACATATTGACAGCTGTAGTCGTTTGAAAGATGAATCGGTTTACTGTAGAAAACAAAGTAGAGTTGAAACATCGAGTTGAAACATATAATTGTACTTTCACACTTTACAAAAAAACTGTTAGAACTATTACATTAAGCTTCATTAGCGTAAACTATAAATTTAAAAGAAATAACATCTTGAGAAAACTGGCAAGTTCAAGAACCCCAATTTCAAGGAAATACGACAAGCGAACATGCGACATCTAACATCCTGCACTAAGCCAGCGTATTAAATCTTGGACCATATTATACCCCCACTCTCTCCCTGATGAGAGAATGCCTGTAACACAGTAAGAACTAAATATGTTGATTAATATTACTGATTAAAGACAACCAGAGGCCTCACTCGCCGACACTCTCAATTTATAATCAGAATATTGAACGAACTATACCAAAACGTCTTGTGATAACTAGAACCAGTCGTGTGAAACATTGCCAATATATATAAAAACGTAAGTAGAAGAACTCTGTGAACATTAGTATAATTTCCGCTTCCAGTTGCTTAGCGTTAAGCGTAATTGAACCCTATCATTAGCGATCCCAGGCCATTAAAAGTTTGTTCCGAACTTTTACTGTACCGTTACACAATAAATAACGTTTTAACATTTATTTGACTTTAGTTTAGTTATGATATCGAGATAATCTACTTTGGTAACTATGGTGGAATGATTCTCACCTATCCTGTTTACATACAATATTACTTCACAAACACACCAACGGCTGTTACAGCCTAACCTCATTTTTCTCGGTCGTTTTCCGCTCGTATAACAGCAAAAATATGAGGACGTATTGTGTACCTTTATAATATTTCACAGTGCATTTGTTGAAACCAACTGTCGTCAGCGATTGATTGATATACGGGCTCCCACACACGCACGCGTATACGCAATATCAAACACACATGAACAAATAATGGTCATACGTCTCTGCCAAGATAACGCGCTCCCCAGGTACGATCATCGCGAGTTTTTGTTTGGCGGGTGACAAAGAGAAAATTGATAATTCATCAGAAGCTTCCATTGTTGCCAAATGTGCGGTGTTTGATGGGGTAATTCAAAAATAGCAATTTGTTTCATTGTACTTTGTTTTCGCTTCACTACATAGTGATATCTGATTACACGGTATTTTATTACACTTTTGGCAATATTAACTGTCGCTATGTATCTTGAGGTGGTAATAACTAGCGTAATAAACGTCGGAGGATTGCAGATCTACATTACGCTAAAGATTACGCTAAAGGGAACAATCGCGATTAAGCTTCCATTTCTAGAGCCAGAACTGTAGGATCTGTTAGTAGACAGTAAACAAATTATGTTTTGAGTAGTAGTTGAGCTTTTATAATGGAGTTTTCTGTGCTGGTGATAGCATGAGCTGGGTCTATTATTCAGCTGTGTACACAAAACGTCAGGATAAGATTAGGGGCGTCGTTTGCGTGCACCTGCCGGCACAGGTGAATTTAGACGGCCGTCGCGAGCGACACCTGTCTGACACGAGATAATACGCTACTTATTCGGCTTCGCCGGTGAAAT
Organism: Opisthograptis luteolata; assembly: GCA_931315375.2. Taxonomy (NCBI): domain Eukaryota; kingdom Metazoa; phylum Arthropoda; class Insecta; order Lepidoptera; family Geometridae; genus Opisthograptis; species Opisthograptis luteolata. The sequence continues at coordinate 7,612,886 of OV928044.1, read as the reverse complement.
ATGAATTTCTTCGCGGAGGATTATCATGCGAAATATCTACATATTGCCGTGTGACAGGAGATGTGTCTGCGGTAATACTTGTACAGTTTGAGTACAGAAAAATAAATTTATCAAATGTTATTGTTTACTGTTTCAGTTTTGAGCTGTACAATTTGAATCTTCATTGCATAATAGTCCAAAAAATATTGTTGGTAAATTATGTATTGGAGGTAATTAATCGTCTAGACTAGGTAAGTTACTTCAATGTCAATTTACAAAAGTGCTACAGGCAATTAAAAAAATAACTTTATAATATTAGAGACTGAACAGAAACAAACACCCTACAAAGTTCGTGAAGCATAAAGTAGCCAAGTACCCAACATTGTGCTAACTTGTGAAGCAAAACTCAGGCGAGCATGCGTTGAGAAACCTTGCGAGGTAAACACGCATCGACGTGTGAGTACAACTTTACAATCTTCAGACCCAACTTCCCACTAATCTTTAACCTCTACCAAGTTTCAGCCAGTGTCACGTGTAAGCAAAATACACGTGAAACGTGTTTTTCAATTACCTCTCTCGGTTCCTTCATACCTGAGCCAGTGCAAAGATGAATGGGTTCCTAATGAATCTACCGAGCAAAGTTCGTTAACGTAATGGATGACGTGAGCGCTCTACACAACAACCGTTTTAAACTACAATAGTTAGTTCAACTGCTTGTTTTGAGGGAAACGGATTGCTGTTCAGTGCTTTATTTAATTTAACTTTGTAATAGTATTTTGTTTACGTTGTGCTTCTTTTTGTAACACCTATAAGTACGCACCTACTTATATGTCAACTCTAATCATGCTTCAGCTTTCCAAACTTAAGAAAATTTGTTAATTGTAACTATTGCAAAGTTATTCATTTTTATTTTAAGCTCTATGTTTAATGGCTTATTTTATTTACAAGATTACTTAATTTACAAAAAATAAGTGCTCTATTACTTTCCCCTCTGAATTTATTTCCTTTTAGCATACATACACAGAACACAATATCGCAAAGAAAGCGTCGTTCTACTAACACACAAGGGAAAAATATCTGCCACGCCACGCATTCAGAAAGAAAATTATACCACAAAGCGGCCGACAGGTGTGCTAGTTAGTTCGGTGGAAAGTTTCAATTCTAACTTGACAAATGTAAAGCTCAGCACACAAACGGGGTAGCCGAGCTGTGTGCATTTAACTGAGTACAAACTTTTCGCTTTGGAAGACAAGTGTTCAGTTTAAGCCATGCGTTTGCGTACCCAATATCCGTCAGAGAGTGAATACCGGGCGCCTGTGTATTCAAGCGCGAGTGAGCCAGCCCGCCGGCACCGGTATGTAGCCAGCCGCGACGCGATTGTGTCGCACAACTCTTCATGATAACAAAACTCCGCAAGCGACGCTTATTGTATGCGAGCCTCTCCTTCCTCTCCCCGCTACCCGCTACACGCGAATAGGTAAATGCTACCGCTTATAAAGTTTTATTGACACAATTTTAGCATGACGCAATTCCCCGATGAGCAGGAGTTGGCTCGTTAAGCTGTAGTGTGTGCGCGGCGCGGTGTTTGCCCGCCGCCCTCAAAACCGGCAAACAGGCTCAAGTTACACCCTCGCAATCTCTGAAATAAACATGCGTCGAGGCCACTATTGCTAACAACCTTAGCAACTTAGGCCGCGAGAGCTTACTTACGCGAGCACGAGGATTAATCTTAAGTGGGATCCCTTCTTTGAGAATAACAACTTTGATTACGATTAAAATATTAACTTAAGAGTAATAAGCATGCGTGGCGCGGCACATAAATTACGAAATTCCCGATGAAAACTTCACGAACTCAATTTGAAAGTTAAATTTGAAAATAGTTCAGGGTTGGTAGTGAATCTTAAATGCATATGGTATGTAAACCACATCGTGCCTTCAGAAACTAAAATAGAAAATTAAAACCTATATTAACATTGTGTCAGATTCAAGTAATTATCTTCAAAAGTAACTCCCCAGCCGCTGTGTTCACTACCCTCTCCTTTCAACTCATTAATTGAAGAATTCAAATTGGTAGTAAGTGAAAACGCTGAGGCGAGATAAAGAATTTGTTACAACTTAGGGGTCGGCAACTCCCTGGGGCTAATTACATTGTTACATGACAAAACTTTTGGGTCGAGACGAAGTTTCTTTACGTTCCTTGCTCGGGCTGAGCTCTGCAGAGACTAATAAAATCACCTCGCATCAGAGCACACACCATGTTATTGAACGGTTGGACGAGTCGTCGATAACTTCATTATATTCGCTGGAAATGGATAAGGAGCTAATGAAATGAAAGCTATGTTTTTACGTGCTTTGTTACTTGAGTGTCTTTGCTTAATGTTCTTTTGCAATCTTCAAACCTATACGATCACTCTACATAAGGTAAGAGGTACCATCGCATTGCTTTCAGTGTTACGAATTAAAGGGTTTCCAGTGAAATTACAGGGAGATTGATCATTTGATATCTCACGGTAATCTGCGTAAGTAATCTGCGCAACACATGATTTTTAACTGTTGGAATTTATAAAATCAGTTTGGCACTAAAATGTAATGGGCAAGCTAGACGCTCGCCATCAAACGTTCGACTAGCCTGTCTGAGTCACGACTCAGTCACATAAAAAAATGACCAGATATTTAATCATCAAGCAAGCCGCTGTGTAAGCAGTAATGTGTTCTGGTTTGAAGAGCAATAAAATCAGCGTAAGCTGGACTTATCTATGATACCTAATATCATTCATGACTCAGGGTATGCACAGTGCATTACCAAACAAGACTCGAAGCTCAGGAGTATGGGATATAGATAAATGTGGTACTTAACAACAGATGAATGATCTGATGCAGTTGTTGATGTAGTTGTATTAATTAATTAAAATTAATAATACTGGTTGCTTGATGTTGTTACAATCAAGTCATGCTTGGCAGCTCGAGGAGCAAAATATTTTGCAACATTTTCTTTACTCGTTAATTCAGATCTCGTTGAAATCGACAGGGCGAAACCTTTCCAAAATTACTGTTCGGTGACTCGCCGTATTTTCTTTTTACTACAGGCAGGCTTTTACTTGAAACCCAATAGCATTGAAAGTAACAGTATATTTTTCACGTTGCTTAAAAAATAATTAATTATTTGGAGGAGAGGAAAAACCTTACCTACGTAGTCAAGTCGAAAAAAAAACGCAAAGTGGTTCGATTAACCAAATCAAAACATAAAATATTTATGTTATGTTCTGATGTTTTTACACATTTAAGCATACTTTAGATTTTCAGATCAAAACGGTCTACAATAACAAACAAGCTCTTTCGCATATAAATAAGGTTTTAGTTTAGGTATTTCGTATTCTCTATGTATCATATTATTCATATTATATCACTTTAATATTATGGCAACTAGGTTTTACGTGCAACTTCAATATAATAAGTGCATATTTAAGTGCTTGTTCACGTTCTAAACCTTCGCTGCATACGTTTACTATCTTCGCGCGCGTCATCATTCGAGTGTTCCATTCCATTTATGACTCGTAACTTTGGCCACAAAAATTTTAATACACATGAAAATTGGAAAATCTTGGCAGTGTCATCAAAAACTCTTGCTAGAATGCCTAATATTTTCAGTGATTAGTATTAATTAATGTGTAATGTTGACATTCATATTTCATGGTTATTTTAGTTATTATGTAAGTAGTTATTGTTATTATTTAAATAAACTTGATAATAGAGAAACATATTGAAATCAATCGCGCTCAAAATATCACTGGCTGAGTGTTTTATGACTGTTTTTTTGCTGGTGTAAGGAGGTCTGAATAGAGTTTCACTAGTATTGTTGTTTCATACTAGATACACATTTAAAAAAAATTTAAATTGGAATACTAATTATTTCAAACGTTGAATACGAGTATAAGTAAGTACGTAAGTGAGATTTTGTTTCTAGGTCACTCCTAGTTTATAATGTTCGCTTTATATTCACTAAGATTATGGTAGTTGATCAAGTAGAAGTCTAAATTAATAAGACTGTTTTATCCCTATAGGATTCAGTCTAATTCCAGCACCATTTTTAGCAAAGTAGGTACCTACGTGACCTTCCTAAAACGACTATAGGACGTATAAAATTAAATAGAATTCCGACCAATTTAATCTTAGGAAACGTAATTTACATTAATTATGAATAGAATTATTTTCAAAGTAAATAGTGGTTATAGAGGTCAGATTATATTAACCATTCTGTATCATCTATGATCCTTTGTTAGATTTCAATTGAAGCTTAAAACTACGTTGTTTTTATTTAAAAAAAGGGTTTTATAAAAAGAAAATTTAATGTTTAAAATCTAATTTGTTACACGAAACAGTTCAATTCAAACTCTATAAATGTTTAAATCCGTTATGCCAACTATTATTTTATCCACATAGCAAGTTCATTTTCATATAGCCGACGACATTTCATAGGCATGATGAGTTTCGACAACAAAATAACATATATGATTTATTGTTAATAAATAAAAAAATATTAGATTACCTGTAAGGTCTGTGCTGGTCAAGCGCTATTTCAAGCGCATTGTCCCGTTGATAGATGTATTATATTTTAGGTAGTACTATGAATAATATATACATTCTTTTGTATTTTTTTTTCAATCAGATATGATTTATTGGTCGATACCAATAGTAACATAAAGTAACGAAAAAAGCTAAATAAAAAAGACGAGACGCTTTATGTGAACTCTTTTAATAGAATCCACTAGATTAGATACCATATGGATTGTACAGGATTTCTATAAACGAAACATTTCTTCATCCATTGCTTTCACAATCTGACATTTCGTTATTGGAGCGGTATAGGTATACAAATCAGAATAGTACCTATCTACCACAGAATAGAACATTGACTTTAGTAGGTCTGTACCTATTTCGCTTATTTGTAGTATATTTTGAGAATAGGTAGAGACGCAAGCAACCCGTGTATTGACAAACATTGAAAAGAGGGTTGGGCTCGATACTGTCGAGACAAAAGGACAAATTTGGGTTAATTAAATTCCAGAGTCGGGGTCTTGGAGCCCAACGTCTCGAGCTCGTCACGGCTTCTTGAACAAAGTAAAGCCTTATCACCGCTGTAGTTGGCTAGCACCCTCCTACCCGCATCTTGCCTCACACCTCCGCCGCCAAAGATTAATGCGCGTCTAATGAATCAGCTACCGTGACAAATCAGGCCTCAGTAATGGATAAGACCTTACTGATCTTGCGGCTACAGTAAATTAACTTAAGAATTTTCACATTTTCTGATATCAAATTTAATCGTTTCCTTTCTTTCCATTTTTCTGTGGGTTGCTAAGCCTCGTTTCAAAGCTACTTATTTCATATAAAAGTCTTTTTATAGTTATGAGCGAAAAATACGGTGCTCAAAGTCACTGCTATGTTTGTATAAGGAATTTTAACCTTTAGAGCTGAGCCAGACCTATCCGCACGGATTCGCATTTTCCGATAAAACTCTATTTCTTTCCGTCGCTCAGAAACATCCTTCGCTAGAATGAAAAAGATAATCGGCTCGTTCATGCCGAAGAGCGCGGGCGCTTGCGAGAAGTAGTGGGTACACTTGGAGCCAACAAAACAAAACAGTGTTGAAAATACGCAACTTACGTCTTCTATTTTTACAAGTTTTCAACGAAACATTTTCAAAGCATTCCTAATGCAACAAAATTTATTAGCTGGTCAGAACAGAAATTATTTAGTACCGCTCCAATGTAGCAGTGATCAGCGCGGTAGCTCCCGTGCAGTTAGTGGCCGCATTTATAGTGTAACAAACCGCAACGGCTTTATTTGTTCTCATAGGAATACACTGGTATTTAGTAGACAATAGCACTTAGCGATCATTTTCAAGAGGATTGAAAAGGTATTTTGTTCCTTTGTTAATATTTTCTTAGTACTCTGCACAGGTATTAATGTTACTTCTACGTCATCTTATGAGTAATGGTGAGTACCAGTGTTTAGGCAATTAGTAACACTTTGTTCTCAAAACGACGAGCAAAGTCATTCTGCACACCTTACAAATTAAAGTTCAGGATGATTTTGCTCATTTTAATATGTTAAATAAGATAACTGCTTGCATATTTTGAGCGATAAACGGAACATAATTATTTTTACCCCAAAAGGTAGGAAAAACTATTAAAGTATCAGAACTTAATTTATGAAAAAAGGTAGCTTGGATGAAAGCTCTGCGGCCGCAACTTTGTTTCAAGGCAACTAGACCGTAAACCTTTATATAAGCCGAGGTAGACCGAAAACACCATCCATGTGGACGTGAGTAATATCTGTATTTTCACATTGTTATAATTCAAGCCTCACGTTCTGCGGTACAACGTCGAAACTAACACAAATATTGCGGAAACCGAGAGGAAATTGCACTATCTATTACTTGTAACGTATAATGTAACGGTTCCGCACAACAAACGTAAGGACCACTTCAAACACGCGCTCTATCGCCATGTGCTGGATTTTGAATGTTTATCATAAAGATAAGGAAGAATTTGCAAAAACCATTGATGGAACTTTAATGCGTGACAATGTAGGTAGGCACGTCGAAAGGCTCCAAAACCTTTGGAAGCACTTTGAAAATATTAATGTCCATACTTCATGGAGTTACTTTTTTAAAAGGTTACAATAAGAAGACCTGACTGTTAATTTATATTACAAAACTGACAAGCAAGAGACTGCCGATCTTGGTAAAAGTTGTATCACGCGTCATCTTTCACCAAATGATCTTATGCGTAGGTTTAACCACGTAGGGAATGTTCAACATCCACATAACTTTGTGATGTATTCGAATGATCTCATTGCGGCGTACGATACGCACCATAAACCTGGGAAGGTATATTTTCCACGGAATATGTACTAAAACCGAAATGAAGTCATTAATTTTCCATCTTTGTTTTGCCTCCTCTAACATTTTAAACTTTATAGGCAAGGAGGTTAGACGTATAAAATTTGAATAATAAAACGAACTCAAACGCAGTAACTGGCGCTGTATTCAGTTTATTCTATTCTCATTCAGAGTAGCTATTGTATCTGAGCGTGCGGGACAAAAATACCCTCTGAAATATTTACAGTAATAACTTCCTAAAGGAAAACACCTTTAAATAGTTTCAGTAACTAGCCGTTCCACAAAATTTAGTAATGTATGTAATGAAAATCGGTTCGAGGTCGGCGTATCGTGTATACATTCATTTTGAGCACAATTTGCTGGTAGGGATTGTTAACGAGCGGGTAAAGCGCGGTGCGGCCACGTTAATGAGAACGTAATAGGTGTTCGCGGGTGGCTCTGATCTGGTGCCACTACCCGCCCTCTATTAGCGCGGTAATGTCAGCCTGATCTGAGGATTACGCTGCATCAAAACCTTAATGACAGTTATGCAGAGTTACGACTTTGGATTCTTGCGTCAATCAAATTATTACCTAATATTTGTAATAAAAACTGTTTATACAGCTTGCAAGTAACATGATGTAATTTCAATGTTTTCTTGTATTTATAATGTTACTTGAAATATGTTACATAAATTAGTATATAAGTTAAAAACCTATCGACAAAATATTAAAGTCCATTTGCCGTCTTACATGTAGCAAAAATGGCTCAAAGCTTGTTATTTGTATAGGTTAGAACCAAGGTTTTATACGAAAACACGTTTGCAAGCGGATCCACGGTTTAGGAAACTTACTTAAAAAGTTTACTGAATTTCATCCTTTCATCTCCACGTTCGTAAAAACGCTGGCTTCAGTAACGTTCCAAAATTGCATGTATAAATCTACTGACAAAATCGCTTTTACGTGACCACTCTACGGTTCCTCCAAAAACTTATTTCAATAACACGAGAGTGCATCTCATAATTTTAAAACCCGATTTTCCGCATTAAGCATCCATTACGTGAACGAGAAATCTGCGGTCGTGTTTTTATTTTATTTTATCTTTTCTTTGGGTACACGTGTCTAGAAACTGGGAAATGGACGCCAGAGGGTGGTGCGGCCGGCTACGGGCGAGGCACCAGGTGCGAACGTTTCGATACACCTTTTTCTGCACATAAAACGATCGCATTCACTCCTGCACCTCGAGAAAATATCGAACTAGAGGAAACTCCAAATTGAATGTAAAAACTGATTTTGTTTTGATGCTTTTAACATACTTGGTGTTCTGCTGAAATAGGTGAATAATATTATCCTACAAATATTATAAACGTGAAAGTTTGCGAGTATGAATGTATCGATGATTGTTACTCTTTCACGCAAAAACTACTGAACGGATTTGAGTGAAATTTGCAATGGAGATAGCTTATACCCTGAATTAGCACATAGGTTTTTTTTATCCCGAAAAAAGGTTCCAACGAGATAATGGGAAGACGCGGGTGAAACCGCGGGGCGCAACTAGTATAAAATATATAATATTAATAATCCGTTGTCTATGAAAATAAATTAGTATAGATTAGGTGTTAAAATGTTTACTTGTATTTCTTTGTTTTTATGTAATCACTTGTACCTCAAGAAAATGTAGGTACTATATCAAAGGTATCAAAGGTAGGTGCTTTAGCTATATAACATTGTTTATACCTAATCTGGAAAAGAAAATTGGTATGAAATAGAGGTTTGTACATTAATTTGTATTCCATCATTGGCCATCCAACGTATTTGCGTTGTTATAGTACATCCTTGTAAACACTGTTGGTAATAATAAGTAAATAAATAAATTAGTTGCGTTGTCACGAATTTGCGAACATCAATTCCATTGACAATTTGAATCTCTGTTTGGTTTATTTGTGTTCTGAATCGTTTAATTTCGCGACTAGCTACCCGATGCAATGTTTTAGTTACCTACAGTTGAGAATTTAATGAATATATGTATGTCGAATTGCTACCAGAACGTAAATTCAAATCGAACAATACGGTATAAAATTTCGCGGACTATAAACTCGATGACAAAACTGTGCATAGGCAGGTACAAGTATATGCGGAATAAAATGGATGATTGTTAAGCCCGTTATTTCAGCTTTACAATATAGAGGACGATGTGGCAAACGACCAACAACATAGCGGGTTGCAGAGTCATATATGGATACAACGCTGGGTGCCAGGAATTGATATTAAACGAACCAGTACCGCGAATTGTTTTGAAACTGGACTGAGTCTGCCAAAAAAGAAACTTTGCTGCCCCCAAAACCGAATTCTCTATACACAAACGAAGTGTTTGTATAAACTGCACGAAGTTGCTGAACGAATTCTCTTTTCTCACAAGCTATATCAAAACTGACATGAAATTCACTAATAAGTTACTGAAAACAACAACAAATAGCGCGTTTAGATTTATTTGATACGTTTTATCGGTGAACAAGATTGATTAACCCGCAAGATAGATTTCTGTTTCCAAACTGAGCTAGACTATTTCAAACAATCGACTTTTCCAGCTGAACAGTGCGATCCCAGCACATTGCTCCTTGTAGAAGTCACATTTTCAATTAGTAAAAGATTCTGTCTAGAGAGAACAAACTACTCGAACAATCTTACCAGCCAGTTGTTTTAGAAACTGAACAGACTTTTTAACCTTCGGAGTACGACCCTATTTTCACTGTAAAGTTTATTCTTTTACCTCACCCACTTCACCGGTTTGACTGCGGCGACATTTTCCTGAATATAAACCGATTTTAACAAACTCCTTTTTCACAAAAAAAAACATTGGATGAACCCATTTTAGTTAAAATTTCTTTTCTCTTATTTTTGCGGACGTGAAATGTCACGCGCCAAAAGTAGAAAAACACATTTGAACTAAAATGGCTTTATCGCGCTCTTTATCTTTTTATAAATAAGGGAGTTAAGTGTCTGCATTCCATTAATTAAACTGAAATTTTGTATTACATAATGTGATTGTGATGACAGCAACAACCTGGTTGGATGACATCATTTTTGGGTTCCTTTTTGGAACTTCCGGAGAAAAAAACGGAACTTTTATAGATTGACTCCGTCTGTCCGTCCGTCTGAACTGGTATAATATAGAGTTAGATAAAAACATAATTATTATACTGACCCCACATGAAGTGGGACAAGGCTAGGAACATGATTATAGAGTTAGATGATTCAATCACGGATGCTAAATAAGTGAATATACACAAATTCCTATTGGAGAGCAAATTAGAAAATAGTTTTAAAATGCATAGTTTAATAGAAATTCATTAATATTTATGAAGGCTAATTACTGATATTACCAATCCTGAAACTTTGAAAATTAGGAAATATTGGGCCTCACTGGAACCTAAACGAAAATCTTTAAACTACTTACGGAAAACGGAATCGTACGGAACCCTCACCACGTGAGTTCGACTCGCATTTGACCCCTTTTACTCCATCACCAACTTAAGTCTGTTGCCACTGTCCCTATATTAAGATTTATAGTCTGTCAGATAACATTTCTAAACTGTTCTATGGCTGTAATTTGATGTTCTCTCTAACTCAATTGAGTTTTGTAAGGTCTCAAAATAACAGCTGTCATTACAAAGGAGCTAGAGGTTTCGATCCCAAGCCTATTGACATAGGCGAACCATTGACACAGTTGTAAAATTGACTTCACCCAACCAAACATGTGCCTCACCTATATTTTATTCACACACCTGTATTTTCGGCGCCTGACCCGTACATTAACGCGAGCGCCTGAGTCCCGCGGGACAAGACTCTGTGACGGGACATGTCACAATTGGATTCGTAACGAGCACGGGTTATTGATTGGATCCACAGGCCTAGGGGGAATAGTCATAATTTACGGTAACTACCATATAGATATACCTATTTACTAATGAAGGAACCTATCTTTATAATTATGTTTATTGCTTTCAGACTATGTTTTAGGAATTGAATATAGTCTCTATATATACCTAATATGTTACCCGTTATCACTAAGGGCCTAAATTATCTGAAAAGTTTTCTTACGAGAAAATTAATAGGTATGTAGGTACAGTCAGCGACAAAAGTAGTTGATCATATTCGATTTTCGAATGCGTAAAGGATCAGTAATGTTTTTTTTCTTACAACTTAGAAGGTAGCGTTTGACTATAACAATACTCACCTAATGTTAAGTGATGATTCGGTCGAAGGTTGGTGTTTACGATGGTTAAGCGAAACGAAAAATGTGATATTGTTCAGCGACTTTTGTCGCTGACTGTACAATGTACATGAAACAAAATGAATGAAAGATAAAAGAGATCCGCAAGTGGTCCTACAATGGTGGACCAGATATGAACACAAATAATGCACAGCTTATTATCATCGTCAAATACCGCTATTTCTTTTAAGTACTTATAAGAATTGGCTCATATCACTCGAGAACTTTACATTTTCTCAGGCACAACACAATACAATAAATTGTAGTTTAAAATTCACAAAAATGAAATAATATACACATATGATCGAATTAGTTCTTACTGTGTATCAAAAACAAACTAAAAAAACCGGTGCAATTTTATCCCAACTCAGTCCAAAAGTCCATTAAATCATTCAGACTTAGCTCGAGCTTAAATTATACATTCACATCGCACTTTGAATAGCAGTGGATAGTGGTTATTCGATTCCAACAAATAAATACCGATGACACTAATTGAAAATTGCAAGCTAGCTTTCTCAGTATAAAGCTTCCATTATAACGACGCCTAATTGAAATTGTAAAATACAAATACGCCTTAGTCCAGCGGCATAACATAGAGATGCCTCAGTCTATACTCATTTTGTGATTTAGTTAATTTCTGATCAGTTTTCATAATTATAAGATTTCTTAATTGATGGTGTAAATAACTCTCCAAAGTTTGAAAATAAAATCACCATTTATTTTGAAGAAAAATGGTTTTGGTCTGGATTTTTAATGTGCTAGGTCACTTTGTTTCTAATTATTATATGCCCCTGAATTATACTGCGCTAACAGACAAATAACGCCAACAGCTGAAAAAATTTAACCATAACTGTTATTAGTACTAACTAACCCATTTGCACAACCATAACCAAAATAAATCTTATAAGTGAAGCTTTTTACAAAATATCAGACTATTGAGATAACAAAAAAGCTTGGGATTGTAGTGAACTCGCTCCAATTCAATGTACTAGTAATAAGAAAAAAAAATCAGATAGATCGCGCCAAAAAAAATTACCTGCCGGGTGTCTCTTGCCTGTTCTTTTGCCGGCGTAAGAAGGTTGGAACAGGCATAGCTAGTTTTAAGTTTGACGTTTTAAAAGTGATCACAATGTATCCTATTGAAGGAAAAATTGCGGCTTATTAAAGAGAGCATTGGAGTGATGAAGAAAGTGATCAGCTTAGTGCATTAATTTATAAATGTGACTAAACTGAAACCACAGGACTTGCTATTGCAATAAAGTTAACATATTACACAAACTATATGGTTCGTGATAGCCTGTCAAGAGCAGGACTTTAGCAATCTCCCCCATGTACTGCTATCTGACCGGGTGTATAGGTAATTACAAGTTGTAGTGCTGCGGTCGATGTGTGAAATAACTAGTAGAGTGACATTATTGAGACGTGGCTGTTATCGGTAGGTAAATAAGTAAAGATTGATTCTTAGAAATACATCAAGTCTGAGTTTACAATAAAGTTTAAACTATGTTTTTCCATTGTCCCCATTTAGGTAAATACCTATCCTCATTAAAGGGGACAACGATACGACACTACTTATTTGTCTCGTCTCCCCAATATCTGTATGTCTTAACTAGTTGCGTCCTACGGTTTCACCTGCGTCTTCTCGTTATCCCGCAGCAACCTTTTTCCGAGAAAGCCTATGTGTTGATCTAGGGTATAAGCTATCTCCATACCAAATCTCATCAAAATCGGTTTAGTAGTTACGGTGAAGAATTAGTCTAGCCATCCAAAGGGGGAACGCTGCCAGTATCTTCGGTACCTTGCCTAAAGGGACTTCTTTTAATAATGTATTTAAGTTATTAGTTTAGGTTTATTTGTTTTTATTCCCAGTCCAGGTGTAGCGTGGCGCCATCTTCGACCACATCGTCACTTAACATCAGGTGACTTGTGGTCAAACGCTGCCCTGTAAATAGTAAAAATAAAATAAAATCAAAAATATTTCTTTGTTATGGTATATTATTTTAGTTTAAAGTAATAAATCATATTAAGTCTATGTTACGGTGACACGTGGTAACAAACATTCACACACACACACAAACTTTCGCATTTATAATATTAGTAGGATGGGGCAAAGACGCAATAATTGTATTCTCGTTTTCCTCATTAACATACACATATTAATGGGGACAGCTGGAATTATTTATTTTGTGTGCCATTGTCCCCATTTCAGAGATCTTATAGTTAAACGAGTAGTAGTGTGCAAACCTTGCTGTTTCGGATTGAAGGCAATGCTTCCAGTGAAATTACAAAGTACATCTTACATCTCTACTAAAAGCCTCAATTTAATTTATATTGCTTCTAATACAACAAGGTATGTTATTTCAGTAACAAAATATGTCATTTCTTAAGACTGAAGTTCTAATGAACGTAAATAAAGGCGTTGGTAGTAAAGATACAGTAACCGTGGGTGTAACCGACGATTTGGCCGCCATCCCACAGATACCCTTTTACGGAATAAAAAGTCTCCTGTGTTAATTCATTGTATAAGCTATCTCCATTTCAAATTTTATTCAAATATGTTCAACCGTTGTGGCGTGAAAAGGGAACAAAAATACTTTTACAGAAACTTTAGTATTTTAATATCAATGTAAATGTCAAAAGCAAACCTTTAGAAGTGGTAATTTCAACAAGTGGTCCTTTTTTAATCGTTGTACTAAACCACCGTAACTTTTACATACCCAGAAAAAATCTGAGGTAAATCGTTTGCTAATTGATCATCGTCAAATTAAGAATAATGTTGTCTACCGAACCGTCAAATGAAAATGCGTAGGTATTGATATCGCTCGTATAATTCAGCCTATCGATTTGATTATTGAACTGTACCCAGACGTAAAAAGCTCTCCCACATCTCTACATGCATACTTAAAAAAATAAGAAAAAAAATAAAAATAAGAAGTATAAAAAAATAAAAAAAAAAAAAAAAAAAAAAAAAAAAAAAAAAAAAAAAAAAAAAAAAAAAAAAAAAAAAAAAAAAAATAAATAGTAAGTATATTTAAATAATAAGTATGATACATATACGAATGTTTATATGTACATACAGTCATACATTATACGATGAGATTGATAACAATTTATTAGGGTGTACCGCCCCGACTTCACCGGGAAAGCCTTTTCCGGCCATTGGATTGGGGGCAATGGCATATGGCCTATGTGCACCAAAAAATCATGCCAATTATTAGTGAATGATCATTATTATTTCCAACCGGATCAAAATTACCTCTTATACGTATAGTCTACTCTACTACTCTTTATACATACTCTTATTCATATTGATAGCGATGATCGCTCAGTGGTGGCGACGTTGACTTGCGATCCGTAGGACGTGGGTTCGAATCCTACAATGAGCTTGAGCTTTCGGTGAAGGAAAACATCGTGTAGAAACCATAGCTTGGTGGTAGGGCATTTTCTAGTGCTCGATGGGTAGCTACCTTCCTCAAGTCAAGAATCTGTCGCTAAGCACCTTTCGGTGTGTTCCGGCAGCCTGACTTGAAAGCCAGTTTCCAATCCAGGTATAGCGTGACGCCATTGTCGACCACATCAGGTGACATGTCAAGTAAAAAAAATATACGCACTATCCTAACCTCAGGTGTATATAATTATTATACATCCCAATACTGAGGGCCAGTTTTATAAACGTCGGTAAGTTAAACGTTTCAGTAAGTTTGATCTTATTGTCAAATTTTAGTACGGATTTGACAAAACGTTCAAATTTACTGAAGTTTGGTATGACGTTTAACTTACGGACGTTTATGTAACCGGCGTTAAAACAGTCGTTTGATTGTCGTTTGTTATTCATATTTGTAATGGACCAAAAATAGAAAAAGGTGCTCAAGTCGACGCGTATGATATGATTTTTTGTTGACAGTAATATACGCTGAAAAATAAAATCTAGGGAGATATATGTGGTCCAAGATACATTCTACGTTTTAGGTGTTAACCTCACCTTGTAAATTTCTAGACAGCAGTGATGAAATACGACCAGTGTTTTGTGACGGTATGCTTTTATTGTTGTAATTAGGCATAAGGCTGAAAAGGGTTTGTCGGTAGAATTTGTTACCAGATAATAAAAGGAGGATAGGATGAACATTGCCAATTACTAATGTCATTATTGTTACAGTGTTTGAATGGACATATCTGTATTTTCTTTTAATTTTACCTATCATCACGTGTTTATTTGTATATCAGTTTGTTTTTTAATGTTAAATTAATAACAAACTTCAAGCACATCTAGATTATAGCGTTTTTTATTTTATTTTATTTATTTAGATTATCCAACAGCGTTCCAATTATAAAATAGCGTTATTTATTAAAAGGTTAATTATTATTCTGAGATAACCAGAATCTCATCAATATCACACGAATATTATCACACCTAAATCCGTAAGTATGTGAGTGAGCGCTTATGTTTGTTCCTTCTTCCCGCTCAACGAATTTGAGTGAAATTCGGAATTGAGATAGCATATACATAGCCAAATATTTATTTGAATGTTCCTGTATTATAACGAGAAAACCACTGATGGCAATGACGCAGCTAGTAATGAATAGAATTACACTGCCACTTTCATCCCAATTTTTTATTATTAAGTCTCTTATACGTGGAACAAACGAACATCGGAGTTATTTTGTTACCCTTACTTCGTACAATTAATTAAATTACCACGCTCTCTGATTTTGTCAACATGCACTCCGCTTTATCCCCAGCGCCGTGTTGGTACTGATTTGTCACGGGAGCTGATTCATTAGGCGAACATTAATCTTGGTACGCGGCTGCGGCCTTACATGATAAAGCTTTACTTTGTTTATGCGTCTCCCCTATTCACGTCTTCGTAGACCTCGTAGTGCGTAGCGTCGAAGCGGTTCGTATTTCAGCTTCGTAGGACTTTACCGTGCTAAAAGACAATAAGATCAAATTTACCAAAATTTGGTAAGAGGGGAGTGACTGAAGCGATGACGGTTGATAGGGGAGAGTGGAAGAAGAGTACATGCTGCGCCGACCCCAAATAGATGGAACCAGGGCAAGAAGAAGAAGAAGGTAAGACATTTTACTTAGGGACGCTTTCAAAAACCGGCCCTAAGGCATTCTAGAATGATGCTCAAGCGTTAATCAATACTTGAGTAGCGATTGAGTGATATATTTGTATGAAATGACAGTTAAATCTATGCTTGAGCATCATTCTAGAATACCGGCCTCAGTTTGTTACGATATCGTATTTACGTTGTTAACGTACATAGTAGATCAACATCCATGAAATACGGAAGTTGGGGATTGAATCCTAGTAATAAATAGCCAAGTTGCTAAACGTCGTTCTTCCATACGAAGACATGTATAATATGGTAGACGGTCTCTACGATCGCGTTTCACATTTCACATGAACTATTCTTGCCACAAAGATGACGTACATCAAGCTGGAATTATTTTCCTATATGTCATGCAATGCTATCATTAGTGTAGTCTCAGAGTTCCATTTCTGAGCGATGAAGACGAAACATATTGATATTGGATAATGGAAAAATGGCGTGCTAGAAACGAATTACAACCGAGGAAAATTGCTATTTCCTAGCTGTTTTCTATCTAGAGATGCTTACTGTTGCTTACCTATTTAATATCGTGGTTGTTTCATTATGAACGTGGAAACGTGAGATACAAGGACCGTATTATGTATTTGATAATAACTACCTGTTAGAAGGTGGTTAAGCATCTAAACCTCGGCGGTATTCGACGTGTAGCTACTAGCTAGCACGAACTAGGGTAAAGTAAACTTGCGAATTCCCGATACTGAACTCAGGTAAGATGAAGATTTAATAAGGCTGCTCACTTTATGTAACTGCTTCATTTTGAAACTTATCATACTCCAGTATACCATAACTTAGTATTATAGGGAGAGTCCATTACCGAACCGTGAATTTTTGATATATTTTCTACTATCATCCTATAAATTTCAAGCTAGAATATGCGTATTCAGCATTAGGTATGATTTAAAGGCCCGTATTTCAAATACGACACATAATCGGTATAATAGAGCTACAGGCAAAAGATATTCTACCTTTAACGAAACCCGAATAAGCCTTTAATACTTATTTAGTAAAATAAAAGAAAATGAAACCTCGTTCAATAAAAATGAAAGGCTCCTCACATGTTTTCGTTGTCGTTTTAAGGTATTTTTATTATGTACCCTGATAGGATTCGTACCGAGGCAAAGTCATCGCACTCCAAATAAAATGTAATATCCGCGGAGTTCAGTGTCTTTCTCAGAATTACAGTTTTGATGACACAGGAAAGGCATGTTTTCAGTTAAGGAATACCTACCTAAATATGTGATACGTCGTCTCCGCCTTCTGGGAATAATTATAAAAGGCTTGAAATCACATTGTCATTTCAAGAAAGTTAGGCGTAACTTCATTATCCACTTACGCCGCTCGCGATAACTTCACCATTAGAGGGTTGACAAATCTGCTATTCAAAAGGGTATTAGGCGTGACGTATAATTGCGTTAGAATATTCTTAATGAAACAGATCGGCTGGTGCGTACCTGAGCCCGAATACTAAGCAGGCACATTGTTAGCCGCCATCATTATTCACGTTTCCCTTTGACGCAGTGCTGCTAACCTTCGCTGAGTTCACAACGACGTGAGCGAGGATTACGCGGCGACGCCTCCAGCTGTGTCCTGTCGGATAAACATAATTTACTAACGACATCTGCCAACACTAACTTAATAATGTAACAAATTACACCCAATAACATAATCACAGCGCAGCTTTAGTTGACGCAAACAAGCAATCTCGGGAGAGGTTGCCTCCGCTTGTTTCGTCATCGATTATAAGAGGAGACAGGTTACTGCACGACATTTAGTCGTTCCTAAAATAACGTGGTAAGTAGTGCTCTTCTGCCATTAGATCGATTTATATCCGTACAATGGACTAATCCGTAGACGATGGGATTGGAAAGGAAACCTACGGTTCAATAAACGATATCTCTTTTTCAAAATACAGTATTTTTATAATGGCTCTACGCCCGCTTTCGGAAGTTTCTTTCCAGTGATTTAAGTATTTAACGCGTCGGGAACGAGTTTATATAACACAACTTTAGCTATCTAATTGGGTTGGAAATAAGAATAAAGGTTAGACATTATTACAAAAACATACATCAATTTAATTGTTCATTATAACAATAGTTTTCATTATCTCTAATGACAATTATAAAATTTATTTTCTTCTCATGTCACTATGCAGTTTTATTTATTGTCGTTATCATCAAAATAGAAAATAGGCTAAACCGGCTCAGCTAACTTGCGGTCATGACAAGCTAAAGCATGACCAAAAAATAATAAGTAAGTACGATCATGCGTTGAAATCAACGGATTCTAAATGACACATTTTCATCCTGCAATATTGTTGCAGATGCCAAAAAACACCCTTTTCAAATGGTGCTATAACCCTGTGCTTCTTATTTTGAACTATAGATATTTCAGCATTTTCGTTGCGATTGTTGTATAATATTAACTTATTATGAGTCATAACAAATTGAATTTTGCACCTTGTTGAATACCTAAGCATACATTATGAAACATAATGCTTACTAATCATACATGAATACCCCACAGTGGATTAGCACTACAGGCGTGTCCATTGTCCATGTCTACATAAGGACACGAACGTAATCCCTCGTAACATTCGGCAAAGCTAGCGACAAACAAAGAGGTAGTAATTGTCTGTTAACGTGTGAGTTTTCGTTCTCACTGATTGTTTAAAAATTAAAACGTTCCTAAGCGCATTTGTAGACGGTCCAGATCTCTGTTTACACTCAATTTTTGAACGAGATATGGTTGGTTTACTTTCGTGTAATCTTTTCTATTCAACTACCGCGTGTATGAAAGATCGTACTAGACTTGAGAGACTACTCATTTGGCTTTCGTTTTTTTAGTTGTGTTTGTAATTGTCAAAACAATAGTTTATATTTGATGATTTTGGTGTACTATTGATGTGTTCACACCGCATAGAAAGTCTTATAGTGTGCGAAAAAAATCCTCTTTCATGTTAACCCTTCCGGAATCCCCGTAGGTGTGTTAATCAAAACTGGGATTAGGTGTAAGCGCGCAATCACGTCTTCTATGTTATGAATAACTTAACGAAGCAATCCCACTAAACCGTAGATAGTGAGAAGAAATGACGCGCCGGTAAAATTAATAAGTTCGAGTATTTCCACTCGCAGTTAAAAGCTAACTTTGCGAGTGCTCTGAATATTAATACACGGGTCAGAACGAAATTAATTTATACGAATAGACCAACCTCTGTTTTACCTAACGAAATTTCCTATTTCGGAATTCCAGCCGCATTCGATTCCAGAATCACGGTCAGTGGATATTTTTTATGCATAAGTGTGAATTTTGCTACTTTGTACCGAAATTGAACACGTCAAGGTATCATTCGGTTCCTTGCGACCGATGACTACGACTGTCGACCGCGACCTTTGTTCTTGGACCTTGCCGCACGAAGATCTTTGAGTTGGTCAGCGCTTCATATAAATTTATACTAAACGTGGGTTGCACGACCCGATTGTGGTTTTCAGTCGCCAACATCGGAATAGCGCTTTTAAGTATCGGCTGCGCTTAAACGCTAGAACATGAAGTTGACCTGCTTGCCATCGTTGACCAGAATCGACTGTTAAGCAATCAAACGCATTCCTATGTAGAAATGCTTACCAGACGATTCTTGACACTAAAAAAACAAGAACACACTTATTAGGATCTTTTGTCGTAGATGGCATGGAAACAAATATCAACACACCACCAACAAACATATGAACGCTCATCATCCCATTTTTGTCACAACTAACCTCATCAGACAAGAGGAACTAGAGAAGAGAGTGATACCAACTAACACGGTAATGTCAGTAAATTGAAGGCTTACTGTAATACATCAAGTTTCTCGGGACAATATTATATACGAATATACCTTAAGGCTCAAAACGATTTAACAAATAAGCAATTAAAATCACTTCAATCTATCGCTGGAGCCATGCAGTCGACAGGTTGTCAAAGCGGCAAAGTACGAGTAAGCTTCCGATCGAGCAATTTAGAAGCGATTGGGTAATACATTTAACCCTGTTCCGATCAACAGATATTTGCGGCGAAATGGTCTTAAACTACCAACGATATTGCCGAACCAATCGGCAGAGCTTTGCCGATTTCAATTCGCAAGCTGATGGTCTATCACTAGAATTATTTATGACATGTCGATATTGTTCCTGATATTTACTGCTAGAGAAATAGTTTCACCATTACCGCTTGCCTGTTATTACAAGCTCTTACAACCTAGTACTTTGCGTTTGTAGATTAATTTGTATAATATGATGCTTGTATATCGTCCTCCGTACAAAACTCCTGATTGTCCTGGAATTTTGCACTAATTTTTAATAAAACTTTTACTAATCCCATCACACTTCACATTAATATTATAAATACGAACGACTGTGGGTAAGTGTGTATGTTTTCACTTATTCATGCTGGACCGATTTACGGATATAAGTGATATTTGGTATAGATATAGCTTATAATTTAGATTGACACATACCTAGGCTAATTTTTATTCCCAAAAAAGATTGCGGGATGACGGGAAAAATGTAGGTAACCACTGCGATTATACTATAGTATGATTACATATTTTACTTTATTGTAGCTATAGCGAAGACGATAAAAACCCTGTTTGGCGACCAGACGATACATTTACACGCGGCTAAAAGGTTAAGTAAAAGTAAGGTAAAAGGTTTAAAAAGGTACGTCTAGATAACAATGAAAACAATTAAAATAATTAACATATATTTGCCTACCTGTTACTGATTGAAAACTGCGGGTATTAGCTTTCTATTTCCTATTGAAGTTTACATAGCTTATGCAAGCACACTGATGTAAGGACCGATCATAAACAGAACACTTCAAATTACCTTCAAGAAATTTCAAAAAGACAAGGTTACGTGTACCAATAGCAGGAAAGCTATGTAATGAGAATAGGAATTAGCGGTTCATCAATCATGCCATCGACGGTACATGATTGTAACGCTGTGGGCTCATATTATGGCATGGTGTCACTTCACACCCCCCTCGTCATGCATCAACTAGGGTACTGTGTGTAATTGCTTTTTGAATATTGTAATTTCTTACATGAGGACGTGTTGATGAAAGTGTTTGTTATTTACGACCTACATGACATGATGGGAACCTCACTACGATCATTTGCAAGTTATTAATAATATAATTTTAGCTCGTTTTAGAGCTTAATTTTGTAGCTAGGTTCACGTTTGAGCGCATTTCGTGACATCTTGGAGTCCATGAAATTTTAGACATCGATAATGTTTTTGAAGAAAAGAAGGCTCAATGTAGTGACATTGGCTTGCTATCCGCAGGTCGTGGGTTTGAATCTTACTATAAGATTGAGTTTTCGGTGAAGGAGAACATCGAGATGAAGCCAAATAGCTTGACAACAGAAAAAGAGAACAACATAAAGGAAAAAATCTTAGAGCTAGTGTTACAACGCCATTTTCAAGCACTCGCCTAGGTAACTATCATCCTTCAGTCAGAATTTGTCGCCAAGCACTTTAAATTAAATCATAAAAAAAGATTGAAACAAATGCTTGAATGGCGTGGACAGCAGGTAAAGCAACCATTTATTATTACGCAATACAATATGTTTCCTTAACATAGAATAGGGATGGGGGAATCAAGTTAAGTAACTGCATCGCACATTCTCTAAAGTTTGTCATGTAGACTGATGACTTTGCGTCGAGTCATATCTCTGAAGCCTAGACTCAACTATATACAAGTATAATCGATAGTTGCCATTAAGCTTTTAACTTGTTTTTTAGGTTTCAAGCCTATTCATATTTCGCTACAGCTCTCGAATACCTACTTGTAGAATGAGATCACTATGTACATAATATATTTATAGATATGGTGCTTGGAATAAAATATCTCTATATAGATTATATTACTATCCAGTTGGAAATAGAGCCTGTCTAACCTTCATCAATTACGTCATTATTGTTACATACATTTCGTTGCTATTTATAAACGTTTTCAATTTGATATTGGCATGATATTAAACAGTAATACAAACATTGAGTGAGACATGCCATTTTTTTCCAGTTCATTCGGCAAATGTCAATACAACACTCACCAAAACTACTACATACATACATAATACAGCACAAAACAACAGGTAATAGAAGTATCCAATCTATGTATATACTTACTAAACAAAACGGTTTCATTACCTTTATACAGTTACAGAACTATATAGCTTTTAAATTGTTAAAAAGCTCCAGGCTTGACCAATCGGCAGCATACGCAGCATCGCATGCTGGTGACGTTCCCCTTTGAATTGTAATTTTGTTAAGTGTCAGCATTTTAATAGTTTCGTTTTGTTTTAAAAATACGATGTGTGTGTGCAACGCCATACGACTCAAATGTCTAACCACTACCAAGGTTAGCATAGTAATCGCCGTTTGAGCTTTACATTGCAGTCACTGGGGCTCCAGTACGACACAGATAAAAAAATTATTGTGTATCAAAAATACATTAAAACGCGTGGCCAGTAAACGCAAGAGTAATAAAACTGTATGGTAAACTATAAAAATAAATGATGTGCTGCAGCATTCAAAAATCAAGTAGGTCAGGCATACAAGACCGAGACCTAGTAATCGACAGTGGTTGTATCAACGCTGCAAAGTTTTTATGGCATCATAAACACGAGATGAAATTATATCCTAACGACCCAATAAACGAGAAAAACTCCTCTCAGCTACCCGTTATTACACGAACGGAAAGGTTCAGCATCGTATTTGCTCCGGGCTATATTCATATTTATTTTATTAGGTGCCTAAATTAGATATTTATTGTTCGCCCGTTCCAAAATCAAAGACACATATTGATATGCCTACTCGATTTAATTAACGAACGGAAGTGAGTTCTGATTAAGGAGGATAACTAATAAATTGGTACGGAATAATTGGATTTATCCTGCGCATCATTACACCTTATTGCTCAATATCGTTGCGTAACTGAACGACACGATCGGATCCCTCCCGGCCCCTGTTGAATCTCGCAATTAGCATTTAATTTAGTTTTTATCCCTCATTTCATTTCGATGCTGAATAACACCGAGCGACCCTCGTCAAGAAGGCTTTCACAGGAAAATAAAAAAAGCCTTTGTTTATTTTCTTGTCTTCTCCCGCGCAGAATGCAGCTATACTTCTGACAATTTACTCTCAGAAAATTAAAACTCTGTGCCTTATCTCGATCACTCCCGCAAAACATTTGACTTGAATCAGTTGCTAAAATGGTTCATTTATGAAAAATCTGGCCTTAGCCGACTACATACATACAAGTAACAATAAGTATCTCATATGAATATGGAGTAATATTTTTTACTAAAAATTATTTTAGTCTATTGCATTAGATACATTATAGTTTGATTACTACATTTTCTCAGAGATCTCTGTACATTCATTATTTTCATTGCCATTCTTTAGGCAGAGGAGAGTTTTAATAAAATCAAAAAATAACCAAGTAAGACTTGTGTTGCACACAACAAAAAACAGTACATGAGTACACTAACATAAATTATGTGCTGTTCAGTTGTCTATGTTTTTATAAAACAAGTAAAGAGGGTGACAAAGTATTGTTCCAAAAATAAAATAAAACATTACTGTAGTTGCACTTGAAGTTAAAACGTTACGTCACGCTTAGTTCGCAGGAAAACTTTTGCGGAGCCCGAGCTGCACAAATCTTTAAATGAACAGCGTCTAGTTGGAGTTGCAAAACTCTACTTCGGTTCCACATATACTTATAGTGGTTGGTGAACGCCACAGAACTCAAACGCTGCAAAGTTTTCTCAAATGGACTCTCTACTCAACATGACTTCACCTATTGACCTATCTACCTATCATGGTTAAATGCAGTTCTCAGAACAAATTAACGGCGTAAAATCTAAAGCGAGATGTCGCACATTAAATTTTGGAATAATCATTCTAATTACACTATCATACTAATCCTTTACCAATATAAATGTGAAAGTTTGTCAGTATGGACGGATGGATGGATGTTTGTTACTCTTTCACGCAAAAACTGCTGTACAGATTGTGATGAAATTGTGGCGTGGAGATAGTTGAAACCCATAAGATACTTTTTATTTTACCTGAGTCTTGGATATTTCTATCTATATAAGTATTTATTTCTCTATATAAGTATGTATATCGTTATCTAGTACCCATAACACAAGTTTCGAGCACTACAAGTTTTGGGACTAGGTCAATTTGTGTGCAATTGTCCCCGATATTTATTATTTATTTATTTATTGCGCTGAAGTGTAGTCCATGCGGGTGAAACCGCTGGACGCAACTAGTATTATAAATGCGAAATTTTGTGAGTGTGCGAGTGTTTTATCTATGTTACTTCTTCACGCTAAAACGGCTCGTCAAATTTAAGTGAAAATTAAAATATAGATAGTTTATCTTTTACCACGAAATATTTTAAATTACGGGAAAACCGTGGGTGTAACCGCGGGGTGCAGTTAGTAGAATATCAAGTATTTACTTATGAGAAGAAACAATAACAAATGAATTTAGTTAATAACTAGAGAAAGCACCTAAACCATACCATCGAAAACATCAATGTATTATGAAATAATATGAGAGATGCTCGTTGTAAAATGTGCAAATATACAACCTCTTAAAATTCTTGGAAGGAGCTTCGATAAAATCATAACATTCTTATTTAAAAAGAGGACCCCATTTATAAGTGTAATAGCATAAATCAATTCTTAACCACGGGGAGTTATTCAGTATGAATACAAAATCGTAAAGGAAAGTCTTATTAAAATTCATCGTAGCCGTGCATTTCAGTCCGTGAACAAAAAATGGAGACTTTGAACGGAAAGATTATAAATGTCTCATGAAATCATTTCCTTTTCTGTGCTACTTTAAATATATTTGATTTATTATGTAGCGTGTGCCCCTTGTTGACAGTCGTGCAGTAAAACCTTTTATAAGTGTTTGAGCAAGTTACTAACAGAGTGTAAACACTTCTGGCGAGCAGCACTTATGCTGAAGCATATTTTTATAAATATATTCATGACTAAATGGTTGAACCGATCTTGATGTAAATTGTTTTGGATACTGTTTGGACCTTGGGGAAGAACATAAGACACTTTTATTTCAAAAAAACTAGTCAACGCGGGTAAAATCGTCAGGCACAGCTAGTAAATAATAAAAACACATATTTCATTAAGTAATCCAACCATCAATCACACCATACTATAAGTGTAATAAGACCACATTCAGATAGACAATTTATGGATGAAATTTAAGCCACAATTAATTGGTTATAGGCCACCAATCAGATTAAAATATTTATCGTCACGAAAAGCAATTTACAGAGTTCGCCACAGCACAATACACGTCAGGAACAGCTTGGATCTGCAATATCTGGTTGAGGTAGAAACGCTGCACATTTCGCTGGGAAAATAATTCCGGCTCTATTTTTGTTTTAAATTTAAATTCGCTGCTAACTTTCAACGTCGATTGTTTTACGAAAACGACATACGAAATGCAGAAAGGGAATACGTGACTGCGCGACCACATCGGAACTCCAACTCTCAAAAAACAGTGTACGTACTTGAATTCTATTTCCTATCTAAAATATATGCTTTTCCCTCAAACTTATCTAACCTTGAATCTTGTAAAAAAGCTCCCAAATCCTATCGCAAATAAACGAGAAAAGTATAGATTGGGAAGATTTATAGCCTTTTTATACCCTAGGTAATTCAACTTTGTTCAACTTTTGTTGCAAATTGACATCTTTAAGAACAGCTGTAAAGTAGGCTTTTACACAGCCGTCGAAGTTTCAATTAAAGCGGGGTGAAAGTGGAGTGGCTATTTAAGCGTTGATCAGTGCAATTTGCGCTGTTTATAAATTGATTCGTTTATAAATAAGACTATTCAGTGTAGCTTCGGAGTAAAATGGAGAGATTTTCGCGCAGCACCCGAGTGGGAGTGAACAGCGCGAGAAAGCGACGCTGCTATTTATCTCGACTAGATAATTCCCGCCGAACTGACGCGGGATGAGGGTAAACATCTTGACGTGATTAATAGTAATCCTCAGTAGTTAAATAGTGTTATCGAATTTAGTTGTTTGAATAATACTATCTAAATCGAAAGCATTAATTAGCAATTCCCATCAGATTCAAATTTGTTTTTGTTTTGCATATTGGCCTTCGCATGAACTTGTAAGGCTTCATTCTAGAAACAATAGGGCTATACGTTTATGTCGGAGAATGTTGAGAATTCTCTCAATTCTCGTTTGAAAACTGAAATATTCCTTATATTTGATAACCAAGAACTAACCGCCCGCACCTGCGTCGAATAGTTTGACAGTCGGATATTCGCGGTTTCATATTCTTTAGAAAAGTATATTTTCACCTGCCAACATCGACTGGGATATAATGTTATTATGTCTTTGTGAAATAATGGTCTAATAGAAAAACCCAAACTAAGTATATAATTTTATAACTAGGTACTATATTATAGTATACCACCTATATTATTTAATGATATAACGTTTATCAAACGCGAGCGTCAAGGTTATGGTCAGGTTGATAATATAATTAATCTAAACACTAAATATCACTTAGGGTCGATTTTTGGAACTACTCAATCGATTTTGAAAATTCTTTCACTGTTACAAATCTAATCTATTCTACAATGTCATATTTCATCGTGCCTACCCATCCAAAGCCAGGACGGTTTGCTAGTCAGGAATAAATTAGACACGCACCGCGTTCGTGTCCACCCGCATGACGAGTTGAGCCCAAGCTCAGTGTACGCTCAACGACAAAAATGGCTGAACAGGCCATTAGGCAAAAATGGAACATTAGTTCCAATTTTCTTAAGCCCCTTATCAAATATAGTAGATCCGACGCATTTTTGGAAAATTGAGCATGATCCGCTACTTTCGTCGATGACTGTACCCGAGTAATGAGACACCCTGCCCCTATGTTCAATAGCGCCTATACCACAAATGAAGGATTAAATTATGTATATGTATATAGAGAATGACAACGCAGTCGAGGCCCAGCAGTGGGAACGCTATAGGCTGATGATGATGATGATGATGACATATCTACTATATGCACAAAGGTAAAAACAGGTATCTTTTTGAATTTTTAACGCAGCGTCTTAGCTCATTCTGTACCAACTCCTCAAGAAAATAGCTCGTTAACATAGTGCCTAAATATCACACATAATACACTCATTTGAGTTATGTGCCTATAGTAGGTACCTACATATTTTAAAGGAATTAATAGAGCTTAATAATCGTAGGAAGATGATTATATCACATTATGTAATTAATTTTGGTGTGGCGGAAACACGTGTAACATGCTAAAGCAAATGAGTTACATTATTAGAATATTATATCAATAAAGGTCCTCTAATAAAGTGGGTACCGATCTACAAAATGTGTGTTGCGTAGGTAGTTAAGTGTTAATAATGTACGTTAATTAAGAGGATGGATCCGAAATTAAGATGGAAATTGGGGCTAATTACAATAATTTTTCTTTGTGACTATAATAGCGAAAAAAAAACATGTGATTCTACATAGTATTAAAAAGAAACCCATACCAAAGGCTTCTTAGTACCATTAACATAATTATTAAGAAATACAACACCAAGATTAAAGGAATATAGCTTGAAAATTTCATATCTTAGACTCAACGGTAGAGGCTGTGCATTGATATGTAAGTGAATGAGTCAGGACTTCGAATTTCATATACTACTATATGTATTTACCCATAGATTTCCTATCTTGCAAGAACCTTTTTCTGGTTTAAAAAAATAGCCTATGTACTAATCCAGGGTAAAAGCTATCTTCATTCCAAATTTCACTCAAATCTGTGCAGTAACTTTTGCGTGAAATAGTAACAATCATTCATCCATCTATCCATCCTCAACTTTCACATTTTCACATTTATTGTATTAGTAGGATGTGTACGGAACCATTATATATAGCTTTTCAGTGAAGCATTCATGGATTTATATTTAAGTTTTTAAAAGTTATTATGTTATTAGATACGTAATAAAATTATGTCATTAGTTGCATTACAAGATAATAGAAAAATAATTAAATGATTTCATTCTGATTGTCAACAAATTCAGCTTTATCGGGTAGGTACTTATTTACAAGCAAATGAAAACTTTTTAAGAAAGACGTTCACATTGTTCACAAATAGATAGTTCTATAGCTATCTATACGATGACCGCAATCGGTTTGCGGGCGGCTACCGAGGCTAGCTGTGGTCCTGCCGTACCGAAACACCCTGATAACTGCTTTTTTGCCTTGGAATAATCTGGCAACGGTTTTTAATACCTAACTATGTAGGTATGTGGGTTATGTTTTTTTAAATCTATTTTATTGGCAAAGCGGTCACAGTTGCCTATGTACATTTTTTATTCAATTGATTGACATAATGGGCAAGTCAATCGGCCGAAGTTTAGCGTTACGCTACAACAAGGTTGCATGGGGTATCGTTGCAACACTAGGGATGTTACTAATACCTTGCCGACCCTGATAGTCTCTTTTGCCTTTTGTAAAGGCAATTAATGATATTTGCAAAGATTTGCGATGAAAAGTAATATATTCTTGGTGACGTGACGGTGGCGAATGGCGATTCACACAGAATAAAAATTAAAAAAAATGACTTCAACGTTCAATGTCACTACCACCACTGCAGTGGATTATTCCGGTCTGTGTGAAGCTTTATAATTGAGAGACTAGAAATGTCATGTCATTCAGTAATAATGTATGCAGCAACGTTAAATTTAATTGAAGTCTAACCTCAGAGAGCTTATATAACCATAGATGTTATGTATAATAATCCAAGAATATTAAAAATTGATGTACCTATTGTATAAAATTCTACAAAACATAGTTTACCTGTGACCTAATTCACCCTGGCTAACACCAAACAAGCAAATAGAATAGAGGCAGTGAGTAAATTCGCTTACACACTCAAGTTAGAAGGCATTCTCATGAATTGGAATGGAAAATTTGATTACTTTCTGCGAAAAACTGTTACCTAGAAATCGTTAGACAATTTTGACGTAACTCCAGTTTATAGACGTGATTCTAACTAGAATTTCTACTATCATACTAACATAACTAATATTATGTACCTGTACCTATGAAAGCTTGTGAGAGAGTGTAGGTACCTATGTGTGTACCTAAGTAAGCTTGTTACCACACGGCTCAGCAACGCTTGAATGGATTTTCATGTAATTCAGTACATAGTTACTTTAGGTCCTGGAATAAGATATAGAATACCAACAAACTTGATGTTCTACTAGAAACGCTCATCAGGAAACAAATATTAACACTGCTCTGGTAAGTATTGGCACGATTTTATTAGTATAGAATTTTGAATTCAAACTCAGGTGCACTTGCTTCAATTGTTTTTGTCCGTCAAAATAGTGACCACCGACCGCTCACAGCAAATGTCAAAGCCACACTAAAAAAGTTGCACAGGTTTTTGTAATTAGTTTATAATAAATAGACTGTCTGCAAAACGAAACAAATATAAAAAATGTAATAAATATACTTCTTTAATAAAATTTGCAGATGCCATTAATATCAAGATCATATTTTAAAAGCGTGGGCGCTATTTTGAATCCAGAACGGAGCGAAGGATTTGATGTACATACGTCGCCCGAGGAAAAATAAATTTGGCAGCCGAGTGATACACTCTCTACTTTTAATTTTCCTTTATAACAAAAAGAGATAAACCAGCCAGTAACATTTTTCATACAACATTTTCGTTCGATCTCTTTGGTTGCGGAATAATGCTCTCAGGCGGAACACGACCCTGATTAATCTAATGATATAGAAATAATTTATTTTATGAATTAGAAAGCCTTTTGGATAAAATAATTTATTTTTTCCTCCAATAATTCCACCACCGTATGTACTATGTATGCTCCAGGGTTGACTCAATAAATGCTCAAAAATATAGATACCAGTATTAATAATACTAATAAAAAAGTAGATTTTATAGAATATAATAGAACATAATATGTTTATGGCTCTTCCAAATCAGCCCCAACTCTATGTATAAAAATAACCAGCGTTGGTCTTCCACCGGAATCGTTTGGTGAAGCAATGGACGTCACGAAAAAGCACCAACAGTATCTACTTAAACATACAAAAAAGTAATCTATTTAATTTTAAAGAAAGAATAAGTCATACTTAAACAAAAAAAAATAATAAAAGTAATATGGTACATACACATCATAGGTTACATTTTAGGACTTAATGTGCCTTATCTATTCAAAACAAGGAAATAAAATACATTTCACAACACTTTTTTACGAACGGATGTAATTACTAGCTGCGCCCCGTGATTTCACCCGCTTGGACTACACTCTGAGAGATAACTACACTTTTTCGCGATAAAAAGTATCCTACGTTCTTCTTCGTCAGGAAGAATGTAAACAATTCAACAGAATGTTGCCTTGCAACCATGTAAAAGAGTACGTATTGATCTATCCCACGGGAACCATGCATTATTCCGGGATAAAAAGTAGCCTATGTTACCCTCAGGCGCATAAACCATCTCTGTGCAAAAAATTACGCCAATCCGTTGTATAGTTACGCCGTGAAAGAAAGGCAAACCAACCAACCAACAAACACACTTTCGCATTTAATTATTTATACATATAAGTGTGAGGATCTACTCGTAACACAAAATAACGTCTGTCAATAGTTCTGTTCCCGGTAGGATAACGACTAAAAAATACATGTTAGTACGTATCTATCTATATATAATAGGTATTTACATTTCGCTCCTAATTAGGCTGCAGGGCGTGGGTCGCGGGTCGCGGCCACGACCCTACGACACTGCGGTCGAAGAGTTGTACCTGGGACACCTGTGCTCGCCCACACGTGTGATTTACGCTTTTCTGCGCAAACAGCTATTCATTTAAAAGGGAATTACGTCACAGAGTAAGGCGGAAAAGAGCATACAAGCGTCAAATCTAAATGAAACTGTTTGTAATTTTTTTCGTCTATAATTTCTACTTGTAACAAAGGTGGTGTCGCGCTCTCCGCGATTTGAGGGAGCAAGATTTATCAATGCCCAAATGCAAGAAAACCTCGATAAACAATATCCCTGAAGCAATACAGTGAGAGATTGTAATAAGGTCGTAAGCCTACTCACCATAGTCCAGCTCAAGACCTCGTGTGACGGTGCCGTCCTAAATCCACCAAAAGATAGATACAGTTCAGATCTAGACACATGTTAACGAATGATTGTCCCGAACACCACTGACGAAGCCCTTGAGCATTGGGGCTGCAATGACGACGATATTTTAGGTTTTCCGAATTTAGGTATTGCTTTACAAGCAGACGTCAGGTTAAGACTTTGGTTGAGACTGGCAGGTAAACCAGCGAGCGGGAATAGAACTATAAAACTACCTTCACTTGATTGATAAATTGTAACAAAGCTAATTATTCTACCCTCGTAAACCGTCAAATATATGTGCGTTCGAAAATCAAACTAAGGAATGCTATCAATAACTATTATTAAAGATTTAAAAATTCAAACATCCCTTATTGTTCTAAAGACATCCTGTCATTGAATGCTCGGAACTTTTTTTTTTTTACAAGATGATTGATCAAGCAGTCTTACATATTTTTAGCGGCAATCATAACCTATAACAACATATAGAAAAACAATATTCATTCTTCAAAGCCAGAGACTTCAGCATTTCACAGCACAGTAACACAGCCCGCAGTTGTTAGCCCGTAAAAACTCTAGCTAGTCACTGGTCGCGTCATCCATCTTGGCCCAGCCTCGATTGCCCGGATACCTGCGTGGAATCAACCGTACGTGATTAACGGGGCGGCGTCATAAAACGCGACCAATTCCTGTGTAGCCTGCAGATTACCCTGCTTTGAACGGTGTTTGGCTAAATTGTGCCTCTTTGTCGATCACGTAACATTAGTCAGGTTACAGAGGATATACGAGTACTCAATGTGCTACGATCCTGCGATTTTTTCTGATGCGGAAGGCACGAGCATCCAATATTGGTCGAAAGATTGTATTTTACCTGCAGCATTGACATACCTACATTGTTGTCTGTGTTTGATAGTTTCCAAAAAATCACTATAATTATGCTTTAAAGTTTTTGCGTTTTACCTCAAAACTTGAAATTAATGTTATAAACTAGTCTACCAGAATCTGATGGCAAAAAAAAGTTTAATAAATAGCGATTTTCATATGGCAACGAAAAAAATGTCATCTGTCAACTGAAATTTTGAGGAATTGTTTATGGTTTGGCTTCAAATTAGTAGGAATGACAAGTCTTGATACTTTGGTTTATTGCATCTTTCGTGTAAACTGAAGAAGCCTTCTTTCGAATAGGGATCGATGAATGGCGACAATCTTGTGAACATGTAATAAAAGTTGAAAATCAGTTCATAGAACAAGATCGATTGAGATGCAGGAGGAAAGGTTTATCATAAATACTGCGTCTTCCTCGTCTTCCTCTTCCGTTGAAGACTTTTTTTATGGATGTGCAGTATTTGGAACCATTTTCAAGTTCTGATAGCCTTTAATTAATTAATAAACTCATGGACAGAGTAATTGGAATTTTCATCTAAATTTCGAACCCCACATCGCCACAGTAAGATTTTCAAAAATTATCCTTGATCATTGGATACATTTTTATATTTGCATGTATCACACACATAATCAGCCACTATAGAGAAAAAAAGTATCAAAACGTTTTACTCCAATTTCCCCCAGTATTGCTAGCGTCAATTTCTTTTTTCCCTTTTTGCCATCAGATTCTGGTAGACCTATATGTACTCGTAGGTACGTATCTATCTACGTAGGACTTACAATATGAAGATCGGATCAACACAACCAAGCAAACAAAGGAAATGGTTCGAAATGTATCGTCGGGCGCACATGCAGATTCGTCCAATTAATTCAAGAGATCTCGCCACCCTCGATTTGTTAACAAAAAAATAAAGAGTTGACTCATGAAAGACGCGACACCCACAACCCTTCTTAATCATAAAAAATAACCTAAAACCTTGACTCATTATATCTCCGTTCCCACAAATACACAGTTAAAAGATACTCTCTCCCGGAGTTACCATCTTAATGCGTACACTTTTGATTCAAGTCACAGCCGTGGCCGTGTCAAAATTAAAAATTTATCAGCTACGTAACGCTAAAACAGCGAGAGTCGTCGTCGTGACAAGTACCCGTTAATTCTTACTCTAGACGAGCTTCTAAACTGTTAAAAGAGTGAGGTAATTAAGTATGATGGATATTTGGAGTTTATCGCGGGTGGCAGCGACGCGGGCCACTCACAACTTTCTTATCTTCTTCTGGGTGACTTACAGTCTCTATGAAGGTGCCCTGCGGCTGAATATTCCCTTTGGACCAATATCGGCATGTCACTCACGAAATATTCCCTGTATCAGTTATTTTTGTACCGTGTTCGAACGGTTGGTTTGGTACACTTAGTTAATGGAATTCGGAACGCCACTCATTTAGCATGCACTTCACATAGACGATTTGCGTTTTGGAGCGCAGTGTAGTGTTTCGACCACGTACTGTAACTACGTGTTAAACTTAAGAAGTTGGCTTCTATGTAATTCTTTGTATGCTTTAATATTATACTCACTCTGTGAATACACGCCTTTACAAACCTAGAATATATATCCAAAGTTATTCTATTTATATTACGTTCGTGATAAAACGTCTCCTTTTAAGCCTGCAGCTACTAAAGCATGTATTTTTCATGACATCAGTAGAAAGGGCAAATGTTTTGAATACGATATACTATTTATGTAAATTTCTAGTAGGTGGGTACTATTGCTTGAGGGCAACCCTTGTCACAGGAGATTTGTAAACGAAAAAGCCTCTAATTTGGGTGTGTTTTGACAAGTCATCTAGAGATACCCCGACTTTTAACGGGATAAGGGATTTGAACTACGTAAGATCTTGTATTCTAAAGAAATAAATATTTATTGGATTTCTTCGTGTTCTTATACTTTAAATTTTATTATGCCTAAATGGTGAAATTCAAGACGGTTTGTCTGCCAACTGGTCAGTTATTATCGTTTACCTACTATAGCCAGTTACATAAATCCTCTTGGAAACTGCTTACATTATATTTTTATTTCATAATAAATCAAGAATGTTACAGCTCTCTACTTAGTTTTATTTACTTTGAGGCTTTATTGGTCCGTCAGTGTGCCGGTGGTAAGGCATTAGTGCTCAGCTATAAGTCCTCCATTGTATTTATTATTTTGTAAGTATTTATTTACTCGTACAGGTGTTTCCGACGGTAACAATTGTGAAAGGAGAATAAAGATATATAGCAATAGTCATTATAAAGTCTAAGCTTTGTAAATATAATGAATAAAACTTACCAAGAATAGAATATCACATCATGTTTGAAAAGGTTGTTTTACGAAAAGATTTAAGCGATATATGCTCTATATAAGGTGAAACATGGTAAAAGAAAGTTATTTTCATTTTCTCATAATCTTGATCAAGAACCGCAACAAAACATAAAAACCAAATTGTACATATTTTTTTAGTTAGGAAATCCGTCTTGACGAGGGTTTTCTGTTTTTTCAGCCAAAGCAGAAAGAAACGTCTAACGGACAAATCCTAGCAGATCACATTCAAGATCTCGATCCTTTTTTTTCAATTAATTTAAGAACAAACGAAAAAGAGACCGTGCCGACACAATGGGAGCAATAGAGACAGAGTATTCCAGATGGTGAAAAGTATTCTAGCATAGCTAACTTTTTATAAATTCAGTCGGAACTCGTAAAATAATATTTAACTGAACAAGGACCTCGTTAAGAATGATGTTGCCGGTGATACACTTTAATCCAATCTGTGCAAAATGTATCGAAAATATTCTTTTAGTAAACAACTATTAAAGCCAGATTGACACAAATTATGGGCTTTTGACACCCTATTGTGCTCCTAATTTCTTCACGCCGTGACCTTGTTGAACGGTGCAAAGAATCGATAAAGCTGTACCCACTAAAGGTAAGCCAAATGTTCGTATACAATTCCGACAAAGGGTAGGTACATTAGAGTTGAACCCGACCGCTTACTTGGAGTTATAAATCACCCTTTTAATTTGCATAAGTAGTTTTTCAATCGCGGACGGTAATATTCATTCGGGCCATAAGAATTCTTCAAGATTTTCTTAATCGTAAAATTCTTTGTGACAAATTGCCGGGAACAGTTGGAAAGAAACAGGACGATATTAAAGCATCCGGTCATTTCTGCTGAGGAGAAGTACAACAATCCATCACTCGTAATTGCTACCCTTCTAAGCGTTCATCTCTTTGATTATTACTTGCTCATTATTATCTTTGTTGTTCATTCCAGTCTCCCTAATCGAACTTTTTGGTAAATAATTGCGCGGGAAACTTGAAATGAGCTAATTAAAGGCATCACTCACAATTCCTGGTTTTATTCGTTTGTTTTCCTGTTACTTCTTACCAGTATTTTCATAAGAGGTTTGTTATGTATAATTTTAGACATTAGAAATGGAAGTTAATTACGTGTAGGAGCACAATTTAATAAGAGAAAATTAATTCTAAGGTTTTTCATCTAGGTTACATAGATAGAGTAATATCATGAGTTCTAACATATATGAAATATGAAATTGTGTTTGTTTATTTGTCCTTCTTTTACGTAAACATCGGATTCAAGAGGTTTTTTTGCTTAGATATTGGGTTCGAGCCGGAAAATGACATAAAATACTTTTTATCCCGGAAAAATCTACCGTAGGTACCTGTGAGGATCTTCATACGGGTGAATCAGTAGAAAAAGTCATAAGTTCTCAAAAAAAAATTGAACAAACCGTAGCTGCTTCATATTATAGTTAAGTGACGATATATGTATACTACATCCGTCATGAAAGAGGCAAAAACACACAAACTTTGAGCCGTGAGATTCTCTAACGAGTTAGCACGAGTGCTCTCTTCTGGTCCACGTTCACAAATAATGTAGGTACCTAAACTCCAACCGTGGAAGAAGTATAGAACTAGCTCCTACAACTTCTAAGTATGAATAAAACTAGCTACGTCCCGCTGTTACACTCGTAGTTTTCCAGCTATCCCATGTCATCATGTAGAACCGTTTTAGCGCGTGAAAAAATAAAAAACAATCACACTCACTCATCCACAATTTTCACATCTATAATATTACTAGCTGTTCCTCGCGGTTTCACCCGCGTGGATTACAGTTTATCACGATAAAAAGTTTCTTATGTCCTTGCCCATTGTTGACACTATCTCCATATTAAATGCCATCAAGATCAGTTCAGCAGCTTAGGTGTGAAAAGGAAACAAAGAAATAAACAGACTTACTTTCACATA
Source organism: Opisthograptis luteolata (assembly GCA_931315375.2). Lineage (NCBI taxonomy): Eukaryota > Metazoa > Arthropoda > Insecta > Lepidoptera > Geometridae > Opisthograptis > Opisthograptis luteolata. Next base: position 7,576,249 of record OV928044.1, on the reverse strand, counting down.
TGTAAATTGTGTAATGTTAGTATGAATAAATGTATTCTGTACTAGCTGCGCCCCACGATTTCACCTGCGTCTTCTCTTTATCCTGCATGATCCTTTTTCCGGAATGAGGCTACTTGCCTATGTTTTAATCCAGGGTATAAGCTATCTCCATTCCAAATTTAACTCAAATCTGGCCAGTAGTTTTTTCGTAAAAGAGTCACAAACATCCATACATCCATACTCACAAACTTTCACGTTTATCATATTATGTAGTAGGATAGTGTGATAAAAATTATACTATGCAATCTGTGACAAATGTTGCAATCACAGAAATAACATGAGTTCCGCTTCAAACCACGATGTCGATAGTTCGTTAAGCTCAAAGCGAAAACACACAAAGTTTGAGCGGCGAGCATAACCGGATTCGCTTACGAGTCGACTCGGGTCCGCGCCTCTTGACTCTCTCGCCATGTTCACGATTTATACTTCCACGGACATTAGCGAATAAAATAGCAGAATGGAATAAGTAAATGGAACGACAATACGGATACTTAATAACAAAGATGTCCTATAAGAAAACCTTTTTATATTCTACCTTTGTATCTGACACGAAAGTTTTTCTGATCGCTTGCTTTTTGACTTCACATGGTTTGAACTGAATGTTACTCTTGATTCTTTTTCTTTTACTTGTTCGCAAAATGTATGTCTTCCCTATTGCCGGTGTCTTTGAAAAATAATCAAAGAAAATGTTCCACGTCTGATGTCTAACATCGCTATGGCGGTATTACCACCTACTATTAGATAACCGTATTCAGACATAATAATATAGCATGATTTTATTTGCATGAATAATTTTAGACAACTTGATACTTTGTCATTTTTCAAACTACGCAGATAGGAATAACAACCAAATGAAAAGCATCACAACCAACATGCAATATATGCAGTCATATATTATTATAATACCTATGTGTAGGTACGTATTCACTTAACACTTGCGAAAAGCCACCATTCAGTTTCCATAAAGATACATTCACACCTGCAGTTCTGCACAAAAAGCCCAAGTGCGGCTACTACGAGTATAACCCTTGCACACTTTGTCGAATCCCATTGAAGCGTTATCGCGTGCACGCAGCGGTCGCAGTTTAGGACTTAACGAATTATCTGGCCAGCTGTCAGTACTGGTACGAAAGCCAATTGTGAATAATGGTCCACTGAATTTATAATCATGTTCCAGCCCAGTGCCGGCTCCGTTCGTCCCTCGGTCGCCTCGTAACCGTTATACAATAGATTAGACCATTGTTTGAAAGTGGGTTTTGCAATACAGCCTCCTTTAATAGCCGTCTTGCGAGGCTTTTGGCGGCGCCGCTGGGCTTTAATGCAACCCTGAGGCTAATTTATAAAAAAGAAAAAATATTTTCTAAGATTTTGCCCTTAGTAGCTCTATAGAGTCTATAGCAATGTACCACGATATTTCTGGATAAGAAACATTGGAAGCTTTCTCTTCGCGGTAAACTTCTGCTATACTAGATATTTTCTTAAAAGCCAAACAAATAAATACAATATAATAATATAGCATTTATAGGTTCCGATACTTTTACAATTTAATCTCCAATTTCCCCAACAGACCAATCTAATTGAACTTTGCAGTTTATAGGGGGCAATGGGGGACATAATCCGCACTTTATCATCCCAATATCTAGAGACTCCATCGCCTCAAGAGTTATGAGCGAAATCCGACGATATCGCCGCATTCGACGCTGGCGAGCATTTTTAAAGTCGGTCTGCGTAAACAAACTTGTTTTTTACGTTGATTTGGCGTAGTCGGAGTAAAATTTGTTTTTATGTCATTATTAAGTATTACTCGTATGCACTCCATATTATCACCTGCATCATCATCATCATCATGAGCCGGAAGAAGTCCACTGCTGAAAGGCCTCCCTCTTTGAACGCAACCATGAAAGGCTATTAGCCATTTGCATCCATCGGCTCCCTACGACTCTTACAATGTCATCGGCCCACCTAGTGAGGGGCCTACCAACAGAGCGTCTTGTGGTCGCCTGTTGAGAACCTATCTTCCTCATCGGTTATGGGTTCGTCGAGCGATGGGCAGGCCACCTGCATCAAATTTTATTCTTATTCGCCTACATGTAATATTTTCTCTGGTCTTATAATACGAGTATCATGTTACTATGCTATATTATGAAGCCTATATAAATATGATTTCCCATTGCAAGGCCTGCAATCCCGTACCCTTCCTACACTTTTCCCGGTCCTGGATTACAGTCCTCTACCTGGCTACCCCATGTTAGAAAACTGACGCGAAGTACCAATCGATGTATTTCGGCAGTCTCACTTTAGAGCCAGTTCCCAGTCCAGGCGTTGTGTGGCACCACCATCAACACAGATGTCTTGCAGTCAAATGATAACCTGTACTATGATGTAATAAATAATATAACTAAATTATAATTGACTCTTATACCTTTAGATAATTTACTCGTAAATGTAGATATTATATACAACCCGAGATAGCTCTGAAAGTTTAAGTAGGTGCCTACCTACTGAAACTAGTTGCCTACAAATTCATAAAGCGTTCAACTGGAAATGGCTGCAAATCGTGCTAGGCGTACTAAAAGTTAAACAACTGGACTAAAGTGAGTAGAGTTGGTTTACTTTTGACTATAATTTTATTAACGTAACCCTTTTTCTTTCGTGTTCTTAGAAAAGCTTTTAGTCAAAAACTCCCTGCCGTCCTGTTTCCTGTAAACTTTTGACAACCAAGCTGACGACCCGCCTGATGGTAAATGGGCACCGTCGCCCTCGGACATCGGCAACACTTGAAGACTCTTTTTACCCTTCCAGGCATAGCGTGGCGCCCCTTTCTACTATACCGTCAATTTCTAACAAGTGGTGGGCAAACGAAGAAAAAAAAATGTTGTAGCTTGTAGCCTCCATCCTAGCAACACCTACGTTGCCTACGATGCTAATCGTAGGCGTTTGAAGCGCTTCGTAGCTTACCTACGCAGCTACTGCAAATCATTTTGTACTTTAGGATGTATGATCGTGGATGTCTTATTATAGTAGATCCTTTTTTTAGGAGGGGAAAATGCCATACACTTGCCTTCCACTACGGGGTGACGGTATGTTGGCCTCGGACCTACTAAAAACCCCTCCATAAGCAGTCCTCCGCCGTGTTGGAAGAGGGGGTTGCAGTACCATTCTACCATCTCCCCCCAGGATTATAGTATTAACTACAACAACTGACCACAATGAATGTTTTATTTGTACTACTTTTCTATCATAACCTAATCTTTGAGTTGTAGGGCATGATAGAAATTAGCAAGTACATTCAATTATCGGAAGGCAATTAGCAGCGTGAGTACTTACAACTATTTATTTGCAAAAGATACATTACGTTCACTTTTCCTAGATAACGAATAAGTATTATTCGAGACAGACGTAGGTAATAAACAAATATACAAAAGTGATCTCAAACGAAAACAGCCCTGAAGGCACCCCGCTGTGCGTGATACACAATTTGCAAAATTACATTCCTTTTCAAGTTTGCCGTCTTTACGTCAAACAAAATTAAATGTTAGATACATTACTACAGCCCTAAATTATTATTATCAAGATGGATTTACACAGGTAATCTCTTTTTATTGAGAAAATAAAACACCCAATTATTATTCTACAAGACAATCCTAGTTTCGAAGATCTGAGTAACTTCATAAACTTTTAGACATTTTTTAAATGTTTTTCTTACTAGGAAAGGCGAGGTCTTATTTGCAATAGTGAAAAGCTAGGTAGATAGGTAAGTACCTAAATCAAAATTAAGTTTCTCACGAAATTTCTTCTTCTGTGTACTAACTACTTACCAACCTAACTTTTTGTTACTAAAAGCTAGAGCGAAGTTGAAATCGTAGGTAGATAAATAAATAACGCTTTATTTTTCACCACACCAAGACCAGAAAATAAAACAATAGAAAAGTAAAAAGAACTAAGTGAACTAACGTAGATACTACTTACTGCGATATTTCAGTTATATTTGAAAGTAGCCATGAAACAGCTTATATGATCGCGAATGAGCGAAGAAACTCAAAACTGTTGGGTTGGAAGGAACAAGGTTTGTCAGGTGGGCCGGAAATTTGCAATGCACGGGGCATAGCTACCTGACATGACTAGGCATGCGATTGACAGCATCTTTACTTGACTGTCCACTGTTTACTCGATAAAATATACCTACGTAAGTTCTAAAACAGGTGCGCTCACAGAAACAGCCAAGGATTCTACCATTGAATGAAGCAAGCTCTGTCAGGTATTGGGTCGGAAACACACGCAGCGAACACCGTAGACCGGATATTGCCTGACCCGGTGCGATTGACGGCTTCTTTCCCTGACCATACATCGTTTATCCGGGTAAAATATAGGTGAGATTTCATGCCTTAAATACAAGTTACGTCAGCATGTATAGGAATTTTAATAAGAACTTCGTAGAATTATACATTCCAATTAACAGCAAAGCAGGCGAAACTCGATAAACATTTTCGTGTAAATTACTCACATAATTTGACAAACAGTCAGAACACCAATTCCCAGTAGGTAGATACGAGATTCGCCCACCTTAATTTGTCTTTTAAACTCAATTATATTGTCTCAGAATATAATTTCCCAGTGTCAATGAGAAAACAGGGTGGCCCGTCCATTACCTACACCTGAAGCTGAATGTCAGAGGCGTAGTTCACAAATCGGATTTGCGTATACGCGGGCGGCGTTTTAATGTCAAGGGTCTTCCATATTTTTCGATTCGCGTAAAGATGTCATAAAGTTTCCCTTCGAGGGAGATAAGAAAGTTATATGGACGGAGCGTCCCTGAGGCCACACCCAACTCTCACTATCCATCACAGGTAATTGCAGCACTTCCTTCAGTGTTCACAAGAAGCGTAAATGGGAAGCCCTGCACGTGACCACCCCTATCTGGCCATTTATTATAATAACCAACAAGCTTTACGCTAAAGGGTCTCTAGCTAGATTTTTTGTGCGTGAGCTGTCGTAACGTAACGTAGTCGTAAGTGGGTAAAGGGAATATTATTTCTAAAGCACCTACTTAGCTACTCTACCACTACGCTACGCTAATTTACTAATTAAATCAAATTTATTTACTGGAATGCAGGTATGCTCCTTAATACTGAATTGTATTAGGTTTTGGTACTCCCATACTTTTATTCCATGCTATAAATGCGTAAGTAGGTATAGGTCTACCAGAATTTGATGGCAAAAAGGGAAAAAAGAAATTGACGCTAGCAATACTGGGAGAAATTGGAATAAAACTTTTTGATACTTTTTTTCCCTATAGTGGCTAATTCTGTGTGTGATACGTGCAAATATAAAAATTTATCCAATGATCAAGGATATTTTTTGAAAATCTTACTGTGGCGAATGTGGGGTTCGAAATTTAGATGAAAACTCCAATTACTCTGTCCATGAGTTTATTAATTAATTAAAGGCTATCAGAACTTGAAAATGGTTCCAAATACTGCACATCCATAAAAAAAAGTCTTCAACGGAAGAGGAAGACGAGGAAGACGCAGTATTTATGATAAACCTTTCCTCCTGCATCTCAATCGATCTTGTTCTATGAACTGATTTTCAATTTTTATTACATGTTCACAAGATTTTCGCCATTCATCGATCCCTATTCGAGAGATAGCTTCTTCAGTTCACACGAAAGATGCAATAAACCAAAGTATCATGACTTGGCATTCCTACTAATTTGAAGCCAAACCATAAACAATTCCTCGAAATTTCAGTTAACAGATGACATTTTTTTCGTTGCCATATGAAAATCGCTATTTATTAAACTTTTTTTTTGCCATCAGATCCTGGTAGACCTATAACTCTATTTGTTTGTTACCTTTTCACGTCTAAACCGCTGAACCGATATTGATAAAATTTGGTGTAGAGATAGTGTGAAAAATTGCCATGATCCCTACATGTGGTATTAAAATTACGTGGATTATGGATCCACAACACGAAGACACGAAACAAATACTTGCGTCCTGTGCGTTTTTTTCTTCAATATTTGTCACGTAAGGAAATTGAACCTGCGATAATAATATGTCCATAATTATATTACATCATATTATATAATTATATTGACCAATTAGCCATAATATAATCAATGGTACATAATTTAAAAAATGTACTTATTTCGTTAACTTGTTGTATATAATATGTACCTATAGATCTTTGCTAAATATTGGTAGGTAGAGTAGGTAACTTTAAACTGAATTGTTATTATTTATCAATGCAATTCAGTTTTAAGTTTTACCTATATAAACTAAAAGTCCTTTAACCTGTACCTAAAAATTCTTTATTTTTGTTCATTCTTTATTTTATGACAAGATCAAGCTAAAAATTAGGGTTTAGACACAACCATTCAATCTCTATGTAAAGGTAATCAAAAATGTTAGTCAAAATATATGTCATTGTTTTACATAATTAATCTAACATGATAATATATTATTATGTATAAGCAGAACCTAGGCCCATATAAAAGTATATGGGTATTGAAAAAATATGCAGTGCAAAGTTAGCTGGTATTAATAATTGTTTTTCTCTTAATCTACAAATTACAAGTGCTTGTTAATTCAATCAGTAAATTAAAAATTACAATGCTCAGCTTTGAGCTATCTTTTGCAAATATAGTTGTCGTGAACGTCAGTACATCATAATGCGAAGCAGATTATGTTACCGGAGAGAGAGTGAGGCTGGTGATGTCGATTGAGGAATTACGCCGTGGAGCTGAGGTATGAAAACTGCATTGGTATACATTCAATTCAATGAGCATTTATGTTAAATATACTTTCGCGACCCGCGCATATCATGTTACATCCCTATGACATATAAACAGAATTGTATACATAGATTGTATATAGGGTACGCGGGATACAAGTTATATAGAATTAAATATAAAACGATAACTATATAAATAAATCGCGACAATAGTCTTGATTCTTTTAACTTTTACTAACTCTCAGATTGGCCATCAGCCGCCTTCGGGTTTAGGGTGAGACTACTAACACCCAGGCTCAATTCTAATAATAACCACAATACCTACTTGAAAATATTTAAGGAGAAAATGGTATTCTATTTTCATATTGATTTATTACAGCATTTAAATAAAACTAAGTACATCTAACACATTTACAGGTTTTTACAACTTAAATTATAAGTAACAAATTAAAAAGCTTCAATCTTTTAATAGTAATTTGTCTGCAGCACCTTCAGCAAGGAGTTCTTTTTCAGCTGCTTCCTTAGCAGCTTGTATTTGGGGCTTCACATACATGTAGTACTTGTAGAAATGGTCTCCAAGTAACACAGACCCATATAACGTAAGGCCGATACAGGCTAAAACAGTTCCTCTGTGCAGTTTGTCGTACAAGACGTTTCGAGCGTACTTTTTCATGATTTTATCTGGAAAATAATAATTACTTAGAACACTTTAGGTTATGAAAGATATATGAGCTAAATGATTCAATGATGAGTTTACCTGTTACTCAATGTTTCACTGGAGTCCCAAGAGCACTAAATTTATATGAAAAAAACGGATTGGAATAAATAATGTTATTTTGTTGAATGTTATGTTGTTGACACAATTCACAGCTGATAGAGGATTTTTTGATTTTTCATTTGACAATTGACATTATAAATTGACGTCTTGTTTTGTTTGTCATAGTTTTTTTTTTAATATTTGATTATGGAGAAACCAAAGTGTTCTACTCTGTAGATATAATCTATATATAGTCTGTAGCTTTGTTTGTATTCTATGGTCTGTACAATCTGTCTGTAGTGCTATAGTTTTATCTATGGTCCTTTGGAGTGTTACTGTCAAAAATCAAAACAAAATACCTACTGGCTATCTGTAATCTGGCTCATATAGAAGTTCAAACATTTCAAACACCCAATTTGTTATTTTATGTTATTTTGTATTTTGAGGAAAACTATGATTATGAAACATAGCTACGCTCGTGGAACTTTTAGCAAGCTTAAAAATATTTACTTTTCTTCTAGAAGTCTAAGTGCAAAAGTGCCTCTAAAACCCGTACATACATTGGAGAAAATCCGAGAAATAAAAGAAGTCAATGTGGACAGTAAAACTATAGCATTGTTAGAAAGGTTGTCTTTAGTGAAAACGGATCCTAAAGAGGGTATAAAGATACTGGAAGACTCAATTGCATTTGCTAACCAGATACTTCATATTAATACTGATCATGTACAACCACTTTACTCTGTACTAGAGAAAAGGTAAGTTTGCTTTGTAATTTATTCACTACTATAGTTCTATAGTTTCTAGAAATTATGTTTATATTTTCAGAAATCTTAACCTACGACCAGACAGTATTACACAAGGAAATTGCCAAAAAGATATACTGAAAAATGCATCTGTGAAAGAAGACGACTATTTTGTAGCGCCTCTTGGCAATATTCCACTACATGAAGTAGAAGTTGAAGAAGACCAGTCCAAAGCCAAACAAAATGAAATGTAAAATACAGAGTGTACTTAATAAAGCCCAGTTTTTTAAAATAATCAATTCTTCAAACAATAGTACAGCATTCACTTGTGAGAAACCATCACAGATATTGATCAGAAATATTTATGTCAATTGGCTTCGGTACTTACACCATAAAACGCAGAAATTTATGCCGGTATACATACAGAAAACAAAACATGACCTTTGTAAGAAAACCAAATGCGAGACTCCTCCTTTTGGCATAATACATCACAATGAGTTTGAATTTGAGAACAAAACCATCAAATACGTTTTTGATTCACCTACTAAAAACACAGAGCTTGAATTAAAATTGGTAATACCACAGAAAGATACTATGCAATACTTTATGCAGTGGCAGAGGTACAGAAAGTATTGGTGGAGTTCTGTAAGTATTTTTGAAAGACCATCATCATCAGCCTTTCATATTCCCACTGCTGGGACTCTGGCCTTCTCTCAGAGAATGAGTATGGGCCGTAATCTACTGTTGGCCCAGTGCGGATTGGTAGGTGTTGCATGCCCTTGAATGTTGCAGTTCTTGGACATGCCAATTTCCTCACAATGTTTTCTTTCACCTTTTGAGCGATGGCAAAATAATGTGATAATCCCTATTCCCTACTAATATTATAAATGCGAAAGTGACACTGTCTGTCAGTCAGTCTCGCTTTCAAGCCTAAACTACTGAACTGATTTAAATGAAATTTGGTACGGAGATATTTTGAACCCCAAGAAAGGACGAGGACATAGGATACTTTTAATCTCGATAAACTGTAGCCCACGCGGGTGAAACCATAGGGAACAGCTAGTAATTTATAAACCGCACCTCCAAAAAAGGTTTTTACTACTTGTCAAATTGTGTGTTTATATGACGTGATGTTTGATTCACAGATCACCACAACACCGAGTCTATTCGCCATTGGTGATATCAAACAAGGTGACACTGTGATAGATGCAGCCATCATAGCTAAGCTGTTATCCGGTCCTGAAAATGTAGAGCATATCAGAATCAAACACAATGATAGTGTAAGTAATTGAGTATATGTCTTAGAAACTGTTTTGTTGTGTAACTTTATAACCTGCCTGTGTAGCATACTGGAAACAAATCTTAAACTTATGCTGAGAGTGTTTTCTTTTCAATAGGCACTGAGTTATAAATTGATATTGACGCTAACTGCTACTGTTTGTACTTCAGCACAAAAATAAAGGAAGACTTTTTGCTGTTATCCTTAACTTTATATTACACTAGCAAACCCGGCGAACTCCGTTTCGCCACCAGATGGCTTCATTTTATGTAACATTTCGTTTGGTAAAAAAAGAAGAAAACATTTTTTTTTTGAACCATGCAAATGATAAATTTGTCCTTGTATCTGTAATTGCAAACAATCATTTGTTGAAGAATATGGTGTAGTACATGCTATGTATCAGAGATGGCGCTGTATGTGAAAAGATTTTCCCGCTTTTCTGTTGAAATTTTTCCTGAATTTTCTTTGCTATAAACCTCACGGAGCCCGAGACCTTTCCAACGAATGCAAAACCGTGGAAATCGGTTCGTGCGTTCTGGAGTTATAGCGTCAGGAAAGAAAACCCGACTTATTTTTAAAACACTTTTATTAGCTTGACTTGTAACTAACTAACTAACTAACTAACTAACTAACTAACTAACTAACTAACTAACTAACAATGTAATCAAATCTTAGAAGTCAATTTTCACCCACTTCTAATTGTCGTATTGACTTGAAACTTTGTATGTGTATGTAATCTCGGTGACAATGCAATAATTTGGTATCATCGACCTGATCTGATGATACAGCCGGAAGGTGGGTAGGGCATCTCTGCAGTGGCTACTAGTAAACCCCTCGTGTTTGGGCTCATATGATTCGTCTTCATGAGCCCAATAGATTGAACTTAGTGACGAGGGTCTGATGATGCAACCGGAAGGTGGGTAGGGCATCTCTGCAGCGGCTACTAGTAAACCCCTCGTGTTTGGGCTCATATGATTCGTCTTGATGAGTCCAATAGATTGAACTTGGTGAAGAGGGTCTGATGATGGAACCGAAAGGTGGGTAGAGGATCTCTGCAGTGGCTACTAGTAAACCCCTCGTGTTTAGGCTCATATGATTCGTCTTGATGAGTCTAAATTGAACTTGGTAACAAAAGACTAAAAAGTAAAAAAAATAAAAATATATAGTTTAAAAAAACTAAAAAAAACACTTTAAAAACGCACTGAAAAATATAAAATAATAAAATTGACTTGTATTAGTTACGATATAATGGTTAATTCAAAAAGTGTGGAGCGCTTCTTTTAATGGGTAAATAAAAGTACACACAACCAAAAAGCGCTCCACACTTTTTGAATTAACCATTATATCGTAACTAATACAAGTCAATTTTATTATTTTATATTTTTCAGTGCGTTTTTAAAGTGTTTTTTTTAGTTTTTTTAAACTATATATTTTTATTATGTAATAGATTCCCACGGAAAAGACACAGGCCTCTCAGAAACAGAGTATAAATACTACTTAGACTATTTTAATCTATCACACTGGTCCAGTGCAATTTGGTAGATATTACATGCCCTTAAATGTTTTGGTTCTTGAACATGCCGGTTTCCTAATGATAATTTTTTTTACTCCTAAAAACAATGGCAGATCCGACCATAACTCACTGAGTCATTTTTCAATCAATCAATCAAATCAATCAAAACATTTATTTGCCAGTATAAATGGGTACATTGTAGGTGTTAGTAGTTTTTAAATCGCCTTATCTGCTCCGTTAGGAATGCAAATTTTTTATTTTTTTTTGTGAGGTTTCTTATATGAGAAATGAACTTTTTTCTGTGAATGCTGCAATCTCTCTACTCATTTTCCATACAAGCTTTGGGGAACCATTGGCGTGAAAACAAATGTTTAATAGAACTTGTTGCTATGGAGCATATTTTACCAACTATACATAATGCTATGATTTACTAAAGTTGTTATCTTTGCAGGAGTTCAAAGGGAATGCCTGCCTCACTTGTACACTGTCATTGGAAAAAGCTCTCTTCATTTTACTATTGGATGGATTAAGCAATGAATCAAAAGAAAAATACTTGAGGTTGCATAGAAAAATAGCACCTTATAAAATGTCTTTTGCATTAAATTTTAAAGGTAAACCTGTAATTTATATTCAGAATTCTGTGTATTCTTTGCATAGTATAATGATTGAGTAAAGTATGTTTTATTTTTAATTCACAGCTGTATAAACATTATCTTCTTCGTGATTGGTAGGTAATATTAGTATGGCCTGCGGTGTTTTTACTTGGTAGTTGGCCCATGGAACATTTTAAATTCCTTGAAAATTGTGCTCAAAAATAGTAATGTTCAGGTAGAATGCCATCAGTAGAAAGAATAAAAGTTGTATTCAACTCATACTAACTAGAATGAAGTGACAAATATTTTATTATATCATACTAGAGAATGAAAGTGATTGTAGAACAATTTCTAACATGCTGTAATTTCTTTGTTACCAGATAAAAAAAATGAACAGACACTAAAAGATCTGGCTGCACTTCTGTTTCATCGTTTAAACCTGGAAAACATATCAGCTTGCCTTCCAGATTTCTCTATGTCTTTAGAAGATCAGGTAACAACATTATGACAGTAAACCCATAACAAGTCAAAATAGAAATGATCAACAAAGTAACGTTATGATTATATTTCAGATAAATAAAAACCTTCACATGGGTATTCCTTATACAGCTATTCTTAATGATACCACTCTTGAAAACGGCATATTTCATCTGATGAACAGTAGCACAATGCTGAAGGTAAATTTAATACTAGAAACTAGTGATATGTAGATATTTATTACTTACTAGCTGTTCACCCGCGTGCGCTACAGTTTATCGCGATAAAAAGTATCCTATGTACTTCCTCAGGGTTCAAACTATCTCCAATTCTATTTAAATCGGCTCAGTAGTTTAGGCGTGAAAGCGAGACAGACAGACAGAGTTACTTTCGCATTTATAATATAAGTAGGGATATTTATTTATACTTTCGCACATAACATAACAAGGAGGACTTTTCTACCAGTCAGTCTGTTTCTCTCATAATTAAATAATGACCACACTCCATACCTATAGGTACCTACCAACGAAATGTGCTTAAGCGCCTTGTTAACCAGATTTATGTAACCGTTATCAAGATTTACTTAACCTAATTAGTTTCATTGAGAGCGCCCCAAGTACAGTCAGCGACAAAAGTAGCTGGTCATACTTGAATAACAAATGTGTTTTAGACCACTAATGTTTGAGCTTTATTTTACAAATTACAAGGTGCCGTTTGACCACAACACAACACATCTTATCTTAAGTGATGATTCGGTCAAAGGTTAGTGCTTAAGATCATGATGGTAATCGGAAAATTTGTAAAAGATCAGCGACTTTTGTCGCTGACCGTACCTACCTTGTTAGTTATGTTTGTAGTACAAAGGCTCGGACACATTGGGCGGGCTGCACCGCAACGCATTACTACATTTCTAAACGACAAAGACCCATGATGTTTTGAGGTGCGGCCCTCCCCCGCCCGTATTAATACGAAGCTAAACATTATTTTCGTTATCATCAGCCTGTATCAGGCCGCTGCTGGACATAGGCTTCTCCCAACGTGCGCCACTGAGCCCGGTCTTCGGCTCTTTACATCTAACTACTGCCAGCCACTCGGCTCAAGTCGCGCTCTCCACAATATCAACTACTAGCATTTCATATCGTTAAAATTTCCGGTGCGACGCGGGTTCATTGGCAATATCAAGGAGCTATCAAATCCCGAGAATCACATAAAAATCAGTGCAGTGCAATAATAGGTATCAAAAAAACAAGCTGTTCTAAAAACTATAAAGCTTGGGTTCAGTGCCCTGTAATTATGTCGAACTTGTTTAAAAATATCTAATGTACCTACAGGAGTGACTGTTCCAGATATTTAATATTTATTCTTTAGTCACGACTTCAAGGGCCATGCATGATTGCAGTAGGTACCTCCACCAGCCCTACCTGTGTACCTAACTAAATAACCATAAAGATTTAAGTATGGTCCTAATAAACAATATTTTATTTTCAGGAACAGCTGCATGTGGCTGATTTTCACACATATGCAGCATTCATTTGTAACAAATAAATGAAGATACATTATCTATACCAAAAATCAAAACAAATATAGATTAGATATGGAATAAAGCTTGTAATGTTTGTGTAATAAATGGATGTTAATTAAATATAATTAATGTAAAAAATGACTTTATCCTATTTACTTTTCCTTTTTCGTACAAGCTAGAGGCTAACTCTGTTGTCAGAGTTTACAGGCTACTCCGACATGGCTGGCTATGCACCCCACGTGTTATCTACACATTGTTTTGTTTTTTTTTTTTGATGGGACTACTGCTGTTGGTCAAGTTAACCTTGACAACTCCACCGGGCTGCGCTACACATTGGCTTGGCCGTGTGTCTTATATACTTATTTTTCTAGTACCGAAGTGTCCGAAGACGAACATAGTTCTTTGGCTACCTACACTTGCTAGTATCCGAATTTAAATTAATGACCAAGTGTAATTGTATGTTTATGACTCATATAGCGGGAATAAAGCATGCGCTCATTGAAAATACCACTAAACGGTTACCCATCTATATGATAACCGTGCTGCGTTGCTTAACCTGGTTGATCATCGGCAGTATATGCTGTGAAGAATCTCTTATAGTAAATGCTGTAGTACCTACAGGTTATGTTCTAAGTTTAGTAGTACACATGTTATAGTCTTTCTTTCTTAGTTATAGTCAGGGTTTAATTAAACTACCTTGAATAAACTTTTATAAAACATTGACTAATAATAATCATCCAATTGTTTTTGATCCTCTAATATGTGTAGCGTTTCGAATCGAAGCAGGTAATTTAATTAAACGAGCTGTGAAATGAAATACGCCATACACACTTTCACAATTAAATTTTATTTACTCAGAACTTACAAGATATTACATTAGATTCTTAAGACTAAACTGTAAAAAATGTTGATCTAATCATAATAATTGTTTTTCTATATATTAAATCCAATATGAGGAGAAATTAAGAATTTGAATTTTTTATCGGTACATTACTTATTCAGTATTCACTCTTAAATGAGATAAGTGCTTTGAAATAAACGTTTATTTTAAAAGGCATAATATGTACATATTATGTAGGAATGGAAAAATTAGGCTGAAAGAAAAAACATCTACCCGATCTAAGGATAAATTAAGGATAGTTTTAATATTCACGTCTAGTGAAAGTTTTAATGGTAATTGACTAAAATAAATGTTAATGTATGTCAATGTATGGAAGGTATCTGGCATCCCATACATTGATATAGAATACAAACATGCTCAAAACATGCTAACTGCACATAAATCCATTGTTATAAGTAAGTAATACTACTTTTGGTGTATTTCACTATAAGTATTGAACTTATTGCTTAGTCAATTCGAACGAAAAAGAGAAATCAACGTAACATAATAATACATAAGTACTATGTAGATTCACCGAACTTTACGGCCGGCCGACCTGAAATTCTGAACATGGCTCTAGCCACCCCACCCCTTTTCTTTCTCATTTTGTTATGTCCCGATGCGAGTTTTCTCCATACAAACATAGGTAGTCCCGTATTTCCTCCCTGGATTTTGGCGCTAGAACAGTTATTTTTACAGTTTAACGCGTGTATGTATCTATGAATCTGTTTGTGGCATTGTAGCATGTAGCTTCCAGACGAGTGAACCGATTTTAAGTGTTCGGGAGTATACTTAACTATGAATGACAGGGCATTTTAAAATTTTAAAGTATACATCTAATCATAATAATATATCATTTAATTACGCTATAGACATTCATTCCATACTTAGATGGTTTGTATTATATTGTTTTTTTTATGCAACCCGGTCTCTGGGTCCTCGTCTATGCCCCGTTTTGCGACTGATTCAGAATGGCAATGGCGTGGCGCGCTTTTGGAAGTACCCCTTGCGGGGTGCAAGGGAAGGGATAGTCCTGCCCTCTTCAGCTTTCAGTCTTCGAATATATTTAAACTTTTTTGCTGTGCCAAATTTAAAATGCCTATATAACATGTCGTTTCTGCAAAACAAATGTGATTCAGTTATAGCACGCACTAAATCGAGGACACCTAGTGAAGTCTAGCACGTCCATGTAATCTCGAGTCAACAACCGCGAATGAGGCATAAACCAGACGCGAATGTAATAATGTAGGTCTCACTCGTCTCGCTGGAGAGCGTCAGGCAAGTCGGCATAAGCACGAGACTCGCTCGTTGTCTGAGTACTGATGCATGCCTGTTGAGATCGTCCATAAAGTTTGGTGATACTACTTGAATTAAGAAACACTTTAAAATTGATCATTTTATGTACTCTTCATTATTGAGTTTTAAATTGTTTACTTGAACATCTACATTAGTTCATTAGACAAGTCACAGTATAGATATATGGTTATAAAAATGAAATTGCACTGTTCATCAACAATCAGGCCTGCACAGTAATGGCCTCAAGATTCGATGGCTAACCGTTTTATGTACATTAGTTATATTTAAATATCTATGTATATTTATTGTGTGTAGTGTTTTTGTAAAACCACAACTTAATATATTGTGTGTAGTCACATACAACAAAAGTGATTAAAAAAGAATAGTTAAGATATATGGTTAAATAAGTTTTCAATTTAGCGGAATCATATGAAATAAACATTTAAATTATGCTATATTAAGTCATGAAATCATCATACATTTCTGCACTGTTTAATTATTGTTATTGATATTGTTTCCAATGTCATTGAACCATACAATGTCACCATAAAATAAAGGTAAAACTCCTGTCACTACACATACTAACTAATTTAGAGTTACTATTATCGTAATATTCTAAGCCTCTACTTAGCTAAGTAGTTTATTAACATGTTAAAATCCACAGTAAATGAATCAGAGAGAACTGGTTTTCATGTTACAGGCTTTTATTGTTCATGACTGCACACAACTTAATACAAAAACTCATCAGCCATCACACATCTTGCTAGTAGTAACCTTCACAATGGAGTACAGTGAGTTTGTACAACTAGATCTTAGGTAATATTGGCTCATACCAACCATCGGCAGCTATTCATCTCATCCAGATACTTTAGTTTATATTGCATTGTATTGTATAATTACTGCTTATGCTGGCAACTGCAGCTTCTTTCCCTTCAAAACTGAAACAAAATCAAAAGGTAAAACACCATTTCTAACCATTGTGTGAGCTGCAAATTTTAAGAAGTCAGTAGTGTTACTCAGCATAACTCAAATTAGAAAACAGGAGGTTGTTCAACATGACTTCGAATAGTTCATAGTGATGTTCACTTCGGTATGTTAATTTATTAAGTTGTTTTAAAATGACTTAATTGAAGTGGCATGGTTTATTTTTAATTCATAACCTTGCAAAGAGTAGGTATGATTGGTTTTTCATTACGTAAATTAAACTTTAATCAGAATGTTATATGTACTAGTTTAGCAAAACTATTTTGTAAGGCATGGTATGTTCAACATAATTTCAATATTTTGCTTTACTCTGAATGTTGCAAAGTTTGCAAGTTGTATGGGAATGTTGTTATTTATAAACAAACAAGATGAATGTTGTTTCAACTCTTTTACCCATGTTTGGCTTAGAAACAATAGATTCTTTTGCCTTACATTAAACTGAACCATTTTAGTTATTGATTATTATCAACATTTTCATTGCAGCATTTTCGCAAGGTTATGGATGATATTATTTACTTATTTCTACATTTAGTTATATCTTTTAACATTAGAACATTATTGTTACCAAATATTTCATTGAAATTTTTCTGAGCTAAATGTAAGTAGAATTTGAAATAAAAATGCAAGAAAAAAGACTTATGTCTCCCTTTTTTTTTCATTGAAAGGGGAAAGATGATTGATAATCAAAATGTAATTTTTAAATTTACCTTTTGTGATGTACAGGTAGAAGAAATCACAGTACAGCACAGTTTGTATGACTCCAGCAATGATAGCAATCATTTCATAATGCTCCTCGACAATGTAGCGGTAAATCTAGAAATAAAGAACAGTAATTAACTAATTTTGAAGAATTCTCATTAGATTCAACACCTGTTACTGAAAAACTGACAAATATGTATGAAATTCATTTCAATATCAGTAGTTTTAATTGTAACAAAACAGTTACATTCAGCTAATGGACAAAATGTAATGGATATTATTAGATTATTATCTTTACAAAATGATTTCTTTATTGAGTGTTCTGAATTATTATCATGACATGATTATTTATGTAACTTTAGTGTAAAATATTTTTTTTACCCAGTTCAACAGATACAGTGCTCTGTATGATCCAAGGGCAAATAGATAGTGGGAGGTAATACTCTCCGCTTCTCCAGTTTTGGATACCAGGAACAACTGAGGCAGGATGGCGACAGACTCCAAATATATCGAGAAGGTCCACAACACCTAAAAACAAGAAGAATTAGCACTATATAAAATTATAAAATGTAACGGTTGTTTCATGCAGATAGCTTGAGAGCCAGTTCCCAGTGCAGGTGTAGCGTGGCGCCATCTTCGACCACATCATCACTTAGCATCAGGTGACTTGTGGACAAACACTACCCTGTAAATAGTAAGAAAAAATAAATTAGAAGATCTAATGATAACGTAAGATGAAAATGAAGATAGGATACATTTTACAAAATTGTATAGCTAAGGTACTAACAGTGTTTTGGTTCAAATGAAACATCAAACAGAATAGTAGATTCATATTGTTTACTCACCTCCATCACCGTAAACTCATGGTTGATGAGCAGAGCCAAGACCAGGCAGGGGACCAGTAGGAACTCAATCCGGAAAGTGTCATGGTTGTGGTCGTAGGTAGCTTTGAACTTAACGTACATCAAATAAACAGTCGCATAGGAGGCAGCTATGAACACCATTTTCATAACTGTGTTATAGGGCGAGATATGGGTAGTCAATAGGTCCAAATACCGCGCCGTGTACACCACCGAGAATAGTATCTGAGACTTGCCGGAGATGCCTGAAATTACATGGTACATTACAACGTCAATTACATCGTCATGAACATGCCGGTGGCATACCGCAGCCCTGTCACATACCTGCACACGATCTCGTCTTCCATATTTTCAGTAACAGTATAATAATAGCTAAAAGGTGAGATAAATCACCGAGTAAACGGAATATGTTCATTTTTGAATTTATTTCACAAAATTGCTATCTCAATACGCCGCGTACACTATCATTCAACCAAAAATGACGTGGCTTTTTGACATGCACGATAATGACAGTATGACAGCAAAGTCTTGTCATTTTGTCATACGATTATACGATCATATATATTCTGATATCTATCTTATTAACCTATGGCAATTTTTTGTATAAAACGTGATTCTTTTACTGGGTAAATAAAAGTACACACAACCAAAAAGCGCTCACACTTTTTGAATTAACCATTATATCGTAACTAATACAAGTCAATTTTATTATTTCATATTTTTCAGTGCGTTTTTAAAGTGTTTTTTTTAGTTTTTTTAAACTATATATTTTTTTTTTGTTTGGAAACCTGAAACAGTGGTCTGGCAGCACAGAAAATTGTGTCAGTTTTTGTAGTATCAACTTCAATGTCTAAGCTAGCGATGGGCGTTTTCGGATATTTACGACATCGATGCGCACCGGCATCGGAGATCCGGCATCCGATGCCCGCATCGTTATTTGGCATCGTAACAAAGTGTTGAGTTGCGTAGGGATGCGACTAGGAGATAAAAAAATCGATTAATAAATAATCGATTTATATCTCTTTAAACAAAATCGATTTGTAAAAAATCGATTATTTAAATAAAAAATAATCGATTTTATTCAATATTTTTTTCCCAACTATTCGAAAAGTTACAATTTTTTTGTACATTGTAATAAAATTACCTAATATAAAAAAAATCGATTTAATTTTAGAGAGTAAGTAAAAAATCGATTTTTCAAATTTAGATAATCGATTATTAAAAATCAATTAAAAGAAAAAAAATCATCGATTAATATAAAAATCGATTATTTTTCACATTCCTAGTTGCGTAGATCAAGATATTATGATAATAGAAACTGGTGCGAGCGTGAGCGATAAGATTGTGTGATAGAATCAAGAATAATAATTTCAGATTGTTAAAAAAGTTTTTATCATCCCACAATAAATGTTATGGTAAAAATGTATAAAACGGGAAATAATTACTACATTCGGCCTTGTGGTAAGTAACGTCACGCCATCTATATAGATTTTTAGGTTTCAAAACTTTTAATCGAGAGTAAGAAAAATATAAATTCCGCTATACATAGTAGTTACATATAAATACAATAGATGGCGTTGAAAGATACTATGCGGTTATGACCGAATACGACCGAGACCACGATATCGATGAGGTCCGAATGCCCGATGCCGATGCGGCATCGGCATCGGCATCGAAACGACGCGCCGTTTCGTTGCCGATGCCGTGCGGCGATGCCGATGCCGATGTGTGCCGATGCCGAGCAACGCACGAGACGTTTCGATGCGCATCCGTTTTTCGATGCCTAAGGAATCGGATGCCGGCATCGGGTACTGGCATCGTTATTCGGCATCGTTTTTTAGAAAACGGCCACCGCTATGTCTAACTGGACTTTTTTGGCGGCAATTGAGTTGTCAACGTGAAAATTTTGTTTTTATTTCCAAAACTTGTGTTTCTTCGAGTTATAATGTGTAATATTGGTGGATTATTAACCATTATGTGTTCGTTAATGTGTACGAGTATGGGAAAATGAAATAAAGTTGTGAAAGTGACTTTTCAAGTTGCTCCAAAAAAGTCCGTGTAAAGTTTAAGTAAAGCACCACTACTTTGCTTAAACACTATCCTCATCCCATCATCTCATCATCATCATCACCATCATCATTTAAACTTGATTCAACTCTTTGAGTTTGAAATCTTTTATACTTGACACTGGCAAATACACTAATCGTGTGACGCCAAAACAAAACAAAAAAAAATGTCTAACTAATGTCAATGTCAATTGAACTCCAATGACAAATGACAACGACTCGACTACGAATAGTACGAATACTACGATTGTCGACTTGTCATTTGTTGCTTGTCATATCTAAAAATGTGTGACTGTGAACACGTTTTCGATATTAATATAGGTTAAAGTGATAATAAATTGTTTAAATCAAGGTAAAAATAATTACTGTTCTTTAGAGGATTCGCTCACGTTTGCAAAAATGGTGCGTCACAACAATCAGTTACCTAATAACTTAACGCAACTTCAGAATTTAATTAAGAGGGATCCAGAATCTTACAAAGAAGAATTCCATCAACAGTTGGCACACTTCGATACTACTCTGGAAATCTTTAATTTGAACCCCACTCAATACAACAAAAAGCTCGATGAACAGGCTATGTTCTTAGCTCAAGTAGCACAATGCTACCTCGAAGAAATGAAGCTATTCCCACAGAAAATCGTGGATATTCTTAAAACTCACAACACAGTCTTACATAATGATATGCGATTATCACTTTCCAAGTGTTTAATTCTAATGAGAAATAAAAATTTCATCACGCCATTTGATCTGCTGGAATTATTTTTTTCACTCCTGAAATGTCAAGACAAATATTTGAGGGAGTTTCTAAAAACTCATATCATTACTGACATAAAAAACATGAACATGAAACATAAAGACACAAAATTCAATGCAACTCTTCAAAACTTTATATTCTCAATGTTAAAGGATTCAGATGCCAAGGCTGCTAAACTATCAATTGATATCTTGATTGAGCTGTACCACAAAAATATTTGGAATGATCATAAGACTGTGAACATTATTGCTGACATTGGATGTTTTTCTAAGGTGACAAAAGTAATGGTAGCATCTCTAAAGTTTTTCCTGGGTAGAGATGAAGAAGAAAAAGAAGAAAATTCAGACAGCGAAGAGGAGGTAGATCCTAAAGATACTATGGTGGCCAACAAATATAATAAAAAAACTAGGAAGAGGGAAAAAATGGTTGATAAAGCCAAAAAAATTGCAAAGAAGATGAAAAAAAAGAAAGCTAAAGCTCCAATATTCAACTTTTCAGCTCTACACCTTATCAACAACCCACAAGGATTTTCCGAAAAGTTATTCAAACAGTTGGAATCATCTAATGAGCGCTTTGAAGTTAAACTAATGTCATTAGATGTCATTTCTAGACTTATTGGGCTGCACAATTTGTTTTTATTTAACTACTACCCATTCATTGCACGGCTACTGATGCCACATCAGAGAGAAGTAACAAGAATATTGCAATTTGCAGCCCAGTCATCTCATGAGCTTGTCCCTCCAGAAGTTCTCGAGCCAGTCATGAGGGCTATTTCAAATAACTTTATAACAGAAAGGAATTCTACAGATGTCATGGCAGTTGGATTAAATGCTGTTCGAGAAATTTGTGCTCGATGTCCATTAGCCATTGGAGAGGATTTACTGCGTGACTTAGTACAGTACAAAACTTATAAAGAAAAGTCGGTAATGATGGCAGCCAGGTCACTTATTCAACTCTTCAGGCAGACCGCACCAGAATTACTACATAAGCGAGACAGAGGAAGACCTACAGAAGCACAAGATGAATTGAAATCAAAGAAATATGGTGAGATTGATATCAAAAATTATATTCCTGGTTCTGAAGTACTACTAGAAAAGGAGGAGATTAAACCAGCAGAAAGTAAACATAAAATGAAAAAGAAAAAGACAGAAGATTCTGAAAGTGAAGAATGGGTTGATGTTGCATCTTCTGATTCAGAACTAAATATATCAGACAGTGATGAAGATGAAGAAAGTGAGGATGAAGTTGAAGAAGAGGAAGAAGCAAATGAAACACAAACAGATGAAAATGCACTGAACAAAAATCAAACTGAACAAAACTCAACCCCAAAGCGAAAGATCCTTAAAAGTAAAAAAAAAATTGATCCAAAAGATAAACAAGAAAAAATTGAAAATGCACGTGAAATTGCAATGGAAACAATATTCACTGATGAAGATTTCAAGCGCATAGAAGCAGCTCAAGTAAAGAAAAATTTGTCTGGTACTAAGAGAAAACATCATGTTGTTGAAGATGAAACCGAAGAATCTGGGGAATTAGTGAAACTGGCTGATATTGAAAATATATATAAAAAGAAGAAACATGACAAGAATGCTCGAATGGAGTCTGTTCTTAAGGGACGTGAAGAAAGACAAAAGTTTGGATACAAGGATAGAAGAAAGGACATCCATTGCTCCAAGACTAATAGAGAGAAAAGGAAAACTAAAAGCTACCAAATGGTCAAACACAAAGCAAAGGGAAAAGTAAAGAGATCCTTCAAGGATAAGCAAATAGCATTCAGAAACTATTTGGTAAAGCAAAAGAAAATGAAATAAACAGAAGTAAATGAACATGATAAATATATTTTTCTTGTAATACCTATCTACCATTAGTTAAATGTTTTAATAATATACATTAGT
This sequence comes from Opisthograptis luteolata, assembly GCA_931315375.2. Lineage (NCBI taxonomy): Eukaryota > Metazoa > Arthropoda > Insecta > Lepidoptera > Geometridae > Opisthograptis > Opisthograptis luteolata. Next base: position 7,553,157 of record OV928044.1, on the reverse strand, counting down.
TTTAGTTTCTGTGTACTACACTTTTATCATTATGTGTAAGTAACACACATCACTATCATTGTGTTAGGCTTATTATTATAGATAGTTTATGTAGGTATTCGTGTCGATTCTGTTTTGCATTCTCTAAAACTAAGTTTGACAGGTCTAAAAGTAATGCTATCCTTTTATTACTTCAGTGGTTAGAAAAAGACAGCAATACTATTAGATCTGTCAAACAGATTAGTTTTAGAGAATGCAAAACCGAATCGACACCATTAGGTAATGTACTGACTGAGTACTGATACTGAATGAAATGACAGCCTTAATTAGAGTTATAGGTCTACCAGCAGGCCTATTGCGTATCTCGATGGATAACATAAAGTGAAGATCACTTGGTAAAGTGTTGAACGATGAACTGTCAAACAGCTAGGTAGTTTCGTATTGGCTAACCTTAGCTAGGCCATCACTAGGATTCTGTTCGTTGGCAACACTTGAACAATGACATTCATAACATTTCATTTTGATCAGTCAATGTGTTATGTCAGTTCGATAGTGATGAATTGATGATGATAGTGAAGTGACAGTCAGTTGAGTCAGTAATTTAGAGATGGGCACTGGGTAAATACTCAAAAAGTAAATACTGAGAAGAAAGGAAAATATGGGTATTTATCCGTTTTTACTCATTTTTACTGAGTATTTATCCAAATACGTGAGTAAATATTTTTACGTGAAAATTGCAACATATCATTGCTGGTTTTAGCTCAAATTCGTGTTATTAGATTATGTTATGATAGATTAGGACTTATCTTTGCTTCTACAATAGTGATTTATGCCTTTACGACTACAAAGAGTGAAATATAAGTAAGGATTAAAAATCCTGAAAAAAAAAGATCATATTATATTTGAATAACAATCAAAATTACGAAAGTTCAGACATTTTCTTTGTAATTTGAATAATATTTTTTTTCTAAGGTCTATAAACAATGATATATTTTACTCGTAATCAAAATAAATTTAATCCCACATATATGTAAAAAGGAGAGCCAAGTTCAATACAAAAATTATGCTTGGCTGTGGGCTTCACCGCATAAAGAATGGAGATGTAAATGAGTGCTAAGTTCTATGCAAAATCAAAATATATGTATTTATAGGAGCAAAATAACATGATGAACAAGCATTACACTCTATTTCTTTGCTTTATTGGATACCTATATAACAATTGCTGTTATTTAAAGAAAAAATGTCAGATCTTAAAGTAGGTTAGATTTGACTTGACAGTTTTATCAGAATTAAAAATATATAGGTATACTTATAAATTGAATAACTTTATAAAATGAATAATGTAATGAATTATATGTCAAAATTTCATTTAGTTGGTACGGTCGCCTGTAATAACAAGTAATAACTACGTTTAATAGTTTCAAATAATATCTAAGTATTAAATTTCTGAAAAATGTACTCGGTATAAACTTAAAATTATGTAACCATGTAACCCAGTCGGGTTAGACAAAAAATAGCCTCCACATTGCATTAATTCTTATCCCGACAATTATTGCATTAGCTTTTAGAAGGGTCAGTAGGAGTCTAAACTGAAAACAGCGATCATCCTCGACCTCGACATTAGCCGCCATCTTGGTTTTTAGTTTTTCGTTAATAACTTGCCTCTTTTTCACTCCTCGAGAAAAAATATTATGGCTTAAGTTGTTCATTATTTGATTTTCTACATTAACTGCCCCATTTATTTTTTTGCTAGTGTTATAGTCAAGTAGGTACCTAGTGGAACTTTATAAACTTTACACGGACTTTTTTGGAGCAACTAGAAAAGTCACTGTCACAACTATATTTCAATTTCCCACACTCGTACACATTAACAAACACATAATGGTTAATAATCCACCAATATCACACAAGACATTATCACTCGAAGAAACACAATTTTTGGAAATAAAAACAAAATTTTCATGTTGACAGATCGATTGCCGCCTTTTTAAGCCTCAGAAAAAAAGCAGATAAAAATTATTGACACCCTTGTTCCAAACAACTTCGTTTATCTACACTTATTCCTTAGTCAAAGTTAAACGAGATTTTACTATAATAATTAAATTTCCCTGTCTTTTCCCGCTTAATTCGAAAAATATCGGTCGTACGAAAAAATAAATGGAGAATTAAATGTAGGAAATTAATTAATGAACAACTTCAGACATATATTTTTTCTCGAGAAGTGAGCATGGGGCAAGTTATAAACGAAAAACGAAAAACCAAGATGGCGGCTAATGTCGAGATCGAGGTTGATCGCTATTTTGAATTTAGACCACTGACCCTTCGAAAAGTTAATGCAATAATTGTTGGGATAGGAATTAATGCAATGTGGAGGCCATTTTTCGTCTAACCCGACTGGGTTATATGGTTACATAAATTTAAAGTTTATGCCGAGTACATTTTTCAGAAATTTAATACCATGAAATTATTTCAAACTATAAAACGTAGTTAATTCTTGTTATTACAGGCGACCGTACAAACAAAATGAAATTTTAACAAAATAAATACACGTCAATTTTGCATTGCAACTCGCATTATTCCTTTGAAATGACGTCAGAGTATTTACTCTCAGTTTGGATAAAAACTCGAGAAGAAACGGGTATTTATGAGTATTTACTGTCCAGCGGATAAATACTCGGGAAAGAACCCATCGCTAGTCAGTATACGTAGATATAGTCTACTTTAATCTATGAGTGGGCCGTCGTTGTTTTGATTGAAGTGAAACGTTGAGTGCCTGTGTAGTGTGTAATATATTTTATTCACTCTTTGATTACTCATAATTTTCAAAATGTTGAAACCAAAAGCATTAACTCAAGTCCTGAGTCAAGCCAACACTGGTGGTGTAGAAAACACATTGTAGGTACAACTACATACATACACATCATGATTTAGATTCTTTGTTGTTCTTATTATTATTTTCAGATTACTAAATCATCAAGGGGCCCTTCTTGCATATTCCGGTTATAATGACAAAGATGCAAGAGTCACAGCTGCTATTGCCAGCAACGTATGGTCTGCCTATGAAAAACAAGGAAGAAATGTGTTCAAAGAAGACAAACTTCATTTAATATTAGTTGATTGCCTTAATGGAAAGATTGCAATAACGCAGGTGGCTAATTTACTACTGTGCTTGTACGCGAAAGACACAGTAGGTTTTGGAATTCTTAAAGAGAAAATAAATGCCATCGCACAATATTTAGAGGGACCATTGAAACAAGTTGCTACATCATAATATTTATGTTTTCGTCTAAGGTAGAAACAGAAATTCCAGACACTATGCTATTGTGTTTCATCACATTTGTGTATTACCAGAGTTTTTTATACCATGATACATTATCATAGTATCGCATAACCAGTAGGTATAAAGCTGCATATTTTTAAATAAAACACATTGAAAATTTTAAACCAATTTGTCATTATTATTTCAAACTACATAATTATTATAAATCACAGAATACTTATTTAGCGCAAACAATAATTTGAGGTCTTTATATAAAACAAAACTAGTAGTATTTAAATGTTGACAAATATTAGTCAATTATAAGTTTATTCTTCAATAAAAGTTAGCATCTGATGTTGAATTCATACATGCATAACTAAATAGAAAAATCAATTTGTCAAAAGCTTGTAAATATTGTGGGAATATTTATTGTACACAGAATGTACATAATAATTTAGGATAATAATATATGTTATTTATGTTTATCTTGATCCTACTCTGCTTTTCATATTTAGCTATCATTATTCATTATCATTTGCTATAACAACTCGTTGTACTTCTTCAAACAATTTGTGTTTTTCTCTCTTGTGTACACGCAACTCATGGCTTAGCAACTTCTTTCTGTAAGAAATAGGAAACCCATAATTTCACTCTTTTAGATCAAAATCCTTTATAGTAAAACCAAAGAGTTCAAGCAGCATTGAACTCTGCCTACTCAGTAGAAACTATAAGGGCCAGTAGTAGTAAAATGTGTAAAATATATTACCTGCTACTAAGATCTCTGCCACATATTGAACACCGGTATCTTATATTGAGATGTGCTGCATCAAAATGTTCTTTTAGATTTTTTTGTTGACGGAACAGTCTTTTACATTTACTGCACTGAAAAAGTGGTAAAACAGATTTAGGGTCTGTTGTTTGCAGTTGATGCTGATTAAGGTTCACTAAATTTAAAAAATTACGAACTTAAACTTTTGTCTAGTAGTTTGTTAGCAAACAGAATAAATATAGAGGGGTTACTACTACTTGATCTCATATAAAAAAAAATTTTAATTGTTCATGAATGCGTTTTAAAGTTATTACAACACTAGTCGCGCCCCGCGGTTCACCCACCTCTTCCTGTTATACCACAGGAACCTTTTTCCAGAATAAAAAGCCTATGTGTTAATTGAGGGTATAAGCTATCTCCATTCCAAAGGTCATCAAATTTGGTTTAGTATTTACTGTGAAACATGGTAACAAACATTCACACACACAAACTTTCGCATTTATAATATTATCTTCCTTATCATAAAATAATAGGTACTTTTTTGTAGTATACTTATTTTTACAATAATTCCATACCTCAAACTCCTTTTTAAAATGTACAAGCTGATGCTTTGCAAGATTACTTGGATTTGTGAACTTTAATGGACACTTAGAACAGAGATACCGGTGTTCGCCAGTGTGCACACGCATATGGCAAACTAAGTATGATTTCCGCTTTCCTCTGTATGGACAGTGCTCGCAATAATACTCTTTTGTTTCTCTATGCTTGTGCCTGGAAAATAAAGCAAAGTTGTTAGCCACATACCTGATATACAATGCTAGAGTTGAGATACTGTAAAATGAATAGTTTTATTGAATCCTACTAACATGTGATTAGTCAATGCTCCAGATGAGTAATATATTTTCCCACATTGGTGGCAGGTATATTTGTTCGTGCGAGAATGTACTATTCTTTCATGGTTGGCTAGATTTAGCACAAGCTTTCCACATAGTGGACAAGCATGATATACGCAGCTATTTTGTTTTCGATGTTTTTTCAACTCTTCCTGTACATTCAAAAAACATGTCATTAAAAATATACAATGATCATTAAATTTACAATTTTGTACTTATATGTGTACCTTAGTATCAAACTTTAAGTCACAGCGCCTACACTTGTGAACCCGTAGCAGCTTCTTGCCTTTTTTTCGCACTATGTGTTTCTTATCATCAAGATTTGTTTTAATACTTGAGTCATCATTGTTAAAGTCTGAACTGTTTTTTAGTATACTGATTATTCGGTTGTGAATGTTTGCATCAGTTACAGACTGAGTGCTGCTATTCTTTTCTAGTATTTGAGCTGGATTTATTTCAGTATGTGAAAGAATATTATTTTGATCTTCCAGTGTAGATGAATGGCTTTGCATTTCTTCACAATTGAAGTCATCATCATAATAAGTTTCATCATTTTTTACAGAAATACTTTGTTCAACCCTTTTTTGCTTCATTTGATGAATTATGAGTGAAAAATCATGCATTACCATAGGCTGAGAGTCAGTGACTGAAATACAAAAATAGAATTAAAAATTTTGTGAATAGACAGACTCAGAGCTGGGGATCAGAAATGTTATTACCTAGCACTGTTTGAGAAGTTATTGCTTTGCGGAACACCATATCTGAAGCTTCACATTTCCTTTTAAATTTAAATGCTATTTTTAATTCACCTAGACATATTTTGCACACATATTTTGGATAATAATCAGCTTCAGTTATCTGAAACAAAATGAAAACATAGAGACAAGTTTGCAAGAAACCAGAGATATCTCTAGATCACAAATAATTTTCATAACAAGACACTTACAGATATATTTGCCACTGTTCTAATTGCACTTATAATAAGCATATCCTCCATTTTATCAGTGATTGGTATTTCAGCTGGATTTGTGCAGACTCTGCATATCATATCATTGTCAAATATTTCTTGCCTAAAATTGAGACAATGCCAAATAAATTGAAAAAAGGACAACCATGTCTATCAATTCTGTTTTCACAATATGATATCCAAGTTACAAAGAGTTTTGGGTATTTTGTTTATAATTCCATGAGTTTCTGAGGTGTAGATACAGGGATACCTATCTTACTCATAAGATTATTGCTAAAGGTTATATAAAAACAAAACAAAGTAACAGATATGGTGCTGCTAAGGAGCATCCAAATTATATTATGAAGGTTATTGAAATCTACATCTTACTTGTTTATTAAATACTCCTGCTCCTGTTTTAAATATTTTATACGTTCACCTGAGTTTGGTACCGTTTTACTTCGTTGTTTACGCCTTATTGATTTCCACAATAAATATTCTGTCAATTGCATTAACGACATTTTTAATACAAGCAAAAGCCTGCGGCCAGCTATTTCATAACTTCTTGATTTATGTAAGATTTCTGTGTTCCTATTTCTTTTCTTGACGAAAACAAAATACAAGTATCATGAATTTTCTAAAAAATTGTTTACAAATTTTACAATACATCATTCAACATTGTACAGTTATGTCATTGTCAATGTCATTAACTGATATGATCTGTGGTCAATAAGCTCAAATTAATATGTCATTGTCAAGTAGGTATACTTTCCATATAAATTATTTATTTGTTTTATATATAACAAAAATATATACATGAAATAAAAAACAAGTATTGTGGTGTCCGGAATTCAGGATGATTTCGATTAATAAATTGATTGAGTACGTCCTTTTTTCTAGCTTGGCCTCAACTACGAGAATGTTTTAAAAAAAACTGGGTCTAATGTCAATTTTTGTCTTGTCAAAGCTGTCAAAACAGCCGCAAGCAAAAGTTGTGCGATAAAAGTAAATTTTTGTTGTTTTGCTTTTTGTCTAAATTATACCGCGATAAAAATTCATAATGAACTTATCCGAAGAAAATACATTCGGTAACGGCCTCCTTTACGTAGGATTCAATCAGGATCAAGGTATAAAATAGGAGAAATTTGCACATGTTGCAGTAGCACTGAATCATGAAAATAAAATTATTGTGACGAATTTTTGTTTTGCAATTGTTCAGGTTGTTTTGCTTGCGGAACAGAGAATGGATTTCGAGTGTTCAACAGCGACCCACTTAAAGAGAAAGAGCGTCAAAATTTTGCGGAAGGTGGTCTGTCGTATGTAGAGATGCTATTCAGATGCAATTATATGGCGTTGGTTGGCGGTGGCAAGACGCCAGTGTATCCTCCGAATAGAGTTATAATATGGGACGATCTGAAAAAAGATTCAGCAATATCTTTGGACTTCAACAGCCCTGTGAAAGCAGTAAAACTGAGAAGAGACCGTATTGTTGTTGTTTTAGGTAAACTGTTATCTATGTTTACATAACTATGTAGTTGTACATTTATGTGTCTATATTGGTGTCAATTATTATCATTACAGAGAACTTGATAAAGGTGTATACATTTACGGCTCAACCCCAGCTGTTGCATGTATTTGAGACTTGTCAAAATTCCCGTGGCCTCTGTGTGGTGTGTCCAAATAGTAATAATGCATTACTTGCGTATCCCAGCCGCAAAACAGGACATGTACAAGTAAGCTACGCTATTGACTAATTCCATAGTATAGAAAATAAAATTAAGCTGTGTATATACTGCATGTAATCAAAATTATATGCTGTTCATTAAGATACAACTGTACTTTAGGTAACAGCCCACTGTCAGTAAAATAAAGCAGTTGTATGTAAGTAGGTAATGCTTTACAATTCACTCCCTCTTGTGAAAGTAACTCATAAATCAGAACAACTAGTCATCATAGCTCATGTAATTACACAGTGATATAAGCTAGATTAACATACACATTCATACATGTTGCACTGGATTCAGTATGAATTAAAATATTTATCTATTCTCTTATAGTCCTAGCGTGAGGAAAATAGCAACTATTTTTCAAAATTAAATTAAACATCATTGAAATCCTAGACATTTAGAATATTTGAAATAAATAATAAAACTCATATTTCAAATGCAACTTTTTTGTTTTGCCCCATAATGAGAGTTACTGATTCTTAATAGGTCCCTAAATATTTCACAAGTTTTGCTATGTGTAGAAAGAAAAAATAGTACAAAGTAGGAGATGAAAGCAGTAGAAATTTAAACCACCCTTTGTAACGAAATCCCTCTTGAGATCTTTCCTTTAATGTGGCTCTATTTTTCGGTGTTGTGATAGAACAATAAAGCGTATCTATCTATCTATAAATAACATTGTAACACTTCTACTTTCCAGTTGGTAGAACTGAGCAGTCATGCAGGTCCCAGCACAGCCCCTGAAGGTCACCTGATTGCAGCCCATGAGGCTCCACTCAGCTGCCTTGCTCTTAACGTGGGAGGGACAAGACTGGCCACGGCTTCCACAAAAGGCACTCTTATCAGAGTATTTGATACAGCAACTGGACAGAAGCTGGCAGAATTAAGACGAGGAGCACACCAGGTATGGGGTATAGTTTTTCCATTTTACTTAAATTAGAAGCAAAATCTTTTACTTCTTATATGATGTTTAACTACAAGTCACTTAATTTTAAGTGATGAGGTGTTCAAAGGTGGTGCCACGCTACACATGGATTGGGAACTGGCTCTCAAGTAGGGCTGCCAGAACACGCCAATGGGTGCTATGCGACAGATTCTTAACTTGAGAGTAGCTGGAGGAGCACTTCAAAATGCCCTACCACCAAGCTATGGTTCTAATCACAACGTTTTCCTTTACAGGCCTTTTGTTTGTTATCTTATCTGTTTATAGTAAATCTATTAAATCGCACTGGCAAGGAGGAAGACTATAAATTATATCTAAACTATATTCTACAACAACTTGGTAGATCTTCAGATAGATTAGGATTCTGATTACAACATGGGTGGAGCCGCTGCCAAAAGCTAGTGTTTACATGATAACATAAGATAATATTAATCCAAGAACTCTTTTATATTTCAGGCCACAATCTACTGTATAAATTTCAACCATACCAGCACCAACCTCTGCGTCACCTCCGACCATGGTACTGTACATGTCTTCAGCCTCGAAGACGAGAAACTTAACAAACAGTCAAGCTTGGCGACTGTTAACTTCTTACCTAAATACTTCTCAAGTAACTGGAGCTTCTGCAAGTTCACAATACCAAATGGACCACCTTGTATTTGTGCCTTTGGAGTGGATAAAAGCTCTATTATTGGTAGGTACATTGTTACACCTCGAAAATACAAAGCAATGAAATTTTTTGACTTTTACAACTGGAAACTGGTTGTCAGGTTGCCGCAACATACTGATAGGTGCTTGGTGATAGATTCTTAGCTTAAGGATGGTAGCTAACCACCCAGACAAGCAGTAGTATAATAATATGCTACCACGAAGCTACGGTTTTATCACAATAGTTTTCTCTACCAAAAGTGTAGGATTTGAACCCACAACCTACAGGTTGCAAGCCAACGTCACTACCAATGTTCTATCATCGCTTGAAATGTTGCATGTAGTATAATGGCGACATTCTATGATATATATTTATATTTGACGACCGATGTGGCGCAATGGGCGGATAGCCGACTGTGAAGCGTGAGGTCGCGGGTTCGATTCCCGCTACAGAACAAATATTTGTGCATTAAAAAAAAAAGTTCAATTATTTGTTCTGTGTCTGGGTGTTGTGGATCCCCGATCCTCGTAGTTTCTGATGCCCTAGATACAGGGGAACCTAGTTAGGGGTCAGAGCCTATGTATGTGATTGTGCGGGCATTATCATTATTATCATTATCATTATCATTTAATTTAACGCTAGCTGCGCCTAAAAACAGCTGCGCCTTACAGTTATGCTATACTCGAAATTTTCCGTTCGTCCCGCAGAAACATTACACACTGATTACCGACAGTTATGACGTGTTCCATTTATGTTTAGATTTTTTTACTATATGAATACAGCATGAAGATGATTAATTTTTTGATTGTTTCTTTTTCAGTAATCTGTGCTGACGGTTCGTACTACAAATACAAGTTTAACGAAAAAGGAGAGTGTACAAGAGATGTGTACGCGCAGTTCCTAGAAACATCAGAGGATAGGTAAACTTATTGGATCTGCGATACTGGATCAAATGGCTATACATTTTGTCAACAGAATGTACGCGGAAATTGCCTATGAGGTTGTCCTCTTGAGATTCATATTAGTTTCTGAATGAAAGAAATGCGTAAATAATAGATTTTTATATTCTTCTCTTATAAAATACATATATTCATATCATCAAGTGGGCTAACCCAACATTAAAAAATTTATTATTAGTAAAATTTAATCAAAATTATAACATTCACATACAAATGAAAATTTAAGGGGCTACCAACCTCTTGTTTTGTTTGAGTACTAAGCTATCCTATTTCTTAATTACTTTTTTATAGTTAGAAAGTACCAATGTACTCAAAACAAAGTCTCTGTTTTCGTTATTTATGAGGACTTTAGGCAGGCTTCATTGCCGCTGCGTATACATCAATGTTCATAGTTTATTTCAATGTCAATATTAGTTATTGAAACAATTATGTTATATTGAATTGTTTTAGACAAATTAGGTAAGGTTTGCTTGTTTGGCTATTCATATATAGAATTTAGATGCTTTATAAATTTTGACTTAATTGCTTAATTTATTAAAGAAAATATTTTAAGTATTGTCACATAAAATGAAACGAGAGTATGTAATATTTGATATTTTTATAAAAATAGTAACATATGTAGTGTAATAAATATTTATTATCTCTAAAGTTTAATCTAAATTGTTACTTTAAAAGTCTGACGTATATATTAATTTGGTTAAAATATATTGAATATTTAAAATAATGTTATAGAATTTTTGTTTAGTGGAAAATACATATTGTTGTAATAATGAGTTTTTATTAGGTTAGATTTTTATAGTGAGCTTTCCTAGTGATTAAGATAGGTATGTACCCAAGTGTCTTAATTATACACAAAGTATCTGTGTATAAATGAACTGTCCTAAAACTATTCGTTACGAAAAGGAATTGATTGTTTCTAAAAGTTATAACGCTAGAACAGACTTGTTTAAAAAAAAAAGTTGGTAATTCACAAGGCGGTACGCAGGTACAGGCGAACTGGCAATATTTTCATTCAACATTGTTCAATAGAGTTAATACACAAAAGGTATTTTATTTTATATGTGTAGCAAAAGTAGTGAAAAATATTTTCATCAAATTTAATTTTTTAATAAACATTTCCAAGTCAATGCATAAAGGTACACTTTTTTTATGATCAATATGTATTGAATTATCTTTAAAATGAAACCTTCTTATTCAAGATTATTTAATAGTCAAAAGTCAAGCATTGTTCCGGAAAAAGATAAGCCAAGTGCTCATTTCAGAACTCAGCAGGATCCTTTGTGTTGCTGTAGAGGAGCGGCCCTCTAGCCAGTGAAGGACTTTAATTTTGGGCTGAATTTGAGCAGATTCATTAGTAGGGTAAATGAAAGCTAAATTAGTTTTTTTTAACATAATTTCTAAAGTTCTATTTCTTCAAAATAAAATATATTTTGCGTGGACATGAAAAATTTCATGTTTTTCTGTTCGCCTCCGTAAGTTTGCCCTTAGTGTACGGTCCTACATTTCGGAATTAGAATTCTGAAATGTAGGACCTTGGGTGTAACCTTCAACTCTAGTCGAAGGTTCAAAGTACCAATTTACTAGCATAGTTTATTGACTGTTGAAATGTATTTAGTACTGAGTTAAGTATAGCCTCTCCTCTCTATAGTATGCCTCGTTTGTTTTTAAAAATATCACTTGTGTGAGCCACAAAATAAGTGATAGTACTAAATTAATACAAAAGTTTCTCCTTTCATTTGTATGCCGCCGCCGCTTTTCAGTAGGTTTCGCAGTCTAAATAAAACAGAGGCTTTGTTTTAACCTTTGACAAACTACCTGTATCAATAGTTGTTGGTAGGGTTTCATACTAATGAGATTATGTTTGCTGGTTAGCTCTGTTAAGTACTCTGACTGTAGGTATGTCATTCATTGGGTCATATCACACTTCCAAGATAGTTTTTAGACTGTAACATTTGATATATTTACTACTGATTTTGTGATATTTGTCAAATCATGCAATGTCCTTGATTATAAACAATATTAATAAAATAAATTAGATATGTATATTTTTAAATTATGTTTTATTTCTTGCAATACTAGCTTCGCTCGGTCTGGTAAGACGTCACTCGTAATATTTACTAGCGAAATACCACTGATACTGATTAATTATACTAAAATGATATTTGGCATGCGCGTTCTTAAGTGCTCGCTAAGAAAAATAAGGTGTTAGTTTGTATGAAAACTTGGCAACTTTCGCTCGAGTGGAGCAGTGGGTCAGACAGGTCGCTAGTCAAACACCTAAGATTAAAAATTCAATGGCGGCCTTTTCCTCACATTTGCTGAAAGTTAAAAAAAACTTATTCTCAAGAACATTTTAATGCTTTTTTAAAACATCAACGAAAGTATTTCTAGGTATCTTTATATTGGCAACGCTGCGCATTTTCTTCTTTCCTTCACTTTGTTGCTTTAGCAGTTTCTTTTTTCTCGTTACGTCTCCGCCATACTGAAATTAAGAAAGAGGCCTTATTATTCTTTGCGAAGTAGTGCACAACTACACATAATTTGATTTTAACAAATAGTAAAGAAAGTGTGTAATATAAAGCCACGCGCGCATTACGGGCGGGCGGCACTGCTAAACAACGAAAAGTGTCGTTCATTTAGGCTGGTATTCATCGATAAATTGTTCATTGATATTGATAAATTGTTTGTTATTATTTGTTCCGATACGATATCCGGAATCCATCTTGAGTCAAGCACCTGTCTTTTTACGGTTTTTAGTCCCAGCAACTTCCTCCCTTCGACTTCCGGCGCCACTTTCGCTTATTTTTGGCGGGCAAGATGGCGGCGCTCGGGGCCGAGCGCGGCTTTATTAATTCATTATAGCGTCGTTTTTTGAAGCGGTAACAAGTCTTAGCAAAAATACGTTTAAATATTCTAAAAAATTCAAATTCTAACGAATTTTGATATTTTAGTGGGAAGTGCAAACTAAACAAACGTTAACGTGATTATAAATAGTTCCTCCCTTCATTATGGAGAATGAGGACGGTGATAACGTGCATCGAAGTGATAATGTGCATCGAAGTGATAATTCTAACGAACACGTGCCACGGAAGAGAAATCGTTCTCATAGTTCGAGTAGTAGTAGTGAGGTGTCATCGAGGGATTCCAGTGCCGAGAAGAAGTCAAAACGATCCAGAAGCGAAAGCGTAAGCGATTTAAAATTTGAATTTCTATCACAACAAGTGGCCTTTTTGACTAATCTAATTTCTCAAAAGCACCATGAGCCGCAAGCGTGTGCATTACCGGTAATCCCGGTGGTAGGCGAACCCATTCAGTGCACTAATGACGACGATTTGGGATTGCGCCCGCCGCAGGTTGCGAATAGTTCAGATAAACAATTACTGCAATTATCTGATTTATCAACCACGCTGAAGGATCCGCCATTCCCCAAGTCGAACGAAGAGCATTTAGCCAAGCTATCCCAACTACAACGATTTAAATGTAATGACTGGTATGCTATTCGTTTTGCGGAGGCTCAGAAAAAATATGTTGCTACCCCCGGTTTTATAGAACTTAATGTAAATGATGAGTTAAGGCGTTTTAGTTTATCTGGAAGTAATGATGACCGAATACACTTGTTGGAAAGAACTTATGCTGCTTTATCGAATGCTATCTTGACACAGAAAGATGAATTGCGTACAACTTTGCAAAGTCTAGTAGATTGGTCAAGTGATAAAACCACGACACTTTCACCGAAGTCTCTTTTTGATAAAATTGAACAGGTGTTTGGTAGGGACTCTAACTTTTCGAAGGTAACTGATGACATTTTACAAATATCATGCGGCAGGCGGGCGGATTGCATTCACCAGCGTCGAGAGTCCCTGTTAAAACTGATTCCTGACGAATTCCATCATGGTGCTCTGCAAAAAATTCCGCCCAGCGCAGAAAATCTGTTTGATAGTGACCAACTGGCAGCCTACCTTCAGAAAATTGGGGGGGCAGAAAAACTAACAGTTTGCTTACAGACATCACACCAAGCTGCGGCAGTCACTAGCCATAAAAATTTCTACGACAAACCAAAGCCATCTACGAGCAAGCAGGCGAGCAATAACCATTTTCGGAAGAACGCTCCAGTCTCTAAGGACAAATACAAAGGTCAAGGTGCAAAGTCGTCAGGCAACAGAACATTCAATGCCAAGAACAAGCGCCATTCAAAAGGTAAGAAACCAAATTCTAATTCACCGACTAGAAACAATCGTGCATGACTCGAGACACTTTCGGGGTGGCTGTCTAAGGCAATACATACATGTATGGGAGAATCTGGGAGCTCCCGATCATATATGCAAACTACTAAGAGGAATACGTATCCCGTTCGTGATAAAGCCACCTTTGATATACCCACATCAATTTATTATGAAAAATTTCGAAACAAAAAAGAGTTATCACATGGCTCAGCAAATAAAACAGATGTTAGACACGCGTGTACTAGAAAGAGCCGACATCAGTCCCAGCTACCTGTCGACATTTTTTCTAGTTCCGAAAGCGGACGGATCGTTTCGCCCCATTTTCAATTTGAAACAGTTAAACAAATTTGTCAAACTGAAGGATTTTCAACTGTTCAGTCACTTTCGAGTGCCAGGGTTTTTGCAGAGCAGAGATTGGATGGTGAAAGTAGATCTGAGCCAGGCCTACTTTCATCTACCGATTGCCAAGGAGCACCGAAGGTTTCTGAGGCTCAGCTACAACGGCGAGCTTCTCCAGATGACGTGCCTGCCTTTTGGCCTTTCGTCAGCGCCACGAACATTCACCTCTGTGACGAACTGGATAGCAGAATACCTGAGGAGCAACAATATCAGGTGTGTAGTTTACCTAGACGATTTTTTACTGGTCAATCGCGAACACATTGCCTTCATGGTGGATCTGATGAGACGACTCGGCTGGTCTATCAACATGGACAAGTCTGTACAGGTTCCGACACAACGCCTAGAATTTCTGGGTGTTACATGGGACACCAAACTCAACACGAAGTCCCTGTCGGAACCGAAGTGCCTAACGCTACGCAGGGCACTTCACAGTCAGATGTCCAAAGGCAGTTGGTCCCTCAGACAGGCCCAGTCCCTTCTGGGGCGACTCAACTTTGCCTCATTCGTAGTACGCAGAGGAAGATTACACTGTCGGACCCTGCAGTACTACAGCCGACAGCTCCCCAAAGCGCACCCATACAAGCAAGTAAGTTTACCCGAATCTGTACTTTCCGAGATGACGTGGTGGATAGAAGCAGCAGAAGGCTCACTTCCAATACATACAGGCCAGATCTCACATCTGCTTACCACAGATGCGTCGGACTTTGGATGGGGCGCACAGCTGGGAGACATGAAGATGTCAGGTCAGTGGACAAAACGGCAACTGGCATGGCATGTGAACCTCAAAGAGCTATTTGCTGTCTATGCTGCGATTCAACAAGAAAGCGAACACCTGTACAAAGCTCACATTTTATTGCAAACAGACAACCGTACGGTTGTAGCCTATATCAACAAGGAAGGTGGAACCAGATCAAAGAAACTTCTGAACTTGACCCGAGAGCTGTTGACGGTAATGGATCAGTACAATATATATCTGACGGCACAGTACTTCCCGGGCAGATTCAATTGCGAGGTCGACGCCTTATCACGAGGCAAGGCCTGCCCGGAATGGCACCTGACAGCGATGGCAACAGAGAAAATTTTCGAAATGTGGGGCACCCCACAAGTCGACTTATTTGCATCGAGAACAGCTCACGTTGTACCGAGGTATGTGTCGGCGGATACACAGGACCAGAAAGCTCTGTTTCACAACGCGTTCCTTCGTCTATGGCGTTACGAGCTAGCGTGGCTGTTTCCACCACCGAACTTAATTCCTCAAGTCCTGTCCCATCTAAACACAGCGAAAGGTCGGTACATCCTCATTGCTCCGAATTGGAAGATGGTATTCTGGAAAGCAGATTTACAAGCCCGCGCCATCAGAACACCCTACCAGATCCCGAACCTTCCACAAGTTCTGATCGACACGAGAACAGGGATACACCCACCAGAGATTTACAACATTCATTTGGAGGCATGGCTGATTTTGGGTGGCTAGAAGAAATTAAGGATTGGTCAAATGAAGAAAGATCCTTGCTAATGTCAAGCTGGCGGAAATCCACGTTGAAGACCTATGGATCTGCCTGGAAGAAATGGAAAGCGTGGTGCAACACTAATAAGGTATCATTTAAAAATCCGATCCCTGGGCAAGTAGCTCGTTACCTGGCATATCTACATAACAGTGAAGGTTTGTCCTATCGAACAATATTAGTACACAAATCTGTGATTAGTACTTTTACAAATCTCACTGGAAATGTTAACTTGTCATCTAATTTTTTCATCAAACATATTATTAAGGCTATTTCAGTTGCGAAAGAGACAAAGGACAAACCTCCTATCTGGGACGCAAGATTATTATTACAACATTTAGAGCGTTGTGCACCAGATGAGGACAGCCTATACCATGTATCCTGTCGTTCTGCCATTTTACTATTACTTGCATCTGGACGAAGAGTACATGATCTCACTCTGTTAAGGATCGATTCGGAGAAATACATTGACGAAGGTAATGCGATTGTTTTTTGGCCTTGCTTCGGATCGAAGACGGATGACGTCAATTACAGACAATCAGGTTGGAGGCTCAAGGCTCATCCAATTAAAAACCTTGACTGTGTACATTGGATTCGTCGGCTAATTAAATCATCACAGGATCGTCGAAGATCAGGTAACTTATCAGAACTTTTTATAACTGCCAGAGGAGAACCGAGGCCAGCATCCAGAACTGTGATTGGTGGTTGGATCAAGTCCGTGCTCAGAGACTCGGGCGTCGAAGCCCCTCCAGGTTCGGTACGCTCCGCAGTAGCATCTTTAAATTGGCTGGAGAATTTTCATATTGATAAAATTTTAGCGACAGGTAATTGGAGACAAGAGCACACATTTAGAGCTTATTACCAGAAGAAAATAGTTAATCAATCTACTGATCATGATTCTTCTAAAGCTGTTTCACTATCAAATTTCTTTGACCCAGTGCGGTAATAGTTGTTATGTTAATGATCAATGTTTCTTATACTTATTAATAATAAATGATTACTATTTACAATTAATTCTTGATTTTAACTTAACACATTATAGCATCATCATTATTTTGGCTACCAGGAGATATCAAACACATCACTCAAGATGGATTCCGGATATCGTATCGGAACAAATAATAGAGAGTTTTAACTAACAATAAAACTTACCTATTATTTTTCCAACGATATCCGGAATCCAGGTAATGCCTACCTGGTATATCATGAGTAAGTATAATGAATTAATAAAGCCGCGCTCGGCCCCGAGCGCCGCCATCTTGCCCGCCAAAAATAAGCGAAAGTGGCGCCGGAAGTCGAAGGGAGGAAGTTGCTGGGACTAAAAACCGTAAAAAGACAGGTGCTTGACTCAAGATGGATTCCGGATATCGTTGGAAAAATAATAGGTAAGTTTTATTGTTAGTTAAAACTCTCTATTAACTTGCTTACCAATTTCGCTGTAACATCTTTTCTATACGCTTTTATCGTTTCCCTAGCGTACACTTTACCCAAGACGACAGCTTGAATTGCGATCTGAAGAAAAAAACACACTGTAGATGAAATCTGATGGTACCTTTTGTACCGGGTTCAAGGATTTCGTCGTACGTCTTAATTTCTGTATCTACAGACACGAGACAATTTTACTGTGGTAAGTACCTAATGTTATTTTGCGACACGATCATGCCTTCAATACTTTGTTAGTATTCTAATTCAGTACAATTTACATAAAACTAGCTGATCCCGGTTTCAATTGCGTAGACTTCAGTTTATCGCGATAAAAAGTATCCTATGTCCCTCTCCAGTGTTCATACTACCTCCATACAAAGATTCATCAAGGTAACAGACAGAGGAGACGAGAGTTACTTCGGCATATACTATAAAATTACTATGGATAAGCTGTTCTCCGCGGTTTCACCCTCGCGGGCTACAGTTTATCGCGATAAAAAGTATCATATGTCCTTCCTCAGGGTTAAAACCAACTTCTTACCAAATTTCATTTAAATCGGTTCAGTAGTTTAGGCGTGAAAGCGAAACAGACAGAAGAGTTAGTATAGTAGGGATTGCATCCTGTTAGACACAAACAAACAAACAATACCAAAAAAACACTATCAGCTTACATCTCTGGGTAACAAGCGCATTGTCGCACAGTATTTTGAACTGTTCAGAAGTTCAAGATTAAGATTAAATATTACTCTTGGTCTTACCTGCACCATTTGCCTTGGTATCATTTCCTTCAGCCTCTCGGCCAATCTTCTGGCGCTATACTCCAATCGACTCACATGCACTATTGTAGACAACTCATCTATCAACACACCGTTGAGAAGAATATCCATCTGAAAATAATATGGAGGGAATCCTGGTCACGTGTTTTAATGATGTTTCAATTAATGTAAGTAATGCGCATACTTAAATAATATGTTGTCCCAATGAATTTCGCATCTTCAGCCCTATTATGGTTATAATATAACAGAGGTATGTACTACATAATATTGGGTAATACCTATATATAATCTTTATACTCTTTTCTTTTATTTTTGAGTGCTCCAAATACCAACTAAACAGAAAAACTCCCTTTATAATATTTTCTGAAATCTGATGTACCTATAAGAGAACCAAACTCGCTCATGGCTACGTTCGCGTGTCAAACTATCTCGTGACTGTTATTTTATAAACTGTTACTGTTATTTATTTATAAATACGAGGGATACATACAATAAATTGGTAACATTCATCCCTTGTGTAGGGGGTATAGTAATCAGTAAGAAGTCTGATAACTTGTCGCTTAGTCGTTAAAACAATAATTGTTGAGAAAACTGACCTTTACCAACGCGCTAGGATGGAACCCGTGATCCTGATAGTCGAAGCTGGCGAATCCCGACGTTATACTCTTGAGTGCATCATGGAAATCTACTACCACTTCAGAGAGCGGTAGTACGAACTGCATCAGGGTCATTTTGTCGTCCACTGCGCTGGATGGTAGTGAAGAGCCTCGGCGGTCAATGCATAGAGAAGTTACCGCGCCAATGTATTCTACTGGGGTTATAACTGTACCTGAAATGCGAGAGTATACATAAATATACATATTGACTATTATGTAAGAAATTCAGAAAACTTGAACTAATTAAAAAATTGCCCTCAACTGTTAATGTATGACATAAATCTCACCAATCACAAAAGGCTCATAATATTCCTCTATATTTTGCGGATCAGGTAACTGTAGTGGATTTGTGATTATTACTTCTTCGGCTCGATACTGTTTTATTGCTTTAGCTCCTCTAAGCCTGAAAAGAAACATTGGTTTATTACTCTAATCTACATAATATTGCTTTAAAATGCAGTCCTCACAGTCCTCAAGGGTAGGCAACGCATTGGCAAGGCAACACCCCTAGAGTTGAAATGTCTATAGGCGAAGGTGACCTCTCTTACCTATGAGGCTGGGCCGTCTACTAAGGTCAAAAGTATAAGCAACATGGTGAGTTAGTTTGGTAGAGGTCAAGATATATTTTTAACAGAGTTACTTATACTTACTTAACTTTATAAGGTACGGAAGGTGCTGTCAATATCGCCTCTGCTTTGTACTCCTGAAGTAGCCTTTGTGTGAAAACATCCAAATGCAGCAAACCCAAGAAACCCACGCGCCATCCTTGTCCCAATGCTGGGCTGAAAAAAAGAACAGTAAAGTAAGTAAAGCATTTCATTTGTACGGAATTTTCTAGTGCTTGCTTGGCTAGTAATGCCTGGTTCCTACATTGTTGATTTGATAGAACCAAGAAGTTTGTATTATTCTGCTAGTACTTCAATTTACCTAGAATCCACAGTGACAGCCACAGCAGAATCATTCAAGGCTAGTTTTCTAATCGCATCGCTCAGCATTATATGCTGGGATTGGTCTGCTGGGAAGATGCCAGCATATACCATGTGCTTCACTGGTGGGGCAGCTGATAGGTCTGTGATATCCACTAGATCTTTAGCGAGAAGTTGGTCGCCGACTGCACCCCCACCTCTCGGCCCACAACCTGTAATGTTAGATGAAATATTTTAGGATTATATACATTTTGACTTTCATATATAGCCCTAATGGCTTACAAGAAAATCATAGATAGAAAGATTTCCTAAATACAATATGCTGCATGTGGTCTAAAGTCCAGGTGTAGCATGGCTCCACCTTCATCACATCATCACTTAACATCAGCCAACATGTGGTCAAACACTGCCCTGAAAAATGTAAAAAGAAAACAGGTTTTCCATGCAATTTGATATCTACACTTACCTACCATAACAACTTGCCCAGCCACAGCTTCCTGAATTGGCTCCTCACTAGGCCTTAGCAATGCCAAAAACTTTACAGTTTGCGGCTTCAAGTCCGATCTCCATTTCACTGCTTGCCCAACCTGAACCTTCCCTGAATGTATGTAAGCTAGGCACAGCACTCCTCTGTATTTGTCATGCCACGTGTCTATTATATGAGCTTTGAATAGACTGTTAACATCCACTGTGGGTGGAGGTACTCTCTTTATCACTTCTGCTAATAACTCTTTTACACCCCATCCTTTCTTTGCAGATATGCTCATTACTGTATCTGGGTCTATTTTAAACAAAGACTGTAGTTGAGATTTCACTTTTTCAGGATTGGCTCGAGGTAGGTCTACTTTGTTGAGTGTGGGTATAATTAATAAGTTGTTTTTTTTTGCTAGTGCGTGGACTGCTACTGTTTGGGCCTGGACACCTTCGTTGGCGTCAACAAGCATTATTACACCTTGACAAGCTGTCACACTTCGAACTACCTATAATGGCACAAGATAATAAAATTAAGCAATGGATATTAAACTTTACGTTGTTAGTAGTAAAGCAGAAAGTAAGCTTTCCTCATTGGAGAAATCCACGTGTCCAGGAGTGTCGATGAGGTTGAGGAGATATGTTTCACCGTCGAGTGTGTAATTTAATGATGCTGTAACAGCTTTTACTGTGATACCTCTTTCTCTTTCTACCTGAAAATCAGATAACAAAAGTAGGTGAGGTAGGTAGGTAACATTTATACATGATAATATTGACTAGTGGTACTTTACATAAAGTATGATACTAGTTGCTTCACAGTACTGTGTATTTGACACATACCTGTAATTGATCCAAGATCTGGGCGTGTTCAACGCCCGGTTTGATCACACCAGTGATCTCTAATAATCTATCAGCAAGGGTACTCTTCCCGTGGTCTACATGAGCCACTATACTAAAATTTCTGATTTTTCGTATATCAACCTTCTTATCTAGTGCATCTCCACTACTCATTCGCTTCAGTAAAAGCCTAAAACACATATTACGCACAGATGGTTTTTAAGTAAAAGCAGTGTCAAATTAATATGAAAACAAGACTTTTTGGTTAGGTATGTGTAACCCTGCAGTTTTCTAAATTACCTTTGATGAAACCTTGTAGGGTTATAAAAGCACAGATATTTGATGTTGCTTAGTAATTTAACCATAGTTTAAATCAGTATTTCAATCTTTATACTAATATGAAAAACGTTCTCTGTTATCTTTCACGGCTGGACCGATTTTGTTGAAATTGTGCATGTAGATAAGGTAAACAGTAGAGACCAATAGCCTACTTTTCTCCGGGAAAATATTATAAAACTTCTACGAGAAACAGAAAACTGCGAAAAATAATATAATCATCTGACTGCTGAAGCTGAACTGCAAAACAGATGTTTGGAAAATTGGAATGGCAAATGGCAATGGCACTGGCAGTGGCACAGCTGACCCTGACAGTGACAGTGACAGCTGAATGGTGTTGCCTGATCATCTTACTTTTACCAAATACCAAAGCCTGAATCTATGCAGATACTGATTGACCCCTAATATATTAGGTTTTGATAATATAATATTAGAAGCTCAAAAATTACTCGGGAAATAAAAATCCATTTTAAATTTTTACTACCAGAACAAAAATGAACAAAAATATTCCAACTTACACACTAAAAAACAATCATAGTGGAGAAATAAGCTAAACGTTAATTTGTAGAGGTAGGTACAAAGTGTGAATTACAGTTTGATAGCTTTTAAAAAATGTGGTGTCTCATTGTGCTGTTACTCCTAGTCTTTGATAACTGTAAGTTACCCGGGAACGCTAATAAAAGGTTTAACTTATCGGTATCACGAATTACAATCTTGTAATACTTAGCACCTACGTCGGCAGAACCACAAGTAGGCAAATAAAATACAGAACTTTAGTAAAAAAAATCTATACTTACTAAAATAACTTATATATGGACGGACTAAACATTATTCTTCGTCTTTATAGAAGAAAAGAAGACTTATCATTTACCTCAAACTTAAAAAACATAATAACACAGCATTTTTGAAACAGCTTCAGATAACTTCTTCCACGCTTTGGTCTGGGGAATCAGACGAACGGTTGTCATCGAAAGGTTGCTCTTGCAACATCTTCAACTGATGTTCAAACTCTGCATACAAAATAAAATTTGGATTAGTTTTTGAGGACATTTTATGTAGTATAGTATCATTTTTATATTATAACTAACTTAATTAAGCATTCATTTTTAAATAGCTAGTAGCTAGTAGAAAATTATATGTACCTAATTGAGCCATTCTTGTACATTGAAGACATGGAATTGAAGATTATAAAACTAAGCTTTGGTGATAAAAATAAAGACTCCGAAACTAAGTTAAGAAGAAAAAGAAAAAGAAGAACTAAGATAAGCTTTGATGCCGTTTTCGTGGTTTGATAGCTTGTTGGCCATAACATACCAAAATGTGAGGTACATAATATACCTAATAAATACCTATATATCAATGCGCCATGATATCTTAGTAAGTCATCATTATCATCAGCCGGAAGAAGTCCACTGCTGAACATAGGCTTCCCCCTTTGAACGCCACCATGAACGGCTATAAGCCATTTGCATCCATCGGCTCCGCGCGACTTTTACAATGTCGTCAGTCAACCTAGTCTTAGTAAGTACTGAGATTTAATTATATAAGCCACATACTATCAGCATCAGCATGGTTCGGCGCGTGGTGAAGCAGCAATCGTAGAATCTTCTCCTCAGTGACCAGACCGGATCGACCACTTATCGCGCGCAGTAATTGCTGACCGCCCGTCACACCTGGTAATGTGTGCTATCATTAATATGTGTATGTGTCATACACACAAAGCGACATTTAGAAATGTGGTAGTTTCGGACTTCGGAGAGTCTAGATATCTATAATAGTCCGTGGGCCAATACCGGTTTTTTTTAAATAAAAATGTTCAAATAGAAGACCTGTTTTATTGGGCTCATGTTGTATTATTTATTTTTTATTTCTTACACGTGTGGCCGATGGTGGCGCCACGCTACACCTGGTATGGGAACTGGCTCTCAAGCGTAGTATGTATTATTCTGTTATCTATATTATGTTCGTGCACTCCCATGTACAGTTAAAATCTCTAATTCGTTTTGATCTATTTGTAAACATGTTACATGAAAGTTGCCTATGAGTGTTTGTACTTTGAAAGGCCAAAAAAGTGTGATTTTTAGTTACTTACCAGCATTAATTTCACCAGCTTCCATAGTCTTTTTCACGTCTAAAAAGCGTTTGACTAGAGTGCTTTGCTCCTGCAAAGCCATTGTCTGAGCACCTAAAACAATCAGCAGATTAATAAAGCAAGAAAATTTGCAAGTAATCGTAACATTTGAAGAAACAGCTTACTTGTATCGCTGTCCGATGATTTCGCCAGACATCTAACTGCTTCTTTCAGGGCATCCAAGCCTTTTTCGTAGTTCTGAAAATAAGAACAAAATTATAGGAAAGCTGGGTTGGGTTTACTTAGCTTTACAATACGTAATGAAAATCACACATTTTTTACACTTTTCTTGGTGGTATGGCATTTTTTAGTACTCGCCTGGCTAGCTACTAACCTCAAGTCAACTGCATCATAGCTTAGAATGAATATTGTTTTTTTAGTAAAATGTCAAATGTGTGGAGGTAGTCCGCCGCCATCAGCTGAGCGCCGCAGTCGCGAGTCGCCGCCGCGAACATCGCTGTACGATCCGCGTCGCCTGAACGCATCGCATTGCGCCTGCCTATCTAGATATCTTACCTCGTATTCATCTACTTCCATCTTAGCGCACTCCGCATAGAATGCCGCGAGCTTCCCATAGGCCTTCGCCCTCGTGTAGAAGTGCAGTATGTGCCGCGTGAGGTCGGGCCGCGTGCGCCAGTCCGCGTGGCGCCGCAGGTAGTCCGCCGCCATCAGCTGTGCGCCGCGATCTCGAGTGGCCGCCGCAAACGTCGCTATACGATCCGCGTCGCCTGAACGCATCAACCATCGCATTGCGCCAGCCTGGAGGATTATAAACATGCGACTTTTAAATATGTGGTGCAGTAGCTATGCCCCGCGGGGTCCTGGATAAAAAGTAGCCTATGTTTTTCCAGAGTATACGAGTATATAAGCTATCTGCATTCCAAATTACACTCAAATTCGTTGATCCGTTTTAGCTTGAATTAGTAGAAAGTGACCTATTCTAGGGACGAGATGGTTTGGCGTACGAGTGTAGTAATAGCTCGAGTGCCTAACACTATAAAAGGTTTTGGACCTAATCGTCAAAGTTCACTTCCGCTAACTTGTCAAAGTTGCAACTCGTACTCCCTAAATGCAAAACGTAATTCAAAAAGTTTGTTGTAATTCCAATTCGATTCGATTTTAAATAACTCGTAATACCTACTTATTTTAGCTCAGAAAATGATGTATGGAAGGAAACGAAAACTTTAACACTTTTCATACAAAACAAAAAATCTATCAAAACTTGTACTAGGGGTACATAAACTCAAGGTTACTTTCCAAGTATGAGAAATGAAGAGTGTACCTTGTCTCCCGCATGTGCTAGCCGCTTAGCCGCCTGGTGGTACAGCCCCCTCGCGCCGAGCACGTCGGCTAGCCTCCGCAGCAGCGCCTCGCGGCCGCTGGTGCCCGCCGGCGCAGCCAGTCTCTCGCTAAGCGCCTCGGATAGCGGCGTCGAGGACTCCTCCACTATGTCTAGTGCTTCTTCGTACTGTGGAAAAGAGAAATCATGCTTTTTTGGTTTCCGTGCTCCAAAAAGAAAAAGGAATCACTTTGTTGTCCGTCTGTCTGTCAAGCAAGACCCTTTTTCCCAAGAACACGTTGAGGTATCAAGTTGAAATTTTTATCAAATATTCGGCTCTACGTTCTTTTTCAGCTGTGAAAAAATCGAAGTTGTAAGTCAACGCGAACAAAATATATGTCCGTTTATGTCGCAAATTTCACAAGGGAATCAGAACTTATAGGGTACTTCCCATTGGCTTCGAGGCATGAAATTTGGCATGAAGCAAGGTTCTACAGTACATGTACTTAAAAGAAAGTCTGAAAATCACAAATATGTAGTTTAATAACAACAAAAAAACACACACACACAAATACGTTTTATCGCGATAAATGGTATCATTTATATGTCCTTTTCCAACTCCACAACAAATTTCACCAAGATCGCTTCAGCGGTTTAGTCGTGAAAAGGTAGCAAACAAACAGTAGTTTACGCCCAAAATTAATAATCGATCCTGATCCGTTATCCGCGGTTTTGGATCGATATGTCATGTCATAATATGTCTTTTTAGTACTAGGGCTTGACATATTACTACTAAAATGAAATGAAATGAATGAAAATTTTAGTAATAATATGTCAATATATGGGCGTATATCACCTTCCCAGCCGAAGCCAGCAGTGCTGCGGCGTGCGAGTGGTACTCCTCCTTGCGCAGGTGAGCTGCCAGCGCATGCGCCACCTCAGGGTCCAGCTTGTCTCCCAGGGACTCCACCAGGGGGATGATTGCGTTCGTGTCTCCGCAGCTCAGCGCCAACTTCAACGCCATGTGAAGTTTACCTGAAGTTGTATTGTAACCAACTATAGACAAACAATTTCATGCACAGTTCTGAGTCTGAGCCATAACTCAGATTCTCTGTAGCTAGGGTATCAGAAACTATGACGATTGGCTTTGTTTCAATGCATCCATTTTAGCCCGTAACTGGAATTGAACTAAAGAACCCCTCCTTGCATCATTTTCCTCATTGCTAAAGGTCGTGAGTGTCGTAACTTCCACGAATTATTTTTCGGATGATCGCTTTCCATTTGTTATATCAAGTTCTACCTGCTTTTTGTAGAGGCTAATCCAAAAGTGGAGTTACCTTTACAAATATCAAGTTCTACCTGCTTTTTGGTAGAGGCCAATAGCCTGTTCGTTCTGGCCGGCATTCTCGAGGATCGAAGCTGCATGTAAAGCGTGTGTTGGTGAGGAAGAGCCAGCGCGCCAAACTAGATTCCACGCACTTGCTTCAGCTGCTACTCTTATTGCTGATGCTACAGCACCAGACTTGATATACATCTAGAAACAAAAATAGTATTTTGTAGCTACATATTGGATGGATTCGAAATAACAGTCAGCTGTTTTTAACTCCATATAATGCGCCAAAAAACGAATTAAAGACGAGTCGCTGGTTGAGAGAAGATTGCAGAGCCTTTTCAATTTTCATCGACGAAAAATAACTTGTCTGGCGATTTTCTCAAGGTTGCGTTTTGGTAGCCACGCTAACTGCACGAATTGAGTGAGCTATGCCATTCCAGTAGGATAACAAGGCGCGGGGAGTCGTTTCATTCCTATGTAGTAGATTTATCGAAGCCTTTCGGCTACTCTTTCATTACTGCTAGCAATGGAATTAGGTTCCCTGATGCTTTTTTCATAACAAATAAAACCTAGGTCTCTTTTAGACTAGAGTGAATAGGCACCTCATAGGACAGCGTGTTCCACCTTCGACGGCATCGTCGCTTAACATAAGGTGAAATGTGGCCCAACGCAGGCCCATTCGTACATACATATTAAAATAATTTAATAGCCCAGAAAAAAATACACAAATGTATAGGTTGTCTGGATACAGTACCTTTACAGCACTCTCCGTTTTATCAGGCTGCATCTCCAAGTGACGGGCCATTTGATACAAGGAAGCGCGATTCTTTTGACACAGCTTCTCCGCTTCGTCAATTCTGTTCATGTGACACAACAACCGCGTTTGTTCACCGAAGTCATTAGCGCGAGCGTATGCTTCCACGGCACTATCCAAATCGCCAACACTCTCCAAGTAGTGACCCCACCAAGTTATAAGATTCGCGTCGTTAGAGTTTGCAACATACTGAGCTAATAACGAAGGTTGGCCCTGAGCTATGAGCATTCTGGGAACATGAGGCACTAGTGTACCAGCGCTTTCAAATAACTTCAACGCGGCTCCAGTCTCACCATTCGACCACATCACCTTGGCAAGTTTGTGCTGTGCGCTTTTTACGAGAAGGGTGTTTTCACCCTCGTTCGTGCCATTTGTAATTTCGTTTAGACCACCCTCTTTAGCTGATATCAGACGCGTGATCAAGTCCGGCCGCTGGGCTTCTCTGAACAGTTTTTCAGCTTCTTCCGTCATGCCAAGATTGACGGCAAGCACTGCCACTTTACATGTATCATCCAAATCATTATCGTTCATCACTTTGCGCATCATCAAAGCTCCTTTTATATTGCCCATCTTCCCTAGACATACGGCGCCAACATCGGGCCTTTTGAGGGACACGCATACTTTCGCTAAGCTATCCCAAATGAGGGTATTTTTTGGTCCTGAAATGCTCGCCCCTACAACGACAGCTTTTTCCAAGTAGCCAGTTGTCATGAAAAATATGAAATCCAATATTTGTTTCAAGCTAGCTGTGTCGTATTCGCTGCAATCGGCAAACTCGTGCATTAGAACCTTTTTAATGCTTTGTTGCGACAAAATTATAACATTAGGCGTGTATAACGTGCATAGCATAAAATCAGTCGTCATATAGTCCTCAGGCGATGAACACCAGTTCTTGTATTCAAATAGTTTGCCCTCATGGCAAAAGAATAGATGAATTTGATCTAAATCTGCTGACCTCATGTGGACAGCGACAATCCTTGCATCATTAGAATCCCAGAGAATTGCAATTGGAACACTCTGATACGGAGGTGAGGAGTTTTCAGCAAGAACTTTATTTGTTATTAAATCGTTGGCCACATCCCACAGATAAAGTCTTGGGTCTGGTGCTAAGCCAGAATTAGCTATACTCAGACATATGTAGCGCCCTGTGCAGTTCACAGATGCTCTCATAACTTCGCCAAAATCTTCAATCATCTGGTAGCAGTTCTTTGCTGGATAAGGCATCCTCAAACCTTTCTTCGTGATCTCAGCTAATTTGAGAGTGCCATCCATTGTCGCAATTACAATAAATTTACCAGTATTGGTAATGCCAATGGGTTCACCTTCACCTTCTGTACTTGGAAGTATACCCAAGCTGTTACCAGTTATAGAGTAACATTCTATGTGCGGGCTAACCACCCCTATGAGGACATCATTGTGTATAATGAGAGTATCAGTTTTCCATGAAAAAGTGCGAATTAATGAAAATTTGCTTTCATTTTCCTTACTAGCCATCCAAACCTGAAAAATAGAAAAATAAGCTTATATATAAAACAAACTTTCATGAAGATACAAATCTGAATAATCTGAGGTTTCATTACCTGAACTTCTTTACCATCCCCTAAAGCAATGTAGTGGTCCTTGAATGCAAGAGCTCTAACTGTCACTGACACAGTTATGTGTGATGTGAGCTCATTTTTATGGGTAACTGCTATTTCATGAGCAGACTTCTGTACCAAGAATACATTTGGCGAGTAGCCCCAGCAAACAGGCTGCTCTCTTAACACAAATGCACTGGTAATACAATTGACATGTAGCAATGGATTCATTAGCCCTTCTGACCCCCAGCTTACTTCCTTTACAGTACCTTTGATAGACGTGCTACTGATTAGTTTCCAATTGTTTCTATGATCTCTTCTCCACAGGTACAAATTACCTTGAGAAGTTCCACAGCAAAGTGTGTCACTCAAATTGCAGTAACTTATACTTGTGAAAATATCACCAGGAGAAATCTCCTCTCCATCATTTGGTAGAACATCGTTATCCCCTGTTTCGCTATCCCAAATCCTGATTATATTATCTCCCGTAATCACCGCTATATAGAAATTTCCAGCTAGTACAATACACTGACCATTCCTTGCAGCCATTCTAACATGAGTGTCAGTCATCAGAGAGCCATCATCGGAGGTAATAAATCTTGTTAAACTAAGTGCTCCTGCAGATTCCCATGCTACCAGTAAATAGATATTGCTTATCATACCCATGAACATAATAGTGCCTGGAGCGTTCAGTACTTCAGAACATGCTCCTGCATGGTCAATATATAGGATGACTCCATTATCTTGAGCTGCATAGCAGCAATGATTATCAGGCTGTGCACCCTCTCTCATTCTTGCTGTAGTCCGAGGCCTCCATGCTGCTAATGCATCCAAAGCAGTTTCATCTCCAGCAACAGCTGCACGTGCTAAGCCCCTGATGGATGATTCTGAGCTGGCATGAGGAGTGCAGAATGTAACATGTGTGATGACATCACCAAGTTGATGATGGAATGATGTTAAGGGAGCTCCAGAACTTGATTGCCATCCTGATAGGGAACCTGCAGCATCAGCGGCGAGCAGTCTGCCTCCTCCGAGACTGAAGGCAATTGTTGTAAGAGCAGCATTGTGAGGTGCCTCCAAGCGAGCCCATGAATATTCAAGCCAAATGTAGAGTTCACCACCATCCCAACCAACAACTAAAAGTTTTCTTGTTTGATGCCAGGCTAATGCGGTCACTTGGTTAGATACCAAAATAGGCCATTCACAGCCTTCCAAAGGTGAACCCTGAAAGTAATAAATAAGACATTTTTCATGTTGGAAATTTTGACGTAAATTTTAGACTACATAGGATGTGGGAGACTGAGAATCTATCAGAGATCTATGTCCATAAAAACTGTAAAAATCAAAGTACTTACAGTTTCTTGAAATATAGTAACGAACCCTCCTTTTTCCTGATTATATGATCCAACAGCAAGGAGAGGTAATGACGGGTGCCATGAACCAACTGTAGAAACAACGTTTTCGTCGATAAAATTAAGTTTCGTGTCAATGTATAGAGTCATTTTATTTAATTAATGCTTGTGAAATCAAATGTACATCTGGCTTGAGTTTACGTTCAATAATGAATGAAATTGTTGGTTTTGTTTGAGTTGTGCAGTTGAATTTTAAATAAATCGCAGAAATAATAGACTGTTTTGTTGAGTCGTTTGTTTACGCGTGTTTCTATTTCCCCCGCCGAAGTATTCTGTGATTCTGTGCAACGCTTTTTATGTTTATAACCAAAGATATAAATAGCAATAATCATTGATATTATTTGTCTTTCTACGATTTATATGGTTGTATTTGTATTCAACTGTTTGTCTGTTTGGTTTATTTTTGTTGACCGTGAGGCCGTGAGGCGGTTGCTATGGGAACAGAAGAAACTGACACTGACAGTTGCCAGAGCAGTAGAGTAGTGGCATCCAGGGTTGCCAGACTATTCATTGAGCTAATCGCGCAAAAGTGGCGCTCATGTCGCCCAATATCGCAATCACCACCTAACGGTGGAAGTCGCCCAAAATCGCACAAACTGATGCGCCAATAATTCGGAATTTAAAAAGTATAGGAAATAAGACACGTAAGAACTATAAAATACAAAAAAAAAAATTCAAGATGTCGTGATAAAACTTTGTGTTTGACCGGCCAAGTGCGAGTTGGACTTGCGCACCGAGGGATTGGTAATAACTTGT
Source organism: Opisthograptis luteolata (assembly GCA_931315375.2). Classification (NCBI taxonomy): domain Eukaryota; kingdom Metazoa; phylum Arthropoda; class Insecta; order Lepidoptera; family Geometridae; genus Opisthograptis; species Opisthograptis luteolata. The sequence continues at coordinate 7,522,180 of OV928044.1, read as the reverse complement.
GTAATTGTGCCAAATTTCATGAGTCTAGGTCAACGGAAAGTACCCTATAGGAAAGGGCGGATCCGGGGGGTCGTGACCCCCCCCCTGGGCTAAGACTAGGTTGACTAGCATTGCTACCAAGTGCAAATCAGTGGAGAATTCCCCGCATAGCAAGTAATAGAAGCAGGTATAAAAATGGATAAAAGCAGGTTAATTCCAGTAATGAAAATTTAATAGATAAAAAATATCAGACAAAAGCCAGGTTTATTTTTGAACGCATCCATTTGTATAGCAAACTGTTGTTATAAAATTTGTATGTTTATTTGTTTGAATGGTGGGGTTATCTCTGCTTGAAATGGACTGGAATGCGCGTAAGGGGCACCAATTAAGAAGCAACATTTTTGCGCCTTTGTAAGTCTTGTGGCGTATATACTAAATGAGAATAAAGGTCTTTTTTCCTTCGTTTTGCTAACTTACAGAGTAGAAACAATAACAAAATTTTCGCGCTCGCTCCGCTCGCGCTTTTCTCTCTCTCTCTCTCTCTCGCTCTCTCAAACCCTTCGTGCAAATCCCTCGCGCAAATCCATCGCGCAAATTCCTCGCGCCAATCCCTCGCGCAAATCTTTCGCGCAAATCCTTCGCACAAATCCTTCGCGCAAATCCTTCGCGCAAATCTTTCGCGCAAATCCTTCGCGCAAATCCTTCGCGCTAATCCTTCGCGCAAATCCTTCGCGCAAATCCTTCGCGCAAATCCTTCGCGCAAATCCTTCGCGCAAATCCTTCGCGCAAATCCTTCGCGCAAATCCCTCGCGCAAATCCCTCGCGCAAATCCTTCGCGCAAATCCTTCGTTCAAATCCTTCGTGCAAATCATTCGCGCAAATCCCTCGCGCATATCCTTCGCGCTTTGCGCTGCTATGCGGGGAATTCCCCGCTGATTTGCACTTGGCAGCAATGCTAATCAACCTAGTCACAGCCCAGGGGGGGTCATGACCCCGTGATCCCCCCCTGGATCCGCCCTTGTATATGACCCCCCCTGTCTCGAAAGCTGGATCCGCCCTTGCCTATAGGTTGTGATTCCATTGTAAATTCAAAAAATTCGACATAAATGCAGTGGCGTATTTTAAGTATTTCTACACTGTGAGTTAGCAAAATGTAGGCCAAGAGACCACCATTTCACTGTGAATGTAATGTAACGAAAGTGCGAGCGCAACATTTATAAGATATATCTTCTCTGTAAATTAAGAAAATGAAGGACAAGAGACCTAAGTTACAAAAACGCGAGCGGAGCGAGCGCGAAATTTTTTAAGTATTTCTACTCTGTAAGAAAAACGACAAGAGACCACCATTTCGCAAAATATGTAAAAGCCAGTTTACAAAAGCACTAGTGGAGCGATCACGAAAGTTTAGAAGTACTTCTTTCTACTTTACATGTTAGCAAAACGAAGGAAAATTTCACAATTAATATAATAATATAAGATATAAGCGCGAGCGCAGCGAGCGCGAAAATTTTTACCCTTCAGCTCTAGGATAAATACGCCATAAACTAGCCTGCATAAACTTTCATCTTTTGATAGTATCAAAAGAGTCGAGAGAGAGAGAGAGAGAGAGAGAGTTAGTAGTCTTTTGACTTACAAGTTCCATTTTTTCACAGCTAAAAGAGACTGTAGAGCCAAGTATTTGATATAAATTACAACTTGATAACTCAACGCGTACTTGTGAAAACAGGGTCTTGACAGACATACCTGTTTGTCTCAGACACGGACAACAAAGTGATCCTATTAGGTATGAGGGTTGAATCGACAAGTCACCCAGTTACATATTATACTTAAAATCTAATAATGAGGGAACGCCTCAGATCGCCCAAATATCGCGTTTCAAAAACTTCAAATCTCCCAAATTGCGACCATCGCAAAACCTCCAAATTAAGTCGCAAAATGGCACTTCGAGTAAATTGCGATTTATCGCCCAATCTGGCAACCCTGGTGGCACTGGCATCCACAACCGGACCGGAACGGTCATAGCAGAGCTGCGGAAAAAGATATAATCTATCGCTGTGGCCAGGGAACAATCAAAAACCTCTGTGGCTGTGAACGGCGATAAAGCAGTTGTTCACTCAACTCATTGACCTGCTATAATGTACAATGACTCAACTTCATTCATCTGTGGTTGTTTGACTTTGCCGGTGCTGTGTTGCCAATGCTACGGTAATTACCGTGTTCTACGGCTTTCAAGACCAAAAATCACGAAATACACGGCCTACGGCTACGCTGCAGATTCTACGGCTTTTCGCTAATTTTACGGTAATAAATAAATTTATCGGTTGGTATCCTCAATGTATCCATAATAAGACAAGAAAAAATATTTATTAATTACGAATGAAGAATAAAATTTATAGAAAATATTCGAGATTTTCACCGGGAATAATAAGTTTAATTAAAAAGCTACATTTATTAAAATTGTTGCAATTTTTTTCAAACAAATAGAGGTTTTATAGGTTTTTCCTTTTTTAAAAAAAAGCTGGGACACGGCTGCGACCGAACAACACCAACGGTGTGTCGCGACCGGCCGCGGCGCACCGTTCTTTGGTTTTTTTCCACATAAGCACAGCTTATTTAAATAATGTACACACTACACAGACGGCTAAAAATTTTCATTGGATTGGCAACACTGTGCCAATGGCGCGCTCCGCTCCGCTTCCTCTGGCTCCAAAATCTATGGATGGCTCTGGGACGTTGGTGGCGTCTGGCGTCTGTCTACTTTTACTTTAGTGTTTGTTGAGTTTGGTATCCTGCGTATTGCGTAGTTCTCCGTTTGCAACGAAATTTAAAATTTTCCTTTCACAATGTGGTATTTAACTTCGGAGAGTGATGATAAAATTATCTACGTGGTCCCGCAAAAGAAGGAAATTACTATCGGACGAAGTCCTGATCAGTCAATATGTGATTTTGCCATTCAGGAAGATCCGTCAATCAGCAGGAAACATGCAGTCTTGATAAATCTCGAAAACAGCCTTTACGTAAAGGATTTGGGTTCCAGATATGGTACTTTCGTCAACAACTCTAAGATAGAAAACACCAATGTAAAGCTATCAAACACCGATATTGTGAAATTTGGTAAAATGGGCAGTGTTTGGACTGTTCATGAGGCAAGTTTCGTGACATGCACATCAACATTGAAAGGAGAAAACCTTACAGACCTAAGACTAATCCTTTCTAAGATTGGGGGTCTGTTGAAAATTGATTGGGATGATACATGCAAATTTTTAACAATGCCTGCCATCACACTGACAATTAAAGTGGTGCTAGCATTAGTCCAAGGCTCTCACATAGTTACAACACAGTTTTGGAGCAAATGCTTGGCTGCCATTACTAATAATGAAGTGCTACCGGATCCTAACAACTATACTCCCCAGATAGTGGAGTCCACTCTTAACAAAGATTCTGTATCATTCTTGCCCGAAAAACAGAGAGGACTATTGTTTACAGGCAAAAAGTTCATATTTTTCTCAAAGCGCCAATATGACCTGTACAAACCAGTTTTGCTGAAAGGTTCGGCAAGCCCTCTGTTACTAAGTGATTCCAAATTTTCCAAATCAATGCTTTGTGAGGAAGATATGGTTGTTATTCAGTATAACATCACAGCAACAAGCCATGAGACAGAAGCACAAAGAAATCAAATCACTGAAATTGTCAGCTACTTGAAAAGTAAAGGCAAGAGAGTTATTGCTGATGCTGAGATTGGACTGGCAATATTGTATGTCTCTACAGAAAAATACTGCAACCCCAGTTTCAACTTCTCTTCAGAAGTTGTAAGGCAATCCCCAACGCAACAAAGCAAGAAGGTGCTGGCTCAAGAAACTCAAGAGCAGGCTCGAATTTCAAACAAGAAAGAAAATGTGATCATCAATGAGAGTCTAGTATCAAGCAATGATGTGACTTCTTCCAAAAGAAAAATGAGTGATGAAGACATGGAATCAAGTGTCAACAAAAAGTTGGCTACAAATGTCAGCAAAACCTACAATGAATCAGCTAAAAGAAAGCATGAGGATGAAGGCTTAAACAATCCCGCTAAGAAACTGGCTACTGAGAATGATTCTGAAGATAATGATTTGTTTAACTTTATCACTCCAGGTTCCAATGATATTTCTAACAAGACCAAGTCTGCGGATAGGCTTAATCTTGCTAAACCAATGAAGAGAAAGAAAAGTTTTGAAGGTAGTGAAGAAGATTTGTTCAATTTTGTTCGGAATGAAGAAGAAAATGAAGCTTGTAGAAGTGGGATGTTTGATGGAGTAGGAGGAAATGCAAAGAAATGCAAAACTGAAAACACTGTTGAAGACATAGCAGCTATGAGAGGATCAAAGCTTGAAGAGCTAAACCAGATTAATAAGAACTGGAATTTAAATGTTCTCAAATCTCACAATATCAAGAAGGAAGCTATCTCAGAAGGAAATGATGACCTTGATGCAAAAATGAATTTGCTTGATATAGGATCTGTGATTGTCACAATTAGAGATACTTTGATTATTAAAAAGGAACCTATTGAAATAGAAGCTCAAGACAATAGTTGTAAGAATTTCAAGAAATTCAAAAAGGTGTGGCCTATTAAAATGCAGGTGACTGTTATCCCAAAATCATCTATGAGTATTGTTACGACAAACAATATTTCCCAAGAATCATCTATGGATGTGGTGACAAATGATAATGCTGCAGAATCATTGTCTACCATCACTGCATAATTTTATCTTTTTTTTTTTAATTCTTCTGTTTAAATAATGTAGGCATGAAAATGACATTGTTTTCTTCTATGCAAAGTTGAAAGTTGATTTTTTATATAAGATTATGAATAAAACTCAATACATTTAATTACTGTGATCATTTATTTTAATCTTAAATAATCACTTATTTCTCAGCAAATCAGTCATCATTATCTGATACTTCTTTTTCTTCACCACTTTCTTCGTTATCATCCTCTTCCTTGTCACTGTAATAAAAAGATCCAACTATACTTGCAGTTACTTGAAGCTCTGCCTACATTCTACATAGAATCATCTAGCTAGTATAAATAACTCAGGGAGAATTTAATATTGAAAATGGAAATTATTTTTACTGTAAAATGAATGATCACCTAGTAGATCTAGTTAGTAGTATTTGTACTATGTACTGTGTGTGGGTGTGTTTATGTATATCAAGGATATCTCAGCTCTGTGACAGTGCAATGAAACATGACATTTTTAAGTTGAGACCTCAGCAGTCAGTATAACTTCAGTATGTATTTGTCATAACAAGCCTTTTCATTTGAAATGTCACATGATGAACTTGAAAAACCTTTATTCACACCATATTTTCAAGATAGTGCCAAAAATCTGTGTTTGTTTATATACTGTGAGTCATCTAACTTTATGAACTTAAACATTTTTCTTCCAGTAGTTTCAGGGAAAATGAGCTGATACACACATAATAGATAAGTGTTCAGCGCAATGATGAAATAAAAGTTCAGTGACTTCTTATATTAGTTCATACCAAATATTATTTTTTTACCTTGTCTTCATCCGCTCAGGTTTGAGTAAATGGACAGTGCCATCAGGAGCAACCCTGACTTTGCTGTCAGGGAATGTAGATAACTCATCTTCCAGCACATTGTAGTTCTTGGGTTTCTTCTGTGTTAGTTTAGGTGGAATCACTGTGCTTGATGGCCCTGAAAGATTTTATATCATTAAAAGAAGTTGTTAACCTCAGAATCAACTGATCCAGCTGCTCAACTATTCTGAGTTGAGCAGTGGGGAAGTCATGATGATGAATGCTAAGCTATTTTCAATTGATATAGATTACCAAGATAGGATATCTTTAATCAAGATAAAAGCCTGTTCTTGTGAAAAAAATGTATTCTAACTAGTTGCGCCCAATGCTTTCATCCACATCTTCTTGTCCCACAGAAACCTTTATCTGGGATAAAAGTAGCCTTATGTGTTAATCCAGGGTATAAATTTCATCAAAATCAGTTTAGTAGTTCACATTCACACACACAAACTTTCACATTTATAATATTAGTAGGATAACAGCATTACTTACGTAAAGTAGCATATAATGGCAGGGATATGGATAGTGGTAATTTCAAAGAAATTGACCTAATATTAGCTTCACCACCAGGATACTTAGTTTTTATTTGGTCTACTAGTGACTGCAGATTTTCTTTTAGCTGATTTTGTGGCATTCCTGTATGGCCAACAAGAATTGTTGATGTTTCTCCTTCGTTTACTCTTAACATAGCAGTGCGTAGGCCAATGCTAATATCTTTCTTGATATCTGCTTCCTCATTGATTCTGACAGGAATAAGCATGTTGTGTTTTTTAAAGAACATTTTCCCCAAGAGATGTGATACATGGTTTAAGACTTTAGTATCTACCATGATGAAATCATGTTGGGTTAATAGTCTGCGCTTTAATTCATACTGGTCATACTCCACTTTTAGTTGTCTCACTGGCAAAACTCTTTTTATCTGAAAATCAAAAACATAGTACTTTCAATAACTATATTCCATCCGATGGTATTGTCTGAGCAAAATCTTACCTCAGTAACACCCGCTTTTTTCAATAGTTCCTCCCAACGGTCAACAGTTGGTTCATGATCAATTTTCCTGCCCTTTTTAATATCTGGGGTTATCAGACAAACTTCTCGTGTTGAGGCAACAGTGCTGTGTGGCAGCACACTATAATGTAAGTAAAATAACAGTTAAATAAGGATCAGGTGGAGATTTAATATAGACATTGAAAAGTAACTCACAATTTAATATTTCCTCTAGTGTTTTGTATTTTTATACAGTGTATTTCTGCAAATATGGATGTTTCATCATCAAATATAGCATTTTTCTTCTTATAGCTTGTAGCTAACTGTTGCAAAGCATCAAGACATGACTTAATAGCATTTTCTTTAATATATTTTGAAGGCATAACATATTTAATTTTCTTCTTTTCAGGCTCAACTTGCAACTTTTGTACAGTTGCTTCCACTTTGACCTTTTTCTTACTTTTGATTTCATTCAACTTTGACTTATTTTTCTTTACTTTGTCTAAGTTTTCAGATGTTTTCTTCGCCTTTTGTAGGATTTTTGCAGGCTTTGGCTTTTTTATAGATACCATTTTTGCTTTATTAAACTTTGCTGGAGGATACTGTACTTTGAGCTAGATAATTGATTCAAACAGAAACTTATTTGTAGTTTATTTAAATTAAATTTAACATTAAACTTACAGAGCACAGACACATGTATTAGAGGTTATAAAAAGGTAAATACTATAACCTAAAAGTAAGAAAACAGGTCAAACGTCGGACGTCAGTCAAACAAAGTTTATGGCTTAGGGATGTCGATCTAAGATAAATTTAATGAAGAATCGATTTTTATGATCAAGGAAATCGATCATTAAAATAATATAATAAGTAAAAAAATAGACCCTTCCTGTTAATCAATCTAAGACACTCAAAAATCGAGATTCGTATTTATTAATGAATGCAACCATACTAACAATTACAATTGTAGTCAAACGCACATAAACATGTCAAATACGACATCTTCTTACTCAATTACTAATGAATAGATGGTTATCCTGGTTTTATCGCTTACTTTATTAATGCTATTTTGCTATCATGCATCATCTATAGGTAATTTTGTGATATTATAATTGTGTTTATTTTTGTTCCATTCGAAAGCTAAATCAACAAAGTTTAACTCACAACTTGATAACTTCTAGGCTTCGATTTTTTTTGAATCGTTTCTTGAGACATCGATTTTAATCGATTCAATGATCGAACTTTTTAGAAAGAATCGCCATCTCTACACTGCCTTAGTGCTGCCAGCTGCACACAATTCCAAATCTCAAGTAGTAATTTTTTATCTATGCGCACATGAATCAGTGCTACCACCTTGGTATTGGATTTTCAGGCTACATTGAATTTAAAAAAGTGTTAGTTATGTTCAAAAATTAAATTTAAGAGCTAATTTGCCAATTAATAAAATATAGAAGTACGTGTATGTACTTGATTTCATTAAATAATTGGTTTCAAAGTTACAAGTTTACAACACAACCGACCGATATCCGGCGTTGGTTGAAGGATGACTGACGATTGTCGTAGTTTATACAAATATTACGAGGTGGCGCTGTTTCATTATTTAATAATAATTACAAAAATATACTTACGTTTGTTGCACCTAAGGAGTGAAAACAATAGATTACATACTAAATTAAACTAATATTCCCTACAAATTGTTTCTTTTGATTATGCGAAAGTAATTCTGTCTGTCTGTCTCGCTTTCACGCATAGACTGCTGAACCGATTTGAATGTACGGAGGTACGAAGATAGTTTGAACCCTGAGGAAGGACATAGGACCACGCAGGTGAAACCGCGAGGAACAGCTAGTCCTACTATCCTACTAATATTTTAAATGCGAAAGTTTGTGCGTGTGTGTGTGAATGTTTGTTACCACGTATCACCGTAACTACTCAACCGATTTTGATGAAATTTGGAATGGAGATAGCTTATACTCTCTTTTTATTCCGGAAAAAGATTCTTGCAAGATAACGGGAAGAAGCGGGTGAAACCACGGGGCGCAACTACTATGAAAAGAAACTCTTGGCAAAGTATTGTTGGTTATCAGAATCAAGAATAGTTTATTGTCACGGGATAACAATTTTGAGGATTTATCGAACAGTGGGACACGTAGGTACCTATATATATGTAGTTTTAAAACGGGGCGGAACGTATGGTTACGTTACATAATATAGAATATACGTTTCATAACTTTTGACATTACTTAATAATATCACAGTAAAGTAAGAATAATATTGTCTCAGTACAATTTTTGAGTTTATGCTGAGTACATTTTTAAGTAATAGTACTTAAAAATGTACTCAGCATAAACTCAAAACTTGTGTACTTACCTAATCATCAAATTGTGGCGTAAATAAAAGTCAAAAGTGTGCATATTAAAAAAAAATTACCTTATTATTACGAGACTACCAGTCCAAAAAGCTAGTTTGTGAGTAGGTATGTATGTATGTTTGTTGCTATTTCACGCAAAAACTATTGAACGGATTTGAGTGAAATTTGGAATGGAGATAACTTATACCCTGGATTAACGCTACTTTTTATCCCTGAAAAGGTTCCTGCGGGATAACGGGAAGACACGAGTGAAACCGCGGGGCGCAACTAGTAAGATGTATTTTTACATACATAATTTACTCATAATTAATTTTTTAAATATGTGAGGGTGAAACATCTATTTATGTACACGTACGTGCTAGTTCGTAGGTCTTATTAAATATATCGTCAAGTGAGGGCCCAGCCCAGGCGTACCGAATGCGAATTCGTTCGCACTTCATTGGTCGTAATATTTTTTGTGCTGAAGTAGAAATCACAGTGGGGTTAATAATATGTACCTACCTATTTCAATCACTGAACAAAGTCGGATCAATAGTCTGGAAGCTTCAATAGTCTGTCGTAAGAAAAGGACGGATTTTCACCGCTTTCATTGTTTAAGAGCGCTACCCTTTTTCGATGTTTAAAAGCTTTGGGACTTCAATTAAAATCGAAGGATTTGCGTTACCGTTCTGAGTCAACTATTGGTACGTTATCTTGTCTGGATTATAGACCTACCTGCCAGTTTTAAACTTCTGATACAGTTTTTAGAGATATCATATTGCAAATTTTGCTGTAATTTTGAAACAAAAATTCACGCAAGATTTGTATCTCGTAAGAGATTCCTAAATGATGACTTTTCCTACATTCGCTCTCTTTAGAGCGCACTCATGGGTTAAAGCTTTAGTTTCCTCTTTAGGTAGAGTTTTAAGTAGGTACTTATGTACTTAGATACGCTGTGCCGGGCCGGTTGCGCTTTTGTCACATGATGACTAGATGAGGGGTAAATTAGACTCGTGACCCAGGTCGTGGTATATGTCGGATACTTGCAGTTTTACTGTTGCGCAGTTTCCTAAATAGTTCTACCGAGACTAGCGATTCAATCGTCTGATGGTATCATGGTCACTCTTGCCTATCACATTTTTAGTACTACCCAGGATCTTTAACAGTTCAAAATCCTGTGCGGCAAGCGGTAATGCACTGCGCTCGTCACGTTTATATAGCTATTAAGTTTTAATTTAGTTATGCCTTATAATTTTACTGCCAAGATTGCCGTTCAATCCGGAATACAGTAATGTTGGGACACAACTGGCGAAGGTGTGTGGACAAGGCATATTTCCCCAGGGGAACCCCTCAAAAGTCCTACCTACTTAATAAATTTATTTATTTTATTTATCAAAGGTGTGCAGGTGCACATCGATACGTTCAACAAATATTTGTAGATAGCATGTAGTAAATATTCTCTTCTAGTTTATAATATCAGTGGTTATACATTAAATAGCTAGTCAGTGTTAGCTATAGCGTCATTAGTGTTAATTTACCTAAGCCACATGCGCTCGTGTACTAAGTAGGCCCCTGCCCTAGTCATAAGAATTAATACCTTTATGCTTATAGAGATAAGCTTAAACACTGCCGGAGGCCTCCAGTCGGCCTGAAAACTGCGACACCGAGGGTTGGTCGCACGAACTCTCAACTCACGAGATCGTATGAACTTACGTAGGTACTTTGTTGATTATGTCATGCCCCTGCTACGAGTAGGTAAGTTACACGCGTGGAGATTCCCACAGGATTTTTATGACTATGACACTCAGGGGTAGTGTAGGTACTTGGCTCTTTAACAATGAGATATTTTTTTAGCACTGAAGATTACTTCTACACTTAACCTCACAAACTTTCATCATCATCATCATCATCATCAGCCTTTCACGTTCCCACTGCTGGGACTCTGGCCTTCTCTCAGAGAGAGAGAATGGGCCGTAATCTACCACGCTGGCCCAGTGAGGGTTGGTATATGTTGCAGCCCTTGCATATTGCAGTTCTTGGATGTGCCGTTTTCCTCACGATGTTTTCCTTCACCGTTTTGAGCGATGGGAAATCCGCACATAACTTATTAAGTCAAAGGTGCGGGGCCGAGAGGATTCGAACTCGGTGTCGTCGCCTTGTAAGTCGCACGCGTTACCGTTCCGCCACCATCGCTCATATACACAAACTTTACCTTTTTGTAATAATATAGTAGGTATAGGTAGTATCTACCGTAGTATGAACCTTTCTACATAATATATAGATACCTAACAATGTTATTTTTAATGGAATCGGGAAATAAAATTTCCTTAGATCCTTTTACGTTGCGGACAAGGTGAAGTTGGCAAGTAATTCTACAATTTGAACAAACTTAAAGTAAACTTAGGTGTGTTGACAAAGCTAAAAGTAAAGTGTCTGTGGGCTCAGGTTTCGATTACTCCAAGGCTATTTTCGCAAGAACCAAGGGAACAAAGTTAAAGACAACAACGGGTAATGAAATGGAATGACGAGGCTTCGCAGCTAAATAAGTACTTTCGTATTTATAAGCTTATATCACCCATCACCGAAACTGCTCTATTTCCCCTACCGTATAATAAAGTAACCACTAACCATACATAAATATCATACATAAAAACGAAAGTTTTGTGAGTAGGTAGGTGAGTTTTTGTTGCATCTTTTCGCTGAAATGAATCAACGTATTTGAGTGTAATTTGGAATGTAGATAGCTTTTGCCCTGGGTTTTTACCACAAAAAAGGTTCCTGCGGTATAGCAGCTATATGTGCAGCTGATATAATAAATATAAAATAAGCACATACAGATTGCACATAATTATATACATCGCAACTGGACGAGTTAATTCGTTCACTACAATGACACAATCCTACCAATTATTGTTTACTCAAAGAATGGTTCAGAACTAGTTTTTTTTTACTACTTATACGGGGTAGTGTTTGACCACAAGTCGCCTGATGTTAAGTAATGATGCGGTCGAAGATGGCGCCACGCTACACCTGGACAGGGAACTGGCTCTCAAGTGAGGCTGCCGGAACACACCGATAGGTGCTTGACGACAGATTCTTAACATGAGGGGTGGTAGCTAGCCAGGCGAGCACTAGAAAATACCCTACCACCAAGCTATGGTTTCATCACGATGTTTTCCTTCACCGAAAGCTCAAGCTCATTGTAGGATTCGAACCCACGTCCTACGGACCGCAAGTCGACGTCACTACCATTGAGCCATCATCACTATACGTCACTACTCACTACCACTTAGTCACCATCTATTGTCAGGTTGGAAAAAAAATACTCGCTAATAGATTTCACAGGAAGTCATAATTTTTCAGTTTATGTTTAAGTCCATTATCGATAAACGACGTTTAAATGAAAACTAGCTAGATCGATTCATCGCTGTACACAAAATTTCATGAAAATCGTTGGAGCCGTTTCCGTGATAGGTACAGACAATATAATATATAGATATATACAATAATTGCTCGATTAAAGGCATTATACTCTTAGATAAATGTGTAGTGCGTAGCTCATTTATACAATTTGTCAGCCTAAAAGTTTCTTTAGCACAACTCCATACAAGTGTTGGCATAAATAAGTATTTTGTGAACACGCGTCCTACCCACTGTAATGAGAGTAGGTTTAGGCCTGGTTTATTTATCGTCCGTCATCGTTCTGTCTCCTTGCGTAGCATTCAGCATCTTTTATTTAAAGATGCTACAGGGTACGCCTGAGTTCATAATTTTATTAGTCAAGGTACTAGAATAAATCGGGGAAGTAAATAGTACCTTACACTTTTAGTTATAAAAGAATCAGAAGGAATAAAAAGTGTCCTTTTTTACCTTTCCTAGGGTTTAAACTATCTCCATACTCAATATCAAATGTCATCAAGTTCTTTTTAGCGGGTTAAGCGTGAAAAAGTAACAAACAGACAGGGGGCAAAGGAAAAAAAGAGGCATGAAAAGGGTTACTTTCGCATTTTTCACATTACTTGAGACTTTCCCCGGTTTAGTACCTACGCATAGAAAAAGCACTTACAGTGTACCCCGATTTTCCCCTCATTTTTATAATTTTTCCTAAATACCTTATTTGGTTTACATAGCCAAATCGGTCCAGTCGTTCTCGAACGGTACGCTTGAAACTTAAAACCAAAGAACACATTTGATTTTTATAGATATAGTATGAATTTTATATCCAACCTACAGCGTTGGCAAATAAAACTATTTTAATAAATATGATTTCAGAATAATGATACGATCGTATTGCAGAGTTTCGGTGCCGAGGGACAATTAGAGGCGTCGGATTTGGCGGAGGTCCAAAAAGAATACCTATGAGGGCGAGAGGCTGTGAGGTTGAGTAACACATTTTGGTGTCAGTCCACTGCTGGACATGGGCCTCTCCCGAGGTACGTCACTGGGCCCGGTCTTCGGCTCTTCTCATCCAACTGCCAGTCACTCGGCGTCGCCGTCGGTGTCTTCGATCCACCTTGTCGCAGGACGTCCTACACTACGTATGCTAAGTCGCTGTCTCCACTCAAGAACACGTCTACCCTAACGGTTATCGGTTCTGCGGCTTATATGACCAGCCCACTGCCACTTTAGCTTGCTAATTCTGTGAACTATTTCGGTGACCTTAGTTCTCTGTTAGATCACCTGATTTCTGATGCGATCCTTGTTCCCTATTACACCAATAACTGCGCCCCGCAGTTTAGTACACCCACATTTTTTTATTCTAACATTTACCTCACCACCCCGAAAGGGATGTTTTTTAAAAATTCACGGAATACGTGTCTTTATTAACTTTGGCGAGTAAACACACCAAGTTTCGAAGCAAACAAGCTACGGATCAAGAAGTTTCATACCAACTTTAACACCACATTGCAACTTTTGGTTTTTGAAAAACCTTTCTTAGTGCATTACACAACACAGTCTATAAACAGGTATAGGTTTCATGTTACTTGGATATACCATGTAGGTTGTGCGTGGTCTAACAGTCAGTAACGGCCGTTATTAATAACCTATCTATCCATGGTTTGCCTTACTGGAGATAGAAATTTGACAAAAGTCCCATAGATAAGTACCTAATGTCAAATATCTTTCGTAGGGCTAGCTGTGGATTATTAATAGTTATTAATTTTCAGTGTCAGTTAGTTAGTCACTCATGCAGTAAGTCTCGCAGTCACCGTCAGTAGGTAGGTACCATTTTAAAGGCATCGATCGAGATTACTCTATTGTTTTTTGCTGTCTTCACCACACTTTTAGTAATGGCACGTAACGGCTTTGCTACGTGCGGTTTATGTAACATATCGTGTACCCTAACCTTTACTTAAGACAAATTAGACACTTGGGTTCGAGCTTTACCTACGTAAGAAATGAACCTACTATGTAATTCTGTTTTTGCTTTTGCATACCTAGGTATGTGTATATTCATATTTTACTATTTGCACCTCACAGCATCGCCTTTGTTAATTTCTGATATGAAAATGTTAATACACAAACACCAAAAAGGTTTTTGTGCTAGCTTTAACCACCCATATAATGTACCTCGTAGGTATTTGAAAATTTTTGAAACCTGTATATCTTTCTTTACTTTGAAGAGTATATAGGTACACCAAGTTTTAAAGTAATCTACAAATAGGTAAAGAAGTTTCATACAAACTATAAAAGATTTTCCAAGTTTTTAGTTTCACGGCCTAGGCTGTGCATTTTCAGTCAGTATCAATAGGTTACTCAGTCAGGCACGGTACTGTTTTCAAGGCATATATTAGGTAGGGCAAGTGGATAAAACTTCAAGGTGATATAGATTATTTCCGCAATATTTAATGTAAGCTAAATTAATTAATTTAACTTGACGTTCCACAGATAAGAAATTATTCAAATTAAATACTAAACTAGTAGACCAGTTCATTCGTCCTGAGAATAACCAACGCGCACACCTATATCACAGGTATACGAAGTTCGAACAGCGAATTAACATAAATAGGGCTTTGTACCTGTACAAGTTCGGAGCATGAACTATCGGACAACGTGGTACGGAGTTCGGGCATACATAGATCACCTCTTGAAATCCCACCCCTATGTATAGTCCTATACCTACACATAGGAACACAATGTCCTTTCCCAAATCTTCTATGAACCTATGACGAAAGTATCACGTAATATTTACTGCGCCGGGTCACACGGACCTACCTAATGTTTCTCCGATACCTACTAAAAAATTCAAGAGGGACGCCCAAAATACTTTGTCAACCTGCCCAAGAAACTTTGGCAATTAAAACTACGTATAAGACGATGCAGCAGATCTGAACAAGAAACTAACTGCTTACACCAACATAGTAAAATGATACCTACTTGGTGTGGAAGTAAAACTTAGTCCATTGTAGGGTTGTAATGCCATCTCTACGGAGGCGGAGGTGGATGTGGTTCCTGAGGTGGAGGTGGAGGCGAAGGTGGAGATGGAGGCGAAGGTGGAGATGGAGGCGAAGGTGGATATGCCGAGTTTGTTCTCCGCTTTAACGGAGGTGTGAAGAATAAAAAAAATATAGATTAACTAACCATTTATCAATAACTGCTACTCGATATTTAGAAGTAGCAAATTGTGTATTTTGGTAAACAACAGCTATGCCATAAGCATATAGTTCAGTGACAGTAACAAAATGTAAGCAAACCTCCGTTATAACTTAGTTAAAAACTTGCGGAGGCGAAGGAACGATTTCTTGTGGAAGTTCCGCATTTGCGGATACAGTGGCGAGGTGCTGTTACAATCCTAGTTCATTCTACCTAGCCATAAATTGGCTATATCTATCTACCTATTCTAAATGTAACTAAGATAAGTCTTTATTTTCTGTTCGCCTTGTCTCTTTCGAATACCAACTTGCTCACCACGATTGTTCGAAGCTAACATTTTAGCTGAGCTATATATTGCTGAATCAAGGTTTTATGTTTCTTCCTTTTGTTATTGGTGCTTACGTTATATTTGGTTGTGTAAATTTGTTGATTTAATACATAAATACAATCGTTAATATATTTGTACATATATCTTATCATTTTGTTATTTTGTGTACAATGTATTAGATATCTATGAGTTTTATGACCGTAATTATTCGTTGTAGTCTTTTAAAGTTGTAAATACGACGTTAATTTTCTTGTACTATCGTTTAGTCTATGTACCTACTGTACATGTGAAATAACAGCTGACAAAATAGGATAAACTTGTATCTATTATTTCAAAAGAAACATCGATAAAAATTGACGAAAATATACTCTGACATTTTATTTCACGAACAAACCATAAAAAGAGCGATGTCGGTCGAATACAACCAGTTAGACCACTAGCTCATACGAACTTACTTACGGGTAAGTGTCTTTCGTACTTATCTCCAAAAGGATGTTTATGTCATGTACCTACTTCCCAAAGACGTCAGATAAGCGGGCCACTGAATCGATGGCCCGGGCCGAAATATCACTTCCGTCGTCTTTACGACCATGCCTGGGGGTAACACGCCCGCGCCGCTGTAAATAAATGTGCCCTATTAGTACAGGTAGGGAACTGTCGTACGCTACTTTACTCGGCTTACCACCGCCAGTAATGAATTTGAATTTAAAACTTGGCATTAACTAACACAGAAGGGAAACCGATCCCAAATAAATAACTTATGCGTGTTTACGAGGGCACAGATCTTTCGTAGAGGTAGGTAGATGTAGTTATGTACGGACGTGGGTCGATTAATAAGGATATTACTCCAGAGACTTTCGCACAGGAACACGGAGTAAAGGCGGTCGATGCATAGAAAGCAGCGGTTGTGATCTATAATCCTGCAGGCTACATATACTCGGTTCTACCTTTCTCATCTGCCGTTTAACCCAGTTTGCCTTGTGAGTATTTTACTTATTTTTCTTCATAGAAGTGTAAGTGAGTGAATTATGGAGTACTAAGTTTTTGAAGCGATGATGGCTCAGTGGTAGTGACGTAGGCTTGCGATCTGTATGGGCATATCTGTGTGTGTGTTGTGTTGTGTAGGTCGTGGGTTCGAATCCGCCAATGAGCTTGAGCTTTCGGTGAAGGAAATCATCGTGATGAAAGCATAGCTTGGTGGTAGAGCATTTTCTAGTGCTCGCCTGGGTAGCTACCACCCTCAAGTTAAGATTCGTCGACAAACATCTATCGGTGTGTTTCACCCTATTTGAGAGCCAGTCCCCAGTCCAGGTGGCACCGTCTTCTACCACATAGTCACTTAACATCAGGTGGCTTGTGGTCAAACGCAATACTGTAATTAGTGTAAAAATAGTAATAGTGTTATAAAAAAGTAAGAAGTCAACACAATATTTTCTGTATCTTTTCGTTGTAGTAAATTTTATGCAATTTAAATTTCTCAGTTTCTACCAGCACGTACAACTAAAATATGACATCGAAATACAAACCATGCGCGGTACAAATTCTGTACGTTTGGTTCTTAGAAAAATTATTCAGAATTCAGAAATATAATGAACTATGGACCCAACCTGGCTTCACCCGGGTAGCTCTAATTATCTATTGCCACATGATTTCTGTTGGATAAATGGAGCGGTTATTGTAAAATTACACAAAACAGACAAACACAAAAAAAAAACTCTTGATCCGATTGCTACTACACTTCACAGGATCACGCACTGAACTAATTTAGAGCCTGAATATTTAATCAAAATCGGTCCAGCTGTTTAGGAGTTCATGGGGATATACGCACACATAGATATTAAAACATAGAGCTTTTGAAAATAAATAGTAAAGCTCTCAAACTATACAATCTGCGAATTGCAGTATTAGTATTTATTCTTTTCAAACTATGTAAGGTAGCAAGCAGGTAATCATAATTTAAACGATGTATATTGTAGGTATAATGGAAATGGTTTGCACCCCAGGCCTTCACATTATGACCATATGGTTATAAAACTGGAAAAAGATTGGCAAATCATACAATATGTACGCAGTTAGCGTAAGAGAAATAAATAGATTCGGAATTCATTTTTGAAGTTAACATAGCATAGTTACCTACGCCTTTTAGATACCAAATCCAATAATCAATGGTTATCTCTTTCAGGGTTACCCATCCAGATACGGACCGCGTATAAAACAGCTTACTTCATGACGCTTTTTCTAAAAAAGAGAAAAAACCGCACCCCACGGTTCAACTCGTAGTTTTCCAACATTTTCTGTTGGAAACTTCACATTTTTACGGAATCAAATCCCTATGTGTTAATCCTCAGACCCATCAGCCGTTCCAGCGAGGTTCAGTACTTAAGCAAACACCCAAACTTTCACATTTACGAAGTATTTTATTTGTAAGAAGTACGATCCAAGTTGTTGCGCAAGCGGAGTCTCAGGCAGGTAGTAGACAAAGCTTCTATATAAGTAGGTAAGTAGGTACATATTAAAAGCCAATGAGAAGGCGGTGTTTATAATAGCTATTCTATGGCTAGGCTTGTAGGTAGAAGGTCAATTAAGATTTCAAGGACGATCGGCAAGCTCTTCATCTATACAGGTGCCAATGATTTCACAGACATTAAGTGTGTGTAACCACAGTCCCGGGCGGTGGTCGAGAGCACAAATAAACTTGCAGCCGGCGTTGTCCCGGGGGCCCTCTACGTACTGTCGGCAACTATCGACCATTGTTGCCGATTTCACGTTTATGTGTTTTAATTACGCAACATGTTATGTTGCATTCTGCTATTGCAATGCAACTTAAGCAAATACACAACAATGAAGACTCCCGACTCAATTTTATGATCAATTTAAATACGTATTTTAGCTTACAAACACCCCAGCCAGCCATAGGTTTAGTGCTTAGAAGTCATTGCCCTAATAGTTCAAGGTTTGTTGTCGTTCAGACATTCTATGCAGTTTATATTTATATCACAGCAGTCGCTTTAGTTGAATACCTAATCCTTGAAAGTTATTACTTCAGTGCGCAATTGCACCAATATTATTAATGCGAAAGCTTGTGAGTATGTAAATTTACTATTTCTTCACGCTGAAATGGCTTAACGGTTTTGATTGAAATTTGGAATGGAGATAGTTTATAACCTGAATTATGACAAACTTTGTTATCTCGCAAAAGGTTCCTGTCGGATGACTGGAATGCCGTGGGCGTTACCACGGGGCTCACTCGTATAAGCATAAAAGTAACATTGGATTTTTTGGATTTTTTTACAACAACGACTAGTCTTTGACGTATCCATAAATGTACACTTAGACTGCACCACAAAGTGCGGGACTATCATTTACTATTACTTAATGTATCTGGTCTACAGCACACCATCTAAATGTACATGTACAATGGTACATGTCACCATGTAGAGATAGAGATACGTTAAGTACCTACCGTGAGTAGCGGTGTGGGTGTGGTAAAATCACTACGTGCTAGTAGTGGGTAAGTTAGGTAATAATAGGTATTATGTATTTTATTATTATGACGACGCGGTGGCCGAGTTGGTAGTGTCCCTGCCTGCGAAGCTAGCGGTCCCGGGTTCGAATCCCGGTAAGGGCAAATATATGTGTGATGAGCACGAATATTTGTTCCTGAGTCTTGGATATTTCTATCTATATAAGTATTTATTTCTCTATATAAGTATGTATATCGTTGTCTAGTACCCATAACACAAGTTTCGAGCTTAATTTGGGGCTAGGTCAATTTGTGTGCAATGGTCCCCGATATTTATTTATTTTATTTTATGTTTGCTTACCCTCGAGGTATCCATATATCTGTCTACGATACAGTATACTAGTAAAAACATAGAAGAAAGAAAGAAAGAAAACACGTATTTAGGACATCCCACAACATTACATTTTTAAATACAATACAACACACAACACGGGACTAACAAAACAAATGACAACAAAAGAATACAAAAATGCCGCGCTGCGCGGTGCTATGATCATGCAACTAAGGCCCGGTTTTTAATTCGTTGTCACGGTTAAAAAGTTAAGAACATACTATAATTATTGTATTAATGTTTGACTATAAGTAATTAGTAAAAAACCTGTACTTTAAAAGAGCTGAAAAAACTCTAGTCTATAGGTTTACTTTTTCATTCCTGCCGATTGTATTTCATCATCATCAGCCTTCACGTTCCCACTGATGGGACTCTGGCCTTCTCTCAGAGAGAGAGAGTATGGGCCGTTATCTACCACGCTAGCCCAGTGCGGGTTGGTAGATATCGCGTGCCCTTGAATGTTGTGGTTCTTGGACATGCCGGTTTCCTCACGATGTTTTCCTTCACCGTTATTTTAGAATACTGACTATCTCTGCCAAACAAACACCATACCTTTACCATTTACCGCGTTATTTAAAGGCCGTGTTTGAGCGTGTTTGATCCCACGAAATTACGTAGGTAGGTTGTTGTTGATGTTACATGTACTTGCGAAGAATACAAAGCAACTCATTATTCTAAGGAAATCTGTAGAAAGTTTTGGAAGTATTTGTATTAGGAAAGGAAATGTATGTTCTTTGGGTTCATTTAACAAGATTACATTCCAACTGGATTATAAATATCTCATTTCAACTTGGCTTACGCGACGTCAAATGACCTTTTTGATTTTTGTCTTATATTTTTTGTGTTCGAATTTATATTAGTATTTAACCTACTCATACACGTAATCAATTTTAAGAAAGAGAGAACAATCCTTTGTTTTAACAAGCAGTTACAGAAATTATATAAGTCCGGTCTTAACTATAAGGAACCTAAGAAAGATTATACTTAGCTATACATATGATATAGGTACAACAGTGAGATGGAGCTGAGAGACAGTCTAAATTTGACTTGAAGGCATAATATGTAATTTCATTCCTATCTATGTACGAGTATGTAAGTACTTAAATGTCGCTTCGTGGCGAAAGGTAGAGCATGCCTACTCGCATGTCGGCTATTATCATAAAGGTACAAACTTTCGCACTGGTAAACATACTTAGACTAACAACTACCTATTACATCTTCTCATAATGCATAGGATACTAGAATAAGTACAATAAAAAATTACGTAAGTATCTATTCTCCAGTAGCTAGTCAAAATCATCCGTCATCGTCCAATAATAAGAACTAAAATATTGAAAAAGCTCTCCTGAAACATTGTTAAACCTGATCATTGATACGACATGTCAAAATCCCAATGGACAGTGGATATACAATACAACTACACTGATACTTACTTACCTACTTTATCTTCTGCCAAATAGATTCTCATGCCTTATCCAGAGGAGTCGAGGGAATACGCCGGGATTATGTCATATATCGCGTTGTGCTCTGATAAATGTATAAACAACGTGACAAATGGGCAAGCATTGAAGGACGGCAACAATGTTTTGTCTAAGTTCTTAGTTGGAAGACTAGCGTAGTTGACATCTCTACACAACATACGTATGCAAAATAGGAACTGTGCATGATATACGTACTCTGTTACAAATCCATGCTTTTATTATTCAGAGATTGGCCACTACTTCCCTTCGTTATGCTTGTTAGCTCGAGCAACTTGGAGTAGAAAGGAGATCTTACTAACAAAAGTCAGCGACATTTATTCTTTATTTGATCTACCCTATTCATACAAAGAGATTGTCCTGATTGTTCGTCATATCAACGCAGAGTCTACACGACTGGCCCTAGAATGAAATTTGTAAACGTAGCATTGTACTAAGAAATATTTTTTCGTAAAAATCCTTGGAAAAATGTCAAGTCGTGGTGGGCAGCTAGTTTTGATGTAGGTATAGCGAGTTGAACATATTTATTTTATTTCGTTATCATTGCCGAAACGGCGCCTCGCGTACGCGGCGTACGGTCTCCAAGTCTCCAATGCTCATAATATTTATTTACTATTAATCAAAGAAAGGAAATAGCGACATCTCTGTACTTGTGTTGTAGTGGTAATGGTGTAGAGTTGATTTATATTATGTCATTGAAGCTAGATCAGCCGTACGTAGGCCATTACTTACCATCGGGCCTTTTACACTCACCATGAGAATAGTAGCGTCTTTTAGTAAGTTATTAATCGCCATACGAAGTCTACTGATAACAGTAGCTGATATCTTCACTTGCCTCCAGTGTATTATAGAGTATGAATAGTATGTAATAAAGAGTTCTTACACCGACTGTTTTCATTTATACTAAGCAGCATTGATGTGTACACTGGTTTGATGGGTTGCAGGCGGTGATTTTTTTTATGTAGTAGAGTGGCATATAAACAGACGGGCCGCCTGATGGCACCGTTGACAATGATTTGTAACATTATTGGCATTGCCACTGTCGACCTTAAAGAACTCTTTTTACACCCATATTGAAGAACTGCACTCTTAAGCTCTGCGGAAAGACTTGTAGAGGGAGTTCGTTCCACATTTTCCAAGTAAGTATGCAGTAAAAGGAGCGCGAGTGGTGTGGGGTTTCCAAGGCTCGGTTGTGTGTGTATATGCTTCATTCTGATGACGAGATAATCGGTGATAGAAATGAGTTTAAACAGCTCTTCCAAGCATTACCCGTTGTGCTTCTATTATTATATATTCCATAGAATATATCTGTGTATTCTATATATATCTGTATATGCTCTGGCATACCAATGTCTGCGAAGGCTAAGCGGTTCTAGAAGGTCCGGTTACGGATACATGAGGCTCACCAGCTATGCTAAGCCTCGAGGTGACGGACGCAATGCAGTGCTACGTAAGGCTTGTCCTATATAATCTACGAGATAATGCTATGGTATAGGCTACGTTGATTCCTTTCACATAATGTGAACCATTATGTTATGTTTAAAAATAATGTCTATTAGGAGTATTATGGGCTTAAGATACGATCACGAGCCATCTCCTAATCCTCGTTGCATCTATAGCCTCTCGTTGTATCCTATTTCAAAACCAAAAGATCATGAAAGTGCTAAAATACGTGTGTGAAGAGGAAGCAAGGATTAAGTTTAAAATGTTAAAGTGCGCAATCATAAAAAAATCTACAGCTATACGATTTGCTCCCGGTTCTAGAGAGACAATGTTTTATTCAAGAGATAAGACTGGCCTTTGTGTTTGTGCTCAAATAAATTATTAAGGACAAGGTAATCACTCCGTTTGCCAAGAAAATACAAAGTACCGTGAAAAAATGTCTTCAGCGGCTACGGTAAATATGTTGTGTATTAATTATTTATGAGCGTGCAGGTACAATAAAATACCTGCTTTTGGAATACGGGTATAAATTGTAACAGACCATACATAGAGGGTAGTTGTTGCAAGAGCGGTTCAGCGTCGCTCTTAAGTTCAAGAGTGTTACAATTTTAACACTTTGCAACGGGCTTTTAGAGCTTGCTTTGTTAGTGAACCGGAGCGAGTGATGCGGTGGCGGGGCGCCGAGCGTGGGCGGCTGTGGGTAGCATTATTTCAGTTGTGTTATTTCTTAGCTCTGGTATGTTTTAATTGAACATAGAGGACAGTTTCGTGACAATATTACAGTTATGCTAGACCTGATCTTAATTGCGAGATTCATTCTTGCTTTTTTTGTTTTTGTACATTGTCACATATAAATAAAATAGTAGCCTTGTAACTTTTTTAGCACCCTATATACCCTATACTTTTCACAATTCTTTGAAAATGGTTAATTTTTCTCGGGAAAGAAGTAGCGTTTGTCAGACTCTGTGATCGCCATTAATAATGTCTATGTTAAAAAAAACTTTCAAGTCTTTTTGGCGTCAAAGAAAGGCAGACAAAGTTTCACTTTTTTATATATTACTAGTGACCAGCTTTCGCATTCGTAGGTTTCCCGTTTTCCCGTGGAAGTTTTGTAGGTATTGCGGAAAACTAAGCCTATTTTTAGGCATTATGTGGCTGGCAGTGAACTGTAATGGGCAAGCGTGATAGTTAAATCATCAGGCGAGCAACTATCTCATCACTCAGTTACATAATAACAAGATTATATATACATTACAAAAGAAAAATAAAACCCGACTGTGCCAAAATAAAGTACTTACCCTATGCCACTCTTACAATAAAGACGAATCTAATGACACCTCCTAGGTTAAAATCCGTCAAGCCATTTAGGCTACATGCCGTGCCACAAAATATACATACATACACTCGAAAAACATAACCCTCCTGCTTTCACAGTCGGGTAAAAACTATGAATTATTCTTTTATTAAAGTGAAAACTGTTAAGGAAGCCAAAAGTTACAAGCTCAAAATAGCGATTTGGCCTAAGTTTTCATGTTCCAGATGAAATTTTCCCCCACTACCTAAGTGCAAGAAGAGAGCACTTGTACCGCTGCCCTCTACTCTTGAGCTCGACTCTTTGTGGCCCTACTTAACATCAATGTATCAAGAAGCACACAATGCGCAGCCTCTTCTGACCTTACGGCTTGAATTCTAACTCAGAAAGCAATAGCCACTTTACCGCTTGACTTTACGATCTCGAAGCTTAAAGACGACATTTAAATTTTAAAGTTTTTGCAAGCTTATTTGATACCGGCAGGAAAGGTATAAAATGCATAAAACATCATGGTTGTGCATATATTTCTTATATATATTTGGTAATGTATACTATATGTTGTATTTTTATTAATTGCTGGTGCTATTTCAGAGACAATGTAATTTTTTTTTTATAGTTGATACAACAATTACAAAAACTTATCGTTGTAAACTACGGTTGTTTTCGTTCATTGAAGAGATTGCTAGTTTTTCATAACAATTAAACTAAGTACTTAAATTCAATTAAAAGTCAGACTACTTTGGACGATTAAGTTGTACCATGGGGAAGCACTCCTATCTTTTATAATATACCAAGCACTCAACAAATAGGAGTCTCCGTAGATTCGTAACAATATTTTTGTATAACTTTTATTTGATTACATGTAAAAGTTGGAAGAAAAATTCTTACACATCTTACAAAGTTTGCGTTGAGTGTCCTGAGGAGTGTCTCAAGCGGGCAGACATTGGGTCGTGAACTTTATTTAATTTCCTGATTGCGCCAACGAAAACTGCTAGCAAACGAACCGCACATCCACCGCCGGCTAATGCTATATAAACATACTCCAGCCCAACTGCAATTGAACCACCATTTGACTTAAGAACCATACCGTTTTAAATAAACCGGTCAAGTGCGAGATTTCTTGTTATAGTGGCAACAGAAACACATCATCTGAAGAAAATTTCAACTGTCTAACTATCACGGTTCATGAGATACAGCCTGGCGACAGACGGACGGACAGCGGAGTCTTAGTAGTGGGGTCCCATTTTACCCTTTGGTTACGGAATTCCAAAAAAAATGATGTCTGTTCTAACTATATCAATGGACAGTTACAACGACAGAATAGATATAGTGTCTATGTACTACGTTTCGACTAAAAAAAATTCGAATGAACCGAA
Source organism: Opisthograptis luteolata (assembly GCA_931315375.2). Taxonomy (NCBI): domain Eukaryota; kingdom Metazoa; phylum Arthropoda; class Insecta; order Lepidoptera; family Geometridae; genus Opisthograptis; species Opisthograptis luteolata. The sequence goes on along the minus strand of OV928044.1, from coordinate 7,496,902 downwards.
AATTGGGCAGGACAGACGCTTCCACGTGAATGAATGAATCACAAAAAACAAAAGGCTGATGCGTAGATTTTGTGATAGCTATGCTATAGTTACTGTGAGGCAGTACTACGGGCGCAGAGTGGTTCAAACACTTGAGGCTGGACTTAAAAAAATGAAAGTTCTAGGTTAAATTGGATTTATGTGTAACAAAAAAACAACATTATTAGTATACCTATTACCTACCTATTAAATTCCTTTGTCTACCCTGCTATACGGGATTAAACCAGATTCATCATTCTCTTATATCCGAACTGTGTATCGAATAAACATCTATTTTATTCAACTGCAAACGAATAATTATAATTTAATAACCAATTCGAATAATTCGATTATTTTCATTCGTAATCGCCTATAGATACTGGTATACAGACTGGTACTGGTATGTACTCTAAAAAAAACTACACAGTTTTCGTCCTTTTTGACATCCTAAATTTTGATACAATGAAGTTTTATTATTTTAGAATGCTATAAGATTTTTGCCCAGTACAAAATTTTATCTGCGTTTAAAATAAAAGTTGGGTTTACATTATCTACATCCAAAATTACAACAAAATCGCTCCAGCCTTTCGGACGTAGCTAGGCAAAAAAGGACAAATAAACATTCAAAGTTCCATTTTTAAGTACGGAATATTAATAGGGATAGGAATGACTAAAGCCTTAGTCCTAGCTTTGAATTTTCAAAATTACACTAGACTAGTGAAGTCACGGGATAGGAAGAAAATAAATATAAACAATAGTCAGTGGCGCAACCAGCGAGAAGGTTTGTTGGTAACACAATTTGAACACTTGAATAAGCAGAAATGGAACTTGGCGACGGCTGTTTCCGATCCAATTTATGAAGACGCCGGCTTAGATTAATTTTGTTACTATTGCACCAGTTGTAAATGGACTGCTTTGATTGTTGACCACTTTAAACTTCACGTTTCCTCTATTTGTATACAGAACACTACACTACGCAAATCTTTAGAATATGCCCGATGCATTTATTTCTAAGTAATGAATGGAAAGTATGAGTAGGCACTCATTGAAAAAAAACATTCTTTGAACGTTTCAAGTTTCAAAGTAGGTACATGGAAAGTTTTATAAAAGTCGGCTCTTTGATGTTGAAGTAAAATGGAAATTAAGTAATAATTTACTGCGCAATGTCGTACTAAAGTGTTAATTATGCGTGTATGTTCTTATTACTCTTGTTGTCTATAGTTGTGCGATAATGGTGTCGATTCGGTTTTACATTAACAGGTATCGTAAATTGAGAAAAAAAGGTTAGAAAAACGGCATGGAGAGATTATTATTATTAGATTTGAAATAGATTAAGTAAAAAAAACTAAAGTAGGTACATATTGTTTTTATTTTCTGTCTCAATGAATTCATTCACCAATGGCAGAGAATAGATATATATATAGTAGGTACCTACTCAATGGATAACATAGGCACACGAATGCGGACTAGTTAAAATCTACATAGAATTCAATAGCTAAGCTTCATTATTCATGTTGACCAGAGAATGATTTGTTTGCGAGTTGTGAATTGCGAGCACAGCAGCGATGTGCTTGTTATGAAAGTTAACTATCAAGCTACGAATATTGGGGTCTAATACGTATTAGACTCTGTTTTATTTATTTACTAGCTGTTTCCCGCGGTTTCACCTATGTGGGCTACAGTTTATCGCGATAAAAGTATCCTATGTGAAGGACATACAGTTCACAGTTCAAACTATCTCCGTACCAAATGTAATTTAAATCGGTTCAGTATTAGTTTAGGCGTGAAAGCAAGACAGATAGAGTTCCTTTCGCATTTATAATATTAGAAGGGAAGCAGGGATTTATTGGGAAACCAACAGCCTTTTACAATAACAAAAATTACACAGGAAATAACATTAGAAAGCCAATTACAGGTTCTCACGAATAGATTTTAAGTAGATCTCTGTAACTTGGCGTGACAATAAATACCATATATACAATTAGGTAGTAATATCAAGAAAAGACTGCATTTTCGTTTTCTTTCAGCTAAAGAAAAATAAGTACTACCTATGTCTAGTTCTCCATGCAGGCGTAGCGTGACTTTCAACCACTTTAGGTAAAAATGTGTTTATTTAAAACATAATGTGGATAGCGGTAAAACGATACCATGACAAAACTTATAAAAAAAAAACGATTGACGGAAAGTTTGTCCATCTTTGTATTTATCTGTCTAAAGCATTGTAGCTCCTGAAAAGATGGACCAATTTTGATTTAGTTTATTAGCATGATTGTTTTTCGAAGAGATTATTGTTCTAGAATTTGGGGAAACGCATGACCCTGGTACGTCATATCATGTTGCCTTATAGATCATAGGTCACATTCCTATTACGAAACGTTATGAGAGCGCGATTCAAACGACCCACGTAGGTTGAATGAAAACTCATTTCGCCGTGGTTTCTATCCTGTGTTTATTTTTTATTTAACTCGTGTTTATCCAACGTGTCTGGGTGAGTGTTGTCGGTGAGCTGCGGGCGAGCGCGAATGAGCATGGACACCTCATGACATATTAATTATTCCGTTTTAAGGCTCTAATTACTCTGATGTCTATTATCAAGTCCGTCATGAACGTGCTTTGAAATGGTTATTATGTAGAAATGGCCCGAAATGTGCTTAGCATTTTGCTGGGATTTAGAGAGTACCTTTTTGGGTAAAGCAAGAGAAATCAAGTAATGATTGCTCTACCAGGAAAAGTCGTACACGCGAATGTAAGAGTACTGTGAAGTTGTGTTTAATATATTCTGTAGAATTACTAATCCACGAACAAAACCATTATTGGCTACTTTTTAGCCCAGTAAAGTGCACGGTTCCTGTGGGAATCTCCACGCGAGTGACGTGGGTGAAATCGCGGAGCTCAGAATAAGAAAATTGACATTTACGGAGTGGTAGGTGCATATCGGTTAACTATAGGTACTGACGTATCGAGGTGGTTTCAATTGTTATAAAATGACTATTATATTAATTATTATTATTATAATCGAACGAGCGCAGTCCAAAGAGTCTAGCTAAATTTAACTTATAATCGTATTATTGTACTTAATCATTGTTTATGGTGTACCTACCATTTTCTGAGATAATTTTGTTTACAGAGTTTGGTTACAAATAGAGCTGCTATAAAGGAGGTTTTATTTAATTTAAAACTTAAGTTACGCTTATTTTTTTTCTTCTCCCTACCCGATGGAACACGATGAAGTGGTCACAAGTGTAGTAGGTACGTTTGTCTACAAAATAGTTATTTACTCTTAGATTGAACACCCCCGGGAAGTATCACATTATATCTACCGTTGTAATGTCATCATCTCACTCGTCTCGATACTTCTTTACCTTGTTTTTATGATTACACATATTTTGAGTTGCCATCCAGTTCAGATTTTGTCTATGTTATATTTTGTTTAAGAAATTGATTGTAATTTGTCTTGTGTATTAAATAAATAAAATAAAAATAAATAAATGTACAATATCTACCTATGCGGTATAATTTTCCAGAACTGATTATTCCGTTAGAACGCTCTCGCTTTCACTCAATTAATTAGCGAGCGCATCCCCGTTCACGTCGTCTCAAGCTTTTATCTGACACTTAAATACAGGTACTACGAAACCACAGTAGCTTTATATTATCATTGCGAGATAAATTTCAGGTGGAATCGAAAAAATAATTCGTCTTTCTGGTTTTGCTTTTAATAATACAAAGTTCATTACTTCCGTCAGATTATTAAGAACGAGAATAATTAACTAAAATGTATAGCAGATAGGTATATCATAAATATAAAAATTAATGAATCCGCGTTTCCGGAAACAAGAAAGCTTTTATTTTTTGTAGTCAGCAGTAAAGGTCGTTGATGGTTTTCCGTGAGGCGAGTTATTATAAAAAGCGTTCGCAACTCTTCGTTCAACTGCCTATGAGCACGATCTCCTTAAGAAATCACCTTGTATTCTGATCCATCCTCCTTGCACATTTATTATTCTTATTTTAACCTTTTTTTAAGTCCATACTTAAAAAGAAACAACTGGCAACTGGCTCTTTCGATGTTTGTAAGAAAGAAAAGTAACGTAGATAAGCTTTATTAAGTATTGGTTCTTGTGAGAACATCCAGCTTATATGATAGTCTTGTGACTTTGCAGATGAACTGGGAACTCCCATGTGACTGACTAATTATTCCGTTTGCTATGTCCAACTCAATGGCCACGTTCCTACCTGCACCACACAAGGGCCCTAAGCCTCGTAAAGACTGCACTCCACACTACCCACTCTGTTTGTGGCGTTTGTTTACTAAATTTTCCTGCGAGAACAATAGTGTTGACGTCAAACACCGTTGTCCAGTGTCAAGTGTCGCAGTCCACGATGGAATTAAGCTCTTTAAAAAGGCTACAAAAAATACAAACACCAAGGCCTGTTTCATGCATATTTGCAGGAGATAACAATTTTATTTTGCAGTTTCCTATTTTTCTTTCATTCAAACATTGTCCTGCTATGTCCGACGAAGTGTTTGTCGGGAAAACTGCGGTGCTCGTCCGGACACCTCATGACAGATTAATTATTCCGTTTGACGCTCCCACTCGCTGTCAATTGCCATGTCCGACAGCCGGCGAGTGCTAGCTGGGTTGCTAAAATGCCGTATCCTTGCAATTTTGTTTACAAAAATTCAGCGCTAATTTAAAAAAGTTGTTCTTGCTTGTATGGAATTAGTAATTTTTGTCTACACAGTCATTCTGTAATCTAGATTTTGCGCAACTATCACGCTTTGTCTACCTAGGCATTAAACAACGAAGTCATTTGGCCTAAGAGGACATTTAAAAATAGCAAGTCAGTAGGCAATGAACACATTTTGCCTAAACACAGTCGTGTATCAATTGAGTTATATTATTTACGCAGACTTTTACGATCCAGACTATAATTATTATGGCCCTGACCCAAATCTTCTTTTAACATAGACTTTATTAAAAGGAACTTTTCTGAAACATTGTTAAGTACCTACATGACACACCACTTTATTTCCGACTGAATAATGATACTGAAAATAACAACAATATTGAGTTTATTTGTTTCTGTTAAAATCCTATCCCTCGTTTAATTGGTATCAATTGAAACTCGCCCGCTATTGAAACAATCGTTAATTCGATTTGATCAATCGAAACTTCGGTGGCCATGTATCAGAAGACATGTTAAATGTAGCAGGTTTTATTTGAAATTCGGGAGTTTGGGAACAAAGTTTTGCGGACGGCTATATCTCGTTTTACTGCACTTTAAATGGGAACAGCAAATCGATAGTTAGACAAAAAACCTAAACTTTACATTATGTAGGTTACTTTACGCTCATAATGCACACATAAATACTTATTTTGAGTTCCTAAATAAAATAAACGCTGAGATTGGCTACAGATACACAAGATAGGGTAAATCTACCTAATGAGGTACATTAACAAGTTAACTTTTAACAAAACAAAAACCGACTTCAGGTTCCCTTCGGTTTCACTGATCTGCCATCATCAAACCCTGATTTCTGTATCATGGGACCACCTTTGAAATATCTTCTTTCCAACAAAAAAATAATTTTGAAAAACCGTCTATATTAGACGGAGTTATGCTCGAACGTACATAAAAAAACAAAACAAACATCCGAATTGAGAACCTCCTCCTTTTTTGGAAGTCGGTTAAAAAACAACCAGTAAGCAGATCACAAAGTGCCTGTTATAATACTTTCAATGAAAGCATTATTTACATAATTAATGTAATTTTCCAGTTGCATTTCATGTGCAGAAAAATAAATAAGCAAAATAAATATTTTCTTTAGGCAAAGTAAACGTTGCGCTAGACAACGGCGCGCCACACAGATAGTAATCATTAGATACAAAACAAAGACTCAAGTTTTAGTTACATACCTATATTAATTTGCTAAATAGGTTACGATTAAGAGGCCTGGACTTTTTCCATGAACATGTTATTCGCATTTAATGAAGCTGTAACAAAAGGAGCTGATCTTATTAAAGGATCCCATAAAGAGCGACCTTCACCGAGCTGGTTAATGGATGAAAAGTATTTTAAATCAAATTAAATATGTCAATAAATATATTGCAAATGGGTTGTCTAAAAAATTTCAGTACAGATTTAGTACAGATTTTTTCATTTTCCTGGTTTGATAGACAAATTCCATATTCCGTCTTTCTTTATGGGATTTTAGAACATCTGTAGGTAACTGTTTTCAGAAGCTCACGCAAAACAGTCGAGAAGACTTTCAAACGCTGTCTATACTGTGAAATGCTTTCTATGATATCGGTAAGTAAAGTCTAGGTTAAATAATATGAATCGCCTGTAGGCATCCCATTGGTTTAGTACTATATCTCTTCTGTGCCATTGGCGTTCGTGGGACGCAGACTGAAAATCTTTATTTACCATTACTCTTTACCCATGTGAAACTGGAGCGGATTGCCAGTCTAACTTAATTGTAGACATATTAAACTGAAAAATCTATTAGTTAGTTACATATTACGTAAATAATATGTACAATTTTGTGACAATCAAAATAAGTCATTCACTATTTTACCAAAGTGCAGTTTATAAGCTTTATTTACAGGCTAATGTTACTTAAAGGCTGGTTTTTATTATCAGTAGTATAAATGTTGGTAGCATTGAATCAAATTGGTAATCTCTCACAAAGTTTAATAACTGTTTTAGAGCTCTAATATTGTTCGCCAACGCACCGAACCCTCGCCGCCACCCTGCGCGTGCAACCAACTTCTGAAATTAATCAATTATTTGAGAAAACATTTGATTATTATGCAGTACTTTTATAAATCTACTGCAGAATAGTGCCTAGCTTCCAAGCACTAAATGTGGTATAATAGGTATATCTAGCAGAATCACTTAATTGTTAATTTACGTTTTTATACATTTCTCAAAAATCACATGAAAACTACTTAAGGCTTTTTTGTTCCATTATGTTTGTACCAATTTAGTGTTTTAGTTTTCCATGCAAAATAAAATAAAATAAAAATTGAAATAGCTAATAAAAAAACTACAAAGATAGCTTTGAATGCCAAGATCGCCCTTTGTGAAACTTACCATTAAGTTTTATTATTTTTCATGTTTTCAAGATCCTATTACTATAAGTATCGTCATACTAGGTACTATAACATTCATAAAATGAGTATAATGATAGGTAAGGATTACATACTTACTAAACAAACATAGTAAAAAAAAATATGCTCATTAGCAACTGAACTAAGTCACTGTTCTAAAGTGTAGTGTTACTTAAATAAATTAACATGTCACATGTAACGTACACGAGCATTAACATTATCATACGAATACGAAACGTGCTTCCCTCGTTACACATGACTACTCATAATAAATCTCTAATTAAATCTCTTCGAGAGTCGACGGGGCAAGACCCCGCGTTCACTACACGAAGTGTTACCGCGCCACTACACGCGAGTTGCCATATGTAGTGAGTGAAACAATGGCTCTCATGCAAAATGCAAACGTGAGCCACCACCGCGCCAGCTCCTCACCCCGCCCGGACGAATCGCCAGCGAACGGAATTGCGGTTACCTTACCTGCCTTTATTAAACAAACCCACACACATTACTTTTACCTATTTCAATTTTAAGTTAAGAACCTGTCGCCTATCGGTGTGTTCCAGCAGTCTCACTCCCCAATTCAGGTGTTACGTGACGCCACCTTCGAACACTCGTCACTTAAGATCAGGCGAACCTGTAAGTAACAAAAAAAAAATAGTATTTGACCTTTTACCAAGAAAACCAGTGTTACCTACATTTACGAGCAAAAAATAAGAGTAACTAATGAGAAACACAATAGTCCTATTATACTTTTGGCGTGAGCACAAAGAGGGAATGTCAATATTGCGTGCGGGCGGAGATAATACGAGTCCGTGTAATGATAAAAGCTCAGGCAAGCAGTGGTCGGTAGCAACGGTCAAGGGCGGCGAGCGGGCGCGGGCGGCGCGTGCCGGAGTTATCTTACAAAGATTTGTTTAGCAAATTAGTCGCGTGGGTGTGATCCGTTTTCAAATATTTCAGACTCGTTTCCCTTGTGATTTTCTTGAACAGAAACTTTCAATTTATTACTATAAGGGCCTGTTTTATAAACAATGTACCTTCGGTAACTCATTAGTAACATTACGACTCGCAAATGACATGTTAGTATCTTTTACTGACTGTGGTATTATAAACGCATTTTAACTGTAGTGAAACGAACATTTTACGCGAGTTGTCTATGGCTACTTGTCATTTTATTGTCAACTGTGAAATTTCTATCAAAATTTTAATGGGAATTTTTGGCGGCAATTTAAATATCAAAACGTCAAATTAAACTATTGGTAAGCTCAAATCGCTACCATCTCCATCGGTACAGAGCGTCCGTGAAATGTAACTGAAATTAAAAGGAATGGATTTCTATAGCACGGAAAATTTGACAATTAGATCAAAATAACTGAAATAAAGTATGAAATTTAACTGACGGACGTTTATAAAACTCGCCCTTACTCTCCTGAAACATTATTTTATTAAAAACTATTGAGTGTGAAGCGCTGACGTAGGTAGCTGTCGTAGAACTAGCGATGCTTGCATCGGCGCTGCCGGCGTACCCACTGCATTCGTAAACTGTTCACTCATACATAATGCATGTACGAACGCAATGCTGCAAGTGCGTTTTATCGCATAACTGGCTTTTGCCCGCGGCTCTACCTGAGTTGAGGGTAGAATTATGTAGTCGTGTATATAGCAGTTCCGGCGGGAATTTGCACACGTTATCGATACCTTTACACTTCGATGTCAAAGCGCAACGAAACACACCAGAACTATGTCTCAGATACAGCTGTGTACAAACCAACTAGATTTTTTTATGCACATTTTTCTTAATAACTAAATAATAACTTTTTTGTTAATCAAATGATTATCTACCAAAATTGTTACTTACGGACTTATCGTCACCAAATAGCGATCTTAGATGAGTTTTCGTGAATTATCAGCTGTTCATCCGAATAGAATTATCAGAAGTTTTCTGAAACGGATCTGTGAATAACGTTTGGATGATTCCGTGCGGAACTTTACGAATCCATTATCCGGCAGCCGTATCCGATGGCCCTGATTAGCCCGGATGTAAAAGCTATTTCCAAAAACTGTATCAACATATCTATCCAGTGGTCTCCATGTATTTATTTAGTCATAATTTTAGGTTCGGTAACTTCTGGTTATAAATAAATATCGGGGGACCATTGCACACAAATTGACCTAGCCCAAAATTAAGCTCGGAACTTGTGTTACGGGTACTAGACAACGATATACATACTTAGATAGAGAAATAAATACTTATATGGGTAGAAATATCCAAGACTCAGGAATAAATATTCATGCTCATCACATATATATTTGCCCTTACCGGGATTCGAACCCGGGTCGCTAGCTTCGTAGTTAATTCTAGTATTTTAAATGTTATATAACTGTGATGTGCTGTGTAGAACTCGCTCGTCTCATGCTAAGCTTAACGCTTGCCCATTACAGTTCAGTGCCACACCGAATTTTGAACTTTAGCAGTAGGTACTGGAATGGCTCGATATACTTATATAGAAACGTATAAGCTAATAACTCGATTACATAACTTTCTGCAACGTTAACAATGTTATCTCTGTTTTGCTCTGAGCATGTTGGTGGTCTGGACCTTTAAAGCGGAGACTACAAGATCAAGACCTTTAAATCGGAGACTACAAGCTGAAAATTGGAGTTCATTACAACCAACCATTTTTTTACGGAGGGTAGAAATCTTTATCGTCAAGTCGAAAAAAATGTGTAAGTACATAATTACATATACACATAATGTAACTGAGTCACTGACGTATCAACGTGCATCTTCAACTGCTAGTCCTAGGGTGCACAAAGAAAAAAATATTTGGAAATCACCCCTCACATAAGTGGCTTAAAACTACCACGCGGGCGAAGCTGCGGGGCACGTTGCTGTTATCAAAATAAAAAAAGTACCTTTATATCTTATTCCTAGATAACAATGTATTATTATTACAATCAGTAAATTAAAAAATACAATACTCGAAGCTGCCTTCGAGCTATTTTTCATTAAATGTTTTTTAATGTTTTCTTTATTCCCAGAACGGCATGAGGTACCCCTTTGTCGTCTGCGGTATGAGACTACTGAGACCCGAGCTTTAGTAAAAGACTGCTAATTTGTTGAGACACCCACGTCCACGTACTTGCGTAATAAACGTGGTCAAAGTTTGTGTAGGTACAATGTATTATGACAACGCGGGACCCGACGTGAACTTACTCAATAACTAGGAACGTGACGTACTCTATACTTAGAAAAAGCGAGATGAGAGAAAAGAAAATCGACTTTTATTGCTCCTTACGATTCGAGCGATAAACTAAATCACTGTTTTTTTATGTGGTTGGTTGGAACTAAAATCACGGTTTGCAGTTTCACATTTCTTTCTGAAGTATACAGCTACTAAAGTACATTTACTTGGTTGTGAAAATGGCTTTAGCCTAAGATAATGTAGGTACAACAAATTAAATTGAACTACATACAAAGTTGTATAACTCGATAGAATCAACCGCTAATCCGTGCTTACCACAAATAATGGCTGATTGCCCGCACTATTTGACCAACTCAAATGACCGGCTAATCTATCAATAGAATTATTTGCATATCTAACCCCGACTATTTACTGAAGTTTGTCGCTTAGAGCATTTTTCTTGTAAAGTTACAAAGTTTCTTCATGTGGTTTTCGTATCTCGAGCAATTCTCGGATGCTATTCTATTTATCGTGCAGCAGCATTGGAGCTTTGATAACATTAACGTTAAACCTGGGGGTTTCTAATCTAGTAAATAGAGAAAATTCCACAATCTCGTGCAGGAAAACTTTGTGGCGCGTCCCACATTTGCATAAACCAGGAAACATACGTCATTGGTTTTTGCTAACAACGACTTTTTTCAACCACTAGGCGTATATTTTGGCTCTCACCATTTTCCGTTCAAAGTTGTTAACTGGATGGTTACAGTATAAAAGAAAGACTGATTACTTCGCAGAATAAAGCCAGACAGAAAAAATGAATTATCACAACAATGCACCGCAATTAACACAGAGCCGAAGTACCAATTAACGTCATAGCAATGTGCACAAAGGGATTAATTAGATACCCATGCAAAAGTTTTTTCATTAAAGGGGACCTCCAAGCGCCGACAAAGTAGTCTTTCATAACTTTACTGCCATTTCAAGCTCACAAATCTTCAAAGACTTATTGTTATTTGCTATTTTATCAAATTAGGAATGTATTTACATTTAATGTATTATGAAGTTCAGAAAAAATTATGAGAAAATAATGTTTGTCATAATTTCATTATACTAAGAGGAGAGCTTTGCATGCTAATGGCAAAATGAGGAAAAAACAGTTACTACAATGAAGTACCTACATATAGGTATACACATTATATACTAATGAGTTTTAGTTATTCATATATTACTAGAGAAATAAAAAAAACATAAGGATTGAAATAGATACTAGTCTAATATAGATTCTTTAAGATTCCGGGACAAATGCTTCAATTTCTGTAGTTGATACACCAGTTCCTTGAATTATTAGTGTGAGCTGCGGTTATATATATCGTTTCACAAGACGTGACTGAAATATTGGAGTTCTCACTTTACTTGCGAGTTCTCCTTGCTTGTAAACGGAAACTTTTGATATTTTCCGCGATATGGGTATTAGTGTTCGATTGAAATATGGTTTAAATGGATAGCTTGGTAAGAAGGTATTGATTCAGTCTGACACCTGAAATATTAAATGTATCCCGCGGTTTCACCCGCGTCTTCTCGTTATCCCGTAAGAACTCTTTTCCCGTATAAAAAGTAGCCGATGTGTTAATCCAGGGTGTAAGCTGTCTTCATTCCAAATTTCACTCAAATCCGTTCTGTAGGTTTTGTGTGAAAGAGTAACAAACATCCATACGCACGAACTTTCACGTTTATAATATTAGTAGGATAGGATACAGAGGCATAATACCTTTTAATTAACAGTAGAAGGTGCCAGCCTGTGGTCTAGGTTAATTAATTTGAGTTCGTTTCAATTAAATTTATCATATACCGAAATACTGAGTATAATAATTAATCAATCAGTCTTTACTAAAAATCGAAAGTAATACTGAACTCAATGATCATTAAAGATTGATGAGCGCTCTTGATAAGTACTTAGGTAGCGTGCCATGAATCATGATTGATTGGCTACCTGCAATGAATGCCGGCTCAATCACTGGAAGAGCGTTATTGGAAAACGAGCCATTGTACATATTTTTAATCTTTAACCAAAGATGGCTCTGTGTTTAAGTCGCTGGACGGCGAAACGATCACCTGTATTCGAATTCTATACGTCTGTATAAATGTGTGTCGTGTGTGTGTGTGTACGTGTGCCTGTGTGTAGTTCTTAAAGTCTTTTAAGCTTTTAGTGAGTGGAAAACCTCGGTTATCACTACTTATTATAAAACAAAGTCCTCCGCGCCGCGTCTGTCTGTCTGTCTGTTCGCGATAAACTCAAAAACTACTGCACCGATTTTCATGCGGTTTTCAACAATAGATAGATTGGTTCTCGAGGAAGGTTTTAGGATATAATTTGTCAAGTATTTGTATACATTGACTAAAATATAACGATATTTGTTGGAGGTGTCGGATAAAAATAAGCCGTCTGGGAGCTTTCAACGAAAACGCTGCCTAAACCCTTTGAGATATAACAAAATGATATATGGTGGAATTGTGTATCTTATATAGGTCTACAAAAGAGTCCGCAATAGCATATGTCTATCTTTTAAGGATAACATACTACAACTACTTTTTTCATTTTACAAGTTGATAAAAATGCCGACTAAAATCAGACCGTTTTATCCATGCTTTATATTAATCCTTATCCCAACAAATCATTTCGTATTCAAGATTGTTACAATACCTGTAGATTACTTATTGAATTGTTGAAATGGACATTCCATTCAAAAGATATTACCTAATAAAAATCTAATGGCAAAATAAAATCACCGCGCCGCCCGCGCCCCGCCCCGCCATCCAGGGCCATGCAGTGGCCGCAGCGCAGCGGGTAACGCGGCGGGCACCGAAGTGCGGGAATAATTTTGGAGTATACAGAATCTATATGCCTTCACGCCTAAACTACTGAACTGATTGAAATGAAATTTGGTACATAGATAGTTTGAACCCTGGGGAAGGACATAGGATACTTTTTATCGCGATAAATTGTAGCCCACGCGGGTGAAACCGCGGGTAACAGCTAGTAAATAATATAGTAACCACTATATTATTTATTGCTTGCCTGATTAGTTTTGTATGACAGACGAGCAAGCCGCTTGCCTGATGGTAAGCGTCACGCTTGCTCGTGAAAGTTCAGTGCCACTGAGAAATTCAAATTTCAACACTTTAAAATCCTACGCGATTGCCGCCCGCTCGTCACCCTGAGATATTTACATGTTAAATCCTTTTATATGCCTTGTAATTTAGCTACCACCCAAGTAGAAAATCTGTCGATAAATACTTAGAAAGAATGTGTTCCTGCAGTTTACCATCTCATAGATATTACACTTAGTGAAGCGCTTTCCCCTTCGGAAGGTGTCATGACACTCCAAAATAGTTAATTTCATTTCACTCTTCTATATGTTATAGTAGGCTATGTTTGCGTGTTTTATTAGTTATTTCTTTTCTTATCTGTGGAGGTTTTTAATTGACTTTCGTTATTTACTCCGTAACCTATGTTGTATTAGTAGCTGTAAGCCACCCAAATAAAATAAAATAAAGTAATAAATAATATTTAATTGGCAATCGTGTACACGCCTACAGTAAAAAAATCTGCTAAGTTAGTTTCTGTGATAAATAATGGCAATATTTTGGTCAATACAAAAGTGCAATTGAAGAATATTTTATTGGATATTTGATATCCTTTGTTATTGCTTAACAATGTAGTTTGTTTCGACATCAATGTTTGCTTTTCGAAGATCATCTACAAAGATGCACAGCGCAAGGCAATAAAGATAAAGTTATATGATAGAGTGTGGAGTTTATGGACGTTTAAAAATTTCAAATAAAACAGATCCGTTAAAATTTGATCGCGTAATGCTTTCATTACATACAAGTTAAAATACATGTAAAACATTGATGAGTGTATGTAGACTACAAAACAGCTGGACCGATTTCGATAAAATCTCCAGATTATCCCAGCGGGCAATTCTGTGAAGTTTGTCGCAATCGGATCAACACTTTTTCTTTGGTTTTTTGTGTTATGTTTTTCCTACAAATTAATACAAAAATCTAATATCTATAAAAAATCTAAATACAAATCTAATGAATTTAAGATTTTAGAAGATGAAGACCAAAAGTCATCTGTTAAGTGCTACCCGTGTAAAAACGAGGTGGGCCACCTGTACATTATACAAAGATAAGAACAGTTGCGATGAAAAGATAAAAATAATAATATTATAACTTTATTTTACATAGGTTGAAAATTCAGTGTTCGCGTCGATGGTTCTGGCATGACAAAACGGTTTTGTGTCAAAACCTCAAAACGAACGAAACGAAGTTGAACGCAAATAACATGACAGTAGCGTATTTTATCTAACGAAATAGCAAAATGGAAATTCGCTGCCCCTCCGTCCCCTACCATGGAATTTTGGCAGGATGATGGTAAATTTAGCTCAGCGCGAAGGATTAAAATTACAGAGGATGGACGGACGGGCAGGAGGCCCGAATTGTTAATGAACGTATCGTAGTTATCCGATTTTATACACATGTACATGCACCTTTTTATAAAAGCAGGTAGATACCGGTCGTTGAATAAATATTTATCAACCATGACCTGAATAAATTCAATAGCTGTACCCTACGGCTACTCCCGTAATTTCCAATATTCCACAGATTATCACTAAGCGACCTCTTCCAGGCAATTTTCAGATAGAACAGACATAGTGAGAGAGAGGTTTTAAGTCCAGTTGCTACGGGACTGACTATGTCAACAACTACGTACTTCTAAATTTTAACATGATTATAATTATAACCTCCTCACAATTACATACATTGCACTGACTTTTAACTAGTTCCCCATATCTAGGGTAACAGAAGCTACGTGAATCGGGATTTGTGGACCCAGTAACGGAACAAAGTTTTGCGCTTTTTTGAATGCACAAATATTTCTCCCGTAGCAGGAATCGAAACATCGAATTCACGTTTCGCAGTTAATCATCAGATTAAAACGGAACATTATCAATTAACCGCAAAGTTTTGATTATTCAGTTGGTGA
This sequence comes from Opisthograptis luteolata, assembly GCA_931315375.2. Lineage (NCBI taxonomy): Eukaryota > Metazoa > Arthropoda > Insecta > Lepidoptera > Geometridae > Opisthograptis > Opisthograptis luteolata. The sequence goes on along the minus strand of OV928044.1, from coordinate 7,481,534 downwards.
CTGTTGCTCAAAGCGGCCACGTAGCAAGTTGAGACTCGCCACTAGTCGCATCTCAAGCGGCGGCGGCGCGGCGCGGCCAACAAATTGATTTGTTAAGGGGTGAAGTTCGTGGCAAGCGATGGAAACGAGAAGCGTGGTTTGAGCGCTCAGTTTGAAGGCGGAGAAGCGCTCTCTGACGTTATAAAGCTATAAGTTATTCAGGGAGAGTACGTAAGCACGTGTTCCCTCCATCGCCGCGCTTCGAGACGGATATAGCGCCGATATGGGCCATCGCGTTTATAGCCACCGTAGGTACAGATTATGCCGACCCTTCACTTTTCAAGAGCAATCTTTAAAAAGAGTTGTGTCATACAAATTTGTGTGAATATCGAGTCGAACACTGCCTGTTAATATGCTTAGTGGGGCCGTATAATGGTATTTTTAATCGACATCAAACAAGAGGCTCTTTATATTTTACCAGTATGTTTGTTCGCGTGTATGTAAAAAGTAAATAAAAACGTTCACTTATTAATGTTGGATTGGATACGATCGATATGTATGGTGTTTCCTGAAAAATATTTTTTTGCCATCTTGTCGCTGGTTCAGGAACAATCGAATGGTCTCTAAACAATGTGCCAAAACTTATGGCAAATGTTTACACAAACGCAAACGTTGTCAAAGACCAGGCAAATAATGAAAACAATACTTCAAAAGGGAATAGTTACACACTTCCCTTTGCCTTTACAAACATTAGGTAGGTAATTTTCATACTTCAAATTCGTAGAAGTGCTACGACACTTAACAAGCTGCGAAATCGTAGCGAGGGAGCTACGACTGTGCATGAGCGCTGTAGCGTGTACACGTAAAACGTGTAAAACATTGTATGTCACACTAATATTATGAGAATTTAAATGTTTGTTTGTTCTTAAATCACTCAAAATTGAATGCACAGATTTGGAGAAGGGCTTCAAAGATAGAATTTATACGTTGAACTAGCTGTTTCCCGCGGTTTCACCCGCGTGGGCTACAGTTTATCGCGAAATTCTTTCTTAGCGGATGCCTACGTCATAACATCTACCTGCATGCCAAATTTTAGCCCGATCCGTCAAGTGGTTTGGGCTGTGCGTTGATAGATCACTATGTCAGTCAGTCAGTCACCTTTGAGTTATATATATATTATAGACTAGCTGGTGCCCGCAGCTTCGCCCGCGTGGATGTTGGTTGTCGTGACCAAAAGTAATCAAGAAATTTTGATCCCGTTCCCGCAACCCATGGGAACCTATTCCAGGAATAAAAAGTAGCCTATGTATTATTCCGTCCTATAATCTATTCCTGTACCAAATTTCAGCCAGATGAATTTCTGAAGTTATCCCGAAGAAGATATAAAAAAATTGAGCTTTATACTTTAACGAATTTAGGGTACTAATTTATACACCTGAACTTCCTGTTATCTGCCCAAGTAACCACAAGCCAAACTCTATATTCGCAGGATGTTCTTACCTGTACATAACGGGCACACGGAGAAAAAAGACCTTCCGAAATACCGTTTTCCTTCTGAGTCCAAAGGGAAGGAATTGTTATTTAGCAGGAAAACTAAGATAAAAATAAGGAAGGAATCGGTCCTGGAAGGTAAAGACTCAGAAAGAAAGTCAGATTATTTTTCAGTGCATGCACAGAATAACTTTCAGCATCACTATCACTATCACTACTTATTATAAAACAAAGTCCTTCGCGCCGCGTCTGTCTGTCTGTCTGTCCGCGATAAACTCAAAAACTACTACACCGATTTTCATGCTGTTTTCACCAATAGATAGAGTGGTTCTCGAGGAAGGTTTTAAGATATAATTTGTTAAGTTTTTGTATACATTGGCTAAAATATAACGATATTTGTTGGAGAGGTCGGAAAAAAATAAGCCGTCTTGGAGCTTTCAACGAAAACGCTGCCTAAACCCTTCTTTAAATAACAAAATGATGTACTGTGGAGTTGTGTATCTTATACAGGTCTACAAAAAAGTCCCCAATGGCATATGTCTATCTCTTAAGGATAACATACTATAACTACTTTTTTACTTTTTAAAAGTTGATAAAAAGGCCGACTAAAATCGGACCGTGTTTTCAATACTTTTATATTAATCCTTATCAAAATAAATTTCATTTCGTATTCAAGATTGTTCCAATAGTTGTAGATAACTTTTTGAATTGTTCAAATCGGACATTCTATTCGAAAGATATTACGAAATTAAAAAATGACAAACTAATCGAAAAATAAACCCGCCGCGCGCCGCACCGCAGCGCAGCGTGAAACGCGGTGAGGTGAGGGGGGGCGGGAGAATCTATGAAATAGGTAAAGTGCGCTCTCGGACCAGGAAGACCTTTAGCTGCGTGGTTCAAACGCGTGGTCCGAAAAAAAAAGCTTAGAATTAAGATAATGGATAATGGATATAGCAGGTAACGCGGTGAGAGGGCACCGAAGTGCAGGAATAATTTTGGATTACACGGATTATATATACGCTTTCGCGCCTAAACTACTGAACCGATTTAAATGAAATTTGGTAAAGAGATAGTTTGAGCCCTGAGGAAGGACATAGGATACTTTTTATCGCGATAAACTGTAGCCCACGCGGGTGAAACCGCGGGGAACAGCTAGTTTACATTAAAAAACGAAGGTCTGGCTGTCGTGGGCTCTGGGTCTATATATCCACACCATTAATACTTTTTTCTACTACTTATCGAAACTATTTAAAAAAAAAAAACAAATCTATGCAAACTCTTTGCTTTCCAAGTTCCCACGTGTCCAAATCTTTAGGCTAAGCATATATTGAGACGCAATCGATGCAGTGCGGGGCAGCGCTGATTTTTTAAAATATAATATATGCTTAAGCAAAGATCAGCGTACGATGTTTCTTTTTTCTCTTTTCTTTTTGCGGCAACAATGACTACTTTTCTAAATTAAGTTAGTGCCTATTAATCAATGCGTAGGATAGTATTTATATCACACGTTCATACATAACACGTATTTTAAAAAAGCATGAAGACATAGAAGCAACGCTATTATAAACTGTAACTAACAATAACTCATTAATTTCATAATCTAACACTAATACTGAAAAAAATCTTTAGGATGGTAAATAGCCTCCTCCGAAATAGTAAACGTTATCGCGCTTTTGCTGGTGCAAGAAAGTTAGAACAGACGTAGCTAGTTATTAGTTTGTCTATTTAAAGTGATTAAATGTTGTATAAGTTTAATATTAAACCCAGTTTATTCGTCAACTTGAATACTGTTCTTGATACCAGTTTTTTGTACTTTATTACAGTGTATCTGTGTAATTTACAGCATCGCTCATGGACTATGCCATGCGCTTCCGTCGCCTGCGTCTCAACATACGCTTACCCTTATTGTAGCCCGCAACATCAACGTCAATACCAAGTAGTTCTAAGTAAATAAGGTATAATAAGATCATGTCTGCTACACACGTAACGATATATCGTTACATATTTAAACGTTTAATTAGAGCGTATAGTATAATCACTAACTTAGGATTAAATAGATGGCTCTATATTTTTTTATAACAGTGTGTTGATTTTTGATTTCGAATATCACAAATCACAATCATCTTTTGATTTTCGTTTTTGTAGCTTTGTATAAAATCTTCTAATATTTTTCAACTTTCGCGCGAACGCGTCTTACAAAGAGGTCCTGTTTGTTTGCCCGTGTCCGACGTCAGTTTTATTGCAGCAAAACACACGCTACTATCAAAATTATGCAAATACGGTCAAGTCGATCAACAATGATTTATCGAACAGAAAATGTTACTGCCGTCGCTCATCTGCGCAAACCAGAAATACTGCAACGATTTTTCAGACACACTTTCGATATAACCGGAGATCGGTTAGCAATTAGAACAGATACATCGCTACTATAAATTGTTACGTGTGTATACACCAATAATCATCATCATGCCAATAATATTCTTCCTAACATGTAAACAATTCAACAGAATGTTGCCTAGCAACCATGTAAAAGATTTCGAAAAATTTGGTTTTTTAGTTTTTCCCACGGAACCCATGCATTATTCCGGGATAAAAGTAGCCTATGTTACTCTCCGGCGCATAAACTATCTTTCTGCAAGAAACTACCCTGATTCGTTGTTTTGTTACGCCGTGAAAGCCGAACAAACCAACAGAAAAATACACTTTCGCATTTACATAAATGTGGGGATGGGGATGGCGATAGGGGTAGCTGCGGTTCGCGTTTACACCCTTGGTTTTCCCTACTATCCCGCAAGAATCTTTTTCCGGGTTAAAAAGGAACCTATATGCTATTCGGGCTATAATAATCTAATCGACCCGCCCAATTTTCGGACGTGATGCTTTAAATTGATATAACTTTTTTATTTATGAACCGATTGAAATAAAACAAACACTAAATGTTAAGTGGAGAAAACCGCAATATAATAATGAAAACCGCATCCAAATCGGTTGAGCCGTTTCTGAGATTAGCGCGCACAAACAAACAGACAAACAGACAAACAGACAAACAGACAAAAATTCTAAAAACCATTGTTTTGGGTTCTATTGCGTTAATAAAGGCCCCCAGTAAAAGTATTTCTCATTTATCTTCAATGTACAGACAGTGATGAGTTACAGATTTATTATATGTATAGATAGATAGATTATTAGTTTATGGGATCTCGGAAAGCTGCAGGGCGCAAGTAGTATTGTAAAAAACTTCTTGAATTAGTGCATAGTAAAATAATTCCCCTTTACCTTTACAATTACAATCACTGGGGTTTTTTTATAAACACGTAGCACACATTAAGATAATCGTTGTATAATCATTGTATGTAATTTAAATCCATTATTGGCTTTAAGAATAGATATAAGTTTCAATTGTTATTAATTAAGAGCTGTGGATTTTGGAAAATAAAAAAAAATAAAAACCGCAGTGCTACGAGATCGTAGCTTAGAGGCTACGATGATATAAATGCGAAAGTTTGCGAGTACCTAAATGAGTGAGTATGTTTGTTACTTCTTTAAGTTTAAATGGATTGACGAATTTGAGTGAAATTTGGAATGGAGATAGCTTATACCCTAAATTAATAGTCTAGGCTTTTACCTCGTATTTTTTCTCCGAGTGCTAAGTGGAAACTGCGAGTGTAACCGCGGGGCATAGTTTGAAACGTTAAAAAACATGGTCAAACGGTCGGTGATCGTTTCGATGGCAATCCATATAATTCAAAGTAGTTAGTTGTTATTTATGTTTCTGTCACTTTTAATGGACGATAACCATCGCCCGTTGCCCCGAACAAGTGTACGAAGCTTTCAATAGTAGAAAAACGTTCATATATTTCTGTAAACGTGGTTTTATTAGATTTTTCTAAGGTGTTGTACTTATAACTAGTTGCACCCCGCGGATTCACCCACTTCTTCCTGTTATCCCGCAGGAACTTTTTTCCGCGTTTAAATGTGTTAGTCCAGAGTATAAGCTATCTCCATTCCAAATTTCATCAAAATCGGCTTAGTCATTATGATGATACGTGGTAATAAACATTCACACTCACACACAAAATTTCGCATTAATTATATTAGTGGGATTTAACGACAGGTACTTTTCTACACTCCTTACCATTATTTATTGACTACTTTATGTTTAACTTGAGCCAGTATTGAATAAAAGCTCAATATACTGAGTGTAAAGAAGCTTTTATATCAGTAAACAGCTGTGGTTCGCGACAGTTCAGACATAGTGCAACGAAGTTGGAATGAAGACAAAGTACAACTTTTTGCACACTCGTGCTTGCGGTCAGCGCCAGCTGTTCTGTACAAATTGTCGGAAGGTTCAACTGCTTAGATAACAGACAAAACCCTTCATTTAGACGACAACCTCTTGCAGTATCTGTGCCAACACTGCCAATAGCCCTCGTCGTAGAGCAATCTCTATAAGATTTTTGGCATGCCATCATCAGCCTTTACGTTCCCACTGCTGGGACTCTGGCCTTCTCTCAGAGAGAGAGTATGGGCCATAATCTACCACGCGGGCCCATAACAGACTTTTGGCAACATGAAATAATTTCCATTTATATTTTAACAAGCTGTTCCCCGCGGTTTCACCCGCGTTTATCGCGAAATCCTTTCTTAGCGGATGCCTACGTCATAATATCTACCTGCATGCCAAATTTCAGCCCGATCCGTCCAGCGGTTTGGTCTGTGCGTTGATAGATCACTATGTCAGTCAGTCATCAGTCAGTCACTCTTCTGTGTAAATTATCGGAAGGCTCAACTGTTTAGACAACGTACATAACCCTTCATTTAGATGACAACCACTTGCAGTGTTGTGCCAACAGCTCTAGTCGTAGAGCAGTCGCTATAAGACTCTTCACTTGAAACAGAGAGCTCAATATAAACTTGCCCGTCTTGAGCTACGTTGCTAACTTTAACGATTTACTTTTGTTACGTTCATATAAATTACTGCGGTGCGGTTCAATAAACGTTACGGCTGATATACGGTTTTATTTTCGTAGATGAGACAAATAGGTTAGTGTCAAATATATTAAGTCTATTTGTTATTGCCTCCGAATAAGCAATTTAGTAAGACGTTATCTCTCATATCAAATAAAAATAGAAACATACGATTATAGGACGGTCTTTAACAAATACCTAAACGAGCGAATGAACTTGACCTAGAGACTCGTGTTCTTAGTTAAATGTACTGAAAAGCGACGCGACTTCTTTTAATAACGCAGATGAGTGTGGAGTGTAGATGCATAGCTCTCGAGATACTATAGGAGAACCAACGAGAAAGTCTTTCTGTGTCACCCCTCACAGCGCGGAAAGCATCATGCCCTATATTCCCTATGAAAACCGTATTTTCACTGAAAATGCGATTTTAAAAACTTCAATCGTGACATTTAATTTGCGGCTCTCTTCAAAAATAATTGCCTGCATATAGTATAGGAGTATGAAATGAAAGATGATATTAAGTTAATATATTTAATTATTCGTGACAAATGATGACAATATTAAACTACATTACAATGTAAATGCTAAGTTTTAATTTGAGCTTATGAGTTCTCTCAATTCCTAGACCAGCCAAGCGATCCATGCCTCCGACGTGAAACAACTTCGAAATATTTACATAATAAATACACATAAACGCTTATCACGTGTGTAAATTAATAATAAGTAAATATTTGTGTGTCATTTCGTACACAAATATTTGTAAGTAAAAGATTTTATTAATATTGATCATATTATACATGGCAAAAATAGTATACGGGTCTTCTGATTCACACTAAAACTTTTTAACTTATATATGCTAGTTAAAACAACGTGCTTACACATTTACCACATTTTTAAAAATGTACCTATATTACAGCAACAAATAAATATAAGTGAGTAGAAATTATGTGACGTTCATTGATGAGGTAAACTGTTATATTCATTAAATATCATTTAACAAATATATACTTATGTCATTTGGCAACAAGTTTAGGCCTAATAAGTCCTGAAAATTTAACCCATTTTATGTGATACAATGTTCATCCTTGCACCACATGACGAATTTAGTAATGATGATATGATCGACTTTAAATATATAACACAATACTAAATGTTGTGTTTGTGAAATGATTACAATTAGGGATTGATCCTTATAAAATTATTGGGTATAAAATTTCCTTAACAAAGTAGTAGCTTTCAAACTCCATATTCACACCTACTGTCCGATTAAAATGTTTACCTACAATCAACTACAGCCTAACTAACATTTATAATTTACAATGCTTAAAAAATTTGACTATTCAGTCGGGTTCCTTAACTCTATATCAAATATCTATTTTATGGTTAAAAATTTGGCTTCTCATAAAATTCATTTGTTCTGAATTGAAATGGAATTTAAACTATGAACTAAGAATTTTTAATTTCACTTGCGTATTAACTACCCAAGTTTTAATAGAGACAGAATAAGTAAAATCTAATTAACTTGGGCCTTGAACGTAATTTCTCAGTTTATATAAAAAATTGTATCTCATGGATTTTGTAAATAGCATGACGCTAATAAATTTTAATGACAATTTATATGAATAGTATTTATCAAATTGAGAAAATTTTAAACTAATCTTTTATGTAAAATGAAAATATGTTTCGGATGGTATAGCAAAAGAAAATATTCTCTATTTCCAAACATTACATAAACAGACCTACGGGTATGGTTGTTATTGTATACTGTCTTGAAGTAGATAGGTATGTTCGGAAAACTCATCAAATGGCAAAAGGTCAAAGAGAGGATTGTTCGTAAACCCATCTCAAAACCCAGATCAAATCTGATTTGTTCCAGTAGTTATGACCGTCTTAAAATTGTTTTTCCTATCAGAAGTACAATCATGAAATACGCTCTCTATTCTACTACAAAATTTGTGCTGGTTATTTTTTTAATTACAGACAGATAATGTTTTGGTGCATTAGGTAGTAGGTAATGCTAGTATCAAAATACTTTTTATTTTAGATGTAACTTTCTAACAAAATAAAAAAAACCGTTAAGTACGTCCTCCGTACATTAAAGGTTTATGCAGAAGCTTCTAACAATGATCCTTCGGTCTCTTTACATCTACCTACATTTGAAAAGTCACAATAACAAGGAGTTTACAAGATCTTAAGAATCCCAAGTAGGTATTTCACAAGATTAATTGCTGGGCAAAAACATCACAATAGGACTAAACATTTCAAAATAAAACTACGGAAATATAGGTACATACGTGTATATCTACGATATCAAAATGTTTGCACTACAACCACAGGTAAAGATTACATAGATCTACTTGGTGATTTTCAGAACGAATTAATTTCTATATAGTTATACAAGAAGAGTATTGTTCATAGTTTTTATCTTTAAATGCTGCGATCGATAAAAACTCATCGAAAATCTGGTTTATACAATATAATTTTTAATTTACTAATTGTATTCTAAAGCTATGAATATCAATAGGTTTTTGAAATAAAACGTTAAGTGCACGGAAGATTTATTTTCTATGTATTAATGTTAATAACAACGTATAAAAGTGGCAAATACGATCAATATTCTACAATAAGATTATATTTTCACATCGTTGTCTTGTTAAATTTTTGTCTTACATTATTGCGATGGCAAGTTCAAATTAGTAATTAATGATAAGCCAATTGACGCATACTTAGTTAAATTGTTAGTTCTAACTAACTTTCCTCTATTCATTTAATCGCGTCTTACTTTGTAAAATTATAAAAAGCTGGATATTTTACAAAAATACAAAAGTAATCGCTGGTAGGTGACCTCCATCGAGGAAAGCGTTTTTAAACCCTATTGTTAATTACGTCCCTCTCAAAGTCTATAGAACGGTAAAGGCACGGTCATGATGTGTATTGCACTTACGGGATTACTTGTCCGTACAGACAGAGAGAAGAAATTCTTCTAAATGGTTCAAAACACGCTCTAAACTACAAGTCAAGTCGAGGAAAGCATTTCCAAGGCACATACTTTTAGAAAAAATAGTAAAGTGGTACAGGGTATAGAGAAAATCGTACGAGCAGCTGCACCACCACAGGTAAGGTAACGTCGGATGAGATCAACATACGAGCACGAGCGACCGCTAGAAGCGTCTACGACAGGAGATCCACGACACACATGCGCCCCCTACTGTCTAGTGATGACTACTGACGCAACAGTCTAGGCTAGAACATCACATCGCATGTGGATACCAGGTTACGAATACTATACCTACCTATTAATACGTACATACACATATAGTGATCGTGACATTAACAATAAGTAAAAATCTAAATTGAAGCTCTTACAGTTTATTAAAACGTTAACCTGCACTTTATCACCGTTTTCACAGATAGTCACAGAACACGTTCCACATACACAACCACATTTATTTACCCAAAGACGATTAATCAAAAACGGTCAGCGGTTTAGTATTCGCGCACTCCACCGTTAGCAATAGTGGGGATATGGTTCCCGTTAGTCTTTTCGTGCATGCGGCAGGAGAGCGGAGAGTCCGGTCAAAAAACCGGCAGCCGCGGCGGCGGCGGAGGCGGAGGCGTCGGCGGCGGCGGCGCGCAGGGTAGCGCGAGGCAGCGGCCGGCGCCGCGGGCGAGGTGCCGCGCGGCGTGCAGCAGCGTGGGCGCGCGCGCGGGCGGCGGCGCGCGCGGCGGCAGCACCGGCGACAGCGAGCCCTCGGTCTCGCGCTCCGGCGCGGGCGCCGCGGACGGCGGGCGCTACACGTGCGTGCACACGCCCGCCGTGATATGTCATCCGCCCGCTAGCAGGTCCTCCGGCTCCGGAGACCAACAGTTGTCCGAGAGCCAGCACCCCACAACCACAGTCAGGAACCCGATCAATAGTGCTAGCACTATGTACACCTCCGCGTTCCCTGTTTACACATTAGATCACGTTAACTGAATTATCTGGAAAGAAGAAAACGAAGACACATAAAAAATGATTTTGTCCATTTCTGTACTTTGAATAGAACGATTTTTTTTGAATTCTTATATTTTAGGGAAACTGTCCCGTCAATCGAGGCTCATTTCCCTTATTTTGACAAAATTTTAATGCCCAGTGATGTTTGGTCATCGCAGATCTGGTAGACATTTTAAACATTTGTCATTATTTTTAAAACACTTTTTTATTGTTTTATTACAATGCTTTTCTTGTTATTTGTCCTAAAGTTTCTTAAAATCAGAACTGGCTAACTACAACAGAGAAGGCAGCCACTCTCTGTGCTTTATCAATGTGTGATGTGTTTGTAATCTAACCGAGCTGCTTCCGAATGCCGAGAGGCTGCCGGCTGCGCCAGAGTGAGTTGATGAGCGTGGGGTCGCCACGCGTGCGCCAGTCGCGATACCCTCGCCCTCTGGAATATTGACTGAATCTGCGTACAAACAGCACACATTAATGCGAATACTACCAGCAAATAGTTTCACGTTGCCGTCAAAGTCCGAAGTAAGTTGACCAATAACTTAATAATATTTACTCGAGCCAGACGCCCAACAGCGCCTGATAATTTTACGTTAGAATCACCTCGGGCTTCGTCGGCAACGACCATAATACACTACCTACTCTGTATTATGCTGCAGTTAATACACAATAACTTATCTACCTACTATAAAAAAGAACAGTTATATCACATCATTGCGGCAACGCCTTTATTGAAAGAGCGAAACTGCCGAAGATGCTTTGATCACAAAAACTGGCGTGAAGCCAAGCCTTCAATGCTGAAGCTCGTTGCCCATACAACTGGGGCTTTGATACTGACTGTAGCAAAAAAGCGAAATTGAATTGTTACCATTTCCGTCTTTAGGATATTTCCATTGCGGTTCGTGCAAATGTCTAAAAGTAAGTGGTTCATGCGAATGCAATTGGTCTACCGTGATGAGTTGATATTATGAAACAATGAATAAATACTAAAGCTATCTATGTATTTGTATTACGATTTCCAAAATTTTACTACATTTACGTATAAAATTTAATATAATAGGCATCAGAAGTGATAAGGTAATTAATGTTGCATATCTGTTTCCATAAACAGTGTTTTGTGCGACATACATAATTATGTTCCACAAAAACAATTCAATTTCGCAACATTGAAATTAAAAGAAGAAAAACGCAATGACATAATATTAAATTACCTAATTAATATATATGTACTTGTATTAATTAACTGTTGCGTAGTTTAATTTGATTTAAAATTTATTGGAGTTGCATTGTGTTGGGGTACAAATGCAATAAAATGTAAACAAGACTAGTAGATAAGTATAGAAAATGGGACTTATTCAAAACCTTGGTATTTATAATCACATTTTAAAAGTTTCTGGACTCATATACAAACTACTCTTATATGTTTCAAACGTGCAAAATCATTATTAAATGTAAAATGACGTCATGCAGCGGAAATATTCATCCATCGGACAGTTGATGGCTTACAAAAAGTATCATTTGATTGTAGCGCCTAAATTGAAAATTCATCATTCAAACTTTTTCAATAAATTACTTACATTATCTCGTCGCACCGGTTTTGTAGCAAATAATAAAATAGATTTACTTGACTTTTGTTCATAAACCAGGTATATAAGTTGGAAAGAGCTAGTGGCAAACCAAGTTAATAATTATCATCAACTTATTACGGTCTCCATGCTGAGGCTCTGGCATTCTTAGACAGAAAGTATGCGTAGTAATTTACCACGCTGGCCCAGTGTAGATTAGTAGATGTCACATGCCCTTGAATTTTGTGGTTCTTGGACATCAAACACACACACACACACATAAATGTTTCTTCACCGTTTTGAGCAATAGAAAATTCACAAATTACACACACGTATAGTTTCATATGAGATTCGAACTCGGTATCGACTATTTGTGAGGTGTTCGCACGCTCATGTTTAGTGTAGGTATGTATGTTATAAAACATTATAATAAAAAAGTTAAGTTTGTAGAATGTTCATAGAACTTAATAATACACACTTACATACTAAGACAGAGGAAGTCATAAATAATAATTATTCATACAAATTGCTGTTAGGTATGATAATATAATTTTTCATATACGTATGATTTCCTTTTCATACAGCATCGGACAATAAATACGGGACGGAAAAAGGTCCTTTATTTAGTGAAGTGTTCGGAGTGTTGTTCACAGAAAATTGCTGCATTGGTAACAAGGCACACCTGGGGTACACATTAAATCTTCAACCAACGCTTCGCCCGCCCGTGAAACTTATACTTACACGGAGGCTAGTGAAAATGCAAAAGTCTTCACCCGAGTTATTATGAAATTAGAAGCAATTTCAGTTAAAACTAGGAATGCTGAATATATGTATCAGAGCATACTTATATTCAACCTGGGATTGTAACTTAAAATTTTAATATGAACAATGTATTGTGAAGACTGAGGAACTTATGAGGGTGAAGGACACTGCACACCATAACGACTCAACCAAGACCACGCACGCTAAGTTTTGTAAAACGTGTGCTAAGTATATAAAACATTTCTAAGCTATACTTTAAGTTAGGCCGTTACGTTATAATGCGCGACGCCCTGAGTCAAACATTGGTCGTAAGTAACGTCAATGATGGAGCGAAATTTCTTAGAAATACCCAACCCATGTTTTATTACTTCCGTTTGACCTACTTTTTATGCATACGCCTCACAGCTTATAGCATTGATATTGTGAAGAACAATAACACTGAATGGAATAGTTCTCCACTAAAGTATGCAGATGGGAGCTACGGTGGCGCCCTGTTTGTACAATGTTTCTTCGTGGAATGGATTCCCAGAAGTGATTAACATTATTTTTCACATTACACGGTGGCTATTATTGCTATTATCGTAGCATTAAGCTTTCACACTAAGTGGATGTCCATCATGAGTTCACTTTAAAATGTCCTAGTTAAGGAATATTCTCGCTATGTCAGAATTCCTGTATTAAGCAAAACGTTTAGGGTACATAATGTTTCCGACAATATTAAACACAAAAGTTAAATTAGCTCGTAGCCGGCTTATTAAAAGTGATTTCAGACATCTGTGCACGATCAGTGACAGGGGCGGAAAATTAACCTTTGCATATTTTTATTTTTCTCTGACCATTTAGCTGTACAAGTCAGTTTTATGATTCATAATTGTACAACAAATCTGAATACATTTACCTACTTGATTTTCACAATTGCTTACAGTGTCTTTTATAGTCGAGTAATAATGAAAAAATAGTCTAGTCTTCCGATTGTCAGTCAGGGGTGGTAAGTAGTGGAGAGTAAGGTACTCCGCACACGGCATTACAGCATAAGCATATCGTTAGACGTGCGTAGTATGAGAGCAGTACGAGCACGTACGTCGTACATCATCAAACAAGCCCGTAGACGAAGCATTGTCGCAGAACTCGCAGAGAAGCGTATGCCGCACCACTTCGCGCGCGTCTTACGAAACGACACCGTGTGCAGAGGGGGTAATAATGAGAAAATCCGTCTTCCAAGTGTTTCAGTCAGTCAGGGGTGGTTAGTAGTGGAGAGTAAGTAAGATTGAGCGTGATAGAGAGGGTACCTTCTGATGCCACCGACGCCTGCAGGGGGCGCGGTGGAGTGCGGCACTCCCGGCGGCACCTGTGCGCCGCCCTGCACGCCGCCCTGCACACTGCCTTGCGGCGCGCACACACAACACCCTGTATATAACCAACAATTAATGCACTGTTCACCGTCTGACAGAAACAGTAAATACTAACTAACTACTAACACAACTAAAATTACTACTAATTATTTTATTAAAACAACTGACTGATGCGGTATGAATTGTTCCTCGCAAGCTAGGGCATTGTTCCTCATATCTACTATAAGTTGGATATCTTAATTTCAGATTTAGTTAACGTTTCTTGTATTTTTTAGGAAGAATAACGTCTTATTTATTAAATGAATTCAGGTCTTAACTAAACATAAGTCAATTGCAGGTCTCCGCTGGTATTTACAAGGTCTCCTTATTTCTTAAAACAGTCATGCTATTTTGCTTGAAGTTCTTTAGGCTAAGCAAACGTCCCAAGAAACGCTGTTTACCTACCTATTCATGTATGGTAACCAAAGCGTTAACTTTTGCGTCGTGGGCGACATTCTCGCGACGACACTTCACGCAAATTTAATGCTGACAAATCTGAGCCATGGCTACTGTGTAGGCAGCGTAGCTGAACTTACTTCAAAATTACAATATACATATTACTATTATATTGTTACGTTTTGTCAGATTTATCAGATTACTTGAACTAAGAAAAGGCGGTCTGAAGATAGTTCAAACGATCCCTGGTGTCCGGCAACGTGCACAAAATGCTGGCTGCATTTCCTCACTGAATAGCGAGGCTTATCTTTTGTCCAAAACATAGGGTAGTATCCTGGTCACGAGTCGACTCCACAAGTCAGATTACTTAAATATATCTACATATACCTACAATAAGACTTGGTTTACTAACGTCCACCGTCCAGTCTTGTTCTTGATAAACATTTGGCTTGAAATTCACTTGTCAGACAGCTAGTTAGTGTCTCTATCACTGATCATACAATGCATTGTTCTTTGATAAAGTATTTTTTTTCTTGTACAGATATATTGGTATGTCACTGCTAACATGCTATTAATGTGAATAATGACAACAAAATTTTACAAACACCTGTTTTAAATACTAAGGTGGGTAATTGGCAACACGTGACCCCACAAGCTTAACATTTCGTAAACGGGATGGCCTTAAAGTGTTCATAACACCTCCCAATATTTTAAGCCCTATTCAACGATACCTCACACGCTGAGGTACGCGAATAAAAAATACTCACCCCTATTTTACATACAGGGGAGGAGGTTTTTTACTTATTTTTATAACTTCGTAAGTGTTATCGATATCGATAACTTTGCTTAGACATGGCATACAGTAATCTGAGGGGAAATAGACATGGAATAAAGAAGGACAGACATGTCTAAACTACACAAGTTCCCTGTTTGACCAAGTAAAGTTGACTTCACCCAATGCTAATGTGGAATCCTTGAGGCCACTGTTGGTCAGCCCAGGACATAACAGGCTTGGCCAAACGCTATAAAGTTTTATGGAACGTAATAAAATCTTTATGTTATTTTTTACTAGCACAGAAAATACGTACCTATGTACCTGAAATACGGACTATAAAACCCTCAATGAATTGTGCTGTATATCCTACTTAATAATTCATATAAATGTATGTAAACAGCAATTATTTTTCGTAGAATTTATTTTCTTGGTGTAACGGACATTTCAATTGCAGGCTTGCACTAAAACAAAAAATTATATTTTATTTTTGCACTTATCTAATAGATTTTTAATATTTTTAATCCATTGTGATTAAAAAGTCAAAAAAAAAAGTTAGACAATGGTGTCGATTCGGCTTTGCATTCTCTAAAACTAAACTAAATTTGACAGTTCTAATATCATGCTGTCTTTTTCTAACCACTCAAGTAAAAAAAGTAATGCTGTCCGCATTACTCTTAGACCTGTTAAACTTAATTTAGTTTTAGAGAATGCAAAACCGAATCGACAACAATAATTAATTATTTTTTGTATGAATCAAAATCCAATATCCAAATGTCATATAGGTAGATATTATTATATATGCAAAAGAGAAACAGAGCCATATATTAAATATGATGAGATAACAGCGAGAATGAATAGGTACAAAAGGGAAATGAAAGACATAATGACAGAGCATTTCAAGACGCGCCATGCCAGAACCGAGCCCGTCTGGTCCGTTTTCCATTGTTTTCATTCAAAAGTGATTCAATAGCGCACCACTTTTCTATCAACATTATTCATTTTTATAAAGAATACAAAGTTGGTGGTTCCAGAAGTCGAAAATTTGGCCAATCCACCTTTTTTTGTAATGTAAGTAGATAATAAACTTTTTTACTTTATCTAGATTGTACATCGAACTCAATGGTCCTATCGTATTTATTTAATGAATATAAAAACATTGATCCCGAATCATATTATGTATTCTTGGCAGCATTTTTACGTACATACATAATTTTACGTTATTAGCCTCATAGCCTGATGGGGGCAGACAAGCGTCTCATCAATATTTCAATATCATGCAGTGGCAGACACACATTAACGGACTGCACATCACAGTATATCTGTGACGTTTTACTGTAAACGACATAGTGAAGATGGATCACCAAAGAGATAAAAGGCGAAATTCTTGGCGAGAAACTGAAATGTCATAATGTGAATTTGTTTTAGGTGTATTTCAAAACTTTCCTTCTACTGATGAAAATACCTACAAATTATGTTCGCATAAAAATCCTTTCAAGCTGTCCTAGGAAGTAGACGATTTATTTAAAATACCTTTACTGACCCACCACTTTACTCTTAATCAAGGAGATAAGAGTCGGCTATATAAATATTTTGCTGCTCTGCTGCACAGTGTGAAATGGTGACTCCGTAAATAAAAAGGTGGTTTTATTATTTAAAAGTATAACTTATTATTACTTGTGATACTACTTTTACACCGACGAAAAAGGTGGAGGTTCTCAAGTTAACACGTAGGTATATATAGATATTACGTTATAATATGTATTTTTAGAAAGGGGTGCTTGCTGTGCGTCACAGATTTATCTGATAATATATAAACTGGGATCGTTTTTATTTATAACAAAGCCGAACAAAGGTTAGTAGATGCATCGGATCGTATCCAAATCGGATAAAAATAGAAGTAAAAAAAAAAAATGATACCGATAGGACATGCTGAATCTGTTCTAGAGTTTTGTTTAATATACGGTTCCAATAAAAGGTGTAGCACATTTTATTATGAAATGTGAAATGGTGTACAAGGATATCATTTGCGATAAACATTATAGTGATGTGGTAAAATAAAACGAAATATGAACATTGAATTAATGAGAGGGAGTACCTTCTTTATCTTTATCTATATTATATACTATTCTACAACTGTAATTCAGCCAACTCTGTACATTGGAGATATTTTGGTTAAACCAACGGGATCTACTATTTGGAAAGTGAACATGAACCCAAGGTTTTTTTGTCTGTTTATTTGTAATCTATAGACGCAAACCACATAGGAGTTATAATGCGGCTTATATTTATTGGTAGCCTATTATAATCTTAATATCTGACGTACGTTTCATTGCGCTGTGACATCGCAATGCTTAGTTATTTTTACATTAGTGTACAAAATCAGGCCCAAGAAGCAAATTTACTTTATATTTTTCGCTTCCGCAAATGTTAACTCGGTCGGATGACCAAGTTAAAAAAAAATGGACTTCAAATATCGGTTCATTATTCACAAAGTAAAAAATGATGCGTATTTGTTATTAGCATTGTGTGCAAGGAACTGAAAAACCTTTTTTCTTTAGATATTCAACGAGAATCAAGCCGCAGGCGAAAGCTACTAGCTAATATAATAGCTCAGAGGTGTTGCCGTTAGTGCAAATGAATTCACAATTGAGCACATCAATGGCAGCCAATGGGACGGGGATTAATTCCGAGAGTGGACTGGTTCAAGCTAGTCCCGAAACAATGTTACGATCTAAACTCAGCTGAGAGTTTCCACGAAAGATTTGCTTTTCAATGTGATGAAAGTGTTGTTCGGTTGGTTTACCCGTATTGTGAGTTGATTACCCAAAGCATTGCTTCAATCGACCCAAACATATAAAATTACAAGCGTATACATTTTAAATTCATGGAAGAGTTAACTCTACCGAGCGAAATAATGGTAATATAAGATAAACACAGTTATATAATGAGCGCCGGCATCGACAAGCTCGTAACAAATGCGAATGGGTTTACGCTTTGTTAGCTGGGGGTCTAGTCAAGATGCGTTCTACAATTGTTAACGCTAATTACTAAAAATAAATATGGTAATGCCATATTTTTCTGCGTTTAGGTATAGGTACGCGTTTACACACGCGTTACATTTCGCGCTTCAAAAACTCCCGTACATGGGCTTGTTCCGTCGTGTTCCCTCAAACCGGTATTGGTGAGTTAGTATCAACATCGATTCTGACGCAAAAAAATTGCTGTCTCTTGCGGCTTATAAGCGCGTCAACGCTCGTACGAATTGCGCGTATGTCAAAAGGCGCGCCTACATGCGCTTCCAAAAACGAGCCACGCGCGTGTAAACTGTTAGTTTGTAAGCGCCCGTCAAGTTCATGCTTACCGGCTAGTGCTGCGATAGCTGCCAGCGATAGGAGTGCGGAGCGGCTGCGTGCCATGTCAGCAGGGCATGCCGCGCGATGCGGGCCGCGTCATCGCCGCGACATGCCGCGCGTGCTGCCACTACCGCCCACTCGTGCTTCGCCTTTACCTGGACCTTTAACAATACAACACATTACCTACTAACACACTAAATCATCACACTGCTTACATTTACATTTTATTTGCACACATATAAGAGCACGCATAAATACCTGCTTTATCGTCCAAACGACACCGACCATTCATAAAACACATTTCCATAATGCTTTCATAAAATGTGCTCGATACGAAACAATTTGACGGGAACAAATTGTTCTATAATACCTTCATAATATCTGGACTGAAACTGACACCGCTAACTGATTCATATTTCAACAATTCACTGCGAAAGACCGCTCTAACGACAGCGCGTTCTACAGATGGAAACAATTATCTTCAGCAGCGATTTATTATTGGAACGAAACGAGCACAAATTAGATTTCATAATATTCCGTTGTTCCTCAATGATATCAAGGGAAAACGATGTGGCCTTGCTTAGAAAATAGTGGGAGCACAACAGGTGGTCTATATTTAATGGTTATTGCTTGGTTGCAATTAATTTGTCTGCGTCTGACCAAGTTGTAGGAGCTGATGAATTAGTGCGGAAGAGGCGCGTTGCTGAGGTGCGACGGATGGCTGCGCGGCCTTCGGTGGCGGTAGCGTGCGGAGGCGACGCGCCGGCACCCGCCACCGACCATCTGACAAGGGTTACGCTTTCCAAAACATCCGTTCAAATGATATCTAGATAATGTCTTTATTCCAGATTTATTTAACCATCAAACAAGGGTTCATTTCGCCACGTAAATAAATAATAAAATAAAATAAAATAGCCTTTATTTATTCCTCCTTTAGATTTCTAAACATTAAATTTATTACATTTATGTATATTAATTATTAAAATTATTGTATGTATGTATATATATTATTATTGTTATTTCTAGTATCGTTTGTATCAATTTTTTTATATAAATATTTTTACTATACAATTCTATTTAGATAATTCAAATTTATTTTCATTTAATGCTATATAATTATATAATAATATCATTATAATATCATTATATTATTATATTCGCCACGTAGTGAATTCTATTTGATAAAATAAAGATCTAACCGAATCATTTATAATTCGACGCTTTTTTATTGTTAACGTTAATATTTTTATAATGTAAAGCTTCTAAACATGTATGGAATATTATCCAAAAATGCAAATTGAGCATAAAAATGTCGCTTAAACACCGCTTCGATTTGATTGTTATTGAATGGTAGGTATGTTCACTTAAAAGTACAGGAATCCGCTGAAATTCAATTGACACAAAATTTGATGTCGATTATTTACAACGTGGTTGCTCGATGAGCATTAGTTTCCGGCTCCGCTACCAACGTAGTAAGCTGAAGCGATTAATTTTGAAATATATCAGTAACGGTAAATTAGTTGTTTAACTGATTAGGTAGTTGATTAGAGCTGTACCTACCTTTTTAGATTATTTGATGATCAATGTGGCGCATGGGCTAATTGCAAAGCGTGACGTCGGGTTCGATTCCTGCATGGTTTAAAACAAAGACAAGACTTTTTGAATTGATAAAAAAGCGCAAGTATAGACACAAAAGAGTCTTAGTGTTGTGGATCCCTGGACTGAGTAGTTTCTGATACTAGAGAGAGTAGAGAGAGTAGAGTAGTTAGGGGGTTAGAGCCTATGTGTATGTGATTGTGTGGGCGTTATACTTTATACTTTAATGGCATACATTTGCAAGTTTAAAGACCCAGTAAGCATGTGCAGTAGAAGTCTTACTATGACATAACTATTGATGTCAGCAAAAAATTACTAGTATTTTATTTGGTTATTTACATTATTTTATTTATGAATGTTCAGGCAAAAAATGTAAGCTCTAACTAAAAAATAAAGTTTAATGGGTTGTTTTATGTTTATTCACTCAGTATAATCAAGTAAATGTCACGAGCCAAAACTGGTTATGTAATAAGCGTTAAATTGCAGTACTGCGTGCCAAACACGGAGGCATAAATAAGATAAATCACTCTTCAGGAATGCGACAACATGATGAATGCGCGGGGAGGCTCACGGAACAACAATAGATGTCACGTACTTGCGAACTCATAACCATTGATACCAATTTATGGGGAACATTTTATTCCCTCTAGCGGGAAAAAATACCGTTTCACGAAGCTATCATTAACTTTTCTCCTTGTTGTACTGTTGAAACTTTAATAATGAGACATTGTTTCACTTTAACAAGTCCAACAAGACAGCTTTTAACAAATTTTACCTAATGATTTGCAATCTCTGGTGTTTCAAATAGCAAGCTTGATCCGGTACAAAACCTGAATTTAGAACTAATGAGCTCGTTATGAGCATGAGTGTATTATGAATTAATTTACAACGCATCAATTCCCTTGAGAAGAAATTTATCAGAGTGATTTATAGGGATTCAGTATATGTATCGATAAACTGAGCACTGTATGGAGATCAGCAAGGATACCATTGTTAAAGAAATCGAAGATTTGCATCAGATGATTGGATTGCTATGAGATAAGTAACCTTTTCCAGCTGCATTACCTTTTTATAGACGAGCACAAAACCCTCGTCAAAATGATCAATGGAGAGACGGTACACTTACTAGAGTTTAGATAAGGATAGACCTGAGATGCAAAAGAATATTTAAAGAACTTCTCTGAGAACTAGCAGTTTTGCCGTTACGCTTGTCTGCAGATTTAAAGATAACAAAGTCACCTCAGTTAATATCGATATAAATGATACCTACATTATCTTAGTCTTAACATAAAATGTCTTCTAACGTTTGCAAGATCAATTAAATGCAATATATTGCTATTTGCTTTATTTGCTTTTTTTAATTTTGCTTCGTGTAAGTTTGATTTTCTGAATTTGCGGGATTAATCCCGCAAATTCAGAAAATCAAACTTGTCCCACTTTAATTTATTTCACACTGTCCTATTATCTTATAAATAAGTAGTAAAATTATTTGAACGTGCACGTAGATGATTGTGAAATGACTTCTGTAACAACAACTAGACAGCGCCAGGTGGTTGTCTCTCACTGCACCTCTGTACATTACTAATTCATAGTCTGAAACTGTCTAAACTTGGTGCACGTAATAACCTATGAATTGAATAGGGAACGACTCTTGCGGAGGTACTTTAAGATACGTCCGAACTCCGATACATATTTAAATGGCTCAACTGCTATTGTCACAAATAAATGCGGCATATTTTTCTACAAAGTGCCTGTATCTTGTGTGGCAATTACATTCGCTTTTATTTCATATAAAGCTGTTACTGGAGGATCTCTCGAAGAAATGTCTGTGTACGACGTTTATTTCTAACAAAATAACCAGAGAGGCAGTGGAGCTAAATCAATTCTTCTGTAAACATGAAATGTCTTATTAAAACAGTTATTAATTTCACATAAATAAGATAAAAAAAGACCGGGCTCAGTGGCGTACCTTGGGAGAGGCCTGTGTCCAACAGTGGTCTGACACGGGCTGATGATGATGATGAAGATAAAACACACAGAAATGCAATATATCGACATTTAAAACGTACGCGTCACAACACTAGGTTTCCTTAGTCAATGAGTGACCTTTACAAGAGTTATTTACTTTCATTTTCAGCGATGGAGCTCAACTAACTATTGATAGCGTAGTTGTAAATCGTTTCAGAGAAATTGACTCGACGCCGGCGCGCCGTGGCATTACGGCGAAATGCTGATACCTACATATTACAATTCTAACGTTGAATAACAAATACTACAGCTAATCGACCAATAAAATGATAAAAAACCAGGGATGCAACGATATGCAACGTTAGGGAAAAAAGAAATGAATTTGTAACTACATAAAAAAGTAGCAGAAGGAAAAAACGGAAATAAGACCTGATACAATACTAGACTATTCTCTTAGGAACAGCCAGTTTTATCTAATGTTCATACTTTACTTACGTTTGTTTGCTGTTGGTTTTTTTTTTTTAATTTAATAAGATCATAGCTAGAGTAATAATTTAATTAAATTAATTATTCCCTGAAATATACATAACTTTACCATCCAATTTGTTTATTATAATTTATTTTTGGTACATTGGAGATGATTTTTAAGCGTAGTATTTGATATCTTAGATATAGGTATGTAGGAAATCCTCAGGGGTCAAAGCTATGTATATCGCTATATAAATAAAATAAAATAACACAGGTATCGACTATTTAGACGGTACTGAACGGTTGGTTAATTTTTGACAGGTTCAAGATTCGAAAATGTGTGCATATGATGCCACGAGTAAAAGTTAGTGTATTATATTTGTCGCTACATGGGCGTGTGACAGACTTATTTACCTGATTGTGAAAATAAAAATTGTATATATGTAGTTCAGAAAATAATTATCACGACTAAAGTAGCATTAAAGGCCATAATTGTTTCGCTAATTATTATCAAAACGTGTTACAAAAAGAATAGGACAATTTACAGTTTAGTACATTTAAGAGATTTCTAATGAATACTCGTAAATTCTTATGTACGTATACGTTACGATTGATTAATATTTTTCCTCCGAACATTAAATTTAAAGAACTTACATAAAAATAACATAACTTGGAATGGATAATGTATAGTTTTTTTGATACCTGTCCATAACTATAAAAAAATACTTTGGAAAATAAGAAGGTATACGGAAAAAATACTTACGTTATGCACTAATAAAGTAAAACTTACTAATGAAGCTTTGCATCATACGTGTTAAAGAATTTAGATTGGCCTGCAAAGCTCACGCAATCAGTCAAACATTTCAATTAGTAATAGACCTAAAATCCAATAAAAAGGATGAAATACTCTGAGGTGAAAGCTTACAAGAGCATCATTTTGGGTTCAATTTAGTCTGTACACACACTACAGGTTAAATCGAAACCGTTAAAAAACGATTAAAACGTTATATCTACACAGATTAAGCAACGTTTTACAAATAATTGCCTCTGAACATATATAGCAAGAGAGCTTTTGTTCATTGTACTACATAAATCAGACTAGGAGTTGAATAAAAAGCTTGTGACTCACAATATAATGGCTGTGAAAATGGTACGTACCTCTCTTCACCTAATTAATTATTACCTACAAACATTTTCCTTCGGCTGCGCGGTATACGTGTGTGTGTACAAGAAATAGCAATCTTGTAACTATGTATACTTAACTTTCAGTGGGTAATATCTCCACTGTAGTCAGAGGTTCATTTTTTATAATTATTATTACTGTTTAAACACACAGGGACAGGCTATTGAAATAATTATTCCTTCCCAAACTTGTTGCTACGAAGTAATTATAATATTTCAATTATAATTTATCTTTCTGTACGCAACAAGTAACCCATTAATATAGGTAGGTACCTACGATTCATTAGTATTAACAAAATTCCATAAGTTTTCTAAATAATACACCTCGTAATAAATTTCACAATAACACAGTCATACATAAATAAACACATCGGATTAACCACTCCGATACCCATACTCACAGTCCTTGGTTAACGAGCGGTTTATTCAAAAGCCGTAACAGGTCCGTAGCATTTTCATTACCAATCATCAGCACTTTAGCCAACAGATGACAAAAATCATTTTTACGCGAGACACAAAATTAGCACTGCACAGTGATTTAGTCGAGAAACGTAATATTAAAGTTTCACGTTAAAGCCAACCGTAGAAAATGAATCGTGTGGAGGTGGCGGCCGGCTGTGCGGGTCGCGGTGGCGGCGCGGGTGAGAGCGGATCGCGCAGGCGGCGGGCGGGCGTCGACGCCACCTGTCGCTGTATGCGCGGCCGGGTGGCGCGTCGGCGGCGGCGGCTCGCGAGCGACTGAGCCCCGGCCCTGGCCTGCCCGGGCGGCGGGTGGGCACGTGGTTGCCAGCGGCAGCGACGCGCGGCCGCCGCCCCGGTGCACCTGCACGCACCCGGGGCCTACCACACACGATCTCTCGCTATGGCTGCGATTGCTTGGCACGTGCACTAATGTCGATTCGTAATAGGACTCAAAATATATACTTCTAACTACGACCCGCGGTTTTACAGGATTTTTTCTGGGTCAAAAAGCAGCCTATGTTACATCGAGGGTATGAGCTATCTCCATTACAAATAACTGAAAGACTAACATTCATACACACTTTAAGAAAATCCGCATTTATAATATTAATGTGATTATCAATCTACATCGTGAGGCCTGTAAACTAATGCTATAGTAAATGTCGAAAAGGTACATAAAATACTTAATATTGTGCAGGTTTTAGTAATTTGCTAAAACATATATTTCACTGAGTTTCAATTCCATATCTGTACATTAAAACTGTCAAGAAGTAAACTCTGCAAATACTAATTCTAAATCTTAGGAATATTTTTATATAAGAAAAATGAAAGAAGAAAATTGAGAGAAAAGGTCAGCCTAGCTAGCTAAGCCCCAGTCGTGGGAACGTAATAGGTGATGACGTCAACAAAGTAGTAGGTATAGAATAGTAGTGAATATTGTGACTACCATTGTTTAATAAACTCTGACTGTAAACAATAAGGAAATGGAAAGGAAGGAGGATTTTTTACCTGTTTTTTGTTACGTTGATAGAATATTTTAGTATGAGCCGAGAGTCTATCAAACCCTTAAGTTAAGTCGTCTCTCGCACAGTTTTGTTTTATCCCTTAGAAAGGAAAAGGACACGTAATTACTTTCAAATTATTTATGAGAGGCGACTTGCTTCTAAATGTGTACCTGTTTTTGCGCAATGCAACTCTTTTTAAAGCATTTTACAGAACAAGAACATTTTACAATTTATCCTATGTCCGTTTCCTGGTCATAAGCTACATACCCCACCAATTTTCAGCCAAATAGGTTCAGCCGTTCTTGAGTTATAAATAGTGTAACTAACACGACTTTCTTTTATATATATACTAGCTGCGCCCCGCGGTTTCACCCGCGTCCTTCCGTTATCTCGTTGGAAGCTTTTCCGGGATAAAAAGTATTCTATGTCCGTTTCTTGGTCCTAAGCTACCTCCCCACCAATTTTCAGCTAAATCGGTTCAGCCGTTCTCGAGTTATAAATAGTGTAACTAACACGACTTTCTTTTATAAATATAGATAGACTAGTATAAACTATGTAGCGCCGCTGCCGGAAGCTCGCCAGGTATTTACGTGGAAACAGGAAACGCGCGCAACAGCAGGGCGCCGCTAGTCATTTTACCAATGAAATGTTACACCATAAGAATAATATCCTGAGCCACATTACGGCATATATTGTAAATTAATAATAAAAGATTTCATATATTACAAAAGGAAGAAAAACCTCGACTGCGTCGCTGTACCAAAGAAATATACATACACACACATACACTGGAAAACATAGCCCTCCTTCTTTCGTAGTCTGGTAATTATAATAATAACGCCCACACAAACACATACATAGACTCTGACCCCTAACTAAGTTTCCCTGTATCATATACTACGCGGATCAGGGATCCACAATACCCAGACACAGAACAAATAAGTTTTACGCTCTCGTGGACTACAGTTTACAGCAATAACAACTATTCTACATTCATATTTTTTTAGGATTCAAACTATTTTCACACCAAATTTCGTGAAGATCTGTACCCCTAGTACAAGTTTTGAAATTGATAAAAGGTTTCGTATACGTCGACGTTTACCACCGCCGACTTGTCAAAGTGGCAACTCGATCTGCTTACATTCAAAAAGTAACTCACATTGTTGGAATATGATTATAACGATTTAAAATAACCCGTATTAACGATTTCAATTCCTCCGAGTCTCGGTAAGATTCGCTGAAATAAATAATTTTATAGTTTTTGTAAACTATCAAAACTTGTAATATGGGTACTGTTCAGCGGTTAAGGCGTGAAAAGGTAACCAACTTGAGAGACAGGGAGACTTACTTTTGCATTTTTAATATTACTAGCTTCCGAATGGTCTTACCTGCGTGAACTATAGTTTATCGCGATAAAATGTATCCTATGTTACTTCCGAGGGTCCAAACTAGGTCCATATCAAATATCATCAAGATTTGTTCAGTTGTTTAGATTTGCAAAGGTAACAAACAGACGGAAGGTCACAGAGAGTAACTTTTACATTCATAACGTTATAGTATGTGAATGCTACATCATAGCATCGAAATAAATTCATGCTTATACACTTACAAACAGCTTTTATACACGCAGGGAAATAACATTAGGGGAAGACCCTTGGGGCACAAGTGTATTTACCTTTATTTTTTCATACATTATAGGTTTGCGTTTGATCTGCCTGAGGATCACAAGATACGAGTATACACAGTTCACACATGTGAGTATATTCTCGATTCAGATACGTCATGGAACGCGAGCAGGGATGCAATGTAATATCGCGCGGGAACATCAAATCAAATCAATCAAAATATATTTATTTCTTCTCACAATTAGTAAATTACACAAGGTAGATACAACCAAGCTGGTATCTAACTGTATGAGGAGCTGGTGCCTTGCGCTTCTTTTTTTACTTACTAGTTGTGCCCCACGGTTTCACCCGCGTCTTCCCGTTATCCCACAGGAATCTTTTTCCGGGACAAAAAGTAGCTAATGTGTTAATCCAAGGTATAAGCTATCTTTTCATCAAAATCGGTTTAGTAGTGACGGTGATACGTGGTAACAAACATTCACACACGTTCGCATTTATAATATAACTATGAAATATGATAACGCCCACACAATCACATACATAGCTTCAACCCCTAACTAGGATATCCTAGAACCTGCAAGACCCCAGACGCGGAACAAATACTAGCGCTTTAATTTTCAATGCACAGCTTTTATAGCGATGATGGCTCAGTGGTAGTGACGTCGGCTTGCGATCCGTAGGACGTGGCTTCCAATCCTACAATGAGTTTGAGCTTTCGGTGAGAAAAACATCGTGGTTAAACCATAGCTTGGTGGTAGGGTATTTTCTAGTACTCGCCTGGCTAGCTACCACCCTCTTGGTAAGAATCTATCGCCAAGCGCCTATCGGTGTGATCCGGCAGCCTCACTTGAGAGCCAGTTCCCAGTCCAGGTGTAGCGTGACGCCATCTTCGACCATATTGTCATTTAGCATCAGGTGACTTGTGGTCAAACGCTACTCTGTATATAGTAAAAAAAAAATGATATGGCGGGAATTGAACCTGCCATCACGCTTTGCTAGCTGTTCACCCATTGCACTACCAGTCGTCGATCGATCTCATACGAATGCCTCATGATGCTAAGTAGGTACTATAAGGTTGCTACCTGCATTTTGAATAATATCGAGAAGATTACCGTGCGGGCGGTATCTTGCCACATCCGTCACGGAACGCGAGAAGGTTGTAAGGTGCCAGATAACCGATAGTCAGCTTCCATTTCGCGGCGAGGGATTACTCGAATGACTTCACGGGATCAATGAAACGAAAACATTTCTTTTCTTTTATTCCCCGTCTACACATTAGCGTCATGAAAATTAACATCAAAATGATATAATATATTACGTGGATACATCTCAAATTATAGGGTAGCTTACAGTGTAGCTTTAGACAACAAGTCACCTGATATTATGTGATCGAAGGTGGCGACACGCTACGCCTGAATAGGGAACTCACTCTCACGTGAGTAACAGAAAACATACCGAGCTCAATCTGATACGAGTTCAATCTTATATCTTGTACATAATCTAATATATTAAGTATAGATATTGGGCAACCCTTTCTCTCTAATATGGTTAAGGGGTTGGTTGGTGATGGCTGATCCACAAGCGGTACTCGTGAACGGGAACTTCTTGGTACTTGTTTCAGCATACTAATGTGTCTTATTCTACGACAGTCATGTGTGAAAATGTAGCAAATTCGTAGTCAGAAGCTACGACAACTGTAGCAAATTCGTAGCATTACAAAAAACGTAGGAAATTCGTAGTAAGAGGCTACAACAACTGTAGCTAATACGTAGCATTACAAAAATGTAGCAAATTCGCAGTAAGAGGCTACAAATACTGTAGCGAATTCGTAGCATTACAAAAAATTTTGCAAATTCGTAGTACGAGTTTACGACCACTGTAGCGGATTCGTAGCATTACAAACAATTTAGCAAATTCGTAGTAAGAAGCTACGACAACTGTAGCAAATTCGTAGCATTACAAAAACTGTAAAAATATCGTAGCATTAAAAAAAATGTCGCAAATTCGCAGTAAGAAGCTACGACAACTGTAGCAAATTCGTAGCATTACGCTACTCGCTGCAGCGGCATAGTGCCATACATACGTAAACGTAGCATGACAACAAAATTATTACTGTTTATTCTAGTTGCGAGCAGGGAAATAACATAAAATAGTTTTATGTTCGTTCATGGCTCTACAGAAAACTCCTTTTACAATCTAGAAAGAAGCTTACTATGTTTAACAATGTTTTCATACAGTGATGCAATTTCTGTTCTTTTCGTTAATAATTCAGGTTACTAATACAAAGTTTAGTTTCTGTTTCATATAATAAGGTACGTATAAAGCGAGATGGGTATGGCAAACTTTTAACCGGCTTCTGAAAGAAAGAGTAATATATCAGGGATATGTTCGCGTATAGCTACAACCAACATGAACTGATTTGAATAATTCTTTAATTTTGTTCAAAAGAATCTTCTACCGAAATGATACCCTATAAAAGGGGGCGATTTACTAATGAACTTCGCAGGAATATCACGGAGCTCCTCAATGAAACATGTTAGAGCTTTCTTTCGCATTTATATAAATAAAATCTTCAATGCAAACCTTTACTTTGATATTTCTTTACTTATGGAATGAAACATAACATACGGCCGTAGGATGTCTGGTAGAAAATAGCATTAAATCATCCTATTGTAATTTTTTTGAGTACATTAATATTCCATATCTCTTCTTGTTTATATATACCCATGTATATAAATCAACCGCAGCGCGTGTCTCACAAAAATCTATTATTAAAAAATATTAATTTCTTTTCTTGTTCATTCATTTTGTTTGCTTAAACTTTTGGGAAGTTTAGAAAAAAAGTAGGGAAATCCAAAAGAAACAGCCATAGAATCGAATAATTCCAAATTGATAATTTTGTGTGGGAATTGCCAGGTGGCTACGAAGTTTGCCGAGTCATCTAGTGTATTATATAAATTTATACATAACACAAAAGTGGCTTTCAATGAGACGTTTTCCGTTTTTATACGATTGCGTCGATAAAAACTCCCGTCCAATATTTCCATTTAACGTTAACCAATGCACGGCTAATGTAGTTTTTAAAACGTTCCGTCGAATCCGTTTTGAATACAAAGAGGCTTTATCGTATTGTTTGTATTTTGCACACAAGCGTGCGGTGCCTGTCAATATCAGTGTCTGAGCATATCCGATGTATCCCCGTAGGATGTTTCAAAAACTTTTTCCATGTTTCAAGACGAGTTTGCATTTAAATCATGGCTAAAGTGCTAGTTTTTCACATATTTTGGATAGTTATGGAACAATATTCATCAAAGTATTGAATTTTCAAAGTAATATTATAACGAGGTAAAATTCTCTGAAACAACTGATCCAATCTTGACCTTTTTTCACTAAAGCTTCACTACACTTTTCCCAAGTGACATAGGTTAAGTTTTTGTAACCGAAACACGAATTGATCCGATGAAATGTTAAAGGTTGTGAATTGAACATGATTGTGTGCGCACAACACAAGACCGAAACAGTAATTAGCGGCCACAGGTCAATTAAGATGATTACGATTAAAAATACTGACTGAGATAGCGCAACGAACCAAAGTGAGTTTTGACCTAAAAAAAAAAAAAAAGACAAAGAAAAAACTACTAATTACGATACCCAATTTTTTATTGCGAGAACGATCTTGTGAGAATCTCCACGTGAGCGAAATAACAAAACAGACCAAAAAAAAGTAACATAAAATAAAGAAATAAAAATACAAGTAATTCAGGTAAGCACTAAAATGTGAAAGGTGACGCTTACCATCTGCCGGGCGACATGCTCGTATTGACACTTAATCACATTAAAAAAAACGTTAGAAAGTACATATATATCTCGCAAACTCACCGATAGCTCCCTATCAAACTTACCACTAAAATAATGTCGAAACCGAATAATGTTTCTCTACTGAATTCAAAGAGGTTACTAAACAAGCGTGCATAAATCATGCATTTGCATTCCTAGTTGACTTTTCGTTATTACTAGAGCTATACCAGTGGAAGTTATATACATACAAGCGACCCGCACCGAGGCATCGCCGCGGGAATGTTGGCATTTTCTATACAAACTTTAACACCCCATTTGACTTCATTAGGGGATGATATTAAAAAATCCTTGCTATTGTACCCAAATCCCTTTACATTACAAGTTACAGTTTCTAAGACTTACCTCATAGGTTTTGTATTGTCAGTCAGTAGATGATTAAGTAGGCTAGTGCAGTGCCCCGCAGCTTCTCCCGGCTTTATGTGGTGACTACACCTTGATAGGGAACCTTTAGCAGTACACCTTTATTTTACCACTAATTCACGTTTAAACAAAACAAATAAACAAATCGGTTCATCCGTTCAGAAGCTACGATGCCACGATATAACTATGGACACTATACTATACATATACTATGAACGATGCCACAGAGAGACAGACACACACACACACACACACACACAAACAGACAGACAGACATGGATGTGAAACTTATAACACCCCTTTTTTGCGTTGCGGATTAAAAAGAAGCCTGAAAAAACCTTGGGAATTTCACTTCTCTATCACTTCTAGTTTGGACTGTGCGTAGATATGATTGAATTTTATAATAAAACATGTAAAATATAAATACTTTTATGTATATATAATATATAAATTTGGTACATTGTATTGATGTCTTTGACATGCACACAGGTAGCTCGGTCACATGGACCAAACTCTTTTAGGTCAATAAGTTTTTATAGGGGCATACAATTGGTAGTTGAGTTGACCGGGTCGGGGGGCTAGGAAGCAATTGTGAATGGAACAGTCCAGCCACGCGTATCGCGTATTTTTATTGCAAGCGGTTGAAATGCTTGGCGGTATTCCAGCCATTTGAAAGCACGGAGCCTACTACCGATTTTGACCCATTCCAGAATAATCGCACAATAGGCGGTAGATGGGTTGCTATTTCCGTAGATCTGTGGTCGTATAATTTTTTGCCAGTCAGTATACTACGAGCTACTTTTGTTCGTTCCAGCCTATGTAACTTTACCTTTGGATCAATGCTTTACTTTTTTACCCCATAAAAATGCGTATATTTTTTGATGTAGGTCTATACAACTTTTGATTGTAAACAGTTTTTTTAGAGTCATAGAAAACATAAGTTATTTCAATTACACATAAAAAGTTACGTTATTTGTAATATTTCTTGGAGTAATAATAAAATCATACCAAAACATAATGCGTTTACTCTGGTTGCCAGACTTGGACGTTTATGTTGTACGTTCTTCGATAAATGATAGTAGTAACTTCTGAGTGCAAAAGCACTGACTAGTAGCTTCAGAGCAGACGAGTGCTCCTTCTATATACGCCTTCACAGTTTATTTTATAACTTGTTCGGGTAAACGTCGACCGTCGGCCGCGCCGGCACCGTGTCCAATCGTAAAACAAAGCTATAAAGTCAAGATTTGAGCATGTAAAATTTATTCCCAACTTTAATTAACTTTTCTATCTGCACGCGATCTGTCTGAGTAGTGATGCACTCTTTTGTTGGAGTGTATTGCTAATTGAGTTCCTAAAAATTGTGACATTACTAGCTACGCAGCTTCACCTGCGTGAACTATGGTTTATCTTGATAAATCTATCCTATGTCCTTCTCAAGACTTCAAACTATCACACAAATTTTAATCAGATGTTTAGCCGTGAAAAGGAAACAAACAGACAATGGACCAGAGAGTTTCTTTCGCATTTATTTTATAAAAAAACAAACAAGGAATTACGGGTAAAAAGAGTTGTAGACATCTTTTGGTTCTACTGATTTTGGCTGAACAGATTTTAGGTATATATTTTGTGCCTTCTTTTGTCTTTTGTACTACTTGACATCGTCTGTTATAATTTTAATATTCATAAAATCTAAACAAATAAATATATCTACATAGCAGTATGATAATATCGCATGTTCTACCGAGTGCTATGAAGATCTACAAGTCAGCTGTTCAATATGCTTTGGCTAGCGATTTCTTTACTAAACTACCATGAAACATTGCCAAGCCACGTCATATCCAATACTCAAACCCATTCCTTCCCATAGAATGCCACCTGGAATTTCTTAAAATATTTTAAGAAAATACGGTTTTGCGTGCATTTGTTTTCTAAAACAGAACAAACAGGTAATAAATTTTAGTTGTGAGTTTATTAGGAGTCATGTATAGATTTTTTTTCTTTTACTTCTTACAAGGTAGATATTGATCACAAGTGACCTGATTTTTAGTGACCTATACCTACCTACCTGTGTGATGGATATTTCGATAGCGATTATTATTATTGTTGTTGATTTTAATTTCTTTATTGATAATTTTAATTAATTTACCATGTGTACAATCAGTCCCCTATTTGTATGAAATATATAACAATATTTGTTCAACAACTTTTAATTTTACGAGACATTTGATTTCACCCCGCCTTTTCACAGTCTGGTTTTCCTATTTTTATCTACCACGTAGCTTCCCACAACGCCTTTTTGTCTCAGCAGTTTGGCAACGGCACGTCGGTGTAATTGGTTTCGTTTCACAGTGTACTTAATACCAAAGAAAAGTGTGTTCTTTCTTTTTGTGTTTTATAAATAGCTTGTAAATAGATGAAGCCTAATACTAACAATATAAAATACTAACAATATGCAAGTAAATTCACACAAACTTCTTGAAGCAACTTTACTTGTCATGCTAATCATTTGCAACTAATGAAATAGTCGCAGCGATAGTGGTCGAACTGTAACGCGTGTGCGTCGACACAAAGTTCAAATCCTCTCGGCCACACATCTATGACTTATCTAATAATTTATGTGTATTTATTTTATGTTTTTGTTTTTTTTATGTGGATTTGCCATTTCTCAAAGACGATGAAGAGAAACATGGCGAGGAAAAAAGCATGTCCAAGAACTACAATATTCAAAAGCATGCGACATCTACTAACCCGCACTGAGCCAGCTTGGTAGATTAGTGGGAACGTTATGGGCTGATGATGATGCAAGTAGTTACAGCACTTTTTCCAGATTAAAACTCCCAACGAAAGCTATTATTTGGAAATAGCTTTTACTTTATTTACGAGCTAGTGATAGCCAGCTTCTATCGCATGCTCTGACGAACGCACTTGAATGTTTTTATTCGCTGCGCTATGGCTGTGCTCCACTGAGACTACAAACAGCTGCATTCCGCGTTGTTTGTTCAACTGGTTAGCGGAAGCGTTTCTTCACTTTATAGCCTTCTTTAGCAAACTACAAAAAATATTGCTAGTATATTTCTTGCTATTCAAAAATAGTGAGTACTTTTTACGGTATAGATAATAGCTGGTCGAGCTTGGTCGAACCATTGTCCATGAGAACGCATTACCTCGTAGGTCATGCCACTCGCGTCTACCATGCTCTTAGTATCACTGCATTACACTCGTCATCTTGTGGCATAGGATGGTTATCCATAAGCTCAGATAGTGACGTCAGCTTGCGACTGTGACGTGGTTTTGATTCTTACAACGAGCTTGAACTTTCGCGAAACGAAAATATCGTGATGAAAACGTAGCTTGTTGGTAGGGCATTTTCTAGTATACTCATTTAATCTGGCAGTCCCACTTGCCAGCCAATCCAGGTGTAGCGCGACGCCGATTTCAATCATATCGTCACTTAACATCAAGTTGTGTTAAAAACCTACACTGTAAGAGGAAGGGAAAGTATCACGTGCTTTGTTTAAGTTTCTGTACAGCATTTCATTTTCAAATTATTCTAATTGGGTATTTGTCAGGCTCTCGGCTTGTGGCCTTACTTACTGCACATTCCTCTGAACAATTAGTCTTCAATTAGACAATTATCATAGCATTCTCTAGGCTAGATAGTTATGTCCTTCATTAAATGAGCTTATCAACAGTTGTGTTGCAATAAGAGTTTAAGAAAAATTGTTTTCATTTAGGTTTAATTGATTTTGTCATTTACTATAATCTTGTTTGTGTAATTGAGTTTTTGATTTGAGCAAGGTGAGATAATGCGATTTAATATCCTTGTAAGCGGTCAGAGTGTGATTGTGTAGGCGACTATTATTTTTATTTACACACTCATATGTACCTTATTATTCAGAATTCGCTCGCAATTTGCTGGCATTATTATAATTTACTTGCGTTTACGATCCAGCTATTATAACAACAATTTAGCTATAGCAAGCTTGCGCTTGCTCAGTTACTCTTGAAAATTATAATATACTTACTTATACTACTTACTTATATATATAAAATGAAATAAAAACTTTCGACTACTATATCTTTATTCTTATAAGGTTTTAATACTTAAGTAGTTGATTGCTTTTTATACTGTCTCTAGATTATAGAAAAAAAGCAGAATCAAATTTCATCAACCTGTAGGTATATGGTAGTAACTGCAATCAACACTATTGTATAAAACAACCAGTAACGTTAACACATTTTTTTTAAAATTAGTACTCACAACCGGTGGCCTTATCACTAAGTAGCGATCTCTTCCAGACAACTGTAAGCTGAATAAAAGCTGTATATATCTAATTATAAGTAGGTATAATTGGGCGATTTGGCATACAAAACCGTAGCCGCTTGATTTACCAGCGCCATTTGTTAGCATTAGGGCGCGTTCACACCGCAGAGCTGACAGCGAATAGGAATTATTTATGTGGATTTGGCTTATCTTTCTTTTTTAAACAGAATTTATGTTCCAATAAGGACGAGAGACGAGCGACTTTTGAATATACCGAACTGTAATTAGTACCTATCTACTTCAGTAACTTATGTAATGACTAGTTGCGGTTTCACCCGCTTCTTCCCGTTATTCCGCAGGAACCAGGATAAAAAGTAACAAATATGTTAATCAAAGGTATAAGCTATCTCCATTCCAAATGTCATCAAAATCGGTTCAGTAGATACGGTGTTACGTGGTAACATTCTCACACACACACACACAAACTTTCACATTTATAATATTGGTAGGATGTAATTCCTGAGTTGATTTATTCAGCATTGATTGATTGACATTCCTGCATACAGACACTCATCACACGTCTCATTATACGTTAATTATCTCTTGTGTATTATGCTTGAACTGACGTAAGTATGGTCACTGACTCTTGGTAAATATAATTTGTTTTCTCTGAGTGGTTACTTGATAAAGGTAACCCTTTTTTAATAAGGCCAAATGTTAGTCAGAATCGTCGTATAAATAAAACTCAAGGCTTCAAAAGCTCGACAGCTTCGGGTTAAATATGTTATCCTACTATAACTTTTTTTAATTGCACTCACGTTATCCTGTTTTACAAATATTATAATGAAGTAAAAAAAATGTGCGTGTAAGTATGTACGCACTCGTATGTATGCCGGGCGGGGGTTATCTCTTGAACACTAACTACCTCTAGGTGATTTTATTGTGATACAAAAGTTAGTGTTTAGAATTAAAAACTATGAGGGCTAATTGGTTGATTTGAAAGCATATGCTGATTTAACAGTTTGATGTATTATATACTCGTAAGTGAACACAAAGTATAGCAAAAACATTGGTCCTTATAGTAAGTGTACAAAAAAGTCCCTAACACTTTATACGAGTATCTAGCAATCGGTACAGCACATTTCATACACACGTGAAACAGATCGTGAAACATATGGCATGATATGGCATGTAAAGGTTGTTCTAATACGCGTATCAAAGATCAGCCTGTCAGGATTACGGGTTTCAAGGAAATTTATCGCAAGCTCTTTCGAAATACTGTGGGGTTTCTTTGTGCAAGATGGTGAGCTCAAATATACAATGCATATATACCTATGACTTCAATGGTAGTTCACCACACAGCACGCACGCCTTTTTAGTTATGATAAAATCATAATACCAACTTTTACTTAACTTGAGATTGTTTTTACGTTGTTACTCAATAACGCAAAAATGACTTAACCAATTTAATTGGGTTCAGAGATAGATTACCATTGGATTAAAACAGGCTACTTTTTAATCTGAAAATCCAGCAATCCAGGCTAAACTGCGGGCCGTAGCCTGTAGTAACTATAAAAATAATGTGTACATTTTAGGTAGAGTTGTGTCTAGGCTAACATCGCCAAATTGATTGCTACGCAGCCGCGAGGGGGTTGCTAATGGAATATTCTTACTTACTTGTAAACACGGCCATAAAAGGCTTCAACGATGTTATTTACTCAAAAGTAAGGGAGTTACGCAACCTAGTAACGACTCGAAATGATAAAGTTAAAGTAGTGCCGAAAAAAGTAATGCTTAGATATTGTAGTTGGTGATAGCGAGGAAGAGAGTGCTTTAGTGCTTGCAAAATAACGCATAAAGTCAGGCGCCAATGACGCGTGTGCTGATGCCGCCTTCCAAGACGCTTTCACAAGCGCTTCGGAAAGCATCGTATCTTATAAAGTCTCACGACGCAATGCACAATGCCTCCCGCAATGCTAACTTAAGTGCCGTAGACAGCATCAGTTCAAATCAAATGGACGTACGTCGGGACGTATGTGTAGCAGACACTATGAGTGCTGAAAAGCCACCACAAAGCGTCTTCTGTAATTGAGGTATATAGATAATGCTCTGGGTATTGATCGCCATGCCTGGGAGGACTGTGACACCTAGAGCCTGAGCGACGAGCAAAGCGACACCGCTATCGAAATGACGAGCGAAACGTGCATTCAAATAAACAACTCTAG
This sequence comes from Opisthograptis luteolata, assembly GCA_931315375.2. Lineage (NCBI taxonomy): Eukaryota > Metazoa > Arthropoda > Insecta > Lepidoptera > Geometridae > Opisthograptis > Opisthograptis luteolata. The sequence continues at coordinate 7,443,851 of OV928044.1, read as the reverse complement.
AAAACAAAAGATAGTTACAAGCATAACAGACAAGAATAACATGACGAAACAGAGCGGGTAGGGATGAAAATAAAAGAATAATAACAACGTAAAACTAACAAAGACAGCAACGTAGGATTATGCACATGGAAGTTTAATTAGCACCACAATCAGGAGCGCGTTTTAAGAAACGATATTATAACCTACGACGTAGCATCAAGATTCAATTACAGCATCGCAACGCAATACGCTGTAGACTCATTACGATTCATGGAGGTTATTAGCGCCAAATGTACCTAAATAAAACTCGTTTTGAATCGATGCTTAATATGAAATGATTTGAAAAAGAGTTAAATTGTGGAACGTTGTTATGTTTGTGTTCTATCATTAAAATTCAATTAGAAGAGTTGCTTATAGCACGTAGCTAGGCTACTATGATACATAACGTATATTTATATAGACTGGAAAACTAAAGAGAATAAAATGCACACTGTGTACAAATGCTATTGGCAAAGGACTCAACATTAGTATTTGACATTAGAAAATAAAGAAACATGTTTTTAAAAGTGAAACACAAGTCAAAAGATTTAGCTATTTATGACTACTTTCAGCTTAAACCAGGGAGTTCCAAGTCTCTACAGCTTAAGTCATTGTGAGGTCGCAGGTTACTAATGTGCTCACTGAATATGTATTCAGATTCTGACGGTGGTGATCATCTTAACGATCCTTTGCCGAGCGAAGCCAACTACATTGTGTAAATATTCCTGTCTAGGATTTAAATTAACTCAAGCTATTGTGAGACAACCCTATTTGTATTCCGTTTCGAATCTTAGCAGACATACTCAGCGACTACCAAGATTTATGAACGCCCCAATATTCTTTTAAAAAATTAACAGGAAAAATAATTATGCAGATTTATGAACTACACGACCTTATTTTATTCCTCTAGCGAGTTATAATACCGACCTCCTTTAATAAAAATTAGCTCTTAAGTCCGTGAAAAAATCTCATTTTGCGTCGGGTCATTTTCACAAGGTTGTTTGTTTATAGACAAGTTACTGAGTTAATAAACACAAAATTTAAGTAAGTTGTGAGTTAGAAGGTCCGCTATCATAATGCGGTTCTAAAGTCGACGTAGACGAAATAAAAGGAGAATATTCTCACATTATCTTATATTTACGTAAAATGGGCGATACAATAAATTTTCCAACAGTAAAATGTAGACAAAATGTTAAAAGCCCGCTTGGCTGCATCCAGTTCGGAATTTGCTTGGATTTTACTCAATCTGAAACTAGAAGTCCTATTGTTACCTATAATGCTGAAGATGAAATAAAATAAAAGTACCTTTTGGTGATTGTCTCTAAAGTAGGTTAAGCTCTTCATTTCATAATAACTGAGTAAACCTAAAGTTTTGCTCATTAAATATGGCGCCGCGTTCCATTCAATTCCATTCCACCTCAACCATTAATCAATTTCCCGATTCAATGATTCTAACGAAATCGTAGTACTTGCCCAATATGCTCTGAAAGATTAGGTATACGTTCCCTTTATATGGCGTGGCTCATTATTGGCGTGGTTAACATGGAAACGACGGCGCTCGAGGCATAGAGGTCGTACTAAAACAAACAAACGCTCTCGACGTCGGGTATTATTCATGTTTTCCTGTAGTCGTGGACCGACATCATCGAAGGGAATAATATATGGCAACAATATGAATTCTCAGGGGAAATTTTTCAGCGTTAACAATAAGCCCGTATTTTATTTATTTTCAGGAACAAGATTCCAGCACTTCGATGTTGTTTATTCGAATGAGAAAATCCGAGTAATAAAATGTCCCGTGTTGTAAATTCGAATTCATTTTTACCTCCGTGTAAATATGACAAATCTGCATAATCTCTATACTCTTTAGGCCTCAGAGCTGTACCATATTTTGTTTCATTATATGGCTTGGTGGGCCAGAGGGACCATTCTATCTACTAAAATAGGTAAATTAAATAAGTAAGCAGAAAGTTAGATATGTTGTAGTATGTTGCTAAACACTTAATTTCCGGGTAACAGTAAGGTATCCACAACTCATATCGTCAACAATAATTACTTGTCAATAAAATTATAAATTACAATACAGTTGAAATGTAAACAAACTCAGATTGATCGTTATCCGTTTGGGCCATTCGATTTACCATAGAGCACAGTGAATTACAACATAAATAACACATTAACCGAGTTATTTATTTCACTAACTAATCACACCTGGCAAATTGGTGCAATATCTGTCACCAAACAGCAATTATAGCGTGTCGCCTAATCCGCCCGAGACTACCAGAGCGGGCGGCCGGCGCCGGAAATACGTACAACAAAATAAACGACAGTTCACTGCTGCGCTGGTTCCGGGCCACGTCCGTCCTCACAGACTTATTTATATATATGTAACACTTTGTCTTGTGCCATTTATTTCCCCAGCTTTAATAGATCTCGGAACACCTCTAATTTCAAGATTGTCTACGGTCAGTTTTCTTTGCAGTTGTTTTGCGTATTTTAATGGAAATTAAACTTTAGCTGTATTAATGAGACAACGGATATTTTAATTTTGCGACAGATTCTCAAAAATTACGTAGGTACATGTTCGCCATGCACCTATTGATGTATTCTGGCAGTGCCACTTGAGAGCCAGTTCCCGGTCCAGGTGTAGCGTGGTGCCATCTTTGACCACATCGTCATTTAACATCAGGTGACGTATAGTCAAACGCTACCCTTTATAAAGTTAAAAAAATATGCTCTTGGACTAAAAAGTTGGTGTTTGTGACACGACTGTTAATTTTTTCGCTAAGCCTATAGAAAGACTTATCCAAAACATGTTTGTAAATCTTGCAACAAAATTTACATTTCAAACTCTACCGTACGGAAACTCAATTCAGAGAAGCAGCTTTGCGCTCGCCGGAACGATGGACAAGTGAATAATCGCATGTCCGGGAGAAGTGGATGTCAGACTCAGACATCAGTGTGAAAAGTACTTCTATAAAAGAGACCGGGTTCCGTCTGGTGTAATTTGAAAACGAATTAAATGATTCTTAACCAATGATAACTGGTTTTTTCTGTGACTGCCATGAAGAGTTGAATTTTAGACAAAACGTAAAAAAATTCATACCTAGAATAGAATTTAACATATTTTCTTACTAAATGGAACAAGGAAAAAGCACCTTCAAAGATACATTAAAAAACGAAATTTATACCATATGTATATACTCTTCTGCTTTAAAGTTTAGAATCTAAACGTGGAGTAAAAGCGCGATATTTTGTTAATAGAAAGACAATGGCTTTTCAGTGGAAGAATATCTAACTAGGCTTACCATGGCAACCTTCCAAAGTAAACTTCTTACGCTCTTAAATTACTTAGCGTTTTCTAACTGAAGTTGAAATAAGAGCGTAAGCACACACGCTACTTTCAGAAGCGACGTTCAGTGATTTTACGTACTGCATCTCGGTTTGACGCGTTGTTAGAACGAGATGCAGCATGCATCTGTAAAAAAGTAGCGTAGTAATAGTAAAGTAGTAGCATGTATAAAGCCCTAAGATAGAAAGGCGATTTGTATCTTCCTATGTAACAGTCGGTGAGATACAGACCTACAATCATTCATAGCTTAGTTAAAATGGACTTTTCCATTAACCGGTAGGTGCTTTCAATGAGTGTGTTAGAGATTGGAACTATTTGCGGTCAACGAGGATTGCGTGCGTAGATATAACATTTCCAATCCCCGTGCGGGCGAGCTGCCAGGCGAAATTGGTCTCAACTGAACAATCCCTTTTTGTTTCAGCTACGCGGAACACTGTTAATTTATAGAGCAAGTACGAACGGATAATGGTTTTGTGTCTGCAATAGCAGAAGTTGCACGTTGCGTTTAGTGATGCGGTACACGCTGTATCCGTAGGTATTTCTTTCGAATGTTAAAATAGTTTTGACGTAGAGTGTAGAGCGTTATTGTAGCATTTTTCTACGTATTCTATTTCTGCTCTACGCTATGTGTAGATTCTATGGGAGATTTTAAATTATTATTAGAAACTGTGGAGTGTAGATATAGATTCCACTTTTGCCTTAATGAAAATGTACCCACCCTGTGTAGGATTTTTGCATCTTATACAGGATAAGTAGCGTTTGACCACAAGTCACCTGACGTAGTTGAAGGTGACGTCACACTACGCCTACAATGTGAACTGGTTCTCAAGTTTTGAATATACCGATATATTCTTAACTCGAGGGTGGTAGTGGTAGTGGTGGTAGTTAGCCAGGCGAGCACTAGAAAAAGTCTTTCCACCAAAGTACATAGTATATTGCACGTATATTAGCTAAATAGGTATGTGTAAAAATAAATTATTTACCGCTTTTAGTATTTTATTTCTATCTAACTACAATACCTAATACCTACCTACTAATTTATATCTGTGTGCAAATATTATAAGATAAAAAAGTTGCATATTTTTAAGTTGTATCTTCGCGATCTGTGCTTACCAACCTACTTATTCCGGGTTCGCTAACAAACCCCAAAAAGCAGCTTAAAAGAAATGATTATATCCGCCTTGAAATGCAAACGGCAACGGGAATGGAGGATAAGATATAAACACAAATATTATAAACTAGCTACTTTACCCGCGACTTTCAGCACTTGGAAGTTATTAGTTAGAATAGTTTTCTATACTGTAATACCCCTTTCGAACCCTAAAGAGTAGGGCTCAATTTTTATTTAAAAACAACCCTTACACTATCAAAGGACGCTATAACTTGAAAATTTCCATCTCTATCACATCCGATTTAGGTTGTGCATTAATGTCAGCCAGTTAGTCAATCAACGATACAACTGTTGTACATTACATGTATTATTTAGATAGACAATTTAGTTGCGAGTATTGGTCCGATATAAACATCATGACAGCGCGTAACATAAATGCATTTGCTATGTAAACAGCACTGCATTATTTATCTGGAAATTATGACGCTGACGTTCTGCAATACGCATGTCGCTTATCACATACAGAGAGTTAACCGCAACGTGTATTTATAATGATAAAGTTTAAAATAACCAATGGAAAGCCATACACAGTTGTGCTATTGCTCAAATCAGTGGCGGAGAATATCGTGAGGAAACCAGCATATCTACGAACTATACAACAATCAAGGGCATGCGACTTCTACCGGTTCTACCAACTTGCGCCAAGCCCAGCGTGGTAAATTATGTCCCATACACTATTTCTCTCTCTTTTTTTCTCTCTTACAGAAAGCCAGTGTCCCAGCAGTGGGATGGAATCGTAAAATTACTTAGTTAATTGTATATCGTGCCTAGGTATATATTTTATGAATATCGACTAGCTGTTCTGACCCTCAACACAGATCGCGTGGGATTTCCAAGTTAACGTGGGAATACAATTTCCTCGTAAAGATTTATTAATATCCCTTTGCATGTTCATTTTAACATCCTTTTTACGCCTTCCCTGAGGGTACAATAATTGTTTCATTATATGTTTTCAAGAGTATTTATACAAGCCATTTTTCAAGTTAATCGCCCACGTAATTATGTTCTTCCTTACAAAGTTTATCATCCGGCTTGTATACCTTTAAGAGGTAGTTTTGAAAAATTCCATTACTCACGCGGAAAGATTGTCGCTTACACATTTGAACACAGTTGAACTTCCTTTTACAGGTAACTTTGGAAAACTTTTCTTCGTGGAGTATTTATGCCAAGTTTCAAGTTTACAGACCCAGGGAATAAAGGAGAGAAAGAAAAGAAAGCCTAGATAGAGGTTTTCCCACCTTCCTTTGGGGTTGTTTTTGAAAAATCTTTTCGTAGCAAGCAAGAGAGCTTTCGTAGGCATTGTTTATTTAGGTTATTGATTTAATTTCAAACTCGGTCTACTCGTACTTTATGTCGGTTGGTTACTCCAAAGCTATGCAGTAAAGAGCGATTTTTCACACAAACCGCGGAAAGAATCCTCGCACCTGGTAAACAGGTAGGTACCAGCAAATTTATTAAATTTAACTACCGGTCGCGAGGTATCTAGAGCACTTGCAAGCTATGCATTACTACGAGCTAGGCATTTGTAAGTATAATACACACATTGCAGGTGAAATATACATATATTAGTATGGATTAGATATATCTACGTAGTAGCCCACGCAAGATAAGCGCTGTACACAGCGCTGTAGATTTATTTATGGTTAGATTAGACAGCCGTAGAAAGTAATTAATTTTGGTATCAGATATAGTAAGTACATCTGTTGTCATCTGATGTTACTAGTAAGTTGGTTGGTCGGTTTCCCCGGTCTTTTCCCGAAATATTTTATTAAGTATGAAAAATACCTTAGGTGTTAGTATGATCTGTCTCTGTACCAAATTCGATTATTCGTATTGTCTTAAACCTTGGTCTTTTATTTTACTATTCTTACTTATGTTATTAGGTACGTCTTGGAATTTAAGGAATAATTATTAGCACCAGAACCTTATCATGCAACTTTATAAAAGTGGTCTTAATCTCATATAATTTCACGTCACAACTTTCGCATTAAAAACTTACTAGGTACTTACTAAAATAAAACAACGTTCTTTTATATTTTAATAAAACATGAGTTCTAAGCTCTAGTTATAAGGTGAGCAAGGCGTTCGCCGGACGGTTAGCGTTTTGCATGCCTATCCACGATCGTTTCATAACGGCTTAAAATGTATAATCTAGGTAACTTTTATCAATAATTTTGGTTGGGATGAAATAACACCAACCTAATATTGGGTAATAACCTACATAGATTAAGCGCTTCGTCACTCCGTAAATTTTGTGTGAGACAGCAATTTCCTTTAACGACTAGTGTTTACCTAAGTCGATTTGGTTGCAGGGAAACTTGTGTAATTATGCGAAATAAATGTTTTGTTATAATGTCAAAGTTCAGATTAAAACGATACTAACGAGAACCGAGAAGACTTTTCTCGGTAACATTAGTCTTAGAGTAGGTAGTCATTACTACTCAGCTATCATCGCTTCACTATTTTATAGTTAATAGAACTGATCTATAATGTGCTTGTATTTAGTAGAGTTAGTATTTCTCCATTTACCCACATCCTACTGATATTATAAACGCGGAAGTTTGTGATTATGTATGGATGGATGGATGGATAGATGTTTGTTACTCTTTTACGCAAAAACTACGGAACGGATCTGAATGAAATTTGGAATGGAGGTAGCTGATACCATCGATTAACGCATAGGATACATTTTATTCCCCAAAAAGGTTCCTACGGGATAACAGGAAGACGCAGGTGAAATCGCGGGGCGCAACTAGTTATTGTATTAAAGGCAACACACACACGTCATAAAACATCCAGAGCTATTACCTAAGACTTACCTACGTATCTTTGAAATGAAAAATGTAGGTAACCGTTAATATATCTACGTAAATGTTCTATATAAAAGCTTCTAAAGTATAGGTGCAGCATAAATACTAACAATGTTCTATAAGTAGGTACATCACTGAGTTAAGTTGCACTGAGGAGTCCGTCACAGAGCAAAGAGCAATTACCTCTACGATGCACTAATTCATCTTCACTACCACCAGTCAGCTACCAATTATGGTTCAGATGCGCTGCATCGCTCCACTATTAGTACCTATGTGCTGACACCATGATTTATTGAGCCTCTTGAGACTTGAGACGCTATCTGTTCGAAACATAGATCACCGCTCATCGCTCACCATCAATTTTGTGTCTAAACCTAACCGGTATCTGTGTACCTACCAACTTAAACGTCTAAAGCTTTCAGGAAAGGAATTATGTAACACTAGCGGTAATACCCAAGGTTTTCTCGCTACCCAGTATGACCCTTTTTCCGAGATAAAAAAATACGTAACATGTAAATCCAGGGTATAAGCCGACTTCATGAGATAATTACTTGTATACTAGCTGACCCGGTGAACTTCGTATCGCCAATAAAAGTCACCTTTTAAACCTTTCCTGAACTCCCACAAATATTTCAAGATCAAAATTAAGCAAATCGGTCCAGCTATTCTCGAGTTTTAGCGAGACTAACGAACAGCAATTGATTTTTATATATAAGAAAGAGATGTATAAGTGTAAAGTGTTTTGAAATAAGGTAGGCCTTTTAACTTCCGGCACCTCACTTCCAATTATGCCAGCACCTAGCGTAAATTGCCTACAAACTCGATTGATGGGCAGAAAGGCACATACTTGGGTAAGTTGTAAGTGGTTAGTACAAAGCCTTACCTTGACATTCTCTACCACCTACACCTACGAACACAAAATTAATACCCACTTGCTTATTATCTGTAGTTACATTTATACCTATCCACCTACGTAGAACTTTGTATAATACATATCTTGTAATTCCATCACACTAATATTATAAACTAGTCGCCCCGCGGTGCCACCCACATCTTCCCATTATCCCGCAGGAACTGGGATAAAAATTAGCTTATGTGTTAATCCAGAGTATAAGCTATCTCCATTCTAAATTTCATCGAAATCGGTTTAGTAGTTACGCTGATACGTAGTAACAAACATTCACACACACACAAACTTTCGCATTTACAATATTAGTAGGATGCAAAATTTTGTAAGTGGGCACTTCTTCTTTCGCTGAATGAACTCAATGGATATGAGTGAAATTTCTAATGAAGACAGCTTATTTATACCCTGGTTATTACATTACTTTTCATCCCGGAACAAGTGTCCTGCGGGGTAGCGGGAAAACCGAGGGCACCGGGGGTGCCCTGGACATTGGCTACTTTTTATCCTAGCTCTTGAGGTATAACCGGAAAACTACGAGTTTAACAGCGGGGCGCAGCTAGTTAAACATACTTTTACCACGGGGGTAAAAATATAGGTACCCCTGCCTGCTTATATTGTGTTTAGGGAATTTAAGAATTGTAATCCATCAAATCTTGTCCCGTAATTCTGCGCCATTATATAATGACTATCGTCACCGTTATAATGACGTCTTTTGCCCCACGGGATCCACGCGGAGTTCACGGAATTCGCTGGCGCCGAACTGACGGCAAAAAGCACAAAGAAAAAACAAGTGCGAGTATTAAACGCGCCTTGAGGGTCTTGTACAAACCTAACTTTTATGTATGTAAGTAATACTCGAATAACAAATTGTTAATTTCCTATATTTGTATAGGTACTGTGAAACCTTGTTGCTTGCCAAATTTCATGATTCTAAGTCATCGGGAAGTATCTACCCTATAGGTTTCGATGAGTAAGTTTCGAGTATCAAAATATATGTGACGTAATTTGCCGTATCTTTTGATTGCATGTGTTGTTAGAAGCTTAAGTTTTTATAAGTACAGTCAGCGACAAAAGTAGCTGATCATTCTCGATTTTCCAAATTTGTTTCAAATCAGTAATTATTATTGTTTTTTTTTACATTTTACATGGTATCATTTTGACCACAACATAACACACCTGATTTTAGGTGATGATGAGGTCAAAAATTGGTGTATCAGAAGATGAGGATGACAAAAAAAAAGTGTGATTGTTCAGCGACTTTTGTCGTTGACTGTACTGTCGTCCTCACTAATTGACCTAAATTTCAACTTGACCCGTTCCTGAGAAAAGGGGGTCTTATCAAACGACTACAATGCGATTTTATACGGGTTCTCTTTTTACTGATTGAGGCACGGAACCCTAAAAATACCATTGAATCAATTATGAGTTACGACTCATTAAAATACGTTTAAACCACTTTCAGGCTATTTAGATTACACCCAAATTAAACTCCTAACGAAGCTGTTTGAAGTTTAACACACCACTAACTGTTTAACTTTTAGTGGGGAAGTACCTACCTACCATACCTTTGCCAGTTATTCAACCGCCAAGCAGTGATGTGCAAGCATTACCTACTATGTTCCGGGTTGAAGGGCATTGTTTCCAGTGAAATTACAGGGCATATTATGATTTAACATCTAATTAATATCTCAGGGTGACAAGCGCATGCAGTACATTGAACTGTTCAATACCTAATGGACTATATCTATTCTGTGGTAATGGGCAATCATGACGCTCCACATCAGGCGAGCGACTTGCTAATCTCGTCGCGCAGTTGCATAAAAAACCCTTCTTTGTCACCACTATCGTCGTTATTATTATAAATACGAAAGTGTCTTAGTTTGTTCTTCTTGCTTTCCGCAGGAACGGAGCGACGTGATTTTTTTGCATAAAGATGTTTTATGAGCCGGAAAATGAACAAGCTACCTTTTATTTTTTTTCGAGCTTAATTTGGGGCTAGATCAATTTGTGTGCAATGGTCCCCCGATATTTATATTTTATTTATTTATTCTGGAAAATGCTTGGTTCTTGTGGGGCTCTACGCAACGCGAGTGAAATCGCGAGGCAGAACTAGTCTAGAAGAACATAACATGATTTTATGCATAGGTCTGCTTACTTTATGCATCCATAGAACCAATAGGTAGGTACAGCACACATTTTGACTCGGAGCGGAACCCAGTGTTATTGCAAAATTGTGCGGGATTGCAAACCCCTAATTGTGTAGGTACAAAAACGTTTTTTTTTTATCTCAAACACCCACGGAACTTCGCGCAAAAAACTGATACCCGAAAAAAGAGGAAACAAAATAGTAAGTAGGCAGATAAAGCGGGGAGACAAATATACGACTTTATGAGATTCCGTGTCATCTTTATTGGTTCGTAATTTTGGCACAATCCCAACACGATTATTGCACGAATTTACCTATAAACGGAACCTTTAGTTATGGATGCTGGAGTTGTTGGCAGATACTTACCAATAATTATATTGTCGTTATTGTAAAGTACAATATTAACTATTGTTTATATATTTTGTAGGCTAAAGTAAGCACACATTTATATATGGGTGGAGTAAGAATAGGGCCATGACAAGACTCAATTTAAGCGATAGGTTTATATAAATTTTTATTGGGCAATGGTGGCCAAATGGTTATCCCCGTCATAGACGGCTGCTATATTATACGATAATATAATTAATATTAACGCTGCCGTCGCTGTGGTTTTCTGTAAGTGCAGCTTCGACAGGCTGTGTAACACACACGATGATATATACAGAGGCTGGCATGTAATTAGTCCTTTTCTTGCGTGTTAGACCTATTTTGGTTTGGACTTTTTTAAGCGAAGGGCCATCTCTCTTTTGTGTCTCATGGATTTGAGAGTTTGATCGCTAACTTTAGATGTACATGGACGCGACGATCTATGTCCATTATTGTCCATCCCTTGGTACATCAACGTATACAAAAACATCCAAACTCATATTGTTTCCTAAAATTTCTGAATTTCCTGGCATACTATACCTAGGTAAAATTACACTACAATTGACTCCAACGCGCCTGCAGATAAAACGCGTAGTGATTCGGTAATATTAGCTAGTATTTTATGTCGGCTAAATCTGTTAGGTGCAGCCACTACGCAGTTACTGTTCCATTTTGGAATCCAGCCAAATGGATTACTTAAAGGCACTTTAGGGAATTCTATAAGGAATAATTTGGTTAGGTAAGTGTTTTTATTCATAAAATTAAGCCATCATTAGCCCATTACGTTGCCACTGCTGCAGCAGGTGCTCTTTCTGAGAGATTATGGATGGGCCTTTTTATTTCAATGCACATATCTGTTCCGTAGCGTGAAACAAACCCACGACTTCACGTTTCGCAGTCGGCTGTTCTATTGCGCCACATCGGTCGTCGAGTATAACATATAATCGGAGTAGCTTATGTTGAGGTAAAACCGATGTTTTGTTGTGTTTGTTTTGTTTTGGAATATAACGAACGTGATATGCATCTCAGTTTGAGGCTGCAGTCGAAAAAAAATAGGTATCAGGTATACATTTTACACAATAAAATATATCTGTGAAACAAAAGAGAGCGATTTGTAATCCTAGCGAATAAGTGTACCTGGATATTTACACTGTACAAAGAACGGAATCATATAAATAATATAGTAGGAGTACCTACCTACTTAGTACCTACTTTAGCTCATTAAAATTGCTCACGAGTGCAGCTGCCAGTAGCATACCTACCTATAGCAGATTAGCAAAAATTGATTAGTAGGTAACAAACAGTGCTAGTGAGCTTGAAGCAGCTTCTCACGTACGAGTGGATAGTTGGATACCGAACTTTCTATGAATAAAACAAGTTTCACCTCTGCTTTGGGGCCCTCCCAGAACAATGTCGTTTCTTTGCACCTACGTAAATCCTTAACACATTTATTATTTACTAAGATTTACCATACCAAGTGTAGTGTAGTTGCGTAGTTATAGTTATCCATGTCCGCATTGGCATCGATCGGCATAGTTGTTGCTTTTACTTTATAATTTAGGTATTAGATATAAGTAGGTAGGTACCTAAGTAAATAGGTACTTAGCTCCACTAAAAATATATCTAGGTACTTATTTACTTTTAAAAATAGATGCTCAACTTGTTGTACGATCACTACAGACGGCTCAATCGTAGATTCTTCGTAACCGAATATTGTTTTTTTCTAATGGTTTTAGATTTTATCTAGAACGACGAAGCAGCCAGTCTCAGACCAAAAACCTTGCTATTATAATCTTGTTAGACATACAAGCATACAACTTTAATTTAAATTAGCGATGTGTTAATTTTGTTAAAACCCCATTGACCATGCTGATACTTTTTTTCTTTCTTGGCTGAAATTATTATTGGTGATCTCGATTTTTTTATTTGCTACTGCGTAGGTGCGTAGCGTTTTGGTAGCATTTCAGTTGACCACAGTTGGTCACGGTCCACATGTCACGACGATTTAATCGATGATAGCGCCATGCTACATTAGTTTGTCTGGACTGGGATACTTGATCTGTGGTTGGAAATAATTTGATGATATTTTATCTGTGTTTTGTCGTATACGAAGTTGACTGGATGTTGATCTGTCATTAGTGTCATTCTGTGTCAGTGAAAAAGATTTGTGGTTTTGGCTTTGGCATTTTTATGCGTAAATTGAGTAATGTGCTAAATTTGAGAAAGCCCAATAATTCCACAAATACACATAATGGCTACAAGAGAAAGGGGTGTTAGTAGAGTGCTAGAAAAACTGGAAGCTTCCGTAAGTTCGGGGCAGTATTATGAAGCGCACCAAATGTACAGGACTTTGTATTTCAGGTATAATATTTTGTTGTTTCTATTTGGGTGATAAGTCGTAGTATTGCTAGAATGAATTTCATTGTTGGTTTGTTTTTTCAGATACCTTACTCAGAAAAAGTACACAGACCTACTAAACTTGTTGAATAAAGGCTCTGCCCTGCTCCTTCAACATGACCAAATGGAAAGTGGCGCAGATTTGGCGATCCTACTCGTCGATGTTTTGACCAAGTCTGACACTCAACCTTGTGAAGAATGGATTGAGAAACTAGCAAAGTTATTTGAGCTGATGAGTTCTAGCATACCTGAGCGTGAACTGTTTCTTACGAACTCAGTGAAGTGGTCAATGGACAATAGTAAAAAAGGACATCCTTTTCTTCATCAGGTCATTATTTTGGTGTTACCTAGCTAGATTTTATTAATAGACTAGCTAAATCATTATTGCATGATATTGATAATTAATCACAATAATTGACACTAATACAAATCTCTATTCAGCTGTTGTTATCAATGTACAGAGCTTGATGTTATAGTTGATTTATTAATTTATATTGCTGAAATGGTACTCATCTTGGCTAAAATGCTTTACCAACAAAGTGTATGTTTTACCTGAACATTAATCATGTCACTGTGTGGGCATAGTGTGTAGTAATTAGATAAAAGATCCTCTAACAAAGCCTCATTCTAAACAATTCCATTGAAGCTTGACATTTCAATTAGTGTTTTAAAACACAGGTAGGCATATTGTATTAAAAGTTAAAACAGGTGCATCACAATGACTTCAAAGCGCTGAGATATCTAAAGAAACTTACCAAGCTATACAGGAATGGCTAATATTGCGTAAGCATTCATGTATATGAGGGGTATTAAAATTTATAGGGTCATCATATAGCATTCTCACCGTTGACGATATTGGTAATCTCATATATTTACATAAATTTCAATACTTTCAGAAAATTGCTGAAGTATACTGGAGAGAAAAGAACTATACTGCAGCACATAGACATTTTCTACATTCAAGCAATGGTGCCGCATATGCAAATATGCTCGTAGAGTTACATATGACTAAAGGGCTAAAGTCGGAGATAGACCTGTTCATTGCACAAGCAGTCTTCCAGTTCCTTTGCCTTAGAAACATACAAATGGCAACAGAGACATTTGATACATACACTGCCACACATCCAAAAATAAAAAATGACAAAGGACCACCATATTATTTTCCGTTGTTAAATTTTTTATGGTTTTTGTTGAGAGCTGTTGAACAGTAAGTTAAACATACCAAATGTATGTGTATATTATATAACTAAGTTAACACAGTACAGGCCGGTTAACTAAAGCTGGTACATTCACAGTAAACATACCAAAGCAATTTCATTATAATTATAGTAGTAAAAACTAAACGATAACCATTACTGTCATGTTCATAACCTTGACAGCTTTAGTTACCCAGCCTATAATGTATGGCTCACATACATTTAGTAAAAACTAATATAGTCTTTATTAGCAACAGTGGTCAAAGCAACAATTTTAGAATTTTGGTCTGTCTATGTTTGTACATGCATCACGCAAAAACTACTGCATGGAATTTTATGCAATTTTCACTGATGTATTATTGCTAGAGGTCTAACTTAATATCTTGGCTTCATTTCACTACAAGAAAATATATTTTGCTTATTATTTTTTGTCAGCTGAAACATAAATACTTAATTCTAAATTCCGTGTTCGAAGTCGCGGACAAAAGCTAGTCTAAAATAAATATTGATTTGTTTAAAATAGAACCAGAAGACCCACTTTTAAAATCAGAATGTCACTCTTGTAGCTTCTATACCTGATTAGCTTGATTCTCTGAAAGTTTCTCATGATTACTCTGCTTCCTAATTTGTCAATCTTGCCATAGCATAATATGTAATCTAAGGATACAAATTAATATATGCTCTTTTATTTCAGAAAAAAGCCCAGCCAGTTCAATGTTTTGAGGACTTGGTATGCAATAAGTATAAAAAGGGACCCAAACTATTCTGTATATCTAGATAATATTGGTCGCATATGGTTTGGTATTGAGGTGGCACCAGACAATAGAAATCGTAATTCGATGTTTGGAGGCCTTCTTAAATCCATCATAGGAGAAGTAGACAGTTCAGATGAAGATGGAGATTACAATGTTTCTGCTCCAGAGTTAGACTAATGTTACAGAAAGTTCGACAATATTTCTTTATATACATAATATGATTTCACTAACCTGCTAGTTCCAAATTAAAGCTTTTATAGGTTAATATTTTCATTTAAAAACAAGTTGAAAAAACAATATTTATTTGTAACTGTATGTACATAATATAATTTGTAAATATCCATTATTAAATCAAGTTTTGCATCAGTACTTGGCTTTGTTTATAGATCACAGACTAGTAAGTACTTACAAGTTTTATAATGTGGAGATGGGATTGCACGTTTCATTTGATATCGTTGTGTAAAATAAACTGCAATCTTGTAAATTCTAGTTGTGACTAACATTTTATGAACTACATAGGTCATAGGTTATGATAAAACGGTTTGTAAACAAAACAATTACATCATAAGACTCGAAACTACTGAACTTGTTTAGTTATTTGTTAAAGCTTGTTACTTTTCCTCATTAATTGTTGACCTTACTCTATGTGTGTGTTGAGGTGATGGTATATTTCAAATGTATAAGAGGGCTATGTAATTTTATTTTAGATAACCCAATGTTCAATTATTTAGAGTTTATATTCATGTAGAAAAAAAAAATTATTATAACTTTCATAATAACAATAATTTATTGAATTATTCATAACATTTTTTATTACATATCATTTATTCCCTTTCATCTATATAGCTATTTCAATAAACCAACATTGTTTGGTGCACAGATTTAGTATCTACCTACCCACAGCACAGATTAGGCATTAATTGATCACAGATTCAAACATATGTCATCGCCATATGTATGTATATGACATGTGTACCTAATACCTTTGGCCCTTTTTTTATCAGCACATGTTTATATGTCAATGGTACTTACCACTTGAGTGGTATAAATGTAAATATCTGCAAGTCACAGTATAATCTGATTTAAAAAATCAAAGCAACTTTTCTCAGTTTCACAATACATAGCAAATAATTTTTACAGTTACCCATAATATATATAATGTACTAGCTGTTCCCTGCGGTTTCACCCGCGTGGGCTACAGTTTATCGCGATAAAAAGTATCCTATGTCCTTCCCCGGGGCTCAAATTATCTCAATACCAAATTTCATTTAAATCGGTTCAGTAGTTTAAGCGCGAAAGCGTATATATTCCGTATACTCCAAAATTATTCCCGCACTTCGGTGAGGGGGTCACCGCGTTACCTGCTGTAGGTACCCATTATCCTATTTTAAGTAGGTATCCATTATCCTATTTTAATTCTAAATTAATTTTTTTTCGGACCACGCGTTTGAATCGTGCTGTTAAAGGTCTTCCTGGTCCGCGACCGCACTTTACCTATTTCATAGATTCTCCCTCACCTCGCCGCGTTTCCCGCTGCGCTGGGGTGCGGCGGGTTTATTTTTCTACTACTACTCACATTTTTAAACTCGTGATATCTTTCGAATGGAATGTCCGAATTGAATGATTCAAAAAGTTTTATAAAGGTATTGAAGCAGTTTTGAATAAGAAGTAATTTATTTTGATAAGGATTAATACCAAGAGACAAATAAAGAGCCTTTTCTAGAGGCGGCATTAAAAATTAAATTTTTTAAATAAAATATCACTTATTACGGCATAACTATAATAGTTAGACATATGCTCTCGCGGACTTTTTTGTAGATCTTAATGAGACCTACAAACCCGTAGTACATTATTTTGTTCTAGTGTCAATAGTTTTTGCAGCGCACGCAAAATTAGGTTTTCGATTTCACACCTTGGGTTGCAAAATAGCAATTTTCTTACGGATCCCAATTTTTTTTGGAAATAAAATATAGCCTATAGCCTTCCTCGATAAATGGGCTATCTAACACTGAAAGAATTTTTCAAATCGGATCAGTAGTTCCTGAGATTAGCGCGTTCAAACAAACAAACAAACAAACTCTGCAGCTTTATAATATTAAGTATAGATAACTAAAACTGAGCGACTCTTGTATACATAAATTAATAAAAATCAAAAAATTAAGAGTTCACTGAACCTAAAATGTATAGTTAACTGCCACTCCATACAACTATCACATTTTAATCCTAAAAAAAAATGAGGTAGTTATCTGAGGATATCATAGACAACAAGTACTCAGTCGCACGGGCAAGCTGCGTGCAATAGCTAGTAGCTATATACCAAATTGTAATTAAAAACTGTGATTGAACATAATATTTTGTATAAAATACTACAAGCACCTGTACGACCAAGTGTCGCCTGATTTCCCAATATAGACCCCTAATCCTGAAATCCGTTCTTTTTCTATCACTACTCCCATTTTCGAGAAAATCGGCTCAAAATAAATAAATTATTCCATTCATTTTATACTTACTTTTATACTTTAAAGTTTTACTGTAAAGTACAGGTAGGTTCTAGGTACTATGCATTAGTACATAAGTAGCAACTAGCTATATGGCATATTATGGTAAGCCTTTCCTGAACTTTCAAACAGCAAAAATGCTGAAAGGAATTATGAGCTTGATCTAAGAGAAAACTGAAATAGCTAATCTAGATTTTTTTTTAAATAGAATATCTTACGTAGTTTTTTTTTTGTAATAACCTGGCAAACATGCTGACGGCCCGCCTGATGGCAAGCGGTCACCGTCACCTATGGACTTTTGCTTTGGTGCAACATTTTTGATTTATCTAGTGCTAAAACCTGCTGCGAAAGTGATTTTTTCAAATATGAAAAGCAGACGACCGATGTGGCGCAATGGGCGGATAGCAGACTGTGAAGCGTGAGGTCGCGGGTTCGATTCCCGCTACAGAACAAATATTTGTGCATTGAAAAAATGCGCAAATATTTGTTGTGTCTGGGTGTTGTGGATCCCCGATCCTCGTAGTTTCTGATACCCTAGATACAGGGAAACCTAGTTAGGGGTCAGAGCCTATGTATGTGATTGTGCGGGCATTATTATTATTGTTATTAGATTTAGATTTCTTCAAAATGGAGCTCACAACTCTTGACCATTTTTTGCTATAATATATCAGTTTCGGATTTAGCCAGCTCCGCACTAAAAACTCACTTGTACGTACTGAGTGCATAGTATTTTTGCTGCTGTGTGTTTTAAAAAGACTATCATATTATTTTTATCTTAGAGAAACATTAGATAATTTTTATCTTATGAAAATGATAACATTGTCATTTCATTGGAACAGTCATAAAATTCATATATCATCAACTACAAGAGATGTATACTCTCTTTTCCATTTGGCAATTTGCACTGTACCTTTTTGAAGGTCTAGTTTTAGTTTTCTCTTATTCAAATCCATAGCTTGTCTCACTATGAATCTGTTGAATTCTATCACATTTGGATGGCTTAAAAACTCATCTATGTCCATCCATTTACAAGCAGCAATTTCTATGTCCGATTTAGTGATAGAGTCCGATGTGGCTCTGAGCATAACCACAACATAAATATCAGAATTACCAAACATAGAATTGTGGGTATGTCTCAATGTGACCATTGATTGGAAAACTGCATCAATACCAGTCTCTTCTTTAACTTCTCTGACTGCTGCATCTTTTATGTCCTCACCTGGAATGTTGAAATTATACAAATATAAGTTATTGAGAAAAGCAGAGGTCCAGAAGCACCATGCTTGGCAATGAAATTTTCATTGCAAAACTCTGCAGCTTAACTGCATTGATCACCTCATGACATCAGTTTTTAAATCTCATATGCCCATTACATCACTAGTTTTCACTAAGTATGCTGTATGTTAAAGTTTATCAAAGCAATAAAGGCACATAAAAATTGTTCTTTTTTCAACAAAGTATCTACATATTATTTATACCTACTTACATAGTAAAAATGAAGTCATGTCCATTGTCTGATTGCTTAGATCATTTAAACTATTCAATGGATTTTATTGCAGTTGTCAGCATTAGATAGAGTGATTCAAGAGGAAAGTTTATATGTGTAATACATACACATATTATAGTACAGAAAAGCCGAAAAATTCAAACATTTGTAAAATACCTCTTTCCACATATCCTCCTGGAAGTTTCCAATGTTGTATTTCTGTATGTTGTTCTGTCACAACTAATAGTTGATTATGTTCATTCAGCACTATGCCTCCTACTCCTAAATTAGTATGGCATGAAGGAGGTAAGTTTGACTTAGTTTCTGGTAACCATTTGTACATCATTACAAAGTCATCCCTGGAGTGGTGAAAGTTGAAGCCCTCCTAATATCAATAAAATTATATTTATTAATATTTTATCTGTTAAAGTTGTTACTAGAAATAAATTAATTATTCAGGGTCGGATTATGTACATTTGTTCCTGCATTATTAGAATATTATGAAAGTTTTATTATTTAGGCAGATATTTATAGGGAGCCCTTTTTAAAAAACAAGGTTGCCTTTTAAACTAAATAGTAGAAGATGAATCCATAGGGGATAATAATGCAAGCAAATAGCATTTAGAAATGGCAGGCAGGTATGAAAAAGGTTTAAACACTTTTCATCATCATCAGCCTATATCAGTCCACTGATGGACATCAAGACAACTAAGCCCAGTATTCGGTTCTTCTTATCCAACTACTGCCTGTCACTGAGCACAAGTGGTCCAACTAGTAATGACTAACTGCCCAATGGGGCATGCTACACCCATTTATGTAATAGAGATAGCAAACATGCTTGACCAGATAGGATATAATTACTTTTGCAAGTACAGGAACCCATGCTGCATCCTTAATGTTAACTTTGAACCAAATGCACCTTTTGTTGTCTTGTTTCCACTTTTGTAATGATCCTGTAATAAAGAAGTACCAATTTACATTGTGTTATGAATGTTGTTAAGAGAAAAAAATGTGGCTGACCTCATCCTAACATCATATCTCTATTTAAATTATTACATACATAATATTAAAGCTAGGATTCACTCTGTAGGTTTCTGCACATCTTATCCATGTATGTACCTACCGAGTTGCATCAAATCAAAGTCGGCTCAGCTGCTCTGACAAACAGTTCCTATTCACATTTTGCTAATAGTGTTTGTGTGTATGTCAAGTTAAAGCCTACTTATGTTTTTTTTTGTACTATATATTATAGCCTACTAAAAAAATAGTCATTACCTGTGGCTTACCCAACAGAGGTTTCATAACGAGTTCCCTACCATTCTTAACAGTATTCCATTAATAGTTACAAAAAATATAACATACCTGTAAGCCAGCCTAATAACTGTTCAGGGTCACAAGGTTCCTTTAGAGAATCAACAGTTACACCATTGTATTTGTCTACGTGGCCTTCAAAAGTAGTGTGCTCCATTGTTAGCTTTATCTAAGGCTAAATCTACTTACACTCCACTCTATTACGGGTTTAGAAAAACACCGAAAACTGGCGAAAACTTTAACGAAAATGTAGAGTATTTTTCTTGCAAGTTTTTAAGGTAAAAGTGAAGCAAGTTTAGTTTGGTAAATAGATTGTGGATAGGCACTACGTCTCTCAATTATTCAGCGGTATAATCGCGCGTTCATTTCAAAATAGGTGTAGTGTGTATTACTGTATTAGGTACAGTCCGAGTCCGATTCAGACATCAGAAATCAGTAAGACGGAAGAAGTATAAAATAATGGTTTACTGACAGTGACAGATCACAGATTGACAGCAACAACAAATCAACGTCATGTCATTTTCAAAATAATGCTGCCAGGTTTCAGAATCATAGTGATGTCTAGCTCATTCGTTCACGTTATCGTTCAAAAAGAACGGAGCTATAATAGATACAATCAAACGGGAAAATATGTCAATGTAATATGTCAGATAATTAATTAATTATGCAGTCAGTAGTGTCACTAGTGTCATTGCTACCAATTGTTTGGAGACCTTAAACCTTCCATTTAACAAATCAATTTTGAAGATAATTTGATAGCAGCACGTAGGAACTTTGAATGATTTACTGCTGTGAATACGTTGATAGTGTTGAATTGTTGATACAATTAGTTATAACAAACAATTTTATTTTATATTTATACAATTTAACGTTTTGCTTACAAGGAAGGATAAAAGATATATTTTGGGATGAACTTGTGATGTGTACGCGCCTACACTACCTTGTACATACTATTACATCTTCTGTAGCGTTTTACTCGTCCTATGTTGTGTTTGATGCTTTAGTAGTAAACGAGCGTTCGTTCCTTCAATACGCGTTTCCTTGTGACTATACCCCGCACCTACCTACGAACATATCAACTTGTTTCATCTATCACATCAATTCATATCACTACAATTCTGGAAGCTGGCAACATTATTTTAGAAACTGACATTGATATTTCTAAATATAAAAAAATCTCAAAAATTACTATACCACCTCAGCCTCAGTAATGAGCAAAATACTTGCAAATTGCAAATAAAGTATGTCTGGGTGATGTGATTGGGAATATTGTGATGAAATAAGTAATTAGTATGGCAACTGTAAACAAGTTAGTTCAAAGGACCATGTAGAAGCAATGCTATAGAGATTTATTCACATATTGAAATCATGCAGTGTTTAAAATTTTTACTTTTACGTAACCGTAACGATGTATTATCGGGGTAAGATAACAAATATTTGCCTATGGTTTTTGCGCTGTGCTAGCAAGTCGTTAAATAATACTATCTTCTATGTGTTAAACCTGGAAATGGGTAATGGGATAAGCAAACTTTTTACCATCTCATCTAAAAATGAAGCCACTGCCAAGTAACTTCAGCTTGAGAGATCTCCAACTCGAGCATTACACAGCTCTTTAATTATAACTTATATTAAATAATGTTTAGATTTAGATGCATTTTATATTTTTCAGGATTGTTAGCTATTGCAAATATTCAAGCTTGCCTGCTCAAGAAACATTCAGTGGTGAAATAGATAGATTTAAAGGGATTACTGTAGATACATTAAAAGAAAAATGTAGCGAGCAAAAGTTTGTCACTAAATTGGAAGGTTTGTTTACAATGTTGGTATTAAATTGAGTATCATTCACAACCTAAAAACCCTTAACCTCTTGATACCCATAGACCTGTTATTCCTCATTTTTATGGTCCATAAATAAGCAAGGCTTTTTGCATACTGATGTGTCAGGATTTGTAGGACAGCAAGTCAAGGTTAATGTCCTCTAGAGGTCAATGGGTAGAGATTAATGCTCCTGAGTAAAGGTCAATTGGTATCAAAGTTAACCCAAAGTTAAGGTTAGTAACACAGTCACAGTTGATGGTACATAGCGGAGCTGTTGGTGAAGACTGACTTAATGCCTATTTACCATATAAAGTTGTCTTTTTGGGAAAGACCTACTATGCATTCTTATATAGTTTTTATGTAAGCCTAATGTAGTGTAAATCTTATTCCTTTTACAATTTCAGAATCATTACATAAATGGAAAAGTGAAGGAAATAGATGCATTTGGTTCAAAGTCAATATAAAGGATGCCTTCTATGTCCCAATTTTAGCACAGGTAAGATAATTTCATATTAATAGATACACACACATATTATGTTAGTATTAATTTAACTATGAACTTAATTAAGAATTGGTATCCTTAGAAAGGCTTTAATTTTCATCATGCCAGAGAGGATTTCGTGATGATGTACAAGTGGTTACCTGAGGACTCGGAGCCGAACCTACCACCTGCCAGTCACACTAACTTGGGCGTGGGAGCAATGGTCTTCAATGCCAGGAGACAGATACTGGCAATATCAGAGAAACATTACAACTACCCCCATTGGAAACTGCCTGGAGGATATGTTGAGAGAGGTATTTTCTAGTATTTTCTATTATATTTCCTGAGCGATACATGATTTTCTTTTTTGCCTATTCTCTATGAAAACAAAGGCATATCTACGTGTTTGATAAGTAACAACAAAAACAAGCAAGGCAGATACTTTTTATCTCGGAAAAAGGAGATTGAGGAACCCGCGATAATACGACACCCTGCATTGTCAAAACATATACACAGGTTGTTTATTTTGAGATCTTACAGACTCACAAATAATATAGTGCTTTTGAGGGCATGTTTGTGTCAGTCATAATCGAGGCATCCTAAAAACTTCGACAATATTATAGAGTAGCTCAAACAAAACAAGAAGAACATAATTTTTCTCAAAAATTATTGTTCATCATTCCAGGAGAAGATATAGCCGATGCTGCAGTCAGAGAGGTGAAAGAAGAAACCGGAGTGGATGCAGCGTTCCTTTCCTTAATAACATTTCGCCACTCGCACAAAATGATGTTCGACAACTCTGACATCTACGTCCTACTCATGATGAAAGCGTTATCGGAGAAGATTACCCATTCAACCAGAGAAGTGAAGGATTGCAAATGGATGGATATAGAAGAATATTCGACCCATCCTCACGTACATGAGTTCAACAGGCTTGTTGTCAGCAAAGCTCTTGAATACCGTAATAGGAAACTGAAGCTTGATATACAAAAGAAAACAGTGAAGTGGTCACAGTTTACAAGAGAAATGAATTTTTTAGTTGTCACAGATGGTGACTACTAGGCAAGGGCGTCGTCAGCCAATGGGAGAGGGGCATGACGATATAGATTGTAGTTAAAATAAATACAGTTTACATAGTCCCTATAAGAAAAAAAAATTCATTAGGTTACTGGCGAATTTTTTCGCTTTTGAATCGTGTTCAAATTCCGAATTATAAATTGGACAAATAAATAACTTGGCATTGGATCAAATGTTATCAAATGTCTAGGGAGAGGCTGTTCCCACCTGCTTTTTTGGCGACGTCCTTGTTACTAGAAGTAATAATAATCTTCAAAGTCAATTACAAACTTCTTATTTGACTAGAGTTATCAAAATAAGTATAGATAGATAAAATATAGAGTTACCATCATCAGGGTTTCCCCAGATTTGTCCTAGTTTAGGTGGGCGTCCGAGGGAGTTATTGCTATTTTAGTTAAGAGGGTGATTTTATGTTGTAACTTGTAATGACATTATTTTTTGTATTTTATATATTTAAAAAGGCCGCCCGGGAGTAACTCATTTTAGACCAACTGTCCAGGGCTTTTGAAGTCTTCGCCTGGTGTCTGTAATTTAGGTGGTGGCAGATGATAACAGTTTAGAATCTAAAGAAACAATATTGATATTATCTAGGAAAAAAAGTGCAATATATTTTTTCTATATACATAACTACATAATTTATGATTTCAATTATCTCAAAGCAAACTCCTACATGTAATGCATCCAACTTATGTATATCATAGAAAAAGAGATAGGCAAGTGTCGGTCACCTATAGAAATATCTAATATTACTGGAGCTGTAGATAGAATCAAAATATGGCAGAAGTTTATAGTAAGTCACTTCAACTGGAAATTAACAACTTGGGTTTTATTATTTAAATTTAATTGCAGATCCCTGTGTTCTTTGGTGTAAAGATTTATTAGACGGTTTGAAACGGTTTTTTGCGATGCTGACTTGTCCGTCTTTAATATTTATTTTACAAAGTAGTTTGATTAATCATACATTTTTAAGCATTTGCGTCATTAACATAACGTAACTCAAAAAGCTGAATGACCTTTTGTCTAACACTTTACGCCATATAACTTTTACGACACGAAATCTACAAACGTAACGTCACATATTAATTTGACTACTTTAATATATTATGTGACCACTCAATGATAAACGTCCTTTATGATATTTAGAAGTAGGTTACTAAATTATTTTTAGCATGATTTAAGGCCGCATGCTTATTTACTGCAAGATCGTTGCAAGTAGTCGTTGCATTGCTTTTAAAATAAACATGCGAACTTTATGAATGAAACAAACTATATAAAATATGCTTTCCATAATTTATGTTCGATCTCGAGAAAAGTAATGCAATCACAGTTTTGTCTTTATGTCTTTTCGGAATATCTCATGAGATCACCAACATCTTATGCAGCATTTATTTATTGACATAATTCTTGTTCGCAACCTCTGGACAATAAATTGACTTTGGTAGGAACATGCGTGGTATCTGCTTCCAGGATATGAGAAGAGACTTCGCATTTTGTTTAGTCTGTTTGGTGCCCTGAAACAAAAATAATATAGGTAAATATGTTAGAAGTATTTGTGATTGAAATAGAGTTAAAAGTAAGAGGTGAGTAAGAGGCATAAGTTTAAGAGGTTCAGTGAGAGTTTTATTCATTGAAATGAATATTATTAGGCGATCTAATCCAAGCATAGTTTCGCGCCACTTTTGATTACAACATCATCATCCGCCTATTACGTTCCCATTGCTGACCTTCTCTCAGAGAGAGAGTTGAAGCTTTTGACCATATTGTCATTTAATTTCATTTCTTTACATGTGTGGTAGCGTTTAACCACAAGTCAATTGATATTGAGTGACGATGTGGTCAAAGTTGGCGCCAGGCTGCACCTGCAGTGGGAACTTGTTCTCAAGTGGTTGCCCAAACAGATAGGTGTTTGGAGACATTAACTTGAGAGTGGTCAGGCCACTCTATATCACGCTAATTCTGGACAAACAACTAAAAAAATTACGGCTGGTTATTTGCGAAACGAACATCGGAGAAATAAGTTTTCAATTAATTTTGCAGTCAAAGTGCTTCGTCAAAGTAAAATGTTTGCTGTCTCATTTGTTGTGGCCATATTTTCAAAGAACGTTCATCGGCCCTCTAGAGAATTGTGTTTTCCATTGTTTGTTTTCACCTAGGTCATATATTTCACCTGAATCAACAAGTTATAGTAGGCGCAGCGGTCGAGTTAAATAACTTCATTGAGCGTTCTTGGTGGCCGCAGAAAATACTTGTAGACTATATTGTAGCGTTCGCGGCATAACTGGTCCGATCGTCGTAAGCGATCCACCAGGTTAAGCAACTTTCAGAATGGCCATTACTTGGATGGCTGACCGTTTAATGCCATTTTCAATGAGTTCTGTCGTGCTTCGCTGTCGGTCCCAGCTGTAAAGCCATGTTGTAGGCCTTCGGGAGGCTTGACAACTCTAACAATGGAGTTGGAGTGGCTCATACAAAAGAAGTAGGTAGGTATAATGAATGAGCTGCTGAAAATAGTCGACCAAGTTATCTACCTGCAGATGACTCTAAATACTCTATATTTACTAGGGAACCATTCATTCGTCGTGGTGGCCAACACTTGACAATGTTTTATTTAAAATCTCATAGTTATAACAATAACCAAAAAAAAAACATCCCAATGTTGAGATTTTCAGATACTAAGACAAATGCCTTGAAATTACGGAAATAAATAAATGATGCTTTCAAATCAAATCATTTATTTACAGAATACGTGTACAAATAGATAAGATATTAAATATTAGATAAAGGCACTGTATTCAGTCTGAAGCAGGCACCTTTTTACAAATTATAATATTAGTACAAGATTCATTAAACTCCGTAACACTATGGCAAACAATTGTTAAACAATCAGTCGAAGATTTTCTAAATGTTACAGTCCAATATTTTTATGTCATTAAGTATATTGTTATAAATCGATATGCATATATTATTTAGGTTTTATACCAATTCTTGTAAATAAAAATAAAAAATGATAAGGATGTTAATGCACCGGATATCAAACTATCTCAAAACTTATTCAGAAATGAGTCTTGACTGTCATAAGTCTCGGAGTTGATAAAAAACAGCTATCAAAGTCATCATTTCATTAAAATTGACATAATAATTAAGAGTAGATTAAATAAAGACCACTCGCAGTCCCGGAATCGTTCTGTTCTGACAGATTGTCTTGGTGATTACACATTCATTATACACCAGCCAAAAAAACTCCTCTTCCGTTGCTCTTCAGTTAAATATGACAGAAGTGCCAAGTCACGAAATTACTTATCCGTTGTTGTTTATTTGTTTTGTTACTGAGTGACCTTGTCACTATTTTATCCCTGTGCGGGACGTGACATTTTAGCAGGATAACTGTCACGCAATTGTTAACTACAACAAGTGGTATCAAGAAGTGGTAGGTATTATCGAAACTGTCCACCAAATGATAAGTTACTCAATTAGGTATCGCAATGAAATAATCACAACCAAAAAATGGCTAAGGGCGTGCGGCGTGTCAGACTGGGCTCAATGTAAGGTCCCGTTATTAGTACGATGTTACCTAGATCCCCTTTCACCAGTGTTGTGGATGAT
Source organism: Opisthograptis luteolata (assembly GCA_931315375.2). NCBI lineage: Eukaryota > Metazoa > Arthropoda > Insecta > Lepidoptera > Geometridae > Opisthograptis > Opisthograptis luteolata. Next base: position 7,416,459 of record OV928044.1, on the reverse strand, counting down.
GGTGAGTGCATCTTAATAATGCACGACTTCACAAAAGTGTATATTTTCATTAGTGATTATTAATTAATTAAGTATTATTAATGGTTATGTATTCTAATATCGTATGGAGTTTTTACAAAGCTAAAGTATAGGGCTGACTTCATCGACCTTAGGGGTAGGTTCTAACTAGCTATTAGACACTAATTTAATAACATAATGTTATAACATTACCTATATAATTATTTCACTATAATTTAATTTTGATTGTAAATCACGTAAGCCTAAAAGGACGGCCAACTGAGAGTCGGGCCACGTTCAATGTCGTGATTCTATAGTCGACTACTTACCTACAAGTAATTTTTTTTGATGTACCGACAGATATAATGAAATACAAATAATGACCATTATGATACCTAATGATAATGACCCTAGCGCCGGGTTCTAAATTCGGACTATACCAACTCGAACTCGAGAAGAAACTCGATGGTTTGGTGACCCAGTACTAGGTAATGATTTCTAATCTTTAGTTGGATCGGCTTTCTGATGCGTATAGATTGGTATGACAGTCAAGTCGTTATAAACAAGTCATGTAATGAAAACGAACAAAGAAGTACCTACCTAAGTAACGTTATCAATTAGGTATATCTTATTTTGCATTATCAAACAAATATGTATTAACATCCGGTAGCAACTGGACAACAAAAGTAGATATTCCAATGGCTTAGTTATGTATTAGATACCTACTCCTTGTTACTGATATTGTTTGTAGAAGTTCCTATGTAGTAGGTGACAAGACACCAAGCTGCTGCTACGTTTGTCACAGCGCAGGTATAAGTGATGCCTCGATCTGTCGATCAGAGATGATCCGTTTATCTCAAAAAACAGATAATGGTATCGATTCGATTAGTTAATCTAAGAGATAGGAACCGATACGGACGAAAGGAAATGATCTGCATTTTGTAAAATAGGTATATTTATATTAGGTATTATCTTTTATGGTCGCACATTATATTACACAGTAAGCGACCAATTTTCGTGAGAGGAGCGACGTAAACGTGTCCAATGTCCAATACCCGCACTTAAATTTAAATGTTAGTTACGAAATCTTATGCTATTGTTATTCAAAAACTCACCTTCGGCTCTGGGTTTTCGATGTTATTCAACGTGAAATACAACGAGAAACTTAAAAATATCAGTTTTAAAGTTATCGCCACGGACACCACTATTAGAAATGCGTAGGTCATCGTGCTTTTTGTTCGACCTTAGATTTTTATTAGTTCTTTTTGGTAGGTATTGCTATAAACACCACACACCGTCGAAGTCGGGCCGAAACTGCACGAGAAACGACTGTCTGCTTACAACACGCGGTTGTGTTGATTTTTTTTTATCAAAGTCAACTTTGCGTGCGATCGTGGCTGCTGGCCGACGCGGCGGCCTGTCTAATAAAATGACAAGAGGCGACAAAAATTGATACTTATTTATATCTTACACGCATAGCCTATAAAGATAGATAGCTTTTGCTGGTGAATCCACCCGTGTTTCGGAGTGATTAGAATAAAATAAACAGGAAATAGTTTAAAAAACATAGATCTAAGTTCAGTTTTTATTATAATAATGAAAAGTAGTTAAAAGTAGAAATGATTGTAGGGAAAGCTTAGTGGATTGAAGCGGGATGAATTTTTAAACGTGAAATCAATTAGACGTCCACCTTTAATTCCTACTCTTAGGACATTCATTTCTTTGATACCTAAATACTTAGATACACAAAACGCCAGTGCATCTTCGGCCTTTGCATTATAGAATTGGCAACAAATAATGCGTGATCTAGGGTGGTAAGTCTAGAGGAACTGGTTTTTAAAGATTGCTGCCGGAACACATTATTAATTCTTAGTTTCTTGGATTGGAACCTCATTCAGAGGCCACTTTTAAGCGTTTTTTTCTTTATGCCTACCTAAATTAAAACAAAACTGAAACATATATCATCAAACTTTGGTTTTGAAATGGGATGTTTACCTTGTTCTCGATGTTTCAGCACTGTTGCACTTATACCATCGTGATCATGGCCCTTGCACAGTGCCGAAATATCGAGAACTCAAACAATAAAAACTTAAAGGACCTACCTACCTGCATTCTAATGTTAATGACCATGACAGTTTAATAATATGTATTGTTGTGTCCTCTATCTGTACCTTGGATTTATAGTAAAACAACAATTGATTGCAGTAAGTAGGTACACAGCTCAAAGGGAACGTCCGCCCGCCACCGATGACAGATGGGGAATGACGGTGCGCGGGCGCGGCGCCACCGTTGATCTGTGTACTACATTTATTTGAATACCACATCTCTTCCTTTTTGTAAATTAATTAGTTTACAATATTTGGCAATCAGAAATAAACAAAACAATATTTTGTACTCAATTAAACTAAATTTCTTCTTCTTCTTCTTCTTCTTCTTCTTCTTCTTCTTTATCAGGCTCTGCTTCAGGTTCGACTACTTTCCATTGACCTTCTACTTTCTTTAGGTGAACGATATTCCTCCTGTACTCCTGACCAGTTTCATCATTCCTTATATTAATGTCACTTCCTTCAGCACTGATAACAGTGTGCGGTGTTTGATTGAATTCTGAAGTTAATTTATTTTCTTTTATCAAGTTCTTCACGTAGACTTTCTCGCCAATTTCTAATTCCCTATCTACAGCTCTTCTCTTCTTGTCTTCGTTTAATTTGGTTTTTTCTTTCTTTTCTTTGTCACGGTCTCTAATTTCTGAATCATCATAACAATTTTCGAGGTCTGTTAGAAAAGGTAATTTGTCTCTAAATTGTCTTCCGTAGAACAGTTCCGATGGAGTTTTTCCTGTGGAGGAGTGGGGTGTACTGTTATACATAACCAAGTATTTTAACAAATCATCTTTCCAGTCTGATTTCTCGCATTGACTGATCCGCAGTCGTTTGAGGATATCTCTGTTTTGCCTTTCAACCTCACCGTTTTGCTGAGGCCAGTAAGGAATCGTATTGAAAAGCTTAATTCCTTGTTCCGTACAGAATGTTTTGAATTCCTGACTACAGAATTGTCGGCCATTGTCAGCTGTTATAATAGCTGGATTTCCAGTTCGGGAGAACATTTTTTTTAAAACTTTTATTGTGTCTAACGCAGTAATAGATTTCATTATTTCAATCTCTTTGTATCGACTGTAATAGTCGATGATAACTAAAAGATAATCCCCACTTGGCAGGGGACCCAAAAAATCAACAGCTGTATCCACCCAGGCTTTAGAAGGAAGCTCACGCCTTTTCATAGGTACTGGTGCATTTGGAGCTGAGACTAAAGTACACCCTCTGCAGTTTTTTACTGTATTTTCGGCGTCTTTGTCTATTTTTGGCCACCAAACTTTTGTGCGTAGCCTAGCTTTCATGTTCACAATGCCTGGATGGCCTTCATGGGCCGCCGCTAAAACTTGTTTCCTTAACTTAGTGGGAATTACCATTTTGTTTCCTCTTAACAAGACACCATCATGTAACCAGAGTTCGTGTTGAAATAACTTGTAATTATTTACTGAAGAATGCCACGAGTTATTCATTAAAGCATCGCTGACTAACTTAAACTCATCATCATCATTCGATGCTTCAATGATCGATTTCAGAGACAATGCTAAAGGTCGTGTGTAATTAACGATTTGGTTAACATGATATTCGTCTTCAAGAGGACTTTTTTGTGAGCTGACATTGGTGCACAGACGAGACAAAGGGTCTGCTATATTTGATTTTCCAGGTTTATAAATGACTTTATAATCGTATGTTTGTAGACGAAGGACCCAGCGCTCGATACGTGCGCAAGGTTTTGACCGCGTGCCGAATATTATTTCTAGAGGCTTGTGGTCTGTGACCAGTTCGAATCTTTTCCCATATAAATACATGTGGAAATGTTCGACTGCCCAAACCAGCGCTAAGGCCTCTTTTTCTGTCTGACAATAACGTTTTTCAACGTCTGTCAGACTTTTGTTACCAAAGGCAATTATACGGGGTCCTTTATCATCGTACTGAATCAGTATAGCTCCTAAACCGACAGGACTCGCATCAGCGATTACTTTGGTGCGGTCTTTTGGATCATAATAGCCAAGTGTAGGAATCTTGGAGAGACAATTTTTTAATTCGACAAAAGCCATGGATTGTTCTTTTTGCCAAAATTCTGTAATTTTGGCATTTTTGTGCATTTTAAGCCGAAGTAATTGCCGAATGGGCTCTGTTAAGGTTGATAAATTGGGGATCCACTTCCCAACAAAATTGATTAGTCCTAGAAAACTTTGGATTTCTTCGATGGTTTCCGGTGGTCTAAATGTCTCGATAGCTTTTATGTATTTGTCAAGTGGTTTGATGCCCGATGACGAAAGTTCGTGGCCTAGAAATTGAATAGTTTTTTGGTTGAAAACACATTTGTTCTTGTTCAATAAAACATTGTTCTCTTTCAGCACTGTTAATACGTGTTGAAGCCTGGCGTTGTGTTCATTTTCATCACATCCAAAGACAACAATGTCATCAATGAAATTCACAACGCCCTCGCATGGTAACAACATATTTTCCATAATTTTTTGAAAATATTCCGGTGCACATGATATTCCGAACATTAATCTTTTATATCGGTAAAGTCCTTTGCTAGTTATAAAGGTTGTGATTTCTCTGCTATTTTCCTTGAGTTCAACTTGATGAAAAGCGTTTTTAATATCTAACTTAGAGAAAACAGTCGCTTTTCCAAATTTGGGAATTAGTTGCTCCATAGTGGGCAAAGGATGATTTTCTCTACTAATAGCTTTGTTAGCAGCACGCATATCCAAACAAATACGAACATCATCATCAGGCTTCAAAACCGGCACCATTGGAGAAACCCAAGAAGACGGCTTATTAACAGGTTCAATGATGTCCATTTTTACCAGTTCGTCTATTTTTTTATTTATCTTTGATTCCAAAGGAATTGGGACTCGTCTATAAGGTTGACAAACTGGGGAAACTGTTTTGTCTACTGTAATTTCTAATTGAACATCTTTGAACTTCGGAAATGGTTTTTGTTCAATTGAATTCACATCGACGCCTACTTTGAGAACATTAAGAGAAATGGCAGTTTCTATACCCAAAAGATTTCGTGAACCCTTTTCAATTACATAAAATTTAGCGGTTGATGATTTTGGACCAACTGTTATTTGTGCATCAAATGAGTCTAACACTTTTAGTGGATGTTCAGCACCATAAGCTAGAAAAGTTTTGTCAGAAGAATTTTGTTGGTTAGACACTACAACTTTTGATTGTTTCATATGCTCCCAAGTTTTGTCGTCTATGATGTTAGAATTACTACCAGAATCAATGAGCATTTTTATGTCAATTCCCCCTACCTGACAATTTATTGTTGCATCGTCGTTAATGTGGAATATATTGTCCACAGATGTGGACGCTCTCTTTGTTGATGCTTCCACATTTGGTTTTTTGATTTTAGCTCTGTTGCTGTTACTTGACGAGAGGTTAGAACTTTTTCTTTTATTGGCCCTTGTTCTACAGTGTTTTTGGAAATGACCCTTAAAACCACATTTCAAGCATTTTGCATCAAAAGCAGGGCAGGAACTATTGTCACTTTTGTGATTTTTACTGCCACATCGACAGCAGGGATCAACGTCTCTCGGAGTGTATCGTTTTGTTGTTGTTTTGGTGTCAATTTTATTAAGGCTGGTACTTGGTACATTTGAGCGCTGCCTATCATGGAACTCGTTAAGCTGCCGTTCTACAGTTTCTAGGGAGTTGGCTCCTGTTGTGATTTTTTCGATTGTTGCCGTGTCACCTAGTAGTAATATATTTTTCCTTAATTTAGTCGAGCTACACTTTTCCGTTATTTGGTCTATAAGATTTTCATCTTCTGAAGCAAAATTGCATTTTGAGCATTGTCGTCTTAAACGAATCAAGAATTTTTCAAACTTTTCATCGGGTTCTTGTTTCATCAACCGGAAGATGTGCCTTTCAAATAAGTAACTTTGTTTAGGTGAAAAATACTCGTCCAACTTTTTTATCGCGATACTATAAACATTAGTCGAATCAGAATCAGTCACATGAGCTCCGGGTATATTAAAATAGACATCCTGCAGTGTCATGCCCCCGGAATGTAGTAATATTGCACGTTTTTTAATTTCCTCATTAATATTTGTAGCCACGAAATATATTTCTAAAGCACGTTTCCATCTCTCCCAACGGGAACATATGGAGGTTGGATCACCTTCGCAATCGAATGGTTCTATTACCGGGACTTGTGATTGGGACATGTTGGACGATCTGCAAATATAATAGAAAGAATTTCGCGATCGATTCAATAATGAAGTTTCGTTTTTCAACACCATTATTAACATTATTTATTTAGTTACTTCTATTGTTTAGAAATTAATAAATGATTAAATAAAGTTACATAGACTAAAAGTAATTTTTTTTAATACTTAAATGTATTACATAAATATATAATAATAATGTCAATAATGGTGTTGAAAAACGAAACTTCATTATTGAATCGATCGCGAAATTCTTTCTATTATATTTGCAGATCGTCCAACATGTCCCAATCACAAGTCCCGGTAATAGAACCATTCGATTGCGAAGGTGATCCAACCTCCATATGTTCCCGTTGGGAGAGATGGAAACGTGCTTTAGAAATATATTTCGTGGCTACAAATATTAATGAGGAAATTAAAAAACGTGCAATATTACTACATTCCGGGGGCATGACACTGCAGGATGTCTATTTTAATATACCCGGAGCTCATGTGACTGATTCTGATTCGACTAATGTTTATAGTATCGCGATAAAAAAGTTGGACGAGTATTTTTCACCTAAACAAAGTTACTTATTTGAAAGGCACATCTTCCGGTTGATGAAACAAGAACCCGATGAAAAGTTTGAAAAATTCTTGATTCGTTTAAGACGACAATGCTCAAAATGCAATTTTGCTTCAGAAGATGAAAATCTTATAGACCAAATAACGGAAAAGTGTAGCTCGACTAAATTAAGGAAAAATATATTACTACTAGGTGACACGGCAACAATCGAAAAAATCACAACAGGAGCCAACTCCCTAGAAACTGTAGAACGGCAGCTTAACGAGTTCCATGATAGGCAGCGCTCAAATGTACCAAGTACCAGCCTTAATAAAATTGACACCAAAACAACAACAAAACGATACACTCCGAGAGACGTTGATCCCTGCTGTCGATGTGGCAGTAAAAATCACAAAAGTGACAATAGTTCCTGCCCTGCTTTTGATGCAAAATGCTTGAAATGTGGTTTTAAGGGTCATTTCCAAAAACACTGTAGAACAAGGGCCAATAAAAGAAAAAGTTCTAACCTCTCGTCAAGTAACAGCAACAGAGCTAAAATCAAAAAACCAAATGTGGAAGCATCAACAAAGAGAGCGTCCACATCTGTGGACAATATATTCCACATTAACGACGATGCAACAATAAATTGTCAGGTAGGGGGAATTGACATAAAAATGCTCATTGATTCTGGTAGTAATTCTAACATCATAGACGACAAAACTTGGGAGCATATGAAACAATCAAAAGTTGTAGTGTCTAACCAACAAAATTCTTCTGACAAAACTTTTCTAGCTTATGGTGCTGAACATCCACTAAAAGTGTTAGACTCATTTGATGCACAAATAACAGTTGGTCCAAAATCATCAACCGCTAAATTTTATGTAATTGAAAAGGGTTCACGAAATCTTTTGGGTATAGAAACTGCCATTTCTCTTAATGTTCTCAAAGTAGGCGTCGATGTGAATTCAATTGAACAAAAACCATTTCCGAAGTTCAAAGATGTTCAATTAGAAATTACAGTAGACAAAACAGTTTCCCCAGTTTGTCAACCTTATAGACGAGTCCCAATTCCTTTGGAATCAAAGATAAATAAAAAAATAGACGAACTGGTAAAAATGGACATCATTGAACCTGTTAATAAGCCGTCTTCTTGGGTTTCTCCAATGGTGCCGGTTTTGAAGCCTGATGATGATGTTCGTATTTGTTTGGATATGCGTGCTGCTAACAAAGCTATTAGTAGAGAAAATCATCCTTTGCCCACTATGGAGCAACTAATTCCCAAATTTGGAAAAGCGACTGTTTTCTCTAAGTTAGATATTAAAAACGCTTTTCATCAAGTTGAACTCAAGGAAAATAGCAGAGAAATCACAACCTTTATAACTAGCAAAGGACTTTACCGATATAAAAGATTAATGTTCGGAATATCATGTGCACCGGAATATTTTCAAAAAATTATGGAAAATATGTTGTTACCATGCGAGGGCGTTGTGAATTTCATTGATGACATTGTTGTCTTTGGATGTGATGAAAATGAACACAACGCCAGGCTTCAACACGTATTAACAGTGCTGAAAGAGAACAATGTTTTATTGAACAAGAACAAATGTGTTTTCAACCAAAAAACTATTCAATTTCTAGGCCACGAACTTTCGTCATCGGGCATCAAACCACTTGACAAATACATAAAAGCTATCGAGACATTTAGACCACCGGAAACCATCGAAGAAATCCAAAGTTTTCTAGGACTAATCAATTTTGTTGGGAAGTGGATCCCCAATTTATCAACCTTAACAGAGCCCATTCGGCAATTACTTCGGCTTAAAATGCACAAAAATGCCAAAATTACAGAATTTTGGCAAAAAGAACAATCCATGGCTTTTGTCGAATTAAAAAATTGTCTCTCCAAGATTCCTACACTTGGCTATTATGATCCAAAAGACCGCACCAAAGTAATCGCTGATGCGAGTCCTGTCGGTTTAGGAGCTATACTGATTCAGTACGATGATAAAGGACCCCGTATAATTGCCTTTGGTAACAAAAGTCTGACAGACGTTGAAAAACGTTATTGTCAGACAGAAAAAGAGGCCTTAGCGCTGGTTTGGGCAGTCGAACATTTCCACATGTATTTATATGGGAAAAGATTCGAACTGGTCACAGACCACAAGCCTCTAGAAATAATATTCGGCACGCGGTCAAAACCTTGCGCACGTATCGAGCGCTGGGTCCTTCGTCTACAAACATACGATTATAAAGTCATTTATAAACCTGGAAAATCAAATATAGCAGACCCTTTGTCTCGTCTGTGCACCAATGTCAGCTCACAAAAAAGTCCTCTTGAAGACGAATATCATGTTAACCAAATCGTTAATTACACACGACCTTTAGCATTGTCTCTGAAATCGATCATTGAAGCATCGAATGATGATGATGAGTTTAAGTTAGTCAGCGATGCTTTAATGAATAACTCGTGGCATTCTTCAGTAAATAATTACAAGTTATTTCAACACGAACTCTGGTTACATGATGGTGTCTTGTTAAGAGGAAACAAAATGGTAATTCCCACTAAGTTAAGGAAACAAGTTTTAGCGGCGGCCCATGAAGGCCATCCAGGCATTGTGAACATGAAAGCTAGGCTACGCACAAAAGTTTGGTGGCCAAAAATAGACAAAGACGCCGAAAATACAGTAAAAAACTGCAGAGGGTGTACTTTAGTCTCAGCTCCAAATGCACCAGTACCTATGAAAAGGCGTGAGCTTCCTTCTAAAGCCTGGGTGGATACAGCTGTTGATTTTTTGGGTCCCCTGCCAAGTGGGGATTATCTTTTAGTTATCATCGACTATTACAGTCGATACAAAGAGATTGAAATAATGAAATCTATTACTGCGTTAGACACAATAAAAGTTTTAAAAAAAATGTTCTCCCGAACTGGAAATCCAGCTATTATAACAGCTGACAATGGCCGACAATTCTGTAGTCAGGAATTCAAAACATTCTGTACGGAACAAGGAATTAAGCTTTTCAATACGATTCCTTACTGGCCTCAGCAAAACGGTGAGGTTGAAAGGCAAAACAGAGATATCCTCAAACGACTGCGGATCAGTCAATGCGAGAAATCAGACTGGAAAGATGATTTGTTAAAATACTTGGTTATGTATAACAGTACACCCCACTCCTCCACAGGAAAAACTCCATCGGAACTGTTCTACGGAAGACAATTTAGAGACAAATTACCTTTTCTAACAGACCTCGAAAATTGTTATGATGATTCAGAAATTAGAGACCGTGACAAAGAAAAGAAAGAAAAAACCAAATTAAACGAAGACAAGAAGAGAAGAGCTGTAGATAGGGAATTAGAAATTGGCGAGAAAGTCTACGTGAAGAACTTGATAAAAGAAAATAAATTAACTTCAGAATTCAATCAAACACCGCACACTGTTATCAGTGCTGAAGGAAGTGACATTAATATAAGGAATGATGAAACTGGTCAGGAGTACAGGAGGAATATCGTTCACCTAAAGAAAGTAGAAGGTCAATGGAAAGTAGTCGAACCTGAAGCAGAGCCTGATAAAGAAGAAGAAGAAGAAGAAGAAGAAGAAGAAGAAGAAATTTAGTTTAATTGAGTACAAAATATTGTTTTGTTTATTTCTGATTGCCAAATATTGTAAACTAATTAATTTACAAAAAGGAAGAGATGTGGTATTCAAATAAATGTAGTACACAGATCAACGGTGGCGCCGCGCCCGCGCACCGTCATTCCCCATCTGTCATCGGTGGCGGGCGGACGTTCCCTTTGAGCTGTGTACCTACTTACTAAAATCAATTGTTGTTTTACTACAAATCCAAGGTACAGATAGAGGACAC